>VSWD01000010.1:22362745-23095245 GCA_033119305.1 Pinctada imbricata | reverse complement strand
ACGATTTTCCTGAGTAATCACCGAGCGGCCATATTGCACATACTAGTATAATCGCACTATATATTACCATGAATAAGAGGGACCTATCAGGAAGCTCTGACTTGTCTCCATCAGTTACTCAAGATAATAAAAGAATGAATATTGCCCAGTACAGCGTCAGTCCTCAAAATACAACCAGTACAAATGGTCAAGGCCTGCTCTCGACGACTTTAGAAGACAAAATTTCATCCATATTAAATAACAAGCCAAAAGGTAGCTTTAGATGCAAAAGCGATGTATTAAATATCATCGCTTTGGTGAAAACGGTAATGTTCACGGGAAGGTGAGCGCAGACATGTATGCGCGCAAATAATTTGCTATAAGAAAAATATTATACATCCCATTTGTTTCAAGACGACTCTCTTGTGGTCTAAGCATAACCTAGGCATGGATAATTTTACCTGTTAATGTCTTAAAACTTGTTAATCCATGTACATTTGTTTTAGACCCAGTTCTAAACATAAATGACTGCCATTTTACCGGATGTACAATATCTAGTCAATTCGACCTAAGCATACTTCAATGGGAAAGCACCTCTCTTTTGTAGGAGCACTCACCCCAAGGGATCAAGGTCGAAACAAGGCAACGTATACAAATCATTCATTTAACTGTTCCAAGTTCTTTCTTTTTTATTTTCAGGTTTATAATGCCAGTACATGCGAATTATATGATCCCATAGGGTGAAAGCACCAACAAAGGAGAGGTTTATACAGATTGAAATGTGCAACGGTCAAATTGATCGGATCTTGCACATCCGGAAAAATGGCAGACATTTCTGTTTAGAACTGAGACAAAAACAAATGGTCGTGGATTTACAAGTTTTAAAACAGTAACAGTTAAAATTATCCATGCCTAGGTAAAGTTTAGTAAATTGATGAGCTGATTTGAAGAATGCAGGGCACAATATTCCTCAAAAAATAAACTTCCAACCAAACGAACCTGTTGCACTAACGCTCTGTATATTACATACAGTAGCGTATGTCTAGCGCTAGCCAAAAGGACCCCCCACCCTGGGTTTCGGTATGAATATTGGTACATCTACTCCCATACGCACCATCCTACCTGACGCTACACAATTCCAAGGAAACATAGTGTCACCTACAAATGATCAGACCCAACCCCCACCAACCCCTCCATCCAACATAACGCAGTCGGGCCTAGCCGATTCTGATGTCCTTCGCATAGCAGTGGCTGTGAGAAATATAATGTCAGGTGAAATCCAGAGCATTGTCTCGAATCTTGTGAGCTGTATCGAAACCCTCTCTGATGAAAACAAGAAATTAAAAAATCAGATTGATGATCTCGAACAATATTCTCGCAAAACATGCGTTCGTATATTTGGGGTCGGAGAAGAACAAGTCAATACAGACAAGGTGGTAATGGAAATAGCTTCCAAGTTAGATGTAGCTTTGGATCCTAGGGACCTAGCAGTATCCCATCGTGTCGGGAAAAAATCCCCAGATAAACCCCGGGCGATAATTGCCAGAATCAACAATCACGAAGCTCGCCATAACCTCATACGTGAAAGCCGAAAGCTAAAAAAGGTCAGGGGTATGGAATCAGTCTCAGTTAACCAAGAGCTGACCAAAGTCCGAGCAAAACTTGCCTACTACTGCAGGGAAATCGTAAGGAAGAAGCGTGCTAAATCAACCTCCGTTTGGGATGGGAAGATAACCATTGTCGATCTCCATGATACTAAACACCGAATTAATTGTCTCGATGACGTGATTGATTTCAGCAGATCTCTTGGTGGCGTCGATATTCAATTCGTATGAAATAATGCTTCGAACACGTGTTTGTGTTTATCAACATAACATCCCGCGTTTTGATTGGTTGTGACTTTAGCTCTATTGCCAACCTGAGTGTCACGTGTTCCAGCTTGGCCTATCGGACTAGGCCTTACATTCACAACTGCACGATGTGCGCTTACCATGAATGAAGATCTTCACGACATAGTAAAATATTACTCTAATCATTTAGTTGTTATTTCTTTTGTGTTGAAAATGGAATCTTGAAAATTTTAAGTACCTCTCTCTCTCTCTCTCTCTCTCTCTCTCTCTCTCTCTCTCTCTCTCTCTCTCTCTCTATGACTGATTGATTGATTAACTTTCTCATGCTAGTATGTGAACATTTTCTCTCTCTCTCTCTCTCTCTCTCTCTCTCTCTCTCTCTCTCTCTCTCTCTCTCTCTCTCTCTCTATGACTGATTGATTGATTAACTTTCTCATGCTAGTATGTGAACATTTTTTTTCATTCATTAGTACATTTTCAGATAACTTTACTGTGTATGCTCTCTCTCTCTCTCTCTCTCTCTCTCTCTCTCTCTCTCTCTCTCTCTCTCTCTCTCATTGATTGATTAACTTTTAGACACTAGTATGTACGAAAACCTTTTTCATTATTTATTACATTTTAATTGGAGTTGTGTTCAGAAAACTTTACAGTGTATGCACTCTCTCTCTCTCTCTCTCTCTCTCTCTCTCTCTCTCTCTCTATTTGATTTACTTATCCATATGCCTTGGTTACTTTCTGTCAACAATATTTTGACTCTTTGATTTTGATTTTTTGATTTTGATTAAGGTGCATCCATTCGTTTTCTCCGTTTGGTCACTTTATCTATTTTGATTACAATTCATAAACATAGGGTGCGTCCATTCGCATCCTCCATTTGATGTTGTTTCATACAATTATATAATTATTTTTCCACTGGATTAGGATTATTTTCCTATGGCTACATACCTAGTATGTACCCAGAAAAGTGTATATACGTTCTTTGTTCAGTTTCTTTTCATTTTTGAATCTTTAGATATGTATTTAACACAATTAGCATGTCAGTCGTTTTTCCAATGTATTTCATATTTATATGTTTTATGTACCGCAGTTTCTCACAGACCTTGTTACACGTTCCCTCCACTGGCTTTATCTTTCGATATCAAAGATTCTCAGATTACATGATGGATATTCCAATTATGTTATATAGAGCCAGAGTAGGGACTTTTAACAATAGGTCATTCACTTGTAAACAGGTCAAACTTGTCAACATTTCTTTTTATCTCATATTATTAAGTTTTTCACTTGCAGTAGTATTCTCGACTGTACTATTATTTCTATGTGGCGACATAGAACTCAACCCAGGGCCTAATAATTCAATTACAGACGATTCTGTTAGTATGTCCAATTTAGATGATAGTAGTTTTACGAATGGAATAAAAAAATTCTTATCTATGATTCACCTTAATGTCCAAAGTATTAAGACCAAATTAGATATAATCAATGGTAACCTATATGATTTTGACTTATTGTGTTTTACTGAAAGTTGGTTGAATGATAATATTAGAGATGATGAAATCAGATTAGAGGGCTTCCAAAATCCTTATAGATGTGACAGAAATGATAGGGTTGGGGGAGGAGTAGTGGTCTATTGCAAAAACAATATTTACTCCAAAAGACGACATGATTTAGAAATACAGGGAATTGAATGTGTCTGGGTTGAAATAAAAAACAGTTCTGAAAAATTTCTGATAGGTACTTTCTACCGACCCCCTAATAGCAATGTATCAATTTGGAATTTGATTGAACAATCAATTGAACTTGCAGTAGACACTAATTTTAAAGATATTATCATTACTGGCGATTTTAACGAAAATCAAATTGGTCAAAGCGATACAACAATTAAACAAATACTTCTGAATTATAACTTACACCAACTGATAAACGTTCCTACTTCTATAAGAGAAAACAGTGAAACCCTCATTGATTTATTCATCACTAACGATCCTCATAGCATTGTCTACGTTAATGTTTTTGAACCTTTTTTACAATGTAATGTTCGTTTTCATAAACCCATTGTTGCTTTCTTAAAATCCTGTAAAATTCAACATAAATCATTTAAACGTAAAGTTTGGCTATACAACCAAGGTGACTACGACCTGTACAGACAAAAGATAAATGAAATATGCTGGGACGACCTTCTTGAACAATCACATGACATTGACGACAGAGTTACAATTTTTACTGATAAATTAATGGACATTGCCTCGGAATGTATCCCGACCAGAATTATTACTGTAAGACAACAAGAACTCCCTTGGATTACAAATAATATAAGAAAACTCATACGTAAAAGAGACAGGTATAGAAAAAGACTTAAAATAAACAACACAGAATATTATAGAGTAAAATATAGACATTTAAGAAATAAAGTTATCGACTGTCTTAGATGTGCCAAACGAAATTATTATGATGATTTACAAACAAAAATAAATACAGAAACCTTGACGTCAAAGGAATGGTGGAAGATCATAAATCAAATAACTAACATATCCAAAAAATCATCAAAAATAGATATTCTCATCTCCGAAAATGATACTATAATTAGTGATGATAAAGAGAAAGCTGAACAATTAAACAATTTTTTTGCCTCACAATCAAATATAGATAATATTAATATTAGTGGTACATTGCCTCAGGTTGATCGCAATGAATTATCTGCATCACTAGATAATATATCTCTTATCCCGGATGAAATATGTGATATCTTGAAAACTATTGACTCTAATAAAGCTTCAGGTTATGATAAAGTAAGTCCATTGATACTCAAAAAGGCAGCTAATGAACTTTCTTATCCATTATGTTCCTTGTTTAACTACTCTCTTTCAACAAAGATTTTTCCCTCTTCATGGAAAGTTGCAAACGTTATCCCTGTTTTCAAAAAGAACGATCCCAAAAAAGTTGAAAATTATCGCCCTATTTCCCTCTTGTCCATACTGAGTAAAATCTTCGAAAAATGTGTTTTTAAATATCTCAATAATTTCATTGTCGACAATAAACTTATAACAGAGCACCAATCAGGTTTCACACGTGGGGACTCAACTATAAACCAATTAGCTTTTCTCTCAAATGAATTCTCTCTAGCTCTTGACAATTGGAAAGACATTCGCGTAGTATTTTTTGACATTTCTAAAGCATTTGACAGAGTTTGGCATGATGGGCTTCTCTTCAAAATTCGACAACTAGGGGTTGGGGGAGATTTACTAATTTGGATCAAAAATTATCTATTTGACAGGAAACAAAGGGTGGTTTTGAACGGCATAGAATCTGATTTGCTTAGCATTAATGCGGGGGTTCCCCAAGGATCCATCCTTGGCCCTCTCTTCTTTATAATCTTTATAAATGACATTGTTCACGAAATAGGATGCTCAATGAAATTGTTTGCTGACGACACAACCATTTATGTAATTATAGAAGATCCATATCTAGGTGCTAATATACTTAATGAAAACTTGGAAAAGGTACATGTATGGGCTCAGCAATGGCTGGTCACTTTCAATCCCCACAAAACAGAAACTTTACTTATCTCCCGGAAAATTTTACCAGTTTATCACCCTCCTCTATATTTTAATAACGTGCCCATTTGCGAAGTGACATCTCATAAACACTTAGGACTTATTTTTAATAATACTTGTCATTGGGGTGATCACATTAATCATATCATAAGTAAATCATATACTAAGTTAAATATTTTGAGAAGACTAAAATTTGAAATTAGCAGAAAATCCCTCGAAATTATCTATTTTTCATTCATAAGGCCTGTTCTTGAGTACGGAGACATAATTTTCGATAATTGTCCTGAATATTGTAAACTTAAATTAGAAAATATTAATATCGAGGCGGCAAGAATAGTAACGGGTGCCACAAAACTTGTAAGTATTGATAAACTTTTCAGGGAATGTGGGTGGGAAAAATTAGAAAAGCGTAGAGAAAAACATAAGTTAATCCAATTCTATAAAATGAAAAATGCACTTACCCCTGATTATCTTAGTAATTTAATTCCTTCAGAGCATAATCAAGTACACAGGTACAACACTAGAAACTCAAATAACATAGTAAATATTCACTGTAGAACTTCCCACTATTATAATAGTTTTATCCCGTCATCAATTCGTTTATGGAACTCCCTTCCCGATCACTTAAAATCAATAGATAAACTATCAACGTTCAAAACTGCATTATCCAAACAACATTCTATTTCAATTCCTGACCACTATCACGTGGGATCCCGCAAAAGTCAAATTTTCCACGCGCGGCTACGTATGGAATGCTCTTCTCTCAAACAACACTTATTCGCTAAAAATATTGAATGTGATCCTTATTGTCTTTGTGGCCAAATCGAATCCGTGAATCACTTCTTATTAAAATGTCCTAACTATAATAATCAAAGAAGGCAAATGCTAGATGCTATTGGTCATAATTTACAAGTAGATACTTTATTATTCGGAGATCCTAGTCAGTCCTTCGAAATCAATAAGAAAATATTTTTAAGTGTCCAAAAATATATAATAGATACTAAAAGATTCGGGTAATATCTAGCTAGAGTATTGATATAATAATAAAATGTTCAAATATGATATAATATTATACTTTCCCTAGTTTCCATTATTACTTTGAAACTTGCTATTACTACTATGCATATATACTCATTACTAATATACCAGTACAGTATTTAATGAATCTTTTTTTTTCTTCTTCTTCTTCTTCGCCACAGCCATTATTTGTATTTTGTATTACATCCTTGGTACATGAAATTTATGACATGCATTTTGGAAATGATTAAGAGGGTAGTTTATGTATATTTTCTTTTCTTGTTTTTCACTCTTGTTAAAGACTTCTCTTGCATGCATGAACAGAATTTTGCTCAATAGGTTATAAGGAGAGGAATTTATATAAGCTTGTAGCTTTCTTTCCAATCCTTGATATTGTATATTTTCAGCTGTCATTTCTATTGAATTTGAAGTCAATAAATATGTTTAAACTAAAAGCATGATATCTTTAATCGAACAACGTTTTCTAGATATGTATAAACAAGAAATTATGTCGTCCTTGAGTAATTATTCACGCGGTCAGATATATCAATACGTAATCGATAACTTCGAAATTCAGTACTATCTTACGAAATCAATTGATGAGACTTACAAGAAATACATAGCGAAATTTAGACTATCTTCACATAATTTAAATATAGAGTCTGGTAGATATACTAACGAAGCTAGGAATAATAGAAAATGTGTTAAGTGTAACCACGAAGATTTAGAAGATGAATTTCACTTTTTATTCAAATGCCCATTTTACTCCGATTTAAGAGAGAAATACATAAAACCTTATTATTATAGACGACCTAGTGTTTTTAAAATGATTCATTTACTGAGTACAAAAAATATAAAGGTACTAAGGAATTTAGGCAAATATATTGAATTAGCACTAAAAAAGAGAAATAACAATAATAATTAAGAGATAATATATTTCATATACTAGTAGCCTATAAGAATGTATTTGTTTGTATTGATATTGATGTTATCCCGATTGTATGGCTGATTTGTTCAGGGATCTAACCATGAATACGGTCGTACTTGTTGTGATTGTGTTTGTTGGTTGGATCCCTGGATGGGTCATATCATATAATCGGGATGGTGCCTATTACTATAATATCTATCATAAGTACCATATTGATAACTGTTGCTCTCAATATTAAATGTATTTATTTGCTTTCTTTTCATATGTATTTTGATATGTCATATTGTCCACCTTGTTATTCATTTATATATGTATTGTATATATTATGTTGCTGATGTGCCAGTTGGCATAAAGTAATAAATGAACTTGAACTTGAAACCAACGAGACCAATGGGCAACCGGTTCCGACTTAGGACGGCCATCTGCCACGGAAATAGCAGAAGGTATGGTTATCCTGGATTACGTGCGCACAACACTCCCACTTTTCCGATTACCCAGAGGTCTCGAAGAACGTACAATTGTGGTGTAAAACAACCTCCTCGCTGTCAGATGACCATAAAGTATCTTGACATATAAAATAAAAACACTTGGTTTCTTTTTGCCGTACTGTCTTTTTTCTCTACGTTATCATTTGAACCGTTGTCCTCTACTTGGTCATGAAAGCAAAAGAAACCAAGTGTTTATTTAATTAATTAATTAATTTATTTATTTATTTATTTATTTATTTATTTATTTATTTATTTATTTATTTATTTATTTATTTATTTATCAACTTTTTCATTTTATACATCAATGGAAATATATTATAGGAATTCTCTTATCCTTATTTCAATGGGCGTAACAATACATTTCTTTTTTTTTCAAAGTGATTTTTTTTCCCTTTTATTATTTTTTCAAACCTATGTATTTTCTTGATCTCAGAACAAAGGCGTTCCCTTACTAACTGTAAATGTCATTATGAGCCCTTGACAAAATATATACTGGGTTTACATCGACACAGATGTTACAGAGATCAATGTATTTTATAGGTTTGTTGTAAATGGATAATCACAACGAATATTTGCTGTCTGATGACTTTTATGTGAAAGTTACATTTCTCCGTCTTTTGTCTGTCCGTACGTCAGGTGGTTGTCTAGGAGATTGTCTTAGTTTACAGAGTTAGATGGGATTGATAGTTACAGGAACGACCCGCATGTAACGTTAGACGGAGGTAATAGAGTGATGTGGTGATTGTAATGTAACATAGCATCCTGCTGGTAATTACACTCTCCCTCTGTCAAAAGAATACATATAAACTACAAGTGTTACAGGTGATTCTGGCTTACTGACGAGCTCCTTGGTATGGCTGGATGATTGGTCAATCATTTCCTGATTATCCGGACAATACATACTTAGCCTCATTAAAAGGTCAATGCGGAAAGAATGCATTTCAATAGATCATTATAGACGATTTCACCGGCAAATAAAATTTGGAATTGGGAAATATTGCTATTTCTACGTGCATGAATTAGTGATGCTTTATTCGGATATGCAGACTACCTTGTCACCAGTATCACAAAACATGACACCAAATATGACAGAAAGACCATTTTCTAATTTGACACAATCGACACCTCCTAGTTATGATGCGGTGGGAGCCTTACAGTTTACTATAGCCGTGGTGTTTGTGTACAGTCTAGCGGCCATAGGAATATTTGTTATGGGCTATTATGGACGTAGGAGCGCCGAGAAGGACGAAACTGAAAAGGAAATCAGACTTTTTCTGAAAAGTCTTAACACACATAATGTTTGACGAGTATTTTCTTTCTATTTTTTTCTGGATTTTAATGTGCTTTGTGTGAGTACTCTTCAGGTACAGGCGCATTTCGATCAAGTTCATGCTGCCAAGGTTTTACGATTTGTGAGTGATTAGGAACTCGAATATCATTTAATAAAAAAAATCGAGAGTTATCTTTCTTTCCATACTGATTCAAATTAAAGGCGACTTGCACGTTGCAAAAAAATAGCTGCAAAGCTTTTATCATCTCATTTCTGAATCTGTTTATATGCAAGTGCTGGTTATTGCTCAAAATTACTTGTATAACATATGTCAATATCAATTTCTAACCATAGACTTAAAGCAACAGAGGAACATATGATCATTGGATATTTGTGTTTTCATCGCTGTTACAAGAATTTATTTTATTTACGGATTTTCTGTGTAAATTTAAACTGCTTTGAATTGAAGCACAGAGTCAATTATTTCTGTTTATATTATTGTGAAAAAGAAAATAAATACTGTTACAATGGGCATACATCAGTTATAGTTTGAGTACAGGGAACTTATTAAAGGTGTATTGTACCCTAAGACTGAACCCAAATGAACAGGGGTCTTGTTATAAGCAGAAAAGAAAGAATCCATTGTTAAAACGCTTACATAATTCTTAATAATAAGTTACTTTCTAACTACAGAAAGTAGTGAAATTGTACACAATGGGCGTGTACCAGCTCTTAAAAAATTGCAGGGGCGGATCTGTTTTCCCCAGTTTCACCACCAGGCATTTTGATCGTTAATCACATACTTCAATAATGAAAAATCATAATTCTGTAATAAAATGTATAGGTATCAATCTGTATACGACATTATGATGATCCAATCCATCAAGAAGTAAACCACCAAGCTCTATATACAAGGCCTTTTTTATATAACAAATAGATTCGCACTCTCTTACATACGAGTATATGTTTAAATTTCAGAATTTCATTTAAAAAGTGTTAAATTTTGGAAATAAACAATCATTTGGTGTGGGATGGGTGGGGGTTATCTTATTTATCTTTATTATTTTTTTAACTTTTCCAGCTACCCTCGGACGGGTGGAACAATTTTGAATTTCGGGATTATTAAAAATATTTCAATCATATTCCAGAAAAGTACTACGGTTTATGTTGTAATTGGATTTTTCTATATTTTGTCTAGAAATTAGCTCATTTACACATAAAATTGATCAAGTTTTGCTACATTTATTAATAACGTCAATAGGTAACATTGCTTTATACCGTGCTTGTTTTTCTTAATTTTTTTCTTCTTTTCTTCTAGTTCGTTTTCCTTTCCAGATGTCTATATATATCGCAAAATAGAAACAGGAAAAAAAAGCTCTTTCCTGAGATATTGGGCTGCACTTCAAAAATTTGAGTTTGAAATAAATCCACGATTAGCAAACAATTGTACCCAGATACGAAATACTTCAAATTCTTGGACAACAATAGAAAAATGTACATGTGACCCTTTCAATTTTTAACATTTCTTATTTATAGTGCGCAGAATTTATGACAAAATACCTCACCCATAATTGTACCTATATGCGATCATTAAACTGATATAAATATATGGTGATTCTCAGATCCATGGGGTACAAGCACATTGTTCTGATGTGTTTTCACCTCGTCATGGCACTTGAGACATAGATAGCCCTTTCGATGACCAGGTAAACAAGCTGTATAGCAAGGCACCATGCTGGGAGGATATGTCAGGTATGTATACCACAACTTCGCTCAAGTGGTCATAAATAGATACAACCTGTAAGTTTAAAATATGAAAGTGCAGAATTAACATGTTTAAACTCCATGACATATTAAATCAATTCAATTCAGCTCATCATAACACCAAGAAGATATAGACAAGTAAATATCTTAAAGATAAGAGCAAGCTCCAATGTGTTCTCGGAGAAAGTCGTTTTTGATATACAGTACATGTATATCGAGCAATTCTAGAAAAAAAAGGATTCAAACTTGGAGTTCTTTTCTATTTCGACAAGAAAACGGGAAGGGATGTACAAAAACTCAAATGTATAACGTCAGAATCTAGTTTTTATCCCCTCACGTATCTTTCAGGTAACCCGATCTCAGTCTAGGAATACATTGTTATTTGCTTTGTTTTCCTGGTGTTCGTATACATGCTCTTCGGTTTTTGAGTCTCAAAGTATAATAAAAAAAAGTGTGATATCTGGAGTTCCACGAACTTCTTCTTCTGCCGATCAGATACTTCACATATTATGTATTTTCTTGCACGGATCTACTCACACCAAACCACACTTGCACACACCGAGAGGCGTTACCATATCCCCTTGGCAACAAAGTAACACGAGAGAATTTGATGTACCATTTGCGCATATTCAAATATAACGTTTCAAATTTGATGCTCGAAAGAATGAATATCAGATGAGCCAAGTTCAGTTTGGATGCCAAAGAGCATGCTGTACATATACCAGTCATGTATGGTTTTTATGTCAAGTTTAGACTTTTACTCTTCATATTCCCCATTACATTTGTATTTGTATTTCCTCTTTTTCGGCCTCGGGCATCACTGATGAGACGTTACTTGTTGAGATGCGCATATGATGCACTGAAATTTGACAATAGAACATGTATTTTAACATTGTTTTCAACCGCTAGGCTGATGTCTCTGATGGTGGATTGTTTTGTCCCCGATGATATCGTTCGCCTAGTTTCACAGTGTTTCGGCACTCAACTTCAAATATACTTGCAAATTCTCCGCCACAAAAATTAAACGAAAATTTCCTAAAACTAAGAGGTAAATTCCTGATGGCATAGCTCTGTCATAGCAGGTTCTATGGCATGATTTTAGGTCAAGTTTAGACTTTTACTCTTCATAATTTCATATTATTAGTATTTCCTCTTTTCCGGCCTCGAGCATCACTGATGAGACTTCACTTGTTGAAATGGGCATATGACGAACTAAATTATTACAATAGAACATATATTTCAGTGCCAGACGATAAGTTGTAAATGACTAAATGAAACGAATAATTCGCAGTAAAGAATATTCTAACAATGCTCTGAACAAAGATGCGACAACAAGCATGAACAAGAATCTTGGCTAACTAAAGGGTACGGGATAACTTCCCACTCATACCAGCAATAATTAAGCAAGTTCTGCAGCAGTAGCCAGGTCGGAGAATGATCATGACGTGAAATGAATTCCTCGTATGTCCAGAATCACAATTGGTGTAACCTTTTGTGATAAGGTTGTCTTTGATAAAAAAAAAAAAGAAAGCTTGCAAGGTTTTGTTTTATGTTATCTGTCAATTAAGTTAAAATGGAAATGAAAAATTCCTTAATTTTTCTTTTACTTTTTCCCAATGCAGCAAATCTTTACGAAAGCGCTGATTTTTTATCACAGAGCTTCCTTGACTATTTTAAAAGAAATTTGGGATTATATATTTGAAAATTCTCTTTGATTTCTTGGTTTTCTTTCTATCACAGTTCTTCATATCGTTTTTCTTCTCTCTTTCCATTGATTGGCAATCTTTTACAACTTATCTTTCTGCTTAATTAGTTTCACCTTTGATCTAAAACTTTTCATTATCTTAACCTATTTTTATCTATCAAGTTCATCGGGTATACTTCAAATTTTCGTCAACCTCTTAATCTCTCTATTATATACACTCGCTCACCAGGATTGTTTACTTCTGGATTTCACTTGTCTGTTTTTGAGAGAAATTAGATTTTAATGTACTAAGAGTAAATCTAGTTGACCAGTGTAACTGTAGACTTAGTATTAAAGTCCGCGGGGGTCGGATAGTGTACGTACCTACCATGTCAACAAGAGAGATAGTTTACTTTGTACAAACATAGTGACTAGAGTAAAACTTGCTTACTCAGAGCGTAAGTCGCTTTTTACAGCTCCTTGCCAAGTTGTTAATCCTCGGCCATCAAAAGATCTGTCAAATGTCCTCACGATGTTGATAGTAATTTACATCAGAAAGTTAGCTTATATTTGTTTTCCTTCATCTTTCTTTTCTCAGTTTAACTAAAAATAACTACTAGTATGGAAATGCATTATTTATATATTAAATTGAAGCTTCTTCGATCCCTTCATTCAAACTTTATAAATATTTCATTATTATACTAATTGTTTGAAATGTTTCATAATCCATTTACTCCCTTTTGTTTTAGAATAAGAAATATCTTTGTAAACTTCCCGCCAAGATGTGCATGAATTGTTATTGGAAAAGCTATAATTGTTTCTTTTTTTTTATTGAAATATCATTGCACAAGGTGGAAAGATTTGTTTTCTAGATGTTGCTTTTTTTATTTTACACTCATTGATAGATATGTTTAAACAATTAAAAAAGAAACTATTTTGTATCTTTATTGATTTTGAAAAAGCGTTTGATAAGGTTTGGAGGGAAGGGCTTTGGCATAAATTATTAGTTAACAATATTGGGGGAAAAGTATACAATATCATCTATAACATGTATCAAGGGATTAAATCAAGAATAAGTTTTGAAGGAAATTTCTCAGAATTCTTCCCATGTAATAATGGTCTCCGTCAAGGTGAAAATTTATCACCGTTCCTTTTTTCTTTGTATCTGAATGATATTGAGAATTTTTTTATTCAGAATAATGTTCGAGAACTCTCTACAATTACTGATGATATTGGTGATCAACTTGGTATTTACATAAAATTGTTTATATTGTTGTATGCTGACGATACAGTCTTGTTAGCAGAGTCAGTCGAAAACCTACAAAGTATACTTAATGTGTTTCAAGATTATTGTACACAATGGAAACTTAGAATTAATGTAGACAAATCAAAGGTACTTATATTTTCTAACGGTAGAGTAACGAATAAAGATTTCATTTTAAATGGTAAAAAGTTGGAAAAAGTAAAAGAGTTTAATTATCTTGGAATTATTTTTACTTCTAGTGGATCCTATCATAAAACTATAAAGAAAAATGCTGAAAAGGGTACTAAAGCAATGTATGAAGTTTTAAGGAAAAGTAGATTACACAACCTTAGTGTTAGTTGTACAGTTGATTTATTTATAAAGATTGTTAAACCTATTTTAATGTATGGAAGTGAAATTTGGGGATTTTCAAACTTTACTTTGTTAGAACGTGTGCAATTGAAATTTTGTAAATTATTACTTAATTTAAAGAAATCAACTCCAAATTTTATGGTATATGGGGAATTGGGTATTTGTCCACTTATTGTTGATATTAAGGCAAGAATGATTAATTACTGGGCCAAAATTTGTACTGGAAATGAGTCAAAACTTTCTTCACTACTGTATAGATTAATAGTCATTAAGTTTTCTACAAACAATTTGAAATCAAATTGGATACTAAGAGTGAAACAAATTCTTGATGATTGTGGTTTTAGTAATGTTTTTTATATGCAAGAAAATTTAAGTGTATTGTGGTTAAAGAATAGCATACATAGAAGATTATTAGACCAATTTATACAGAGTTGGAAATCTGAAATTTTTAATTCACCAAAAGGATTGTCTTATAGAATTTTTAAAGAAGAATGGAAATTTGAAGAGTACTTAGATTTATTAGATAAAAAGGATAGGAATAATTTTTGTAAATTTAGAACTACTAACCATCATTTACCTATAGAAACAGGAAGATGGCATTCTATTGAAAGAAGTAACAGGAAATGTTTATACTGTAACAAAAATGATTTAGGGGATGAGTATCATTATCTTTTTGTATGTTCCTTTTTTAGATTAGCAAGAAATCAGTGTCTTAGTACTTATTATAGAGAAAATGCAAATACACTAAAATTTAAGCAGTTGTTTAAAACAAAAGATCATCTAACTCTACGTAAACTTTGTAAATTCATAAATGAAGTAAACACAATACTATGTCCTCCATAGTTCATCATATTATCCATGTTATCTGTTCCATGTGCTACTTTGAATACCTATATGTTTTGTTGTATATATTGTACATATGTATTCTCGATACCTTTGTAAGTTATTGGTTTATGAGAAATAAATATCTTGTATCTTTTTCATTTTTGAACCCTTTGTGTACAACTTCTTTCTTTCCCTGTTTTCCTCTACATGTCTTTTAGGTTCGGCCAGTACCTTTCCAGCCATGCAGACATAATGTATAGAAATACGGTGTCATTGGGGATACGAAGCTTGTTTGCTTTTCATTTACTGATTTTATCATCTTTTACAGATGGTTAAGGTCACAAGCTCGCACAGATCGACCTTTGGATTGACGAATTTGATCCAGCAAAAACAATTTAACATGCTTTAATATATTCATAGTTTTCATTTTCGTTAATCTCTCTCACTTTTTTAATTTTTTTTTTTTTTTTTTTTTTTTTTTTTTTTTGGATCAAAAGAATCGGATAATTGTTGAAACTTGATATTCAGTATGTATATATAGTTGATATTGAATAGCACAAAAAAGTTGATATTGAATATGTATATAAACGTATGTCACGTGCTCCGTTCTAAGAGTCCTCACTTTGGCTGGGCGTGATCTTCTATGCGGTTTCAAAAGAGAGTAAGTGTGGCTTGTTTTTAGGCTGTGAGTGCATGCCATAAAAAGTCCGACGTCTTTTTTTGTTGATACTTACGAGCCGATTTTCACCACCTCTTTGTTGCCACAGAGTTGTTCTAATCGAATATTTTAATAACATCCACTGAAATCATTTTTCAAGGGCAAAAAAAGATCTATGCAACATTTTGAAACATCAATTTTAGATTATGTGTTATTCTATCAATAGTTTTTGCGTTTTACTTCAGAGAGATCAGAGATCAGCTGAGCTTTTGACACGTGGGTCTGAAATCTACAATGTTACCTTAATGCTATTACAGCTATTTTCGGTCAAACAAGTTCAAATTTGCTTTGTCACGGTAGGAGTTTAACATAACTTATTTAGGAAAACTTGTTGAACTTTTGCTCTACATAATTCGCTAATTAAATATTATGTCGACTTTTGTATTCTTCTATTTAGCCAGAAGACACAACATACGAGAATTAAATCTTTATTTGGGCAAGATTGGATAAGGTGTAAGCAGGTGCGCGCCAATCGTTTAACACCTCTTCCCAGCTGATGTTCTGTCGCCTCTTACACGATTATCAAGTGGTCAATCAAGGTTACATAAAAATCGTTTATACTCTCATTTGGTCCTCTATATATAGTATAGATAAAATCAAAGGGTCAGCCAGTTCTTCTTTTTTTTTGTACGAGGAAGGTTTATATATATAAAATGAAATATTACTATTGAAAAAAAAATAAAGCAACAAAAACAAATGAAAAAGAAACAAAAACCCTCACAAATAAACAAGCAAAACAACGGACAAATAAATACAATAAAATAACCCCACAAAATAACTTTCTTATGCGCTCTTTATACTTTTTCTTCGAAAGCTTTCTATGAAGGTTGTTACTATTACTCGTATAATGCTTTTTTTTTACCAAAATGTTTTAATTCGGTCACCGAGCAATACACCTTTATAAAATCCCATCCTACCCGACAAAGGATCACCCATGACGTAAAAATATGAGGTTTTATTACGGATTACTTGTTATTCAAAAGCTTTGTTTGAAGACGACCTTCCGGACCTGCTTTACTTGTAAATATTCTATCGTTACTCTCAAACTGTTAGTAAATAAAATTGTTTGCCTTTTAAAAACAAATGAAAACTTAATATGATACAGTAAGTTTTATGAATGAGGAACAAATGAGGTTGAACCAAGATATTGGTGTGTCGCCTCCGGTTTTGTAAGTCGAGCTGTTGTCTTGGCCAGACCTTTGTTTTATATGCTCCTTCCTACTTCCTAACCGCTATCACCAATCTGGTTTTGTCATCTTACTCTATGCGAAACAATAGAGGAAAATTAGCAATTATTTAGTTTGGTTATGTATTTAATTCATATTAAACCTGCAAACCGGCATGTCCGTACCATTTCGGTGTTCTGCCCCCTCCTCCCTTTTTTATCGCCACCTCGATAAAAAGTTAACAATTGAAAAAATGAGTAAGCCTATCTTGAAATCGTGGGAAACGTTAGGACATGTAAGTCACTGGATAATTAGTCACAAATTAAACACCTACATTTCAAACTATTAATTCATTATTACACTTTCTAATTAGTAATTTAACCGTTCAGTATAATCCTTAAAATAAATATTTGAAGGATTAAAAGTCGTATTTGTTATTGAATTAAAGGATTAAAACGATTGTTGTTTTACTCTTTACAAGAACAAACAAATAATTAAAGGATTAATCTAAAAGCAGCACTATAATTAAGGGATTTATCAGAAAGTAGCACTAAATTAGTGTCTACATTTAATCAAAACTTTTTTTTTCAAATTCGGACCGTAACATAGAAACATGTCTGCGATTCTTCTATCGCCAGTCTGAAATTAATTAAAAGCCCCAAGCGGAAATCAATTTTAGGCTAGAAATCAACTGCGAAAATGAAAACTGCTGGAAATATGAATGTCAGTCTGACAAACAAGGAAATAATCAGTTTTACGTGTAATGACATAATTATTGGTGTACCCGCTAATGGTTGATCAGACTAGTTGATAACACTAACGTACCATACCCGGCGCTAATCGGACACAATGTTACAGTCTACTGGAGATGTCAGTCTTTTTCTTATTTTTTTTTTCTAGCAGACTCGAAGTCTTGGAACTTTCTTTTCATCAAGTCCCTTCCAAAAAGAAATCTTTCCATTAATAGTGGTCTTAAGGAAGTACGTCTTTTCATTAAAAGAACACATTTATTTTTTTATTTTTCAATAATAGTAATTTAAAAGAATAGAAGCAAGGATGAAAGTAGGGAAAAAGAACCAATGATACGTACAAAAAAGGAAGTAACTGGTAAAAAAAAAAGGACCTTGAAGTAAGCCAGTTTCTCGCCAGTATGTCTAGAGAGTCTGGCTTTCGTCCGAATCAACTCTGATCTCGTATTTAGTTTATACAAGAGGGATCAATCAGCGGGACAGATAGATATGTGACCTATATGTTATAGATATGTGACCTATATGTGATAGGTGTTTAGATACAGCTGATTGAGCTAAATATAATACTTTAAGTAAGATATTAAAATGAAGAGACTGACAGAAATGCAAAGAACGTAGATCCAATACAGATACGGTCTGACATTGACTCTGTAAGCTCATGTCAAAATAGAGTACAACCATTGTTCTGGATTCTATTTTGAAATTTGATATTGAAAATAAATCTACGGTCTTATAATTTAAATCTGATTTATTGTATCTCCTCAAATCTGTGATATTTTAAGCAAAGCTAGTCTTCAATCCTATAAGTCGAAAAATAAACGTATTTATAGGGACAAGATAAAACAACCCACCCCCTAAAACAGAATGCATAATTATTTCCTCTTCAGAATTAACAATTTATTTTCATTTTCATTATTTGATTTTTATATTAATTTTTCATGGAGAGATTACGGCAGTTGCGTTAGTACATAGTAGTTATCAGTGGATTGACAACTTTGGTTTATTTTCGTGACATAATGAAATATGAATTGATCAAAAATATATTTAAAACCTCTTTTTTTATAGAAAATGTACCTGACTTTTTCAACATCTGAGTACATCAGCCACTTAAAAGAAGATATATTTTCTGTTCCGAATTACATAAATAGGAAAAGGTATGAACAAGGAACCAATTTCAAATGTATAAAACTGTCCTCCCTTTTGGTTTCGTACTTTATAGTGCATTGCACCTGCTCTTGATTGAAAACAATAATTGCAGTTATATACATGTGTAGAGTGCGTAAATTAATCATGCATTTTGACTGAAAAAAAAATGAAAAAAAAAAAGACAGAACAGGGGCAAATTGTGGAAAATTGCGCGACAAACCTGACTGAAGTCTCTGATCTTGATTGACAGGCGCTCAGCCAATCGCTGGGCTCCGTTCCGTGTCATGGGCAGGTACAACTATATTGCTAATATATATCTTCAGGTATACACCTGGACAGGTTATTATGATTTTATACCTGTAACGAAAACTACTGGCTCAGCCTATAGTGATTTTCTGCTTTATTGAAAATAAGGATACATATAACGCAAAATATACAATTCTAGGATATATAGAAGCAACATGTCTTGTAATCGGCTCTCAACGCTCAGTGTAGTAGATGGACATGATAAGTACACAGAAAGCATTGACTTTTCTAATGCATGTAGGGAATTTTACATGAATAGAGTGAAAGCTACGGAGAACTTCAAGAAGCAAATGAATGCATGCTCTGGAAGCGAGGAAAAGCCAGCACCTGAAGTTCCAAAGAAGAAATCATCAATACAGTCTGCCATGGATAAACTGAGAACAGAAATGGTGAGTTTTACACTTGTCTTACCTCTTCTTCCTAAGATATAATATTATTATGTAATATTTGATACCTTAAATTGATACATACAAAACCTTGGTGTGGCATGGAGCAGCTGTGTGGATTATGATACTGCCATGCCATATGCCAACAGATGCTGTATGGTCTTCTCTTTCACAAAAATACATTTCTCATATTAAAGTATTGAGCTGGGATGAGTAGACAAAATTTATCATTGAGTCAATTAGACACGGGATAGGTATACTACAATAGAGGGATGAAACTGTTTGACATACATCTCGCAATCTTTACTTGGTTCGCTGGACAAGAAAGACGCTGTCGGTGGTGGCCTTATACAAGTTAAAACCCTGGGAGTACTCGGGGGAGACCTACTAACGACGTAATCCGATTGGAATTGAAAGATATGTCCACATTTGGAGAGAGATTCTGATTTAGATATTTCAATTACTTAAATTTAAATAAAGGTTATTTTTAAAGCGATTTACAAAGCGCCCTCCTAGATCGATAAAATATGACACTTTAAAGATTTTTGATGTCAAAATCATAGATAGGTCAGATTCCCGTGATGTTTTGAAATACAGCGTGTGAACTATTTCTTTGGAACAAACATCATAACATTTAAAGTTAATTACATTGTTCTATATTTAACTTCAGGTTTCTCTAATGGACCAAGATTTGTGCCTGATGCGACAACTTCTTACCCTGAATGAAGCCATAGAAGACATTAAAACCAAACGCCTGTACGGTATGAGTAAGAATTCCCTGCACGCTGATTCCAGGGACATGAGCGCCAGTGAGTGGTCTTTATCAGACACCGATCTGTATGCATCAGACGCAGACATCGAAAAATCAGCCAAGACACTTGAAACACAGAAAGATACTTCAATTCCAGTTCCAAAATCAACAACAGAGTCAAACTTTGTGAAAACAGACATTTTAGTGAATGGAAAACCGTTACATTGTGTCCATGGAGTTCAAAGGTCGATAGACTCTGGATACGACGAGTCGGATACTTACCAAACGGATATTGAAGTTTCATTGTAAAAGACATGACCAGAAAGTGTCACTATAACCCGGACGGCTCCCTCAGAAGGGCTCTAGTCAGTGACAAGCATATTTTACATCGTTTATGTATTCCATTTATTAGCCATACTACAGAGAACATTACATCATATACAAGGATGTCCTACATAACTCGTCGCCCTTGGTGACAGATAACTTTTCAATCAGAAGTCCTTCCATCAGTGTGCTTGACCAATTCAACTTGCAGATTCTCAGTACAGGTAGGTGTTTTTCATTTCTTAATCTAGAGCATTAATTGATCGGAATTTGAAAATTTATGATTCATTTTATAATCTACAAATCTACTTCAATTGATCATATGTCTTTAATAAATATTTTGATTCTATCTCATTACAGACAAGGTGATTTACAACCTGTGTATTTGAACCAAAGAACGTTCAAGACGGCGAGATACTGATACATTGATGAAGATTGCTGATGGTCTGGTCGGACAAAGAATATGCTAGTGCTATGCAATATTACAATGACATTATATATATAGACAATGGAAGTAATGTTTCTCTGAGCTTTGTGGACTTACCGAGATACGACTTTGTGTTCGCTACATTAATTATGACCGGATACATGTTTGAAATCCATTTTTCTAGTCAGTTAAATTTATAATTGTTGATCTCATTAAAATGATGAAATATAATCTGTTTTATGTTTCTTAATCCGTGAGGCATCTTGCAATGATACAGTGAAACCTCTAATGAGGTGATCTTTTTTTCTGTGGCTACACCAGAAGGGGAAAAACGAGATGTTCCAACTCTGCTTGCCAGAGACCGAGAGAGCAATCTTCTGGTCGAAACATCCAAATACAGTGAAACAGACATACATCTTTCGGATAATGAATCCTCAACAGGGGGGGGGGTTACTTTAAGCTTAAAAAATACTAGGAAAAAAGGACAAGAAAGGTGCAGTCTCCGTTGTGCAACTGTAAACTCGGGCACACTTTGGGCGAAAATAATAAAAAGATAGAGAAGCATTTATTCTTTTGAACCCACGTTCTAAAGGTGTAGTTTTATTTTCAGTGGAGACATTTCATTAGGTTAAAGTATGCTCTTTTAGAATAATATATGCAGGTTTGCTTTTGCATGATCTTATCAGTGAATAAACGTTGTGTCCTCAGGTGTGAATGTATTTTACAAAGCGATCACGATGACTTTTTATTGTGTATGATGCACGCTCTTGCTATTTTCTCCTAATTTCAAATTCAGGTGAAGCCCCTTCCGTCAAATATTTGTGGCAGAGATCACTTTGTCATAAAATCCTGTGATTTACGTGATATCAAAGCCAAATGTAAAATACGTTATCTTGAGGACCTTCTTCAGTTTTACAGACTGTCAAACCTGCGGCCATTATTTGGCAATACAAATATTACACATTCCTTGTCTCAAACAGAAAAAAAGAAGCATAGAGGCTAACAAAATCGGCATTATTCGTGTAATATCAGAAACACCAATGGTGTGAAGATCTGTTATAATTTCTTGAATATTATAACATAGCATAATCCTCTTAAATGTAACTTCCGATCAGGTAGAGAATATACCAATTTTTGTGGAGTATCTTAATTACACATTAAGTCATAACTCACTTGTTAAGTATCGCTAAATCTGTTAGGTTAATCGCCTAATTACAAGGTACTTGTTCAGTGTTATGGAAGACCAATTGATTGCGGCATGTTCCGTTAGATCACAACGTCTGACTGCCTTACGTAATTGTTATGGACGTTCTCGTAAACGTCTGGGCTTTATGACAAGGACCCCTCCACAGACACTGTCTGTAAACCACTAGGTCAGAACCACCTCGTCACGCGCACCTGTTGGGCCCATGGTCCAAAAACAGTCCCAAACAGACATTGATACTATAAAAAACCGATGGTGACTAAATATAACTTTGTACACGGTGGTACCTCAGGACCAGACTGAGCACACACAGTACAAGTAAGGTATCAGTGGATTCAGACACACCTGGTGGGATTTCAGTTACACTATTATCACACCACAGCTTCGGTATTCAGCTTCATATAGTCCGGTTCGAAATCACCGACGTAAGCCTCTATTTCTCAAATCAAATAAATATGACATACACAAACATGACTAGTCACAAAGGGCATAATTATAACGGATAATAAGGACAACAGACTTACTTGTTGTAACGATTACAGGTGAAGTCAAATATGATCACCCCCACCTCCCACCCTCCGCCAAGAAAGTGAGAATTTATTTTCTTTATTCCACGGCAATTTTTCAGCCATGGAAAAAGAAAGGGGGGGGGTCATATTTGCAGGCACCTGTGGTAATGTTACCATCAGAATACTTGAACTCATCCAGGTGTTCTTTGCAAATCCTTGCAAACCTCCCATAGTTCTCAATTTCAAATGTAATATTTTTCATCAGTAGCGCCACCTACAATGGTTTTTTAATATTTTGCGCATGTGTCGTTGGTCTCGGGAACCAGACTAATGTGACGTGTAGGAGGATTCAAATAAAGTCTATTTTTATTATTTAAAGTGTTCCATCTCATCACCTTCTCGATCAAAATATCAAATTAGACACGTAATCCTCAGTGGTACTCAAAATTAACGTGATTTTCAGTAGCGCCCTCTAGTTTGATTTCTGAATTTGGTATATATATCTATTTTGTTTATTTACGAACTCTGGTCTATAGCATCTATAGGGGATTTAAGCACAGGTGTTTTTCATATGATAGATTAAAAAAAAAGCTGGAAATATGAAAAAAAGAGGCATATATTTGTTTCATGTTTTTTGAAAACAAAAAGTAGAAAAAAAGAAAGAAAACCCAAATTACATAACTCTTCTGCAAATAAATATATAAACATTGAGTTTTCGTATCATTTACTGATTAATAAGGTATTATAGAATCTCAAATTAAATCAGTTCATATTCCACAACTCGGTACATTCCGACGGTATCTACTGTAGATACAGATATGATCTACATGTATATGTACAAACAGGCTTTTCCAAATAAATTATCTTAATGCAAAATGATAGCACAGCATGTTGATGAGGCAGGTTGACACCTTAATTTAGGCCCATGCTCACGGCTTTCTGTTTTTATCTTACGCAGTAATATATTTAGTAAGTGTTTGTTTACCAACAAGCGGGAGGAGGACCTTGGTATGTCGTACAGTGTCGTTCAGGTCGTTAGTTAAAACTGACCATTACTGACCAGGGGCTAGGACCAAGGTGTGATGACCGCTGTCCGTGGAGTGTGACCTGTAAACATGCCCCGGCCAGTAGGTCTTATCTACTTCAAACACAACTGTGATGGATGATCGTCTTTTTTGTATCCTTAATGTTGTTACGTTGACTCAGTAAATAGGTTTCCAACTTTGGACTAAATCAAAGAAAGATCCATTTCTTCTTTAAGCCATTATTTATTTTTCGGTATTATGTTATTTTTAGATATGTAATATACAAAGGAATGTCAACACGAGGCGATTTGCCTTATCTATTTTGCAGTATTTTAGGACAGTCATAAGCCCATCCTGGGGGTAAGAGAAAGCAGATCGTCTTGCCGTGTTCCCTCACCACTAAGACTTGGAGCGTCAACTTGACGATTGACGAGCACTTATAAAAATCAACAAATCCGCTGCATGAAAAGGTTCGATCCTCCGTGCACAAAAATTTGAGAGAAGAAGTCAAGCGTCTTCAAATTAAAATGTCATCTGTGAAATAAAGAAAAGAAAAGAAAAAAATAACATGGCACTGGATTGCTTCGCCTCCCGCAAAGTAAAAGTCATAAGTACTTTGTGTCGGGTACTCTAACACGAAACATATATCCTTGATCTTAGGACTTTTAAAGAAAAAAACACCGAGTTCTGTACCCACTATAACTTCGAAAACTACTCTTTTTTAAAGTCATTACGAACGCGTCACGTTCTTTTTGTACGATAAGTACACTTGAAAAGAATTAATTCCAAAATATTATGCAAATCTTGAAAGAATATGTTTACTCTATGATCCAGTCCTATATAACCGTATTATTCCTTTTCTACTTGAAAATATGTCAAAAAATAAGCTAATTAAATTAATAGATATTAAATTTACCGTTTGTTTACGTTATTTGATAGAGTTACGGCGACGTTATCAATAACTATCAAAGATAAAAGGTTATCTATGCTGACAAGAGGCATAAGGTGAAGAAAGAGGATTCCTGTACGCTGATTTATTGTTTGATTGGAGTAGATAAATTTTAACAGCGAAACTACAATCAGAGATTTCCGAATATTCTGTCACAAACAAATTATTAAAAAAAATAATGTTATTATCTTTGAAAATTTAAATTAGGAAAGCTCGGACTTTTCATATCATCTTATCTGAAAATATTCAAAGTGAGTGTGTGAGTTAGTCACATTGAAAAAGTCAGTCAGTCAGTCAGTTAGTTATGTATGAAAATCACTTTGGCTTGAAGTATCACTGATTAAAATTTAATATTCGAAACATGTGTCTGGTGCATAAAAATTGGTTTTAAATTTTCTTCAAGAATGTATTAGAGTTTGAACACTTCCGTATTATTATTGAAAACACTCATTTGCAGTGTGGAGCAGTTAAAATAGTTCCCCGTGACTTGATGTTTTGAAGTGTTTTAATTACTTCTTTCCAGCTCTGTCGCACGAAAGAAGCTTTGTTTTGACCCTTTATCAATTTGACATCATATGTATTATTTTGTTATTTCGAAAATTTTGTCATTTCATCCCAAAAAATGATATCGAAATTAAAGGAGGTTAACATCTGAGCACCATCCCTCCAATGCTATTTTGAACATATATTTTATTTGGATATGCTACTGAATCGACCCACAGGAAATTTGGAGCCGCACACTCTCTGTAAAATAAATGCAAAAATGAAATTCAAAAAAAAAAAACAAACAAACAAACAAACAAAAAAAACAGGGCGCTACCGAAATGAATTTTGCGGCATTTGAAAATCACTGGAAGCATAACTGATGAGGATTTAATATCCGAAACACGTGTCTGGTGCGTAAAAATGGTTTGAAATTTTCTTCAAGAAGGTAAAGAGTTGGAACACTTTCGTGTTATTAGTGAGATTGTTTGTTTGCGATTGGTTCATATACGAATTTTTTGGAGGGGGATGCTTTTTTTTTGTTGGTTTTTGTTTGTTGGGGGGGGGGGGGGGGGGGGGGGGTGGTATGGGGAGGTTTTTGGCCGTTTCCCAATTGCATCGATAAATAGAATGCATGACCTTTTTATATTTTTCTGCTTGTAACCCAGTGTTACAACTGGTTATGGAGGACAGATAGTGTGACTTTAAATGTTTCTGGTTCCTACTTATATTGAGAGTAAAAAATAAAATCATGAATTTGAATATGCAAGGCAATATCCAATGAGATTATATGGATATTTTATGACATTAGAAATAAAAATTACGCGTGGAAAACACATATTGCCTGAAACAAAAACTTTTTGAATTCTCCCTTATAACAATCATAGACTACTTATTCATCTATTTCATTAACTTTTTTTTCTCAAAGTCGCCAAATTTAAAAGTTATGTTCATTCGATGCACAAGAATTAAAATCACAAAGATAGTCTTGTTACGATTTTAATGCTATTATGAATATTGAAATATCATGTACTAGTAAATCTTTTAGTATTTATACATTTGAGGTTAAATACTAATTACTTTAAATGGTTTTAAATTTAAGTTCATATTACAAATATTTCATTCACAAAACAAAAGCTAGCAAAAAGAATTGTGCCAAAACAGTTTCTCTCACGCAAACCTCTGCATATGCAAATTAATCAGGGATTGTATGTTTTTTGGCAGAGTCCCCTATGTAGGAGTCACTTCAAGGGAAATAAGTCTATAGTGAAGAGGGACGGGAGTGACAAATATTTCTCAAGTACCTGATCTTTCGCCCTTAAATTTATTATATTTTACGTCACATTACATTTTATTAATGGATAAAGAGGCCATTAACGTAATTGTTACAGGTATGTATCCTTCCTTATATGGTGAAGCTACTCACACGTTAAACCACTACATTCCTCCCTACAGAACCCTACTATGCCAAAAAGCAAAGGTATACCAAGCCCACTTTATTTAAAAATTTAAGACTGCTTAATAAATATATGTAAAATAATTAGATGGCATGGATTCAAAAGTTAATTTATGTCAATATTTTGTCCAAAGTATTTGGAAAATGATCAAGATGATTTATTATATAGCCACACATAAATAATGTATACACAATAAAACAAGAGTTTTATCTAAAATACACAGATTGAAATAAAGAGGGAGATAGTAACAATAATAAGCATTTTTTATGTTATGCATGTAAGGTAACCGTTTGTGATTCCACGTGGTTGCTCTCTGATGTCTGTTCAAGTAAATAAGATGCCATGGTAATAGTACTCAGAAAGCAATATAAACTCCTCATCGTGTCTGAATATCACTCTATCCTATGATACTGTCAGATCATCACATTATAAATGAAAACTCTTACTTCAGCACATCATACTTTCCATTTATGGATAGCAGTATCCAATCACCATATTCTTATCGGACGATAACACATAGACCTATTTCGATAATCGCAAAACCCTAAATCCCAATCAAAATCCCCATCTGACAACAGATACTGATTAACGGATGTCGTTAGCAAGCAGGCATTACTTTCTAATCCCGGTCACCTGTGTTTATGTGGGAGGGGGGGGGGTCAAATTGTGGTCAAAAGTTGCGGAAATAATTTGAATCTTCTTAGCGATATCATGACAAATATGGACAATGACCATATCCCAATACACAGTACAAAATCGATAATTGAGGTAATCACAAACCAAAAGGCATACGAAATCAGGACAAAACAGGAACCAAAGCAAACAAACAAAAACCTCCACGACATGAAAAGAAGCGAACTCCCAATTAGAAGTGAGATCATGTGCCCAGGAAAAGTCAGCATCTCCTGCTTGCATGCAACACTCGTCGCTTCAATTCGGCAGAAATATCACATCCGGTTACTTCCATTTCGGAAGATATAAGTATAGTCTGTAATTGGATGGTCAAATAGTCTAAGACCGAATATCATTCACCATTCTGGACAATGGGACATCATAGTGTATGACGAGTTCCCCGTATCGACCGTAGAACTTCCTCAGTGACGATGTTAGTCGATCACAAACGTATCCCTGAATGAGAAGCTTATCTGAAAGACGCCTAGCTCTCAGAACAAAATCTGTATATTTGTTACTTGCTCTGGCATAACGTATCAATTGGGATATGAACACGCCATAAACAGGCGACGAAGGGATGTTGCTACTCAGAAAAGGAAAGTTTGTGATGGCTAGGGATAATCCTCAAGAAGACCAGTGCTGTTCCTTACAGGTGTATTGTTTTCAGTAAGGCATGGACCAGGGCTCATTCTGAGTTAGGGTAATCCCTAATATACACTTATGTCTCAGATTAGAGACTTTTTCAGTATATATCATAGGTTTTCCTAACCCTTTTCATTTGGGATTTTCTGAAATAAAACACTTAATATTACATTGCTAAGATCCTTGATTCTTCAAATAACTGGAATTTCATTCTTTTTCTAATAATTCATGAATTATGGATTGTTAATATATTCAAAATCTTCATAAAGTTTCAAGATGATGGGATTTTTGGCGGATTTTTTGGTGGAATGACATAGCACAAAGTAATGTTTAAAAATAAAACCACTGTAAATCAAAACGGATGCACATAATAGATGAATGCAACCCGATCCCAACTGAATCATTTTAATTTCATACACTTGAAAAGAAGACTTGCATGAATGTGTTATGATATAACATAAATACTAGCTACTCCTTTGTTCCTTTATGTATACAACTACCGGTATGTCATGACATGGTGCATTTAACTGCAGTGATATGATCTATGCCTCGTGGTTTCCTTTGTTCTGGGTGTTAATACAGGTACTGCGGGGACACTCTCCTACAAGTAGATGACAGTCATATACCTTCTTTATCTTCTACTTTATCTACCGTCTCATCTACTTGTTTTCATGGTTCACAAAGTAAGATGCACTGAATGCTTGTTGACAAGTTATACCATATACATGTATACCAAAGCTGAACTTGAACTTTGATTATGAAGAATTTATAAATCATTCTATATGCAGTCTGACCTTATTTCGCAACAGCTGTCGTGTAAGATTTTCATATCGTGATTACATTTCATCAGTAATTAGTTATAAAATAATAAAACTGTCCGCCACTTACCATTTGATGTAGAATCTGCATACTAGTCTATAACGTATCTCTTTTTCTTGTTCTACATGTATAAAAAATAATGTGAGGAAAATGTCATGAAAAGATACGGTGCCGACTGCGGAAGAAAACATAGTGATGTTCCAAAGATAGAAATTGCAATAGGAAGGCTTAAATGCTGAGCTTCTTCAGATGATAGGACAAGGGTCCCAAACAAGACCACTGCACACTAGCAAAAGTGGAACATACAAGAACAACTTGACTACTGGACGTCATACAAACAACAACCGGAGACAAACAAACACACTAGAACATCCACATCAAAATGGACCAAGATCAAACAAAGTTAACACATTGAAACATGTGTTGCAACAAAGCAGAAATATATTGAGATAGAAATGAAAACACATAAATAAAAGGAGACAAATGTTCACCTATGTGCTTCAATTGCCGATTTTGGACAAACAATAAGGACTAACCGCTTGGATGTGGCCACCTCAAACAGGAGAAAGACCTAAGTCATTCTCTACAGTGAGATCTTTTAGGCTAGGGGTAATCCTCAAGGAGACCAATGCTGTTCCTTGCAGGTGTATTGTCTTCAGTGAGGCGTGGACTAGGGCTCCTACTGAGTTAGGGTAATCCCCTGGTGTATGTATAGAGACATGGGTCAGACAACATGCACATGATATGTCCATAGATTACAACTTAACGCTGAATTTAAATTATTAGTAGATCGCGTGTCAAACACACCTGGGATTAATTCTAGGGGAGAATAATGATCGCTCATCGGCAGGTGTCAGCGCAGATGAATCTGTTTAATTGTTGCACACGCATTTAACTATTGCAACGAAAGTTTATAAAATCTGCTTAATTGTTGCACATCTACATTATAATTATTATACGAAAGTTTATGGACATTAATTTTGTGAGACCTTTGAGCAAGAATGTATTCAATTGTCCGAATCATGCCAAGACCAATAGCTGAGATTTCTCAAACATCTGGCTGGTAAAATTTGCTAGTTAATGTGAAATATGATATTCAAAAAGATCAAGGAAACGAACTATCAATATTTTGTCTTCAAATACATAGCATAGAAATAAAATTTTCACGGATAAAGAAGTCTTAGAGATATTCAAGAAGAACACAATGCATGGACTACAGTGGAGCACACACACACTACCACGTTAGTAATGGTGTGGTTATCCGGATTGCGTGTGCAAAACAGCAAATGGATACAGCTAAAACAATTATTCCATTATACAGCCAGAAAAACAACAAAAGAGAACACTAAGATGTATAACAAAGCAATTCAGCAAAGACACCATCGAAACATAATAATGGGAGAGAAAACATGGATTCGAATTTGGACGGTTAATTTCCTATATTAATAGGAAATGTGTGGTTGTCCATATTACTTGCGCGCCATCATCCCACTTATCCTCATACAAAGATGTCTTTATACACACAATGTTGCATAAACTAAATCACTCTCACTGTAAGGTGAAATAAAAAGCAATGCAGGAAAGCTATTCCGAAAAGAAACCAATGTAACAACTACAGCAAGCCCCTTCTACCCCAAGTTAATCATTGATCAATCTTACTTTACACAAATAAACAAAGAGGTTTGAATGTCTTTATCTTCTTTGAATTCATTTTAGGGCAGATTTAAGATGCCACCGACTTCGTGGAAATGTTTCATAGCTTAAGTTTATTGCTTTTCTTTTAAATTGCGTAACGTCTATCTGGGTCAATGTCATGATCACTATTGCATGCATCTTCTGCTGTGTAATGATATAAAGAGTCCTATTCATCTATTTTATGTTTCTATTTGCATGTTTCTTCTATAAGCCTGACCTACCTCAATGTAAATTATGACTTTTTTAAATTCACTGCATAGTGTTAAATGCATACAAGAAATGGTTGTCTGCTGTTTTGTAAGGAACATTTGCTTTAATTTTCTGATTTGAACCTTTGATAGGTAATGAATGCAAGTTATACATAAACATAGGTTCTTTGAAAAAGAAAATTACATCATGTAATGATCATGCACATCTGATCTGAATTTCTTCGCCATCATTTTACAGTTAATATATGATTAGAATACGGAGGATCAAAGGTAGATTGAAATCAGGTTGATTTTTCAAAAAGACAAATAATCGCCCTCTTTATCACAGAGGAAATTTGCAAAAAGGAAATAAATAGACTTTTGAAATAGCCCATGATCCTGAAATCTCCTTAAGAAACACTTTATTAGCATGGTACTGGAATCCTGTACAGCCCTTGTAACAACAAATTTTCAAGTCGACCTGAATCATTTCAGTTTTGTCCGACATATTTTGTGCTTGGTGTGCTCTTTGTAAATTGTACCGTCTCTTTAATTAGTCAGTGTTTCTGTAATGTTGTATTGTATGAAGTCTGTGTTGACAGCCTTTTCTTTTCTCTTTGGATCATTTGTGTTATTGAAAAGTGAGGTATAACGATATCGTCATTCTTTAAATATTTTCCTCTGAATTATTACTTACTATTTCAATAAAGTAAACTTCTAAACATGTGCCTATCTATTTTATGAAACTTCAATAATTTCAATAACATCCGGTCCGATGTCATGATCATTGTTGCATGCAACCAGCTTAAACATATAGATAATTTATTTGTTCAATTTTTATGCTTATTTCTATGTAAATATTATGAACTTTTGACACTCAGCATGATTAATGGAGTATGTTATAAGAAACTATTGTCAGTTTTTTGCAAAGAGCAGTAAAATATATATGTCTGATTTCCATATTTGATAATGAGAACAACAGCATATCCTTTCTGTATATTGCTTTGCAAAATTGTAGTATATCACATGCACATTTCGATATAATGAATGGAACTTTTTACTCAAAGTTGCTCGTTTTTATTGGCTTAAAGTTGAACAAACTTACTTGTCATCTCTATTTTCGACTGGGATTTAAATCATTTTTAAAACAAATTCTACTATTTCAGACATGTAAGAAACAATGTCAAATGTTTCACAAAAGATGATAAATAATACATCTACCAGTAGAGCTACTGATTCATCACATTTTTTTTTTCTAATCCAAAGTTCTTGAGAATAACTCATTTTTATGTTTTGAAGAAATAACCAATCATTAAATCGTAGCGAATCATTAAAACATAACGATGCTCTCTTTTTCTAGATATGCTTGTAATTAACATCAAAGAAATTCAGTCTCAAAGTCGAGAAGGTAAGGCAAAACCATCAGAATTTCCACTGGAACGGCTGCGAACCTCGGAATGAATAAACAATGTAAACGATATGCAGCATTACAAAGTGATATCTATAAAATTCATTCTGGGTAGCGTCTTTGTATTGTTCTGGCAAAGAAATCAGAAGCAGAAAAAGTCTGGTGCGTTGTATATTGTATGTTGTCCAGAGTGAGCTGTTTTGTTGCAGGAATATTAGAACATATGAAGCTTGAAAATTGTACCATCATCTTGTCGCTGTTAATGATTCTAGCTTGAAAATACTTTTAATTTCATCTCATTTTAGTCTTTTTGAAAATGTACCAAGACGTACAACCAGGAAACAAGTGAAATACTTTAACCCTTATACTAATACTAGTGCATAGTTGATTTGGTCACATTCTTTGGCCATAATTTATTTTTTGAATTGAGGATCAGTACCCGAAACGTGCATGTCTGGTCCATGATTCAAATTTGCCTTTTTTAAATAAGTCGATGAATTTGAAGACGTGTAACTTTTTCACTATTTGGTAAGTGTCACTGCTGGTGGAACAGGCACATGAAGCCAAGTCCGATCAACTTTATTGATAGTTTCTTTAAACGCATTCGAAAATTTCTGTTCATAAAATTATCTCGAAAATTTAAAAAAGGGGGTCCTGTAGCATCAAATCCGACCCACCCTACTACATTTTTCGGTTTTTGGACATTACTTTCACAGTCTTTGACCATATTACATTGTTTAGATTGAGGATTACTGACGAGGGTTAAGTACCCGAAACGTGCATGTCTGGTCCATGCTGCAAATTCATCTGTTCTTAATTGATGCTATGAATTTGAAGACGTGTAACCTTTGTATCATTTTGTCAAATATTGACTTATAAAGGTAATTTATTATTCAGATGCCATGACATCATTGCCTCACGACAATTCATTCTTTTTGTTATTTCTTTTTGAACTCTTTTTTAACTTGCATAACATCAATCTGGGTCAATGTCATGATCACTATTGCATGCATCTGCTGCTGTGTAATGATATAAATAGACATTTTTACTTATTTTTATGGTTTTATTGACATGTTTCTGTTTTAAGCTTGACCTACCTCAGTGTAGATTATATGACTTTTTAATTCACTGCATAATTTAACAGTATAAAAGACACGGTTGCGTGCTGTTTTGTAAAGAGCATTTGCTTTATTTTTGTCTGATTTTCATCTGAGATAAGAAGTGAATAAAAGCTATATATAGAATCCTTTGAGGATCAAAAATAATATCTTGTAATGATAATGAATCCCTCATATTTTATTATCTTGCTCCTAAGCATGAATCTTTAGGGATATCTTCGACATTATTTTATGTTGACTTTATAAATAGAATACGTAGGATCAAAGGAAGATTGAAATTAGATTGATAGAGAATCAACTACCTTCTTTATCATTGAGGTAGTTGAAAAATACCAATATTTAGGCTTTATTTGCCCTCTTTCCGAGGAGATGATCCCAAAATCGTCATAAGATGACCTCATCAGCATGACACTGGAGCCCTTTACAGTCTTTTTTAGGTGTAACTTACTTCATTCACCTCCTGTTTTGTGTTTATTAAATGTGTTTTTTGATAGCTGTTTCTTCTGCTCTACTTACTGAAATTTTCGTCGTAAATAGTCAGCGTCTCTTTAAGGTTGTATTGGATGAAGTCTGTGTTGGGAGACTTTTCCTTCTTCTTTGTATCATTTGTCTTTTTGGAAAGTGGGGAAAAGACTTCTGCATCTTATTTTTAAATGTACCTCTGGATCATTAATGCGTATTTCAATAAAGTTTATTTTCTTTCTCGTTTCTGTCTTTTTTAAACTTGAATAACTTTGATAACATCTGGGCCAATGCCACGACAATTACTGCATGTATTAATATCTGCATAATTGTATAGATAAATTATCTGATTGTTAAATCTTTTTGCTTTCTGCTATGCAAAAATTTGTGAACTTTGAAACCCTGCATTTATGAAGAATGTTAACAGAAAACATTTTCAGTGGTTTTGCATAGTGTAAACATTAAGGTATCTATATCTGTATAGAAAAGCATTATAAGATTTGAGTTCACTATATGCACATTTCGGCGCAATATATGTAAGTTTATGTAGTTACATTTCCTTCAAAATGAACAAATATATACGTACCATCTCTATTTTCGATTAAAAGGGATATTATTGCCAGATTTCAGATGGGATCTTTTAATTTCAAATATGAAAGAAGCAAGATAAATGTTTTACAGAAGATGATAAAGAGTAAATGTACAAGTAGATCTTCTCAACAAAATAATAAAAACATCATGCATCAGAATTGACCTAGGGTAACTTACACTTCTTTTGAACGTAAAAATACACAATTTCTGTTTCTCAAGATGTGATCAAGACACTAACAACCCGCAGCATTTCATGGCTCCTAAATTTTTCTACAGTTTATCGAACATAAAGAAACAATTATACTGGATACTGCCTTATTATTCTTTTGGCATAACGAAGCAGAATGTCCTAAGTTTGTCTGGTGTATTGAATTTTGCTTCTTATTGTTTGTTCACAGGGATGTCTTATTGCAGCAGTATTGCGACACTTCGTCTTTGCATACGTAATACATAGTAAAGTTGAGAAAATGACAAGACCTTGTCGATGGTGTTGTCAAGGAATTTTATATTAGACAATAATAGTGTTAAACAATGGAAACTTCTAAACCTAACAATTTCTGCGGTTTGAAAATGAACCAAGACGCACAACCAGGAAACAGATACATTACTTGAACCCTAACCTTTTACCAGTACTATCATATGGTGAAACTTATATCAAAATTAGGTCTCTTCAATCATTTCAGGTTCATAACAAACCATTACAATCACAAATATTGACTGAATGTCAATGGAAGAATGATAAGTAAGAAGGACTTCAATACATATAAATTAGGTATGGATTATCTTGGGCAACATTGATCGACATACTACTATATACATATGGAAGATATAGAAGCAAGAAAACATTTATTTCCAGACTCCAGCAGTATAAGAATATTAAGGATGATGTCTCCAACATGATGGACATATACACATATCAGACGATGAAAAGGGAACAACATACGGAAACAACGAGAACAGTTGCATAACATATCAAAATAAAGAAACCAAGATATTGTCGACTTCATAAGTGGTGTTACATGCAGTTTCGTAGTTATGACTTTTCATTCTCTGATTACTTATGGTAGCTTGGGAAAGATGGTCAGTGTATCGATAAATTTAGCAACTGTATTTTTTAAGTCAACTCAAGATCAAGATTTTGTATAAATGCATTTTTGTGTATCAATTTTGTGTTTTGCTTTGAACTTTGCAAAGAATTAATCAGTAAATGAAAGTCAAACACAAAACCCGTAATCGGAATCCAAAAACACAATCAAAGGGCTTGAAAAAAAATGAGACAGAACTTTCTCATAAGAAGACAAAACGAACAAACAGACGGAAGTAATGGTTTTGGAGAACGTTTCTTTCATATAATGTAGAATAGATAAAATGATAAGAATTTGATTTTTTTTTAAATACCGTAAATTAATTATGGATATAAATAGTAAACACTGAATTAAGTATTCATCAAATCGACATATACCATTACAGATATTGATGGATTGAAAATCAAATTAGGAAAAAGGACTACATCGAAATTATTTCTAAATCTGGTTACCGCTTATGTCAGCTTAAAATGATATGAACTTACTAAATTTGTATTAGGTGTGTCAACAATTCTAATTTTAATATATATCTTTCTATATTCATAACATTTTAACAAGAGTAGTAAATGTCTGTTACAACACTGATTAAATCATTGATTGATCCATTTTAATATTATTGAGATTAATTACATTGGGTTTCTAGTTGTTGTACATATATCGAAATCTCTTCATATATTTCATTTTAAAAATATCTAACAAATAATATGTTCACTCGAGTAAAAATCTTTTTAAATCAACTTTTTAACAGAGAATATAAGCACAAGATTGCCACAACCAAATTACACCACTCAAAACAACCCCAACACCAAACATAGGGAAACGATGAGGAAGAAGGAGGACACCCATAACAAAATGACACCACTAAAAAAAATCGAACACCAAACATATGGAAACGATGGGAAAGAAGGGGGACACCCACAACAAATTCACACCAGTCAAAACAACCTCAACATCAAACACCCGGAAATGATGAGAGAAAAGGAGGGTGTCCACAACCAAATTACACCACTCAAAACAACCCAAACAACAAACATGCGGAAACGATGGGAACGACGGAGGACACCCTCAACAAATTCACACCACTCAAAACATTCCCAACACCAAGCATTGGGAAACGATGAGAAAGAAGGGGGACACCCACAAAAAATTCACACCACTCAAAACAACCCAAACAACAAACAGCAGAAAACGATGAGAGAGAAGAAGGGACACCCACAGTAAAACACCGAAAAATGCAATAACCATCGAAACATTAAAAGAATGATAATGATTTATTCCTTAATCTGATTGTCCTTACTTGTCGCTTGTCGCGATATCTGTTTTGGTCATCAGGGTCAAGAAAGGGAAAACGTTTGAAATTCCATCACATTACCAAACTTGGAAGGAAAAGGGAGTCAGGCAAGGGAAATTTGTAGATTTAGATGAAGCACAAGTCTGATTTTAGACGAATGATTATATTTCTTCTTTGTTGTTTACCTCATCGTTTGTGATGAATGTCCTAAGTTGATTGTCCGTGTATTTCTAACTCAATCCATCTGTCATTATTATCTCTATTTGTTTCTGTTCTGTGGACTTGTGTCTCTTGTTCACTGAATTGATTGTGATCTTATGATGCATGTATATTTGTTTATTTTGCTGTGGTCAGTCTCGTTGGTTGGAGATAGTTTTTTATGTCTTAATGTATTGATTCACAGCAATAAAGAATTTTATCAACCAGCCTAAATGTAAACGTCTTCATATTGAATAGCATCATTTAAGAACAGGTAAATTGGCAACATGGACCAGACATGCACGTTTCGGGCACTTAACCCTCGTCAGTGATCCTCAAATCTAAACAATGTAATGAGCCAAAAAAGTGTGAAAGTTACTATGTCGAAAAAGTGATGATCCAGCAGGAATCTTTTTCATTTTCAGTATCGTCATGAAAAATCTTCAACACGTTCTCCTTCAAAAGTTACTGACTTCAGTACCGAAAGTGAAAAGAGAGATGATGTCATGTTGATAGGATGAAGTGTTTCTTACAGCATACTTTGATTGTCCTTACCTTACAACTTCTTGAACTATCAACGTTCATCGTTACTGCAAAGAGGAATCATTGTTTGGAAAATTCATGTCAACAGTTGGAATGACGAGCAACTAGGAAAGACGTGCTGTATGGACAGATAAACGTCTCTCTTTTAACTGTTTCATTTTTGTTTGTTTTCTTTTCTCGTGTTTTCGTCGTTTGTCATGACTTTTCTGATTTTTTATCAATTAGCGTATAATTGATGATTTTGCAGAAATGGCCTTCACTCTCACACTTCAAGATAATAAAATGATCTTGCACTTTTCTATAAATTTCGTGGTCATCAACATCAACACGCCATACGACTGTCACGTGTCAGTGGTCAGTGTCCGAAATAACAAACACCAAATATGTGATTAATATCAGAAAAGGCGACGTGTAGATTGAAATTTATGTCCCATGGTATGTAGACGCGAGCAATGACCACATATCTATTTCTATCATCTTTTGTACATGCATATTAATTTTATAACTTGATATGCTAGGTGTTAATGTCCTATTTCCTAAAGCATCCAGGCTATCATTCAAAAGACCAAGTGATGAATCTCACAAAGTCACTTTTATCAGATGAATCATTTTGATTTCTGATGCCGAGTATCCAATTACTAATGTTACTATAATAAATGCATAAATTCATAATTGTTTGTGAAGTCATACAACATTTTTCGTGTTTTGTGTTTCAAATATCGATGTTTGCGCCTAATGTTGTAGTTATTGCATTAGAGCTTTCTAGAGAATCCCGCTTTCATTTAATTAATTTCGGCGACATTAAATCTTTTTAGAATTTTTGCATGTCATTAATATCAGCAAGGTGTTTCCTACATTGAGAATAAACTGTCCACCTTAAATATATTTTGACTCTTTCAAAGACAACTAAAAACCATGGTAAACTATTATTCATATCTCCATCACAAAATCATATTCTTTCTTTCTATTTAAAAAAAAATGTATTGTAAATACTAATCGGCGATGTTTGCTACGCTTTCTGTATATTTATTTACCATTTATCAAAGTTTCATAAATTCAAGTATAAATATATTCAAGTATTCAAACAAACTTATAAAACAAACTTATAAAACAATTTTTTTTTCAAAAGTGAAACAAAACACGCAAGTACAGGGAAAAGGGAAATGTGTGCTGATTACAAAAAAAAATAATCCAAGAACAGCTCTAAGGAGGATTTCTAAAAAAAAATAGCTTTAAGATATAGTTGATCCAGGACTATAGATTCAAGATGTTGTAGCCGAGCTTGTAATTAGAAAAGGTAGAAACAACTATCGATTTTCTAATTTTCTAACAGTGCAATTTGAATAAGGAAGTTAAGTTTCCATTCTATCGACGAGAAACTTCAATTGAACCATTTCATCATCATTCATCAAACAAAGTCAATTAAATTTCTATAAGCTGTAATTAGTTTATTAGATCTTATAAAACCCTTTTGCTCATATATAAATGTACTGAAAATAGTAAAATGACAAATAGCTCGATCAAAATGATATGGTATTTAGTCGTTTTGATCGTTAAATTCTTCATTAATAATTTTTTAAAAAGTCATTTCTCCAGAAGACTATAAAGAGATGTCACAATCATCTCTATATATATTTCATAAGGTTAAAATATATATATATATTAGTGGAAGAAACCAGTTTAAAGTATTTAGGATTTTTTTGACGGCTTACATTTGTATTTATTGTTATCATAATTATATGCTATCCAGCTTACGATACTTGTAGTCTGAAAAGCCACATCTTTCGTTATGGCTGATTAAAACTTGGTCTCATGTGTTCCCATGTTAAACGTCTCCAAATTCAATAATATCATTTCAGAACAGATAAATTGGCAGCATGGACCAGACATTCACGTTTCGGTTACTTAACCTTCATCAGTGATCCTCAATTTAACAATGTGATATGGCCAAAGAGTTGGAAGTTATTTAGTCCCCTACCGGCTCGCCGGAGGGGACTTATGGTTTCCACCCCGTTTGTCTATCCGTCTGTCTGTCTGTCACACTTTAGTTTTCCGGACTTTTTTTCGCTGTCGTTGCAGATATTGATATCATTTTTGGTATGTGAGTTTATCTCAATATGATACAGATCAAGTTCGAGTTTGGTTCCGATTGACCTATATTTACAAGAGTTATGGCCCCTGGACTTAGCAAATTTCATGAAATTCTCAGTTTTCCGGACTTTTCTCGGCTGTTGTTGCAGATATTGATCTCATTTTTGGTATGTGAATATATCTCAGTGTGATACAAATCAAGTTCTTGTTTCAATTTTATTGACCCATTTCTACAGGAGTTATGGCCCCTGCACTTAGCAAATTACATGAACTTCTCAGTCTCCAGTCTTTTCATGGCTGTTCTTGTAGATATAGAGCTGATTTTTGGTGTGCAGATACATTATTGTCTGAAGAATAAGTTGAAGTTGGATTTTATTTATTTGTTCTTACAAAAGGTATGGCCTCATAGCAAATTTCATTAAATTTTCCTGTTTTCCAGAAATTTTTCTAAAACACATATTGAACTTATTTTTGATGTTGGATTTATCTTTTGGTGTAAATACAGATCAAGGCAGAGTTGAAGGACAAAGATTAATGCCGGTAGGGGACTTATATCGCTTGCGATTCATAAATTTTTTATTTCCAAAAATGTACCGAAAGTTTTAGCAGGATGGTGGGATATAATGCTACAAAGTATGTTTTAAAAATTTTAAGAACTTTCGATAACAGAAATTTTCGAATGCGTGGAAGAAACGATCAACCGAAGTTGATCGAGCTGTCTTGTCTGTAGGTTGTAGTTTCAGATGATTTTCTGCCTCATAGCTCCCTAAACATTTTATCCTTAGTCCTGCTTTAATTTCATGAAAATGCAAATATTTCTAAATGACTATGAAAAAGCTTTTATCATTATCTATCGGTTAAAGAACATTTTCGGAATATCTCATCGTAGATTAAGACTAATGATAATTTTCTAAATTCATGAGATATTTTCTTTTTTAATAGTTTGTCGTACCTGGGACGGTACATGTCATTTATTTCTATACAAGTCAATTCCATGTATATTAGATATATGGAACTGCTGACTAGAATTACAAAGGGCAGATGTTCGTCTTATTAACTCTCAGAATCAGTGAATTAACCAAACTTCTGCACGTGTTTTTGAGCACAGATGAGATTCGTCATCCCTGGACAATACATCACCTGTACAAATAAATGACAAGTCATGTGATACGTACGACACGGAGGTATACCAGGTTAAATTCTACCTTACTTATTGATGCTGAGAGAATTAAAAAGGGCATGCTCTTTAATCACTCTCCTCTGAAACTTATACTTCATCTGTGTAAAAATAGCCCGCAAAGGAATGTGACCTAAAGTTGTTTGACTTGCTTCCTCTCTAATCGCTTAATGAATCTGCATTTCTACCTGAATTAATCTTTATTGCCATCAAATTATCAGATTCCAACTACCTTTATCTAAAGTACAACCTACCTTTATCTTTTTCACAAAACGGCAAATGTACTAAAGAGAGGGATAAATGGATAGAAAAAATAAGTATGTTGTTCTAATACTCAGTTTATATTTTCAATAGAAAAAAATATGTTCATCAGAATAAGAAAACATTGCCCCATCGCAATATGGTCAACGTTGGTGCCAGAACAGACCTTATTCAATGACCTACTGTATATATTTCAAAAGCTCGTAAAAAGGTTCCCCGCGAGGGGTTTGACAATAAGTGTTTTAAATGTTTCTCCCTGACATGGTCGCCACAGCACTTTTAATACAGACATAACCTTAGACAGTGCGTGGGCATCGACGGCGGGTGCGGCTAGCCAAACAGGGGATGCTTATTCCTCCCGGGTACCTGGTCCCACCTCTAGCGTTCTAGGGGTCTGTCGATGCTCAATTTGGTGCTCTATTGTGAGTGCGGTTGAGATTGTCGTCAGGATCTTCTCTATCTCATTTCAATATTTCCTATGCAATGCGACCAGAGTTTACCGGTATGACATTGTCGTATGGGTATTCCCCTTTTTTGAAAGAGAATAAGTGTCTTAATTTATGCTTTGTTACGGGTATGAAACACACAGCAAGTTCATATATCGTACATGTCATTCGCGTTAGCGCATTTCATACGATAAATACACTTGCTGTGAGTTGCATACCCATAACAAAACACAATTTGTGACATTTATTCTATATATCGTCGCTGAAATATGAAAATGTGGTAAGTCAATTTTTGGCGGGAAATTTTGTTGCAGATTTGGAATCTTTGATAGGCTACTTGATACATATTCTATAAATCCTCGCATCTCTAATTCAAGTAGAAGTCAAAGAAATTGTCGTATTTGCATTTTTTAATTGATTGTGTGTTTAATTTCAAAATGTCGTATCACGTGGTCCATTTTCCATTTTCAAGTTATCGTAATCGACCGCTGAAAACCTGGAAGTAATTTTTAGAATTACAGTGCAATGAAGATGTCGAATCTCTCGCCCTAGTCTTGATCAACTTATTTTCGGATGTTTTCCTCTGATGTGCTACTGAATAATATACATGTACAGGATAAAAATCAAATTTGGAATCAGTCATAAGTCCTAAAAGTAAGGAGACCCGATAGACAAATAAACCAGGGGGGCTCTCCTGAAAAGTTGAAAATTTTGACTTACGACAATTTCATATTTCAGCGACCACAATTGTCAGTTTCTTTCTTGTATTCTGAAGTCGCTATTTTCCATGTACAAAAGGGGACGTTAAAATTTAGGTCACCGCGGGTTCACTTTGCAAGTTAGAACAGCCGTCGTAACATGTTTCTGTAGAGCTAATGTATTGTGACGTCACGAGCGAAATGCAACAAGTTCCTGTCATTAGTTCATCTAAGGGAATTAAATTGGCTGTACATATAGACCCTTTCACATTATCTGCGGTACTGAATTTGAAGGCCAGTTCCGGGGGACAAACAATAGATTGCGCATGCACCAGTGACGTAATTTGATTGTTCCAAGATGTTTTCCGCGGAACAAACGAAACATGATTCCGCGCTAAACGTCCTAGAACAATCAAATGACGTCACTGGTGCATGCGCAATCTATTCGTTGTCCCCCGGAACTGGCATTCAAATTTAGTACCGCAGATAATGTGAAAGGGTCTATATATTCGTTTGTTTGGGGGGGTTCTTTTTGAATTTGGTTTGATTTTGTTTTGGAAGGGTGTATGGAGGGTCGTTATATCATTTGGAAGCAGCAAAAGGAGAACACATTGACCATGAAAAGCGCAGATAATTCTTTTTTTGGGACCACCTTCAACTTATATTGCATTTATGGACATAAACGATGATTTACAATGTGACAATACACACGCAAGGAAAGCCACGTGATAAACATTTCTTCTGGGGAATTCACCTTATAATGCCTAAATTTGTAGATTTTTTTGCGCGAAACGGTATGACGAAGTACTTTGGTAGTGACAAGAAGGCATGTACCTTTCCATTTTAACGGATTCTGTCGATGTCGTGTTAAAACATACTCAAAGTTTCTGTTGCATTCTTTGTTTTCAGAATGTCTTTTTTCAACATCTGTATGATTTAGATTTCATGTTCCATATACATACATGTACATGATCTTTATAGTTTTTTTTTCATTCCATGTTGGCATTTGCCCTGAGTAGAAAACTTTCTACTGTCTTATAACGTTTATATTTATATCCGAATTCATTTGCACTCTAATGTAATGTAAGGAAATTAATTTGTTATACTTTCAGCATCAAAGTTTGCTTGTTTCTTTCATATTTAGACTTATTTCTTATCATAATATGTTTACCTCAAATCTATACTTGTATAATATGTACTTTAATTTACAAAAAAGTACATAATGCTTTATATCCACCTTCAAAAGCAGCCCTGCAGATAATGTTACTACAGCAGCCGTATCTAAACCACGGCTTACAAAGACAGCCCAAATCAGAACGTTGTAAGCAAGGTTTTCACTTTCAAGTCTATATGGTTGATGATGGATCAGAATTCAATATAAGCCGTTAATGGCCAAGGCCAGACGTACTTGTTGGTTGTACTTTATTTTGACAATAGCCGCTTGTTTCCTTCCTCACAGGGTAGAGTTTATTTCTTTACCTACCCAATTAGTCATAGGGGCTAGAAGTGCACACCCTAATTTCTTCTAAAGATTTATTATGAATGAATAAAAGTTAACGTTATTACTTAATTCATTTTATTCCAATTCCGATAAAATCCTATTTACAGAGACTTTTTCGAAATCTTTTCTGTCTAAAAAATTACTCCCTGATGGCAAATTTCGGAAAACTACGTTTTTGTTCTATTCATTTTGCAAACCATCTTAGTTTTTTTTTTTTGCTGAAAATGAAGAATGATGGAATAAAAAAAAATCGCCTTTAGAAAAAAAAGAGAGAAAAAATACGAGATTCCTTTCAAGTCCATTATTAATGGCTTAAATATGCAAGGATGTTATAATGGAAAGTACATGTTTATGTCATAGAAGGGGGAAGCAAAGTCCTTTAATTAGAAAAAAAATGTTGATGAATTCATCATGTTTACCTTAATTTTGTGTTAAGTGCTCGTCCATGATAAATACTTTTACAGATGATCGACAGATTACATATTTTATTTCTACGTTCATCAACCGCATCAAACAAACAAGTTCCTCTGTGTTGACACTGATGGAAGCATGCTTAAATTAAACCGTCAAGAAAACATCTTGTTTACAACTGAGTATGCCCATAGCTGGTCAGTGTCAGATTGAAACACTAGAGTATAAAATAAACAAACAACATCAAGGACTAGAAACAAACTTTATTTCATCAATGTGTCAAATCTGACAAATCTAGATTAACATTGTTACAAATTCATTGTAGTAAATGTCAAGGCATTTTTGCACTCCACCAAAACAATACTGTTTGTCTTCTTTTACTCGGCAACAGAGTTCACCCGGGGACCCTGATCAGACCTCTCCATCACTTGTGTGGGTTTCGGCAGCAGATATGAAGTCTTGACTGGATATTTCGGTTATATGGAGCTATACCGAATACAACCATATTGTGGACCTCTTCTTGATAGGAATATACTTTATCATAAGTATATAAGTATATCATAAGAATATCCGAGATCAAACTGGAATGGTTTGGAGTGAAGCTCAGAAGTTATTATCACTGACAGAGAAGTCACTTGCTGTCATCCGTCCAGAGCTCTCACACAGTGAGTCCTTACTGACAGTATATAGTCGCTTGGCCTTCATCTCCTCTATTGCTTCATTCAGGGTCAGCATCTGCTTCATCAGACTGAGGTCCATGTCCATCAGGGACGACTGGAATAAATAAAGTAATGAGTTATCAATATCTATGCAACACGGAATCAGAAATATATTCTTTTCTGTAAAGATCCTACTCTCGCGCTTTGTGAAGTAATTGAAATCTAGAAACTTCCTCATTGGTTGTGCCCCTAAGCTATGTTTGCTTAAAGAGCAACTGTTGAGAATTATGTTCCGGAACATGCGTGTTTGTTGGACTGCATTGAAAGATGTTCGTCAAAAATGCTGTCACTTGGCAAAAAAAAAAACAAAACACTTCATTCTTCTCTTAAAATGTTCTCCTCAATTTCAAATACTAGTAAACCGGGTTGAATGTTAAAGCTACATTTTTAAATGTTACTATGGTACTTACCATCTCTTTTCTGAGATTTACAAGTGACTCCTCTAAAGAGCTTTGTCTCTCACATTGTCTCAGTGGTGGAGACCTGGTGGTCGGCACATCCGAAGCACTGCTCACCGGCAATGACGCTGTTTTCAGTTTAAACAGTTTAGTGGCCTCCACCCTCTGCAGATAATGCTGTCTGCATGCATTATAAAATTCTATGTCCTCTGAATATTTGTCCGTGATCTTTGTCACATTTGAATCTCCCATCATGAATGAAGTTTTCCTTGAGTTTTTTCAGATATTCATACTACACAAGGGCGTTCCGATAACGTTCCATTAACGTAAATAATACGTTATTACGCGTCGATATACGTGCTATGATATTCTGATTTTTACCTAATATGTAAATGGGAGAGAGAATCTAGGGCCCGTTGACGTAATTATTGCTCAGTAAGGCATTGTATTACCTTTCTACATGGATTCTTTTCTTTTTTACACCTATGTTTATTTACCGGATCACTAAGTCATATGTATAGAAAAAATGTGTTGCAATACATATATTAAACGACGTCTCCAGTGTCATAGCGTTGTATCTTACTCGCCTACAGAATTACGGATATAAAATTTTGATGACTCTTTACGTCTTATTCTATACTGCATTTTGTCTGTTTTAAAGGTCTCATCAGCATTCAGCTAGTATCACCGAAAGAAATAATTATTTTGGTTGGTTTATTGAGGAGAAAACAATGGAACATAAGCGTCTACTGGCGTTTAATACAAACAGTAAAATCAATCAATCAGTCCCTCTCTAAGCTTCATATATCTATATTAACTGTACAAATTGGAAATAATGAGTACGAGTAGGCTATCTTATATCAAACAACCAAAAGAGAGAAGTCATTCAGAAGACAAATAAATGGAAACCTATCTCGTCTTTGTGAACGAAAGTTCTTGGAAAGAACCATTCTCTGTTCAATAAATATGATTCATGGTTCAGTACGATAAGAAAGCTATTCCATAAATTGTAACCCTGTGGGTATTGTTCTATTGTTCTTTTGGAATCAGAAAGATCGTGGCATGTAATATTTCATCGGACTCGAATATTTCGCCAGGAAATTTTTTAAGATTCTCATATGAAAATTGTCATCTCATTATTCATTTTTTTATCTCTAATTAACCAAAGACAAAGTTTAGTTGAATTGTGTAAATCTATAAATGTAAATTTTTATTTTACAAGGAAATTTGTCTGACATTCTGTCCTCAATCGTTTAGTTTCAGAGTTCGTCTTTGGTAGAAAGATTAATGCATTTTCCCAAATCGAAGTTTTCTTTAATGTAGGAAAATGCATTAATCTCTCAACCAGACGCGATATATGAAAGTCAACGATTAAGGACAGCATGTCAAAAATTATTATTTCCTTGTAGAAATACAATTAATATTTGTATGAATTCGAAACCAAGTACATTAAAACCTGGAAATTGAATTCCCTGTTAATTTTGATATGACAAAAAATGATCGAATATCATAGACTGATACCATTTTGTACATTTCAAATTAATTCGGTTTTTTTATAGAAATATACTTTCAAAATTTTCATCATTCATTCCGAAAAAATGGTTTTGTTGTGTTTTAGTGTTAAAAAGGAAAGAAATGTTTTTTTAAGTCCTTAGTCGGCACTGGTTGCTCATTAGTCTTGTTGGTTTATGTGTAGTCCTTTGTGTTCGATGTTTCTGTGTTGTGCGTTGACGTTCCTTGTCCCTTTTGCGTCTCTTTCTGTGCTTGTCTACTCTGTGTTTGTGCATTGGGTGTTTCGGGGTTTTGTTGTGGGTGCTGCAACCTGGTGTTGTTGGAGATCCCCTCCTTTGTTTTAGATGTACTATGAGGTATGAACATTCCGTTGGTTCTTGATTAAGTTAACATCATCCCTTTTATAGTAAAATAATATATTACGCTGATGTTTTTCATAGACAGGGAAATTGTGTATACGAGAATAGGTAAGTTGAATCTTGTTTAAATACATTCTCTTTAGTCTTTTTCCCAACATACACGTTATTGATTTGATACAAATATGTTCCCATATTATTGCATCATAACAAATCCTTGCACTTGTGATCAATTGAACTGTAAATGAATTAGATAGAGATTTGATACTAAGTAAATACACTGTAAAGACAAAGCAAGCTTTCTATATGGACCATGTATACATGTACTCTATCCGTACTATATCTTTATAATCACAATTTGATACATCTTCCCAAACTTTACTAACTGAACTGGGCCGTCTTGATGGAATATGTTTGTTTACGTCTTTTGAGGTAATCGATACTGGAGAAAACTTACGTCGTTTTCACCAAGATATTTTCCACCATTTGAACAAATGTAGTTGAATTAATAATATGCATAAATAAACCAAAATTGTAGATCCGAGAACAATTAAGAAAAGATCACACGAAACTAAACGTATTTGAAAATCAAACAAACAAATTAATAAATTGGCAAACAGAAGTGGACGCACAAAAGATGGAGAGGATCTCAGTTAAAGACATACCCACAACATACACATACACTGCAATGGACATATAAAATAAACCAAACCATAGAACGGATCATCAGATAATTTTAGTAAATCCAAACTATGCTGTTAGAGAACAGACCTTTGGACAAACAGTTTCCTAATCGTGTGTACCGGATGTGCATGTTTTGGATAATGAATTTTCATTTGAAAATGATTCAGAAACACCAAAACAATGCTACATCGTTTAGTTTCAATTTTTCAACATTTCTTTAAACACTTCCTTTTTTGTCAAGAAGATTGAAACTTCCAGGTTAAAGTATATTAAGAAAATCTCAAGCTATTCTTCTTCTTCTTCGGTTATATGCTACGTCTTTCGGTATTTTTGAAAATAACTTTTATAGTCTTTGCTCATATTTAATTGTGTAGATTGAGAATCACTGACGAAGATTAATACCCGAAACCTGCATGTCTGGTCCTCTGGTCCATGCATGCTGCAAAGCAATCTCTTCTTAAATGCTGTTATGAATTTGAAGACGTAACATTTGTACCATTTGGGGAATGTGACTGCTGGTTGATCAGGAGTACCCGAGGGCATAGCCAAGTTCGAGCTCACAAAATTTTCTCGAAATTTCTGAAAAGTCGGTCAAGTAGCATTATATCTCACCCATCCTGCTACGTCTTTCGGTATTTTTGAACGTAACTTTCACAGTCTTTGGCCATATTTCATTGTTTGGTTTGAGATTCAATGACGAGGGTTAAGTCCCCGAAACGTGCATGTCAAGTCCAAGCTGCAAATTCATATGTTCTTAAATGATGCTATGAATTTGAATACGTAACATTACATATGTATATGTTTTTGTTCCTTATATATCTCGATATTTTCATTCTTAGTTCGCTCGTTGAAGTTAAAGCTTGATTTATGACGATCCTGTATCGAATGTAAAGGGTATTTCCATTTTACGCAAATAATTTGTGGATAATGTTGGATTCTGTGTGTAAATGTTTTTGTCTTTCAACAAATATAATACTTCATAAAGCTCTGGCAATCTATTGCTTAATTACATACCCGTCTTTTTTTACCAACACTTCTTCTATAGTATACTCTTTTGAAAATTCTTTGGAATCGCCACATACTGGTTCCAAATGTTTTTTGCCCATTTGTCATTTGGTTTTTCTTCTGAATACAGCCTACACAAAATTTGGACCCGCTCACTCTTCAGGAAAATTGAAATAAAGATTAACGCCACAACATTACTTTCGCTTAATATAATCAGTTGGACTCGAATTACCACTGATGAGGATTCATTAGCCGAACAAGCTGATGAATCGAATTCGAAATTTAAGACCAGTAGGCTGCTCTTTGATAGCAGATATCTTCATACTGATATAATGGAGAGATTGACATCCCAAAACATTTTATTTACATACAAACTGAATCAAATTATCTAGGACCATCTAAAGAAATCTTAAAATTGTAAAGATAAGTTAAAGAAAAACAAGATTCACTTTCTATTAATTTTTCTTTTACTTCTTATTTTTTAGATAAACATTTCGATATATTAACAAAAGTGCATAATTATTAGATGGTACATGAAGTAACTACATTACAGGTACTATATAAAGCGAGATCACTCTCGTTTAGTGCATGTAAAGGCATAGCTCGAAAAAAAGAAATACTCTCTCTCTATCTCTCCCTCTCTCTCTCTCTGAAACGTCTGTACATTTCTCGAATTATCTTCTCCTGTTTCACATGCTTCTCTATTCCTCCTCTCATGTTTCCACCAAACTGCCGTCACGTTTCAAAGGAATAATTGCATCGTTATTCAATTAAGATATATTCATGTCATTTATGAAATAGTGGCCGCATGATCTGCATCAGAATTGTAATATTGATCCACGTATTTATATGTACAATTTTAATATTTTATTACAGTTTGGTCACTAAGGCATCTGGTGAAAATGCCGGGTTGACGGTTTCATACGGAGGAGGCATGTCATTGGCAGTGACAACTTCCTTTGCCTCTATAGGTGATTTTTCCTGTTCTGTTGTTTGCTTTCTGTATTTATAACTACGTGCCACAAACACAAACACTATGAAATCTAGTACCATCAGCCCTCCTAATAAGAAAAACAAGTACTCTGTCTTCCCTTTGTTTATGTCATCGGGGAACCAAGAATCTGTAACCAAAAATAAATTCAAGTATTCTTCAACAACATTCTTTCCTTTGCAAAACGCAATTTATTCAATCGTTTTGAGATAATATCAATTTAAAGTGTTTGTACAACCAATGTTATTCTTTGAGAAGAAACTCTAAAAAATGGAATGTGTTGGAATTTCGTTTGATTGCAACCTTGACGTCATAATGCACTAGTATATGCAATAAAGAAGAGAAGAGCGCCACGGTTGATCTGACCCGTAAACTGCATACGCGCAATTAATTGATAATTCAATCTTTCTAAATGGAAAACGGAGTTTTAGAACATAAGTATGGAATTAACAAATTTCCTTTGTGTCAATACCTGTAACAAAACACACATTTAAAGACACTTAGTCTATAGATAATACAATACTTACTCGGTGGTTCGGATCCGGTGGCTAACGTAACAATTCTCAAAATGGCGTCTGACACGTAGTTACCGAGTCCAGACGCCACAAGAAACAATCCCATACAACGACCGTGTAAAAACTCTGGTGCTTGTGAGTAAGCAAACTCCAATCCTGCAGTATTTGCAAAATGTTAAAATCATATGACAAAAATTACATTTTTACATAATCTAATTTTAATAAACACAAGATGTGTAATAATATTCACATTCACTTTAGGTGAGTGTAATTATGAAGTTAAGAATTTGAACATCATTACAAACCAGAAATACTGGCGAAAACTTCACTAGCTCCAACAAGGGCGAATTCTGGCACTTGTACGAACATAGGACATAGTGGATGCATTAAATTTGTCTCCCGCCAATTCTTGTGTCATTCCACCGGATGTAGACAATTCCTGCTTTCGGTATATCTCCACAATGCCAGCCACAAAGACAGAAAGGGAGGCTAGTATGAAACCAAAACCTGGAACGAAAGAACAGTATAGCCGATGACAACATTTGGTATGAACAGTTAGTAAGTTGCAACGTAGGGATGGAAAGTAGGGAATGCTGGCCTTGCTTTTGGTTTTGAATATGCGTTCTTGCTACAGTGAGATGAACCAATAGATGTACTGTGGATATCCGAGTTCGAAAACAATGGACATCTTCAGCTACACAAATTACACTCAATAGATGGACATAAAGCTTAATATAAACTTGATTGGCATAACTTATCATAAACGGTGAGTAGGGATTTATTCAAAACTAACCAATTCTCTGTAGATGGGTTGGACTGCGACCAAACTTGGCCATAAGGGGTAGGATTATGCGATCTACTATGGGTATCAAAATCAAGATGATGATTGTATTAAACACATTCAGTGCAGCAGCCGGCATTTTGACATCTCCTAGCTGAACGTTCAGTCTCTCACTCTGGAGGAAGAAAGTCGTCTGCATCTACAATATGTAATAAGAATATAACTTATTATTGAATTTTTCATATGCTTAAATGGACTAATATTATATTCTAACTCAATATTTACACGTTCTGCATAAGTAAGGTATTCGTATGAAAAGCAACGCTACATGGGTATTCATTTTCTGCAGTAATACTGTAGTCTAGGTTCCCCAAATCATCCTAATTAACAAATCATTTACAATTCCTACAAGGTGGTCGTGCTTCTAAGTCGATAACATGTGCATTGAATATAATCATTTATATATGCATTGTATTTATCATTTTCAAATTAAAGTGATTTAATGTTAAACGTACCATCATTTAAGTGTTAAACTGTCTTTGAATTCGATAGCATCATTTATGAACGGATAAATTTGCAGCATGAACCAGACATGCACGTTTCGGGTACTTAACCCTCGTCAGTGATCCTCAATCTAAACAATGTAGTATGGCCAGAGAGGGTGAAAATTCATTATGTCAAAAAATGTACCGAACGATGTAGCAGGATTGGGTGGGATATGATGCTACAGGACCCATGTTTAAGAAATTTCAAGAATTTTAGAACCAGAAAATTTTGAATGCGTTGAAGAGACGGACGATCAACCGAAGTTGATCGAACTTGGCTACATGTGCCCTCGGGGACTCCTGGTCCACCAGCAGTGACACTCGCCGAAGTAGTTCAAATGTTAAACGTCTTCAAATTCGATAGCATCATTTATGAACGAATAAATTTGCAGCATGAACCAGACATGCACGTTTCGGGTACTTCAACCCTCGTCAGTGATCCTCAATCTAAACAATGTAATATGGCCAGAGAGGGCTGAAAATTATTATGTCAAAAGATGTACCGAAAGATGTAGCAGGATGGGTGGGATATGATGCTACAGGACCCACGTTTTAGAAATTTCAAGAATTTTAGTACCAGAAAATGTTGAATGCGTTGAAGAGACAGACGATCAACCGAAGTTGATCGAACTTGGCTACATGTGCCCTCGGGGACTCCTGGTCCACCAGCAGTGACACTCACCTAGTAGTGCAAATGTTAAACGTCTTCAAATTCGATAGCATCATTAAGAACAGATGAATTTGCAGCATGGACCAGACATATTATGCTAGGGACAAACTCATCCATTATGTATAAGGAAAATATTTCAAGTGTTTCTTTACCTGAGAATAGATGGCCCAGTAGAATATAAAAAGTACAAACACTGGTAAAACACGCAACACGGCGATGACGCCATCAACCATCTCGTCGTCATATTTCCCACCATTTCTCTCACGTGCATGATCAAAGCTTTGACACTCTGTTGCACAACACACGCCCAAAGGATCATCTTGAACTCCTGAGAAACAAAGATATAAATGTTATATATACTGTCTATATCCGGTACGGGTATTTGTTTGATAATATATTCAAAATAATGGGGGGGGGGATTGTCAACTGAACGTCGATGGATAATCAGAGGATCATAAATTTTACTGAAAAGGAAAGTCAATTGTTGGGAAGAAATAACACAAGAAGTGAAGAAGTGGAGAAGTGAGTTCGTCGTCGCGATTATTTCATATAAATGGAATGTTTTCATGTACATACGATAAAGTGTTTCATATAGATATAATAAAGTGTTTCATATCAATAAAAGTTTTTCATATAAATAAAAGTGTTTCATATAAATAAAAGTGTTTCATATAAATAACAGTGTTTCATATAAATAAAAGAATAAATTGTGATGTATGTAAGTTTCTAAATTACTTAATTACCACCGGGTCTTGTCATGACATATTGACGTTTTACAGCTACAAAGATGATAAGGGCAACGATCATGCTGATGAGAGGGATGAGGAAACCAATCTCAAAGCTGATGTTCTGCTGGATATAGGCCACACCCAGGTAAGCCACGAACGCCCCAGCATTGATAAACCAGTAAAACCTAATATGGAGAACAAAACAGAAAGAAGAGGATTTCACAATTGTCCCAAATACAATTTTATTTAAAAGGTTGAAGACCTTAACTTTTAAACTTTCAAACTTATATGGTTTGTCTTTCTATAAATGATCTTTTAAAGAAAATATCTTTCCATATTACCGTCATCTACAGTGTAGTAAGTGTAGTAATATGCGAAGAATTAGTTCAGATGCTTTGAACATACCAATTAAAGAACGTTTGCACGGCCTCTGGTCCCAAATCGTCGACCTGCTGGGCTCCAAACGGACCGACATTGGCTTTGATACCACCTGTACCGAGGGCAATGAACACCAGGGCCATGTAGAAAAACGTCTTCCTTACTTCCTATAATGATTATTATTTTTTTTTAAATTATTTTGTTTAAATTTATTGCATGAATACTAGTATTGCATTAAATTTTTCATATCATATCCTAACATATTTGAACTTGTTCAATAGAATAATGAGCATTACCACAGAGACGTCAAATTTCCCTCCATAGACATCCTCACCGAACCATCTGCTGTAGTCGGCAGCGGAAGCAGGTAAAAGCACCAAACCTTCAATGTATATAGTTAGAAACATACGAAATATATAAAATTTTAGATTCATCATTACAAACGTAATAAGATCAATGTAACTGCCTCAAATCAGCTATCATTTGAAATTATGTAATTATTCGATTAAACACCTACAATAAGTATATGCACATCTAGTCTGGGATGTATCACTGGGTTGGGTGCACCCCCTCCCCCCCCCTTGATCCTCCAAAACAAGCCTAACTTTGTAGCATTTTTTGCGCTCTTTCAGATAAAAATTTGTCTCATGGAAATTTCCATTGCAAAAGTGGTGTTTTTTTTTGGAAAAACATGTTTTTTTAGTCAAAAATCACTGAAAATAGGAAAAAAATTATAACATTTATATGGTTGATGTTTTTAAACATTGAAAAGTGTAAATATATAGTATTTTTGATGCTCTTTCAGATGAAATAAGTTGCAAGTTCCAATTCCTATTTTTACTGTGTGTTTTGGGGTAAAAAAGTCGAATTTTTGCCAAAATTCACAGAAATGTGAGGAAATTTTAATTTATTTCTGCTTCTCAGCTCCTCAATATTGCATATGATCGTTCAGTGATGATTTAAAAAACATTTTTAAAGTCTCCTCTTTCAAATGACATATATTTTATATTCTTATTTTTTTGCAAAACCCTCGAAATTAATTATTTTATACAGAAACCTGTATTTTCAATCAGCAATCTCAGATTTCTGTATATTTATTTAAAGAACCCTTATTTGTTATAAAAGCAAAGATTGAAAGCTATTTTCTAGTGTAACTTTTCACACTCTATCAGATTATATATGTTTTACTAACATTTCATTCAAAATCAACGTGTTTTTTGGGGAAAAACATATTTTTTCATTTAAAAATAGCTGATTTCTGGAGAATATTTATTGAATCTATAGAAGTTCTTGAAATGATAGCAGGAATGTATTTTGAACTGTAATTATTTAGGTTCACTCATAAATTACATGTATGAAACATAAAAGGTATATTTTCTACTTAATTTTGGGGCAAAATGCCTGTTTTTTGTCTAGAAATTACAGATTTCTGAAAAAATTTTATTAATTCATTTTCTTTGCTAAAACTATACATTTAAAGCTATTATCATTATAGAAAGTAATCATCTTGTCAGATGATTGTTAAATTAAATGTAATAATTAATTAAAACCATTATTTTTGGGTAAAATATGCATTTTTATGCAAAAACCACTTATTTTGAGAAAATAAGTACTAGCTCTTTTAATTTGCCTAAATTGATATGTTTTAGCTTTGATATTATCCTGTTTCTTATTATAAATGGATAGAAATGTTATTTGATGACTGAAATTTAATTAATATCTTATTTTGGGGCAAAAAACCTTATTTATGTGAAAAATTCACTTATTTCTGTTAATATTTTTTTAAATTCATATTTCTTATGTAATCAACACTGGAGAGGTTTCAAATAATTGGATGGCATAAATGTGATCAAGTTTAATGAGTTAGAAGATATTTCTTTGATTATCTTGCTATTTTGGGTGGAAAATTTCGATTTTTATTTAAAAATCGCTAATTTCTGGAAAATCCTTATTACTATGAAATCAGACGTTATTATTTATATTCAAAAGAGTTCCTGGGTATACCATAGCTTGTTCTTGTAAGTCATATGCATTTGAAATCTTCTCTGTTAATTCAATTGGTATTTTGGGGCAAAAAACGTAATTTATGTGCAAAATTCACTTATTTCTGTGAAAATTGTTTTAAATCTATACTTTTTATTCAATCAAAGCTGGAGAGGTTTCATATAATTGGATGGCATAAAAGTGATCAAGTTTAATAAGTTAGAAGAGATTTCCTTGACAATCTTGCTTTTTTGGGTGGAAAATCTCAATTTTTATTTAAAAACCGCTGATTTCTGGAAAATCCTTATTACTATGAAATGTGTTGTTATTATTTATGTTAAAAAGTGTTCCTGTGTATATCATAGTTTGTCCTTGTACGTCATATGTATTTGAAGTATCGTCTGTTAGTTTAATTGGTATTTTGGGGCAAAAAAATATGTTTTTTTTATGAATTATATATAGCCTATATCAAGAAACTTACTATAGAAAGTCTCATATTTCAAACTATGATTATTATCCTCTGTATTTCCTATTCAACTGAAATATAAGACTTTCAATAATAAGTTTCTTGATATATGCTATACATTCATATAAAACATATTTTTTGCCCCAAAATACCAATTAAATTAACAGAGGATACTTCAAATACATATGACGTACAAGGACAAACTATGGTATACCAAGGATTACTTTAGAATAAGAATAATAACGATACATTTCATAGTAATAAGGATTTTCCAGAAATCAGCGGTTTTTAAATAAAAATTGAGATTTTCCACCCAAAAAAGCAAGATTGTCAAAGAAATCTCTTCTAACTTATTAAACTTGATCACTTTTATGCCATCCAATTATATGAAACCTCTCCAGCTTTGATTGAATAAAAAGTATAGATTTAAAACAATTTTCACAGAAATAAGTGAATTTTGCACATAAATTACGTTTTTTGCCCCAAAATACCAATTGAATTAACAGAGAATATTTCAAATGCATATGACTTACAAGAACAAGCTATGATATACCCAGGAACTCTTTTGAATATAAATAATAACGTCTGATTTCATAGTAATAAGGATTTTCCAGAAATTAGCGATTTTTAAATAAAAATCGAAATTTTCCACCCAAAATAGCAAGATAATCAAAGAAATATCTTCTAACTCATTAAACTTGATCACATTTATGCCATCCAATTATATGAAACCTCTCCAGTGTTGATTACATAAGAAATATAAATTTTAAAAAATATTAACAGAAATAAGTGAATTTTTCACATATATAAGGTTTTTTGCCCCAAAATAAGATATTAATTAAATTTCAGTTATCAAATAACATTTCTATCCATTCATAATAAGAAACAGGATAATATCAAAGCTAAAACATATCAATTTAGGCAAATTAAAAGAGCTAGTACTTATTTTCTCAAAATAAGTGGTTTTTGCATAAAAATGCATATTTTACCCAAAAATGATGGTTTTAATTAATTATTACATTTAATTTCACAATCATCTGACAAGATGATTACTTTCTATAATGATAATAGCTTTAAATGTATAGTTTTAGCAAAGAAAATGAATTAATAAAATTTTTCCAGAAATCTGTAATTTCTAGACAAAAAACAGGCATTTTGCCCCAAAATTAAGTAGAAAATATACCTTTTATGTTTCATACATGTAATTTATGAGTGAACCTAAATAATTACAGTTCAAAATACATTCCTGCTATCATTTCAAGAACTTCTATAGATTCAATAAATATTCTCCAGAAATCAGCTATTTTTAAATGAAAAAATATGTTTTTCCCCAAAAAACACGTTGATTTTGAATGAAATGTTAGTAAAACATATATAATCTGATAGAGTGTGAAAAGTTACACTAGAAAATAGCTTTCAATCATTGCTTTTATAACAAATAAGGGTTCTTTAAATAAATATACAGAAATCTGAGATTGCTGATTGAAAATACAGGTTTCTGTATAAAATAATTAATTTCGAGGGTTTTGCAAAAAAATAAGAATATAAAATATATGTCATTTGAAAGAGGAGACTTTAAAGATGTTTTTTAAATCATCACTGAACGATCATATGCAATATTGAGGAGCTGAGAAGCAGAAATAAATTAAAATTTCCTCAAATTTCTGTGAATTTTTGCAAAAATTCGACTTTTTTACCCCAAAACACACAGTAAAAATAGGAATTGGAACTTGCAACTTATTTCATCTGAAAGAGCATCAAAAATACTATATATTTACACTTTTCAATGTTTAAAAACATCAACCATATAAATGTTATAATTTTTTTCCTATTTTCAGTGATTTTTGACTAAAAAAACATGTTTTTCCCCAAAAACACCACTTTTGCAATGGAAATTTCCATGAGACAAATTTTTATCTGAAAGAGCGCAAAAAATGCTACAAAGTTAGGCTTGTTTTGGAGGATCAAGGGGGGGTGCACCCAACCCAGTGATACATCCCAGACTAATCCCAAATATAATTAATGAACATTTTCTATGTAAACATGTAAATATTACCTAGAACATAAAGGAATCCCGAACCAAGTATGGTGTTATATTTTCCCGCCATGGAATCCGCCACGTAGCCACCTAACACTGGAATTATGAACACAGTACCTGTAAAAACAAAAATACAATTTATTGATTTTGTTATTGTATGTTCAAGACTAAAACAACCCTGCGTATGTCTTGATTTATATACAACACTCAACAGCACATGTATTTAAAAACCTTTGAAGAACTTAAATAAATCTTTCGAATGTGCGCATTGTTTTCCTTTCGGTGTACATCTTTGTTGGTGTGCTGCATTTTGTCTGAATGCCTATCGGCGCGCGTTCTTTGTCCTCTTTTTGTACATTTTCTCTGTTGATCATGTCTATGTGTGTTGCTTTTAGGTCTTTCACTGTGCGCGTTTTGAATGCTGGTCTTTCGATTTACGTATTTTGTCATTGGTCATGTCGACGAGCGTATCCTTTGATTGTGTATATTTCGGTCGGTTTCAAGTTCCTCTCTTGTGATTGTATCTTCCAGCGTCTGCATCATGGATGTATATTTATTGATGATATTGAAATATATCTTTATATAGGTCAATATAATCCCTCAAACGGAGTAAGTCAGTTCTGTCTTATGTACAGAGTACTTCAATTTTTTTAGGAGTAAGATAAACATTACAAAACTGTAATACGATGCTTAACGCACTGATACAGAGAGGGTACATTAAAAAATGTTGTTTCACGTAAGCATCTAAGTAGATGACCATGTGCACTGTGTCTACACTCACCTGAGAAGACGAGACTGACGCTTGACCCCTCACTACTGGTCATCTCCAGTGTTGTGGTACAGAACAACACCAGGTTGGCTAGGACGCTGTAATAGGTCAGCCTCTCACATAGTTCCGTCAACAAAATACAGATGACCACCATCAATTTCCGGCCGGAGATATTTAATCCCTTCTTTTCGCTGACCTCCACTTGTATATCACCATTGTCCACCGGGCCTCTTTCTAATTTCCCCATCTTTTTAAAAAAATTGTTTTTTTTTTATTTTTTTCAAATTCAGTTATTATTTCATCTTTTTGCCACCATTGGTCAGTATAAGAGTATCAACTAAAACTGAGTGTTACCTGTTGTTGATAAGTCTATTTGCTTTGATAAGAAATTCAGGATACATTTTCTCTTTAAATCATGGCAATGCAGATATCTGCATAACACTGTATACAACTTCTTTGGTAAATACTTAGCAACAAGTATATGTGGAAGACCTGAGCATATAAATAAAGTCGATTGAAAAACTCATACATCACTTTGAACGGCCATTCCTTATTGTACATTTGTATGAGCAGGTTTATTCCGAAGGCAAGTTCTGTCAGCAGTTACATCTTAAAGCCGCTTAATGTTTATAATCCCTCAAACGGTTTCTTGTCCATGCTGCAAACTTATCTGTTCTTAATGTTAAACGTCTTCAAATAAATGATTCTAGTGAATTTGAAGACGACTAACATTTGGAAGTTCCTTTATAATCCGAGATTCCATACAATGAAAAAACCATACGTCGACAGTAGTTGTTTGTTTATTTGTAATTTTTTAAACCAATTTTAATTTGTTATGAGTTTCGTTTTTACACTGTGGCTCTGGGAGATTGTTACTATACATGTATGCATGCTAATGTTAAACGTCTTCAAATTCAGTAGCACCAGTTAAGAAGGATAAATTTGCAGCGTGGACCAGACATGCACGTTTCGGGTACTTAACCCTCGTCAGTGATCCTCTGTCTAAACAATGTAATACGGCCAAAAAGTGTGAAAATTATTATGTCTAAAAAATTTACCGAAAGACGTAGCTGAATGGGTGGGATATGATGCTACAGGACCCACGTTTTAGAAATTTTAAGAAATTTTGTAACAGAAATTTTCAAATGCGTTGACCTTTATGTTTCAATGAAGTGATGTAGTTGTTCTCGTTGTCCCCTTCCGTTGTTCCCTTTTTGCCATATGAGATCCACTGTGATCACAGTAACATCGTCATGTTGGAGATGTCCTCCTAATCTTACAAATGCTTCTTACATGATAATGTTTGGCGATTAAGGAATAGTCAAAACCATATAACGTGTACGTGCTACCTTTCAATTGACTGAAATGTTTAATTGTAATTTAAAATAAGTTTGTAGTAATACAGTACACATTATGAACAATATTGTTGTGATTAGTAAAGGTCAGGATCTATCGCCATCTATTCCTTTATTCGTTCAGATTAAAGATAAGATAAATTTGCAACATGAACCAGACACGTTTTGGGTAACCAATGAATAACACTCAGTGTCCACAAATTTCGGGGTTGTTCTTTTTTGGTTTTATCAATTGAAAAAAAAAAACCCTTAATTTTATGTTATTTTCATCTGAAAATCTTAAGTTACGTAGAGAGGAAATCAGATTTCGTTCACCATGGCGGTTCTTTATTGGTTGTTTGCTTTTTATGTCCTTTACATCATGTTTGTATTGTACTTTGCCTTGTTTGTCGCTTTGATGTGTTATTTTCTCGTTGCCTCTAACTGTTTACGTGGTACCTCAAAGTAATGTATTCGTGTTCTGATCTCATGCGTGTGCGTTCCGTTGTGACAGCAACATCTTTTTGCGTTGAAGCTTCTCATATTATTGTTTTATTACTAAATGTTAATTGTATGGGACACTACCTACTAAAACGGTAACAGATTATTTAACTACTAATTATGTTCGAATGGCTTAAAATAAGAAGAAACACGAAATTATTTAACAATTTATCAATGTACATGTATTGTTATGAATCGTTTGTTTCTGTATATTTAACAAGCATTGCGTTTGAGTCACTAAAGTTTGCAACACTAGCATCCATGCTTTGTTTCTCACGAACATCAATGTCCGTCGTGACGTCAGCACCTTTGCCCTTCTTATTGGTCAGTTTGGCATATACAATCAGTAATAAAAGGGCAACTAACACTACCCCAGCATCCACGAAGTATATGTTTTCCCCCTTTCCCTTATTGAATTCATCTGGTAACCATGCATCTGTAATGAAACAGGAAACATTTTGAGAGATTTACAAAAAAACAGTTCTTTGTTTTTGCAATTAGATAAGACGATTACTGTCCGCGCAGCTCACTTCAGAAATCGGAAAATTTAAGTTTTCTCTACTTTGTTGACATAATTTCCGATTAAAATTTATATAGGGGGATAGATCTCGAACTCTCATAACTAACGGTGTATGATATATGTCTATACGATCAATACTATGCTCACTGAGAAATGAAAAGAAAATAATTTTAGATAGGGAGTTTTCCATGTTAATTTTAGTTGTGAGCAATTTTAGTTGTGAGAGTGCGAGATCTATCCCCCGATGTAAATTTGAACCTCAAAAATTGCCGACAAAGTAAAGAAAACTTCAATTTTCCTACTTCTGAAGTGAACTAGATAAACACGCATTTGATTTGTGACGTATCACAAAAGGAGGCCGATTTCAGAAAAGTTATCATCTTATTTTTTTATGTACTAGACAAGTCATTCTCTCCAAATATGAGATGGTCAATCGACAATTTGTACCTCTCTATAGTGCTTCGTTTAAATATATTTTTATTTTCGAAGATTATTTGTATCCATCCAGATGGATCATATTTATGATGGACAATATTCTATGACGGACAGACAACCAGACACCCAAAATCATACATGTACCTGGTGGCTGTGCCCCTGTACCCGCCTCTATGGCTTTCTGTATTCCTTGGGCAAGATAACTTCCCAACCCAAACGTTATCAAATACAGACTCATCACCAATCCCTTCATTGTGTCTGGTGCCTTGCTAAAGGCAAACTCAATAGCTGAAAAATAAAGGACAATTTAGAAAATCTTCCGTTGAAGTAAATCATATCTTACCTTACAATGCACGTCTTTTAAAGGTGCTCTGATCAAACTTGAAACTTGAAGTAAAATGCAAACATCTTTATTCTGTAAAATTATCAACTATCTCAAAGGCACTTTTTAAAGAGCAAATACATTTTTTAAGAATGATAATTTCAAACTGTTGTGTGTAAGATCAAAAATATCAATGAACAAGTAACCTGTAATATTTGAGAATATTTCACTCGTGGCTAGGATTGCTATTTGTGGAATCTGCCAGTAGACACTTAGAGGAGATGCCTTAAAGTCCTTCCCGCTCAGATTCTGTATCACAATACCATCTTTGTCTATGTAATATTTCCTACATATCTCTATAACTCCACAAACTATACAGCTGATAGAATTCAGAATGTATCCAAACCCTTCGAAATAATTGGAAAAAAACTTATATAGGTATATACGGAAATAAAAGGAAGAAACATCATGACACCAATACGCTTCCGACCACGTAGGACTTTTGAAAATGATGCAAAATGGTAGTGACTAGTGTAAGAATATTACCTATCCGTTGGAGTTGTGATGGTTTGAAACCTTTTCTTTCCAGAAGTGGATAAATTATTTTATCGAACAAGGGTATCAGCAGTAAAACAACAACAGTGTTAACGATACCAAGGGCAGCAACTGGTGTCTGAAAGGATCCGACACTCACGTCCATTCTTAACCCTTGTAAAGTATTAATTGTCTGAGACTGAAAAAGTGAAGAATACATTTTTATTTAGTCTTTTGACTTTAGTGAGTTTCCTCATTTCTTGTTAAAAAGGGTTCCAATTGCATTTCAAAATGCAAACTGAAAGGAGTTTTCAAGTCAAAATTAAGATTCATTTTACTGTGAAATTATCACCTGTACATAAGATAGAGCGAAGAGTGAATGTATAAGGAAGAAAGGGAGAGTCCTAAGGACATCTTTCAATCCCTGGGAGAGTTTTTTATATTCCTCCTTCTCAACATCTCCCATGTTGTCTTTCTGCCTCATACCACACTTGGTGTCTAAACACATCTTTATCAATACTGCTAACACATTCCCTGAAAACAGATCTTTTGGATCAAACTGACGGATATAATTTCTAGAGAGAAAAAACTTTATATTCATTTACTATATAAATGTTATTCTATTTGAGGACATCAAGTTTGCAGTGAAGCCAAATAAAATGAAGCATGTGATCTTCAACTAGTCTCCACTTCAACATCCATATAAAAAGACGCAAATGTTAAATGTAAAATGAAAACATCTGGAGCACACACAAAAAATGAAGACGTTTACATAACTCCGCTCATTTTCGTCGTTACTGTGCAATGGTTTTTTTTTTTTCATTGAAACACCGCAAAAAAGGATATAACTTAATCAATATCGCCCTGTTTTTTTTTTTTTTTTTTTGTTACCTGACAGAGGTTTATTGATACAGCGTTGTTTGATGACTAGCAGAGCCAACACAGCTAATATCATACTGAAGAAGGGGACACTGTAACCAATCAAGAAACTGATGTTCTGCTGAAGGTAAGCCACGCCCAAAAACGCCATGGTCGCTCCCACGTTTATGGCAAAGTAAAACCTACAAAGGTTTACGGACAGAGAAAATTGAAAAAAAAAACCTGCAGTTGCAAAACGGGTATTATTATTTCTATTTTTTTTTTCAAGTTTTTTTTTGGGGGGGGGGGGGGGGTGGGGGTTGGGGGGGGGGGTTTGGTTTTTTTGGGGGGGGAGTTCTATTTTGTTTTATTTCGTTTGTTTTTGTTTTTTCTGCTTTTGTTTTTTGTTTTTTGTTTTTGTTTTCTTTTGTATTGTTTTGTTTTTGTTAGATGATTTTATTGAATTCCGTTTTATCATATCCGAAATTCAGAATTTTTAAATTTATCGTTCATTCCCCAGCAGTCATTACTACCGAACGCACAAAATATTAGTTTTCATGTGAAGTCTGTCTTTGGTGATTATTTAATTTGATCAATACTAACCAGTTGAAGAAAGACTTGACTTGATCTTCTCCGTACTTCTCTACTTGCTCGGCACCAAATGGACCAACATTAGTTTTTATGCCAGCTGTTCCTATAGCAACGAATGCCAATCCCATGAAATAGTACAGTTTTCTAATGCCCTGCAATACAAAGAGTACGAAAGACGATTGGGCTCATTTTAAGTGGTAGTGGGGAAAATATTTTCTCGTAATTACGAGAAACTTTACTCGTAATTACGAGAAAAAAAGTCGTTATTACGAGAAAAAAAGTCGTAATAACGAGAACCTTTTTTCGGCTTTCGTAAAAGAGAATAATAAGAACATTTGTACAATGTAAATCAGACAAATGTCATTCGAATATGAAACTAAGCTACCAGTAACATTTTCGTGATACCGGTATTTGTAGACCAAGTTGATCCAACACACTGTCAGCATTCCTATGGGAACGAATTAAGCAACACTGCTGCAACACTGCTTAGTTTGTTTTATTTCTCTTTCCTTTTGTGGGTTTCTTATTCTTTTTATTTTCTTCTTTCTTTTTTTTTTTTAATATTTATTTTCATGTTATGAAATCAACTGACCTTTATAAAGTACAAGACATTTATTACATGTGTATATATTTTGGTGTATATACAGTAACTCCTTTAGAGTTGGTGTTACTACTTCAGTTTTACGAATTTTGGTAATATTGCTGTTGTATGATTTTTGTAAATGTATGTATTTTGCAATATTTATACTTTTCAGTCGCTGCAATAGACTGTTTTCTATTATATTGAAAGTATAACTATGTATCGTACAATTTCAATGTTAGATATTGACAATAGTTATATATACTGACCACTTTCAGGTCATAGGATTCTCCATCCTCACTGTCAAACCATTGAGTATAATCGGCAGCGGAAACCGGTAACAGGAATAGACCTAGGTGGTTATAAGCAAATATTAATTGGCATCTTTCACAAACTTATTCGAGAAGTAAAAAGGAAAATTTAACAACTTGAAAAGTGTATATATCATATCTTAAAGCTATTGTAAATAGTGAATTTACCAAATAAATACAGAAAGCCGGCTCCTAGTATTGTGTTGTATTTTCCTGCAAATGAATCCGCGACAACTCCTGCAAACAGTACCGGAACTATGAATATTGTCCCTATAATTAATCACAAAACATAGCATTCAATCTTTAAAACATCTATCTGACCTGAAGAAGAAGAAGAAGAAGAAGAAGAAGGGAGAGAGAGAGAGATAGAAAGAGAGAGAGAGGGAGAGTACTTTCTTAGATTACCTGAGTAAAGCTATTGTAGTGTGGCGTTGCCTTTGATCTTGCATAAACTTTTTCTCCGCAACCAAAGCACGTAATTCTACTAAACCTTTCAGGAGCTAAGTCCCATAGTCCCGAAGATTATCTACTAAAATTTATTTATTTTTTATGACCTGGTTGCCAGCAGCTACAGTACTGCAATCAACTACTTAATCAAAACCTCAAATTTTGATCCGATCAGTCCATTGAACCAGAAAGGGTATATTTGGAAGTTAATCATTACTGACGAGAATTTAATACTATTTTGATTCTAATTATCCTGATGGTAGCTCTAGATGTCCCCAGCGTCCGGTTTTCTTTTACTTTCTTCTCGACAACAATTAAACAGAATATCATTATTTCTTCAGACCGGACATAATTCGGGTTCTCTCCCTTGCTTTAAAGATTAAAACTATAAGTATTTCCCGTCGGGGAAGGGGGTGAGGGCTTCTCTGCAACCAATGCATAGAATTTTACCGAACATTAAAGGAAGCAAATACTCAAGCATCTTCTGGAAACAAGCGTACGTAATATCTTACTCCCGATGTCGGATGTCAAACGTTCCCCTATAAATTCGTAAATTTCATTGGCTCTTTGGTAAGGTAGATCGGACCAATGAGATTCAACCTAGGGGGTCGTGATTAACATACGAAGCGAAGGTTTGAAAATAATGTGGTGACGCCCTTTCAAATCTGTGCTGGAGCGGATTGAATAAGAGGGACAGGCGTATAATCTTCAGAGATACGTTTCTATTGTTTGATAGATACATCAGGTACTTGATTTTGTACCAAAATCGAATGAAAACTATCGAGATATGTGTGCTAATTGGCTAGTGATGACTTGCTCTCAAGGGACATAAATTTTGAATGCGCACTAGGCGGCGCTCAGAAAGTCGTGGGAAATTTAAAATTTCTTATTTGAAATCCGACAATAGGGAGTAAGATATTACGTCTACTTGTCTCGAGAAGATGATACGGGTTAAGGTTCTCTATCACTTTAGGTCTACAATGGTCATGCTTTGATTGATATTTTACCTATATAGGTGAGTCTTGCACTGGTGGCCTCATAACTTGTCATCTGTAGAGTTGTTGTTGAAAACAAGATCATATTTTCCATTACACTGTAGTACGTCAGACGTTCACATAGCTCAGACAACACGATACAAAATGCTGTCATTTTGACTGATTTTGGAAGACTTGTTTTTCCATTTTTATCAAATTTTCCTTCCTCCATTATCAAACGTGTCAGTATATTTCGCATGTTTTCTTAAACATTTACACTGAGTTTACTAAGGATACATGCCTTTGGTGTCTCGTAATATGTCAATACAAACGTACATCATGTATACATTTTGACGGTACACACGACCCGGGATATATAATTGGTCCAGAAAAAAAAATGAGTTCGTTATTTGCTGCAATCTTATGGGTGTACATTACTTTTCTATGAAAGGATGTCTAATTTGAGAATGTTCCCATATCCAACACATCTATTCACACATTTATTTGAACAATATTATATTTTGATTTGATTCATTTTCTAGTCATGTGACACATGGTTTTTTTTTTTTTTTCTCGTCTGCTTTTTACGTTTGTGACAATGATGATGATGATGATGATGATGATGATGACCCAAGGAAGGATTGTGCACATCTGAATCGAGTGTCTAAATGTAAAGACCGACAATGATGTGACCAGAGACCTTAGTTGACCTTAGCTCCCATCAAGACAACTGTGCCATTATACCAGCAGATAAAACTTCAGCTAGTCTTCGTTTTACTTGAAATTGATGTGAAGGGATGCGGTTTTAAAAGGTCTGCTTCGGGGAATCCGTCTATTGCTCCAGCCAAGTTGTTATTTTCAGAAAAAAAAATTGTCTGCAGTGACCACAACGGAACTTAAACGCACAAGACAAAACAAACAACATATATTTCAATTGTCAATATTGAAATATTCGTGTATGTTCTATCGTAAAATTTCTGTGCACCATATGCGCACTTCAACAAGTTATGTCTCATCAGTGATTCGGGGATGAAAAAGAGCAAGTCCAAATAATATAAAGTTTGAAGGGCAAAAGTCTAAACCGGACCTAAAATTTATATTTAAGAACCTGCGAAGGCCAGAGCTAAGCCATCAGGGAGATGCCCTTTAGTTTTAGGCAATTTTTGTGGCGTAGAATTTACAAATATTCTATGTGCCGAAACACTGTGAAACTAGGCGACGATATCATCGGGGACGAAGCAATCCACCAGCAGAAATACCTACCTAGTGTTGAAATTGTCAGTATTGAAATTGAAACCACACAAAACAACAACATTTACAAACTCAGCAGATAAGTACAACACTGCAGAAATACATGAAACTACAGGTACACATCTCATCGAAATTTGAGAAAAGTGGACATTAATTAAGGGGTATAATAATATTGTCGAAAAGCTAGAAATTATGTACTTCAATATCTTACATATTTCTTTTTTAAATTTGATATTTTTTAATGTTTCGTTCAACTCGCCGTGAAAATGTATGGTCCCGAACATTGCCGAAGTCGTGCATCTTCGGCAAACTTCGTGGTATTTAAATTTTCTATCAAAACAACCGAAAGTATAGTATTATACCCCTAATGCCTTCAGACATAGAGTTATATTTCTGATAATATTAATAAAATGCATGGTTGTCTATAATAAGGATGTAAATGAACAATATAATAAACAGGGTTCATTATTAAATATGACAAAGCATTTTGATTTAAAGATATCCAACCGTAATTTGAAGTGACAAATATTGACAAGAACTATATCCCAATATAGAGAACAAAATGGAAAATTCGAAAACCATTAACCGAAGGGCATACAAAATCATGATAAAACAGGAACCAAAGCAAACATACTAAAAAATTCTATCACATGAACTGAAGCGAACTACCAGGTAGAGTAAACATCCCCTGCTTGCATGCAACACCCGTCACTTCAATTTGGCAGACATATCACATCCGGTTACTTCCACTTAGGAAGATACAATTAAGTTCTGTGGTTGGATGGCGCCAGTGGTCGATGACAGAACATCATTTACAATTCAGGACAATGGGACGTCATAGTGTATAACGAGTTCCCCGTATCGACCACAAAACTTCCTCAGTGACGATGTTAGCCAGTCACAAACGTTTCCTTGGCTTATACATACACATAATCAAAGGTGTAGAAGAGTTCTGGCAATATCTAAAATTGATTTACGATTGTTTCGATCATGGAGAACATTTTTGTAGCTTTACTGATTTTCAGCAAAATTATGTTAGATCTTTCTTCATTTTGAACAGAAACCTACTTCAAGCTGTTATCAAAAGATAGGAGGAGATCCACATAAGATGACGTTGAAATGATCAAAATGGAACACACACGCCCGAGACGAGAAAATGAAAAACACATGCGAAGACAATCTAAACCATGGGCAAAAATGTATGCAAAGAAAATAATAAGACTAACAGACTAATTACACAACTTTGCTTTATAACAACAATGATAACGATTTGTAGTCACATCATTTGATTTTGTGATAAAACTAAGGTTCGTGCTGAAAAGCTGGATTAGCCATCCTTAACGGTGGAGAAGTAGGGTCGATTCTGACCCCTTCTATGTCTTGTTTTAGTTGATTATCTTTCCACACACCATAGTCTACTTCAGGTTCTTCCTCTCTGTACTTATAAAACTTAGCTATCACTATAAATATCACCAGATTAAGAGCCATCAAACCCGCAAGCAGAAAGAATAGGTACTCCACTTTACCGTCGTTAATCTCATCTGGATACCAAGAATCTGAAATTTTTGAAAATATAGCCTTTTCAAGAACCATTTGAAGCAATATATATCTGCAGAACCAATGTAATTCACTGAAATGAGACTCTAAAATGGAATGTATTGCATTTTCGTTTAATACATTCGCTCTTTATGGAAGACATGCCGCGAAGGCTGTTCTAACATGCAAACTACTCCAGCGGTGAGCTTATTGTTCATTTATCTTTTTATGATAAACGGGGATTTCAGAAAGTAAGAATGAAAATGAAAGTTTTGGTTCATACATATAGAATAACGTCATAATTGGTGTTTTACCGGGTGGCTGCGTTCCAGTTGCAGCTCTGACAATTTTCAGAATTGCCTCCGATACGTAGCTGCCAAGTCCCGATGTCATGAGAAACAAACCCATAACCAAACCCTGCATAAACTCTGGAGCTTGAGAGTAAGCAAATTCAAGTCCTACAAAAATATTGACAAATATGAAATATTCAAGATTGTAATTACTGAGTATTTAAATCATGCTGTTTTGACAATGCTATTCGGGGAAGGTTTACTACACTACCTAAGGTAGAGTATCCCTCAGGTCAGAATTACTGGTAATTTTTTGCCTGGATACCCTATTTTTTCCCTCAGAATATTGTTCAGATTATCAAACTAATATGGTTTTGCACTAGAGTCTGGAGGTTGTTCATTAGATAGTGCTGTCCTTCGTGTTTCCATGGTGATGTGTTATTGTCTTGGTCTAAATTGATAAAGTTCTGTTTATATATTTATATATATTTTTATGTCTACTGATTTTGATTTTGGGTTAAGTGTTTGACTTTAATTCACCGATTAGCTACCTGCAATACTAGCGAACACTTCTCCAGCACCCACACAAGCAAACTGGGGTATCTGAGCAAAAACAGTCAATGTGGAAGCGTTGAAGGTTTCATCTCCCAAATCTTGTGATATACCTCCTTTTTCTGATAGTATATCCTTCCTGTATATTTCGACTACCCCGGCGACGACAACTGACAGACCAGCAAGAATAAATCCAACTCCTGTATAGTAATCAATTTTATTGATTAAAAAATCGAACGTTATTCTTAGGGACTAATACTAAATTCCTCTAAAAATGACAATGAATTAAGCATAATCAAAATAGAAACAAGAAAATCATATTTTTTTGCATGCATTGTCTACAGGAATTAAAATTAGAATACATGAATTGGTACCGATTCTCTGTAACAGTGTGGGGCTCCTATCATACTTTTTGAGTACTGGATACACTACCCTGTCCATGAGGGGAATAGTCAGCATGATGATTATTGTATTAAAGACATTCAGGGCAGCTACCGGCATTTTTGTGTCACCAATATCTACGTCCATCCTCTCTCCTTGTAGAAAAAACGTCGATTGCATCTGAAAATCAATCAGTCCAACTCTTTTAGTAAGTCACTATTTTTTCTCCTTCTCACTTTATTAGTAATGTGAAAATGGTTATATAACTGGTATATAGTAAACATAATGTTTACATCAAATACTTGGAGGAATTCTCAAATAACATGTATTTGATAGGTTATTATCTGAGTAAGTCCTGGTTTAAACAGTATTTATTGAGAATAGAATACACATGATGTAAGTACAAATCTGTAAATTTGGGATTGAGTAACAAGAGTAGCTCTTATATTAAACTCTCTCCCTGAAGTAAAATTGCTTTCTTGAAAACTTAGACGACATAAATATGCATTAATGTAACACTGATCAAACCTGGTTTTTGTAATAAAGTCCAAAGAAAGAAAGAGCAAAGAAAAAAAAAAGAAAGAAAGAAAGAAAGAAAGAAAGAAAGAAAGAAGATATGACTAAATAGGAAAGCAATATCAGGAAGATATACATATATATGCAAATTATACTCATATGTATATTATATATGACAAACACGAAAATATACATGATTAATTAATATATGGGTACATGAAAATACTTATGTATATCTTCTTAAAAAATTGATAATAACAAAGGTAAATAGAAGGCAGGAAGCGAAAACAAGATTAATCAAAACGTTTACTTCTTACTATAAATGTGTGAACAGATCTAAATATTTCTCCATTAGTTTCACTGTCGTATAGTGGGCAGCCGAAAAGAAGTATATCAGTATTAATTTGGTGTGGAATTTGGTTTAATGTTGATATCCTTACAGTGTCATAATTAGTGCATTCAAAAAAATAGTGTGTTGCTGTTTCTGGACTTCCACATATACAGTTGTTATTGTCCCGCAAATGATTTAAAAACAGATCGTTATTCAAAGAACTGCAACCTAACCTTAAACGAGAATGTAAAATCTGGCACTTTCGTTCACCGATATAGTAATAGGGAGGGGTTTTCTTTATATCTTTATTTAAGTATTTTTCAAAGTCTCTAACTGAGTCCAGGTTTCTAATATTTTCGGGTAGTTCGTTCCAGTCATTTATCGTCCGAATGAGAAAAGATTTTTGATAAAGGTTTGTTTTGCATCTTGGAGGTTGTAAGTTATTACTAGATCTAAGATTTCTCTGGCTGACCTGATGAACGCTGGGAGGGACTAAGGCTTTTAAATAAGTAGGAACGTCTTTATAACACATTTTATAGAAAGTCAATAATCTGTGGTTATGTCTTCGTTTTTCTAAGCTAACCCAACCCGTATCTTCCATAAGTTTCCTTCTAGAACAAGACCTAGTCGCACCGGTGACGATCAATGCAGCCTCTGTTTGAATCTTTTCAATTTGGTATTTATCATTTTCATTACAATTGTCCCATATTACGTCAGCATACTCGAGGGTGGGCCTAATGAAGGAAAAATATATTGTTTCTAAAGTTTTTCTATCTAATTTGAACATGAGGGAACGGAGAATATAAACACGCTTCCAAGCTTTGGATGTTATATCTGCAATATGATCATTCCATGTACATGCTTTATTAAAAGTAATACCTAAATGTTTGTGGGTGTGTACGGATTGGACCTGGGTATTATTCATAGTTAGTGGTGGGTGATAAGGAGGATCAGTTTTCCTGGAGAAAATAAGCTCTTCAGTCTTATTAGGATTAAAATTGACCAACCAGGTAGAGGACCATGAATATATTTTATCTAAATCAGCGTTTATCAGATCAGCAGATTCTCCTGGATTGTCCACAATTAAATAAAGAGTAGTGTCATCGGCAAAAAGGCGAATACACGAATTTACGTCATTGATGATGTCATCGATATAGATTAAGAACATTACGGGCCCAAGTATGGACCCCTGGGGCACGCCGGCTGCTATCCTATGAAATTCCGAGACACACCCCTCAAGAACCACTCTCTGAGATCTATTAGAAAGGTAATGAGTAAGTCCTTGAAGAAGCATGACGTTTAGGAAAGCTTAGTTTGAGAAGGTTGATACAAGTGAGGCCTGGGTAGATGATTAGATGTTTTAACCTGCGAGTATATAGCCCAGAAGAGGATGACGAGGAGGAAGACCGGGATGACCCTGAGTACGCTGATGACACCGTCCACCATCTCATCACTGTAGGGGCCTCCGTATGACCCCCTAACACTCCTGAATCCCCGACAACGTGTAGCCAAACATACACCGATAGAGTCCTTCAGAATGCTGCCTGAAAAAGAAATCATTAGGTTGCTCACCGGTAGTACTTAGCTGGTACGTTTCCTCTTTCATAATTGTAATTTGTAAAGGAATAAACGAGCAAGGGCAAACTTCCTAAGTCGGCGCTGGTTGTCCGTTGGTTTACGTGTAGTCTTTTGATGTCATTTATGATGTTCCTTGTCCCTTTTTGGATCTCTTGCTGAGTATGTCTTCTGTGTTTTCGCTTGGGGCGTTTTAATGTTTTGCTGTAGATGCTGCAACCGAATCTTGTTGGCGATACCTTCCTTCTCTTTAAGGCAACATACAGGTAATTTGGACGTTTCATTTTACCAGTCTTTTTCTTTTGAATATCTAGATATGTAAAACAATGAGTATAAGTTTTGTTTAAAACTTCAGAGAACCTCGCTCCAAGACATAGACACATTTTTTACCAATGTACACTAATGCACTATCAACAAAAGACTCAACAGCAATCTTCTTTAACTCATTTGTGTCACACTTATGCCCTTTGTCGTGTGGAAATCGTAAAAAAAGTTCCCCGCGAGGGGTTTGACAGTAATTGTTTTGAATATTTTCCCTGACATGGTCTCCATAGCACTTTCTATATAGACATAACCTCAGACAGTGCATGTATTTCAGATATTGTTTTCATTTTCGTGCGTGAACATCGACGGCGGGTGCGGCTAGCCAAACAGGGGATGCTTACTCCTCCCGGACACCTGGTCCAACCTCTAGCTTGCTAGGAGTCCGTCGATGCTCAAATTTGTGTTCTATTGTGAGTGATGTTGGGATTACCGTCAGGATCTTTTTTAACTCATTGGAGACAATTGAGTAGAAAAATCACACTAAATCAAAGAGACAGGGGTTACATGTTAGCCTTGCACAATCTCCCCAGCCGTCTGGATCCAATCCCTTCTTGAGAGATGACATCTTTTTATATACTGTATATTGCGTTGTTTCTTTATGTGTGTCTCTTTTCCGTCTCGTGCTGTACTCGTCTTTTGTGTTTTTGCATCGGGTGTTTTGGTGTTTTACTGTTGATGCTACAACGGGGTCTTGTTGGAGATCTCCTCCCTTCTTTTTATTTGATCCACGCCCTATTATGCAAGTCATCCAGCTTATGACCATTGCGATTTTAACATATCATATTGAGGATCACTGACGAGGGTTAAGTACCCTAAACATGCATGTCTGGTCCAGGCTACTTATCTGTTCCTAAATGATGCTATGATGCTATGAATTTGAAGACATGTATCATTTGTACCACTTGGTGAGTGTCACTTCTTGTGGTCCAGGAGTCCCCGAGGTCATATGTAGACAATTTTGATCAACTTCGGTTGATAGTTTCTTCAAACGCATTCAAAAAACTACTGACTCCAAACTTTTCTCGAAACATCTTAAAAGTGGATCCTGTAGCATCATATCTCTTCCATCCTGCTACGTCTTTCGGTATTTTTGGACATAACTTTCACAATCTTTGGTCACGTTTCTCTTTTTTTTTGGACTAAGGATCACTGATGTGGGGTTAAATACGCGAAATGCTGAAAATTTATCTCTCCTTACGTGATGCTATGAATTTGAAGTTGTATGAACTATAAAGAATTTTGTGTTTGTATTGTATTCTGTGCGGAGTATTCATCGTCCCCCTCCTTATGTTTGTTTTGTGTTGAATTTCTCAAGGTTGTGTAAGCCTCTTGGTTGTGATATTTGAGTTTTTGATTTTAGCTTTGTGTTTGACTTTCACTTACTGACATTGTTTATACAAAACTCCGTAATGACCCCAAAATTGACAGCGAAGGAATTTTTCCCCTGTGGCTCTTTTGAGATGAAAAAAAGATATATGAAGTATACAGACATGCTTAATATTATGATGTCTAAACTCTTTCTTTGAGGCATCCGGAAGATTTGCGAATCATTTACTTTATCTTTTCATGGTACTGATATGTAGGCATGTAAAGAATATCCAACGTACCACATCGTTCTAGGATACAGAAATAGTCCTCTTTGCAAGCAGAAGAAAAGGAAACTGTCCAACTCTGCTACCGGAGAGCAGCCTCCTAGACAGATCCGATAGGCAATATTTCTAAATGAGATGCACCAGACTTGCATGCTTCGGTTAACGAATCCTCTTCATTAAGTATTAATGGATGTGATTATAACATTGCGATTTAAACATTGTGATTTTAAACATTGCGATTTTTATACCTCCTGGTTCTACATGGTGATATTTTGATCTAACAGCTACGAAGACAATGAGGGATACTATCATGCTCAGAAGCGGAATCAGGAAACCCAAGGCAAAGCTGATGTTCTGTTGGATATAGGCTACACCTACGTAAGCTATGAAGGACCCAGCATTGATAAACCAGTAAAACCTAAAAAGCGAAAAATCTACATCAATTTTTTTTTCAATTTTCGTTCTTTTTTAACAAAGATATCTTATCTTTCTAGGTCAGAAAATGAGAAGACAAGAAGAAAAAAGATATGTGTTAGAAAATTCATTCACCAATTGAAAAACGTCTGAACAGCTTCAGGACCAAGATCATCTACCTGCTGAGCTCCGAATGGTCCGACATTGGCTTTGATTCCTCCTGTTCCTATGGCAACGAACACCAAGCCAAGAAAAAAGTAGGTTTTTCTCATACTCTTTGAAGGAAAAAGTTAATTGAATTTAAATGCAATCATAAAGAATACCTACTTGTATACTTGTATGTAAAAAAAATGGAAATAGAGTAATAGCTTACAACAGATAAATTGTAAGGTAAGTTTTCAGCATCGTCACCAAACCAATTCTCGTAGTCTACCGCTGAGGCAGGCAGAAGGAACAAACCTAAAAGGAAAAAAAAACTACATAAATATCATAATGAAGGTCCGGATCTGTCTTTATGCATTGATGCGAAATTGAAATTATGGGAATACGCTTCTTAAAGAACAAAAGACAAAAAATGAGGCACTTACCAAGAAGGTAGATGAGACCTGATCCCAAAATGGTATTGTACTTTCCAGCAAAAGCATCAGAAATATAACCTCCGAACACCGGTATGATATACACAGTCCCTAAAAACGATTTTCGTATTAGTTATTTTGGTGATGTTGTTTATATTTTACAATGTAGTGCCGAATAAACAGACAAGGCATTATGTTATATGATAATGTAATCTCTATTATTATGAACGTTAGATTTTTTAAGCTCACCAACCTGAAAATACCAGACTGACCGAAGAGGCATCGCTGCTCGATAATTTCAGCTTGGACGTACAGAACAGAACTAAGTTAGCCACAACGCTGTAGTAAGTCAGTCTTTCACATAACTCACAAAGGAGAATACATGCCACCACTAGAAGTTTATCTCCTGCGAATTTTATTCCATCTTTCTTTTGTTTCGTACTGTTGTCCAACACTCTTGCATCATCATCGTCTTGGTGGTGGCTATTTCTAAGTAAACTCTCCTGTTCTTCCATTTAGGAATTATTTGTCTTTTGTTTACTACCTTAACATTGTAATTTACATCCAATCGCATAGGAAGTCCAGAATAGAATATTTCCTGAAGTAGATTTTAAAAGCTTGGCATTGAGAATATAGTTATGTTTTGATAAGGATCCCAACATTGAAAATGATGGTAGCAGATTACAAGTACTTTTTAATGAACATATTAGATTGACACTTGTAATGCTTTGCATTTAAATCACTTTGTAGGAATAAGTGATATAGGCTAGCTGCTGAAAGTAATCAGGTGAGCTGAACGTCCTCGTGCTATATACTAGTATAGCAAAAATGCATCTTCCCTATTTCATGTCATGTGATTTGTATTTGATTGGGCAAAATATTTCTACGTGATTTTTTCACATGGCTATATTGATCATCCTTATCCAGAATCTTGATTAAGAAGGAAGTTCTTAGTCGTCTCGATCCATGTGACCAATATACATCTATAGTGTCACTATAAATATCTGTCTGTGAATTGTGAATTGTGTTTGTGTATACTTATAATTTCTGTTTAGAATTATGTTTTTAAATTATAGATCTATCCTTATTTCTTACGTAAAGATTTTTGTTTCATCGGGAATTTACAACTGCATTATATGTAGTCCAAGTTTGTTCTTCTTCATCCGTAAGGATTACATTTGCACCTACATATGAATTAACAAAATAACTTACCTTTCACTTGTTCCTGTGCACTCTACATTTAACTTCATCCTACTTTCATTATGAGAATTTGATACGAAGAGTATGTCTGTAGTAAGAAAAAAAAAGTATTGTACTTATTTCATAAAAATGTTGATAAACTTAGTTTCAATTTTGATAACAAGTTTTACGTACTGGTATCGATATTGAAACATAGATAATTGTATTCTCATGTTTACGATGTCACGAGACATCATATGCTGATTGTAGATATAAATATATACTGCTCTGCTCAATGTGACTTGTATCATCGATTTAAATCTTTCGAAAGATTACTTTCTCAGTACTGTGTTATAGATTGGTTATCTTTCCTTGTTTAAATATATTGTCTAATTCTTCGTCCCAATGATCAGGAATGTCTTTCCTCTTACTAAATAGTTTATAATTAAAAAGAGGACACCACCCATCTCATAACTTCTTTGTACAAGGAGGAAATTCATTCCACAATACATGACTGTTCAATCAAAATTTGATTGTAAGACGGTATATCACGCAAAAAATCAATTGACTTCAGAGAGAATTAAATAGTTCTATATAAATTGTTACCACTAGATAACGAGAACAATCACAAAAAGACTACTAAGAAAGACACCATGGAAATACGAAGGACAGCATATCAAAAGAAACATAGTGTAATCAAAGATTACAAAGCTCATCTCATGGCAGCATTCTATCATGGCAGCATACAGAAAGGAGTCAAAGATTACAGAGTTTTGAATTTGAAAACCTGTACTACTGAGAACCAACAAAAATGATACCACACAAAATAGAAAAAAGGGAAGTAGAGTATTTCATTTATTGGCCCAAATTTTGCATGAATGGGTGTACTCTATTGATACCCAAATCTCCCTAACATATGCACTCAAGCGGAAAATAAAGATCATGACCTACAATTGAACGTAGATTTGTGATCTACTCATAAAGACGCGTGAACTGTGCATGTTTGGCCTTCCTAGTACATAAAATAAAGAAACAAAAGTTCTTAACATTGATACCCAAATCTTGCTAATATGTGCACTCAAGCGGAAAATGTAGGTCATGACCTACATTTGAATGTAAATATGTGATCTACTATTAAAGACGCATCTTATGTGCAAGTATGGACTTCCAAGCACTTATAATAAAGAAATAAAACTTCTTAAAATTGATACCTAAATCTTCCTAACATGCTTACCCAAGGAGAAAATATAGGTCATGACCTACATTTGAACGTAGATTTGTGATCTACTCATAAAGGCGCATCATCTGTGCAAGTTTCGACTTCCTAGCACTTATAATAGATAAATAAAACTTCTTAACATTGATACCCAAATCTTCCTAACATGTGCACTCAAGCAAAAAATATAGGTCATGACCTACATTTGAAAGCAGATTTGTTATCTTCTCTTAAAGACGCATCATCTGTGCAAGTTTGGACTTCCTAGCACTTATCTGTGCAAGTTTGGACTTCCTAGCACTTAGACTAACATCGTCACTGAGGAAGTTCTACGGTCGATATGGGGAACTCGTCATACACTATGATGTCCCACTCTCCAGAATGGTGGATGATATTCTGTCATAGACCATTTGAACCATCTAACCAAAGATTGTACTCTATGTCTTCCGAAGTGGAAGTTACCGGATGTGACAGTTCTACCGAATTGAAGCGGCGGGTGTTGCATGCAAGCAGGAGATGCTTACTCTTCCCGGGCACCTGGTCTCACTCTCATATCGGGAGTCCGCTTCTTTTCATGTGGTGGAGGTTTTTGTTTGTTTGCTTTGGTTTCTGTTTTATCCTGATTTTGTATGCCTTTGGTTTCTGATCTTCTGAATTATCGATTTTGTGCTGTATATAGGGATATGGTCATTATCCATATTTGTCACTTATAATAGAGAAATAAAACTTCTTAACATTGAAACCCAAATCTTCCTAACATGTGCACTCAAGTGGAAAATATAGGTCATGACCTACATTTGAATGTAGATTTGTGATCTACCCTTAAAGACGCATCATCTGTGCAAGTTTGAACTTCCTAGCACTTTTAGAAAAAATCTTCTTAACATACTAGTGCGGACGCCGACGCCGATGACAGGGTGATAGCATAAGCTCCCTCTCACTTCATTAGGTGAGCTAATAAACATCGAAGAAGCATCCATCAGTCTCAAAGTCGAGAAAGTAATGCAAAATCGTTAGAACTTCCATTTGAACAGTTGCGAACCCCGCTATAAACAATATTCCGAAGTGAGACAAGGTGCCCGGGAGAGTCAGTGTAAGGTAACGCCACCAGCAAGACCAAAAGATGTAGCCAGTTGCCCTTTGTAACACAAACCCTAAGCGGATACAAAAATGTAAGGTCAGTACGACATGTTTACTGGTACAAGCTCTGTCGCCTGAAAGAACCTTTATTTTGACCCTTTATCAATTTGACATCATAGATTATTTTGCTATTTCGGAAACATGTCTTTTCATCCAAAAAATATTATCAAAATAAAAGGAGGGTAACATCCTAGTAAAATTTTGGTTAAATATGTCATTTGATTATGCTACTGAATCGACCCTACATGGAATTTGGAGTCGCGCACTCTTTGCTAAATTGATTCACAAAAATCAAACTAGAGGGCGCTACTAAAATGAATTTGGCTGTGTGAGAAAACATTTTGGCATCAAGTACCTCCGATGAGGATTTAATATCCGAAACACGTATCTGGTGTATCAATATCAGTTTGAAATTTTCTTCAAGAAGGTGACGAGTCGGAACATCTCCATCTTATCATGCTTAGTCCCCACACAAGTCAAGTTATTATCGGTATCAATTCTCTTCCAATATTCGTATTTTGAACTACTTTGGCCTCGAGCAATGTCACAGAACTGTTCTTACTTCAAATATATCACATAGATTTTCTTAAACTAAAAATTGTGTGATTATTCTTCTGCAAAATGAAAGAATTACTCTCGTGCAGAACTCTGTACTTACATGTAGATGATTCTTTAACATACGATTCCGGTCATTTTCAAGATATCCAAACATTTGTTATGTTGACTTAATATTTTCAATGGTTTCGGCCCACAGCACCACTGATGAGATATTGCAAGCCAAAATGCGGATATGGAGCGCTAATATAATTTCAATCACTATGTTGATATCTTTGCTGGTAGACTGCGAGTTCCCAAGGATATCGTTCGCCTAGTCAAATAGTGTTTTGGTACTTCATTGTAGAATCAAAATGAATTTTATAAATTTATCCTAAAGCTATGGGTTATCTCCCGGAAGCCATAGCTCTGAACTTAGCTGGCTCTTTTGCCCAAGATTTGGGTCATGTTTGGAGTTTTGCTCTTCATATAATCATAATTTGGATGGATGTCCTTATTTGGTCTGCAAGCATCACTGATGATACCGGTACATTACTTGTTGAAATGTGCATCTGGTGCACTGAATTTTTAATGCTAGAAAGAAAGTACGGGGACGTACTCCTAGTAAGGTCATATGTGCAGAATAGTGCAAAGGCTCACAGAAAAGTATCTGTATATCTATGTTTATAATTATCATCATATCGTCTATAGGTGTGCCTTTGAATGGTTCTTCGGTCTTGGTCAGTGCAAGGTAGTCTTGCTGTAGATCTATACCACATTTGTCCGAAATATACCCTTCCATGGGGGCATTTTGTGTCATTTCTTAACATACTTGTTTCCTGTGAAAAGATATTCCATTTGATACACAGCAGAATTTACAGAAGCCAAATTCAATATTTTGCCATTGCCTCGAAGCTATTCAGTACAGTCATTATTATAAATGCTTAACAATTAGACTCTTACTAGAAATACCGTGTCACAAAAGTTTTGGCATCTCGTGATCAAGACACCGAATGTTTAAAATGTTGAAGCTTTTTCAAAGATTATCTTACTTTTCTTTCCTTAAGATGGTGAAGCATAGAACGAGGTGTTGCCAAAATAAGCCTGCAGCAATTTGGGCAAACCTTGTCATCAGAAATCTAACACATTGAAATATGAGCAAATGGCACATCATTCGTGTTGAAATTCAATCAAAGTGTTCATTAGCAAGTAGAGGGTGTTTTTGTGGTATGCCATGTTGATTTTGTTCTTCTTCTTCTTCTAAACATCACTTGTATTAGATCTTTTAATCAGATTTTTATTTCTTCCTTCTTTCTTTTGTAAATTTGTAATATTTTAAAAATTATCATATATTTAGTTCATCACTCCTCAAGTCGTTCATGATGATTATTATATAAATATAGATTTCTCTTATATCAACAATATGTAACATATAAACTATTCAATTGGTTAACAATTGCGTAGAAAAATATCCAAATAATTATGTTTGTATCACAGTTATTTATCAATCGTTAGGCGATGCACACCGATCAATTTCCACCGCTTCCGAAATTCGGAGAATATTCGAACATTTATCAGATTTTGATGCGTAAACGTAAAGGCAGAATTACACTTTTGATGTCTCCCGATGGCCAGATGAAGGACTAACTACGTCAGCAGAACGTGTCGATGACGTCATTTTATCCTTTTCTTCAAAACTGAGTTTTTCACGCGTGTGCTCATGATCATCATATGTAACCTCTACTTGAATTTCTCGGTATTTATAACACTTTGCTATGAAGATGAAAATGAATACATTGACCACCATTAGGCCCGCTAGAAGGAAAAATAAGTTTTCCGCTTTTCCATCGTTGAGTTCATCTGGGTACCATGATTCTGAAATGGATAGATTCACAATTACTTCAAGGAAGTAAGCACTTAATTTCAATTCAAAGTCTTCAAATGATTCCTCAGCGTCATTTGAAGTGGACGACATCATAAGTGGATGACATCAAATATATAACTACCGTATTACAAACCTGGGGGTATGGTTCCTGTAACTGCTCTTACGATATTCAGAATTGCCTCTGACACGTAAAATCCTATACCATTGGTCATTAGAAACATTCCCATGACAACTCCCTGCATGAACTCTGGTGCTTGTGAATAGGCAAATTCATAACCTTAAAATACATACAATAAGACAAGTATAACAATAAATAATACAATAAGCCTATTATTGATTTCCTACATGATTTTACAAATCATCTAACAATGTTTAGTTGAGAGCTAGAAAGATAACAAGTGTAATATTATCATAACAACCTGAGATGCTGGAGAAAACTTCCCCTGCCCCAACCAGGGCAAATTGAGGGACTTGTAGGAAAACTGAAAGGGTTGAAGCGTTGAAGGTCTCTCCTGCCAGCACCTGGCTCATACCGCCCGACTCCGACAGTTCTTCTTTCCTATATATCTCTACAACTCCAGCAACTACCACGGACAATCCAGCAAGTATGAAGCCAAAGCCTGTCAAATATAAACGTAAAACAAAGAAAATAACAAATATTCACTCGGTACTCAAGAAGCCGCACGTATTCAAAAGAATGATCATCAGTTATATCCGAGTAAAATGTACAGTAAACACAATCCTCTTTTAGATCTACAAAAAGACAGAAGGATAAGAAACTCGCAGAGCGTAAGCGAGCAGAACATGGACTGCTGTTCATCTGTCCACAATGCTTTTTGATATCCAGTTACTGAGTTTTTGTATAACTGAAGTGTCCTTCGGCTTCGACTTGCTTTGTTGTAATGTCACTCACCTTGCTGTGAATAGGGGTTTTTTTTACACAACAACTGTGCGTTTTTATCTGGATCAGTTGCGAGGGTTTTGCAAAGCGGAAATATTGTTAATATATATCCCTTATATCCAAAGATTTGTTGTGATGGTTGTTTTGTATGGTGTTCGTTGATTGTTTCTGTCTTGCACATGTTTGATTCGCCGTGGTCGATGTAGTGAGGTAATGTAGGAGGTGTTTTTTCTCGCTCTGTTTCTAATTCGTACAGTATGAGAACCACTCGTCACCATTTGCGCCAGTGAGTGAAAGTCTATCATTTGACTAAAAATCCGAATCAACTTATCATAGTTATTGGTCATACAAAACCTTAAAGAGTACAGAACTAAACTAAACAACTAAACCATTCCGCAAAGAAGCAAAGAGCAAAGTTAACGTGTTGTTTGTCAAACAAAGCTGTTATATTAAACCTCAGACATCGTGCAGACACAGCATTTTAAAGTATTCATAATACGATATGAAACGATTGAATGGTTGTCTACATCACCAATCAAGACATCTTTACCTGATATGTATATCGAGACTATCATCGAATTTGAAAAGTTATCGTGGAACTGTTGCGACGGGTGTTGCATGCAAACAGGAGATGCGGACTCTCCCTGTACACCTGGTCTCACTTCGGAATCTTGTTTATTCCGGGATTCGCAGCTGTTCCACTGGAAATTCCAATGATTTTGTGTTACTTTTTCGAATTTAAGACTGAATAACTGATGAGCACTTTTTTATGTTTAAAATAGCTCAGGCAAACATCTCTGTTAGAGTACTTGCCTATTCTTTGTAGTTGCGTTGGATTCCTGCCGTACTTTGATAGCAGTGGATAAACCAGCCTGTCCATGATTGGTATAGTTAACATGATGATAAAGTTATTGAAGACATTGAGTGCCGCCACAGGCATTAGAACGCTACCTATATGGACGTCCATACGCTCTCCTTGTAGAAAGAACGTGGACTGCATCTAATATATAAAGGCAAATCTATATTAATTATGACAGAACATGGAATGGTTTAAAAGTAAGTTAATGAAAAGCATTAAATACCATTTGCAAATTAGTGACAAATGGATCATTCATAATCTGTGAAGACAAGGGCTTACAAACTCAGAATAAACGAAAACAATGAGAATCGCAAACTTCATATACAATTCTTCTTTATCCATCTTCGTTTCAGAGGTATCAACAAAATTGCAGCAGATTGAAGTATCTTTTTTACAAAGGGAAGGGATGATCAAATAAACTTCTATCATCCTTCCCTCCAATAGAATTATTAAAAATAATACTGAAATCAAAGAAATTATAGAGAGCAACGTCATCCATGTATCTGGCTAAAGAGAACCTACAAGGGTCTTTAATGATTTTTAAACGTTTGTAGAAAAAATATGCTTTCAGTCTTTCTTAATCTCTTTGGAAGAATAAAGCTTTTCAAAGGGGAATGCATCATTGCATTCATGCACTTGTCACGCTAATTTTTGAAAATAGAAGTTATACGAGGGCTGATTGATATGTTGTGAGCTCCGTATTTTATCAGACATTTTGCATCATTTTCTACATAATCCCCTTCAGTGCCTATACACTTTTGCCAACGGTGTTTAAGGGCCCCAGTACCACTTTTAAAGAACTCCTTATCTTGACAGGTCAGAAAGACATCCACGGCAAGTATGACGTCATCATCGGACTGAAAGTGGGTTCCATAAATAGCTGCTTTCAGCTTTGGGAATAGATGGAAGTCTGATGGAGCAAGATCAGGTGAATAAGATGCTTAATCAAATTAAAGCCACAATCATGAATGACAGCCATGGCAGTGACAGACTTGTGAACAGGAGCATTGTCCTGACGCAACAACACACCTTTAAATAGTGAACTTTCCGCGGCGCTTTAGTTTATATTTTCCCGTAACTGTATCGGAAGTGAAGCATAGTATGCGTCATTGATTGTTTGTCCTTTTTTGGAGATAATCTTTCATCAGAATACCTCCTGCATCCAAGAAAAGCGAGGCTTACAATATATCAATCACCCCTCGAACTTTGAATAACTAATGAAATTGTCAGTTGAAATATATGTTAGGGATACGAACTTGTGCATAGATTGCCCAGAAAAGTATGATGAACACAAAGATAGGAAGCATTTTAAGAACACTGTTCACGCCGTCCACCATCTCCTCGCTGTAGCCTTTCTCTCGTGCACGGTCAAAACTTTGACATTTGGTGGCACAACAAACACCAATAGAATTCTGCAAAATGCTTCCTAAATATAAGAAACATGTGTCACAAACATTGTAAAAATCAAAATGGATAATCTCATCTCCCTTCTCCTTTAGACTATCTTCACAGAATCTTCAGCTAGTGGTCTTGAATATCAAATATGTGTGTCTCGAATAGTAAATATGTGTGTCTTGAACTGTCTTCATCAAATTTGTGCATAGCAGTTGGTGGGATTAACTACTTCGCCGAAATATTCCATTCATAAATACAGTGCTATTCTAGATTGTACAACTTCTAATTCGAGAAATACGTAACAAACATCAAGATGCGATCATCTTTGTGCCAAAAGTTATTACATTTTACCTGAGGGCGGGATGTGTATATATCTAGATCTGACTGCAGCGAAAATGATGAGTGCCAATATCATACTAATGAGTGGTACAAGGAAACCCACAGCGAAACTGATGTTCTGTTGTACATACGCTACACCCAGGTATGCTATAGACGCACCGGCATTGATAAACCAGTAAAACCTGCAATGTTGATTTAAAATAAGGCCTTTTTCGTGAATCCATACTGATCCCAAAAGTAACAATTTAAGTTGTAGAATGCAACTGATGGCAATTCCATTTGTTACCATGGCATACATATTGTCACATACTTGATGACATTGGTTTTTTTATGATAAAAAGGAAAATATACCAATTAAAGAAGGACTGAACTGCCTTTGGACCAAGATCATTAACTTGTTGAGCACCAAACGGTCCTACGTTGGCCTTTATTCCTCCTGTACCCAAGGCAATGAACGCTAGACCACAAAAGAAGAACACTCTTCTCATCTCCTATAACAAATATGATTTCATAACAATTTATCGAAAATTACTTATTTCATGTAGTTTGTAATTTACTATTATTTTGATTATAGGCTCCTGAGTATGATTTTATTTTACGCACCACGGAAAGACTGTAGGACAGTCCGTCGTCGTCGTCACCAAATAATTCCTCATAGTCAATGGCCGACACTGGTAGTAAAACCATACCTGTAAACGTTATTACTTTTATGAGGATTCCACATTGACGCTGTGTTTTAATAAAAGAACAACAAAAAAGATTATTAGCAAATAGGACTCTCAAAACTTAGATAATTAACAGGAAATGTTACCTATGACATATAAGAGGCCAGAGCCTAGGATGGTGTTGAATTTACCCGCTACAGTATCAGATACATAACCACCGATCAGAGGAATGAGGTATACTGTTCCTGGTGGAAAGCAACAGAAAGAAACATCAGTTCAATTGTATTTCGTTTTAATATGTTTGATGCAAAGTTCATTTAGTATTTTATAGGATTCTTTATGAAGTTACGTGGTCTATTGAATCTTAAATTCTTTTCTGTTTATCAATTTATCTATTCATTTTTGTTTCATTTATTCAGATATTTATTTATTTATTTACTAATTTTTTAACGTTAGTACCTGAGAAAACCAGACTGACGGTTGATGCATCAGTGCTGGGAAGTTTCAGCGTTGATGTACAGTACAGAACAATATTTGCAACTACGCTGTAATACGTTAGCCTCTCACAGAATTCACACAGGAGTATACAGACTACGACCAAAAGTTTATCACCAGAAAGTCTGACGTCGTCATCTTGCGTTACGTCGGTAGGGGATTTTGTTTCTCTAATCTGCATATAATTCTGCTGATCATCGCCCTCCCTCCCCAGTAAACTTGTCTTCTCGTCGACATCATTATTATACATCATGGTGACACATTCAGCTAAAATGAAACAAAATGCTCGACCTGTCAACCTTTTAGACTTGGCTATTTAATGAAAAATACCGAATTCTGCACCTACGGGGAATAACTCTAATTGTTAATAATTCCTCTGCCATTGCAGCATGCAGTGCAGCAGAAATCCGCTTCATAGCACATATTGTTTCTTCTTGTTGGTTTCTTTACTGGATATGATGAACTTTTATATAAATGGAAGCTGAAATGCTCTTCGTGTCTTACCACTATCGCGTTGTCCCCTTTGGAATGTGCTATGTCCCATTAAAAGTCCTATGTTTATATACACATATACCATTCATGCAAATACATGTACATTTACAAGTAATTCAAGATTGTCATTAGAAAATAATACATATTGTCTTATCATATTCACATTTCGGTCTCGTCTCTCAATTAAAGAAATTGTGCTGCCGAATTTTATGAAAATTCCTAATCTTTATTACACAAGTTTTGTGTTACGATCTCTTGATGGTAAAATCAAGAGAGAATCGGATATAAGAAATGTATTCTCTTGATTTTTCCAGTTAAAGGAGTTATCATAAAACTTTTTTAAACCACAGGGATTTAAACGACAAAAAGGAAATAACATACCTTTGTCGCGTCCCAGAATAAAACTATGTTTACACAGACCCTCCCGAACTGATCATATATACTCATAGTTAATTCATGACGTTGCATTTTGTTAGTTTTATGACGAAAAGTTTGCAATTTTCACATTCTTACAACATAAAAATAATGTATTACCAATTAATAAATGCGGGGTCAGTTTTAATTGATTTTTTCCCATTCAGTTTGAATAATTTTTAAAGACTTGTGTTTTTTTCAATGATATGATCTAATACCTTTCATTTTATGCATTACACAGATTTAGTTAAATCAATTTTTCATTTAATCGATCAGAAAATATGATCTACAATAATCAATCATCTTCTTCCCAAGTTTTGAATGAATCCAACGACGATAATCAACAAATAAAACAAATCTCCTTATTTTTAATGCTGTAAAATCGACTTTTGTAATAACAGATGTGCACATATTGACCACTTGGTTGTAATGTCTATAATCATTAGGAACATACGGATAATATACCCGATAGATCTGTAGATTGTTTTATCTTTTATGCTTTCCCTTCAGCTATTGAGGTCAACAAAACCAAGGTGGGACTTGAATGTTTGTAAGTGAGGTGCTCTATGTTGTAAGATTTATCGGAAAAATATTTTATCAAATGCTCAGGTAGAACTGGGCACTTTTATCTGACTATTGACATGTAGTAGTTGAATATTCATAGCTTAGGCACGTCGGCGGGAGGGTCCCTGCTTTCAAAGTCCGAACACAACATCTTCCTGCTTTGGACAGAGAGCTACACATGTAATATATGACAGAGAAGTTTGCTTAATGGACTAACGTGATTATTACCTGGAATATTAACACTGACCACGTATTATGTGAGAGCAGGGGAGGTAATACTAACATATACTGATGGGAGACGATAAATATCACAGAGCGGCCCGGGACGGGTACGTGGACCTGCTGAAGGAAGCCACCAAACGAGATCTTAACCTGACAGATGAGGATGGAATGGTGCCCGCCCACTGGGCTGCTTACCATGGCAATGTCGATGCCCTCCGGACCATCGTCGGGCGTGGGTACGTAAGACATTTTACAAAAATTACAAATAACTGCATCTTAATCGGCAAAATTTCCAGAAAATGATATTTTATTTTAATAAATGTATCGTTCTTCTAGATAAAACAATTTTCAGTTCAAAACCACAGTACAAAATATGGTGACACAAATGCCAGTTTGTATTCATTATGACATTTCTGTTGATAAAATAAAAGATTTAAAACAAAATTAAATGAAAAACAAACACTCCATCTTTGGAAAATGCATTTATCTAATTATTGAAAAATCCATAAAAGTGAGAATAAGGATAAAACAACCATTGGTCATCATCATCTGGGTTTCATGGGAATATTTTTATTTTGCTTTTTGCTTTGTTTATTTGTTTATTTTATCTCTTTTTTTTTTCCTCTGGCATAAAAATTTGTCCTAATTCCTTATTCAAATCACAAGTCGCCATATCGGACAAGTTTTTAAAACAAGTGCATGAGGAATATGTAAACTGTAAAATACATTCCCCTGTAGCCCTTTCCGGTATTTTAAAAGTAATATTTTTGTTATACTAATATTTTTGTTATAATGTTGTTTTCGGAAAATTTTGGGTTTTTTTTAAAGATTGTTGGCAATAATTTGCATACATGTAGATGTATTTGCCTGTCATGTCTGAATCAGTGACCGGCTATGACAATATCGAATTAATTACCTTACTTTACCAAAAATGGTGTCTGGATTTTATGACGTGATTGTAAAACAAAAGCCAATTGGTAGTTTGGTTCGTGTGGCAGGTGTGGTTGGTCCAATGTTGTTTGCACAAGATAAGATTAATGGTCTCTACAGGAAAACGAGCAAAAAAATCGATATTGTTAGAATGTTTCCTTGTCCCATGTCCAAATTATAGTCATCCTTCATAAATATACGGAAACTTTTAGATAATGGACAGGCAACGATTAATGGCATTTCTTGGAACGTTCTGGATTGGAACCATGCTATCTGTATTGTTCCTTTTGCAAACGTTGCAAAGATAAGGTCTGACAATTATAAATGAACTCCAGATAAAGGCGCAGCATGTTGTATCAGGGCTCTCAAACCAATATTTTTGGACTGGGGCCCGGGGCCTTTGAAATTTGGAAAAACAGCGGCATTTTCTCAAAAATTGGGGAAAATTTAACATAAGTTTGGATGCCTTTTGACTAGAAAATGAGAATTTTTAAATCATTTTGTTGAATTTTCCATGAGGTGTCAAAATGGGGAAAATGGTCAATTAATTGGGAAAAAAAGATACTATTTTGCATTGGGACTGGGGCCTAATATGGACCCCAAATTAGGCAGATCGAGAGCCCTGTGTATGGTCATTATGTTCGCCATACCATAAGTTATTTTCGGTTTGAGACTTGTTACCGTGATATTTTTTTTTAAATCCATAGTCTTTGCTGGACTATTTCAAAACGAAATCAAAAAAAAAAAAAACGAAAAGAGAAATTAAGACATGACACACATTGTGTATTGCAAAATGTAAATATAGAAATAAACATTGGCGTATTCGTTAGGACTTATATAGGAGAACTATAAGTACTCCACTTTCATTTCTAAATTATCATCGAAATTAAGGTATTAGATGTATAAATTAATGAACTAAATCATGCCCAAAATATTGAAAGCATAAGTATAATAAATAATTAATTGCAAACAATCTAAACGGTGAACTTTAATTTTTTTCAGTGAAATTTGATAAATATGAATTTTTAGAAATTTTTCATCCATCCATATTAGAACCATCATCATTTTTTTGAAAAATATGGCTGAAATATTAGTTTTTCCATAAACTTCAATGTAAACTCTGAGGGCCGATCACTCATATGGGAACTTACTTACGTACAATAAATAAGCATTCACAAAAATGAAAGCTTCTAACAGTAATAAAAACGAAAAACACAATTTTAGCACTTGGATATCAAAAAGTAATTCTAAAAGGACAAGGAAATCATCTCCAACAACTTTAATATGAAAAAGCAAAAGACAGGGGCTCGATATTGCCACAAATAACGGACATTACACTATTGTAAACATCAAAATGCAGCAAGACAAAAAATTCACAGCAAGAGGACCAAAAATAATTAAGACAAAGACAACATGAAACCCATTGACAACAAGTAAACGGAAGGGGACCAATGCGCATCCTTACTCCACTTTGGACGGCAATCTGATCTAAAAAAAATTGCAAATGGTGTGGTTATCTTTATTATGTGCGCACAATCCTCCCATTTATCCGGATACATAGTGGTCTCCCTACACATAGCTGTCGTTTAATACCCCAATGTTTATTTCTATATTTACATTTTGTTCGAAAAATAAAGATAAGAGGTAACACCTGAAGCATTGTCCTCAATACTTTGAGAGTGGTAGATTATTTTTCTCTACCTACAAAGCTTCCTTTTTGAAAATGATTACATATTTCGGTCTCCATACCCGAACAAATGTTATCTTTCCATATTCGAAACATTATCAGAGTGGCTCATTTTGAATATTTAATCCCTCTTCTTAAAAACCTGGCAACTGTGGTCTCACAACCTGACCGAAATTCTGCATGTTACGTCAAAATTCCATTTAAAATTCATAATCAAACTACATGTCAATTCGAGGAGTATTACACAATCTTTTATGTGAATTCTACTTCAAAATTTTTGTAACATATGAAAATCCAATCACACACCGACGTTGTATGACTACCCTGCCAACACAACCGGTACAGGCAAACCATTTATAACGGCTCACTTATCTCTCTCAATTTCCCTAACCATCCGATAAGCTACCTAGCAAAAAGGATGGAATTTAAAGTGCTGATTGATGTAATTTCTGCATTTACTGCAAAGTTTATCAAATTTTCATTAATACCTTTTCGTAATTTCTTTCCGTTCAATTGATAATCTGATTATAAAAACTAATTTTGTAGTGCGAATGATTTTTTATTGAATAATTGTTCTTTTCAATTACATCTCAACAGAAATTATGTCACTTTACTATGTAAAGATTTTTTTCAATCTGAACCAAAAATGCTATGTTTCTCCATATCACCCAATAGGACATTATAATTAAATCTCGACCTTGTGATGTATTTATTTTTTGTGGGAAAAATGACAATTTATAGTCATTATAAAGGCTTTCAAATTATGAGTTTCACTTCTATCCTTTAGAAAGTAACGGATAAAGAGTTACCCAGCAAAATACTTTTGCTTTTTCTGGGAATTAGACCAAGTTTAAGGTAGATTTTTCTTAATCGAAACTGTAAAGAAATATACATCGCCTTCTTCGGATACATAATTTCGCAGTTAACAAAAGAAAATGTATCATTCATAGCCTTGTCAATCATCTACATAAGCATTACACTCAGACTATGATGACAGAACTCCATGATGAAACCTATCCTAACATCATCTACTCTTGTCACTGTCTGTTATCTTTCAAGGACGCTGTTTCGGTTGTAGGGCACAAGGGTTTTATTTCTTGAAACACCGTAGGTTTATTTTCAGAAATACCCTATCAATTTTATCAGGATAGCATATATCATTTGTTGATTTTATACATATCTACGATGTCTCGCTATTTACGTAGCGATTACCTGGAGATTAAATAAAGATGTAGATGTACCCTTAGTTAAACCTGAGTTTCCTCTTACCTTTACATACTATTTGGTAAAAATTATATGTTTTAAATGTCAAATATTACGTGTGCATGGCAGATATTTTCATGGGATATTTTATTGGCTTGGTCTAATGCAGATTTTTTTAACCTAACACTAAATAATTTGTTTACCTTGATTTATCAATTTTATTCAACTATTCGTTTATGTAGAGTACAAAATTTGTAAATCAAATATTTTTTCAAGGACTATTTCTTATTCCACCAGGTACATTCCCCTGTGTTTTTCGTACTACGAATGGCAACATTATATAATTGAAAACAATAGACTCCTTACAGATACTGTAATTATTTTTAAAAGGAACATGAACATGTGTTGACATATTCAAAGCATCAAGTTAGGTTTGGTAAAATCTGTAAATGCACGCCGTACAGCGTTTGCAATCCCATGAGTACAAATTATGCGCCTTTCGTTGGTTGCAAATTTTACATGTATTCAATGGAAAGCAGATGATCTGAAACATTTTATTTTTCTTTAACGGAAATGTAAAGGTTCCCGACTATTGACGACTTCCTTTTTAATAATCATGAAAAATATTCCAAAGGATTCAGTTTAAACAATGCTGAAATTCAGACATACCTTTAGTTTACCCTGATATCAGACTTGAATTAATGGTAATTGAAAATAATGTATGTTTACAACTTCTTTTTCAGGGGCGACCCAGACAAGCCAGATTTACTTGGTTTCACCTCTCTACATCATGCATGTCGGAATGGTCACATGAACGCCGTGTCCTTTCTCGTGAACTATGGATGCAATATTTGGTCGTTGGACAATGAGTATCACACGGCTATGGACATCGCCGCTTTGGGAGGGAAGGAAAACATCGTAAGCGCCTTGGACGGGGAACATGCCCGACAGAAACGATTAAATCCGAAATCAGCTGAGCAACAGAGTCAAAGGGCGGTGAAATTGGCTGATCAGAATATCAAAAGATACGAGCAACGCCAAAGGGAGGCCGCGAGGTATGCAGAGAGGGAACAACGACGAATCCAAGCAGAAACCGATCCTGACTTTAAACCTCCCTCTGGTAAAAATTTCTTCAAAACGTTGACGATGAGGTTCAAAAATAATAAAGGGACAAGGAGATATTCAAGTAATCAAAATGGTGTTACAAGCTTCTCCGAAATGACGCAACAATCTACAAAGAGAGGTATAGGAAGAAAGATTCTACAAAAGAAAGCGAGTCAGGACACCGCTTCTATTAATGATTTTCGAATCAGTGAAAGAGACTCTAGTGGAAATAGAACATTAAGGTCTGTTGGTGGAGGATTCAGAAAAAATTCTGATGTTCTGTATCTTACTAACAGGGAAAACGATGCGCAAAGTGGTGCGCGCAAGCCTTTACAGGGATTGTTTCCTGGTGGCATGCAAAGAAATAAATCAAAAAGTGAAAATGATTTGTTAGATTCCGGATTTGAAGATAATAGTAATTCGTCCAACAATAATGAAGAAGATGACGAGGAAAATAAGCCAGGTCTACTTTTTCGGCCTGGTATGGGTCAAATATCCTTTCTTAAAAGTCATGGCATGGCCGGGACATTGAGCTCCATGACACGTTCGGCATCATACGACCCACTTTCAGCACCAGATAGCGCAGTGAATCACGGTCACACTGACAGTGTTGACGGTGGGGATCCAGCTAACAAGCGAAAAAGTGGTAGCTCTGATAGTATAGGGACCACCACAAGTCTTGAGGAACGCATGAAGGAGACACTACCATGGAACCCGGATGAAGTATGCTCTGATGACGAAGAGGAAGACACAGAGACGTCTGCTTTAATTCGGTTCCTGGAGGCATGTGACCTCAACCACTACACAAGACTGTTTAATGAGCAGGAGATTGACCTCCAAGCACTTATGCTTCTCTCCGATGATGACATGGAGAAATTAGGACTGAAGATAGGTCCGAGGAAAAAACTACAAATTGCCATAAAGAAAAGACAAGAGGTGTTGGACAATCCACTTCCGCTGCGTGATTCTCATCTATAGATGTCAAATATATCTATATTAATCATGTTGTATATGATTTGATGACCATTCGATGTTTAAGTGCCAATCATGACATTAAAGCAGTCCATTGCCACGTCTATATTAGAATCAATCGGCGAATTAGAGAAATGTATGTAGGAATATTGAATCTTTAGGGTTTACTTAATTTTTTTATCAAGAAGCTGGGCTGCATCTATGGCAGCAAAGTTGTAACATGTTTTTGTCAGCAATTTGAAATGCATTTATTCTAATGTGAAATTATATTCTGAATTTGTAGGGGAAATGCTTTGAGAGGAAATATCACAAAATTGGTCCTCATAGATAGGTAATGAGTTTGTCTAATTAACTTCTCCATAAACAGTGGAAATTTTACAATATATACGTGTAATGATTAGGCCTGTGAAGCATCAGTGCATTGAGAGATAATTGCTTCATACATGGGGGGGGGGGGCATTTTAGCTCTGTCGCCGTTACTGTATTATTTCCATTGTAAATTCATCATAGTATTTTACACAGAGCGGTGATGGATAAACTGGGTTTCAGCATTTGTATTATAATGAGAGTGTTCGTTCAATTCGTATTTTGTTTTTGAACTAAAATCCTGTTTTTATTTGTTTGAAAGAAATATCTGTATAAGCAGACATCTAAATAATGTTTGTTGTACTCTTGTTTGATTTTAAGGGTTTTTCTTTCATTATTTTATTTTCTGTGCCGACGTTCCTGAGTTGTGTTTATATTTCTTAAATCGCTACATTTGTCATAAGCAGGTTGTACCTTCATTACTCGGAAAAGTTCATTAATTTATGAAGAATTTACATCTATGGTATCGATTGTTCCTTTAGGCTATATCAGATGACCAAGTTGTACGTACATTACCTTAATCAGTCTAAGTTTTACTATTCATCCTGACTTCATCGACCATTGGTAACCTGATATCCAGACAAATAAAGCGAACAGAACATGATTACGTTGTGTTTCATTTACTTTCAACTTGTTCTGTGGATTTTTAAATAGGGTGGAAATGTATAAAATATATCCACCATGAAATAGTCACAGATACCCGATGGGAAGAACAATAAATATGCAATATGAAAAGACTTAAAGATGTTTATGTAAACTTATGTAAGGCATAAAAAGAGTTCATTGAGCGTTGACTTGGCTGCTTGACACTTTCAGTATTTGACCATTGATTCTCTTTCGCCATAACCAACATTTTATGAGGTTTGCAAATTCTGTGCTCCCCGTTACCTACATGATACAGATTTGCTATTATTATATGCTTCCATCAATACCAAAATTAGATTTGTCAATTCTATCTTTCGATGATTACCAAAAAAATTAATTTGCCAATTCTATGCTACCCCTACCACTAACATTTCTCTGTCATTGTTGATCAATTATTCTAAACTTTGAAAAGGACAATCTGCTGGCAAACCTTACATACATTTACGGTCATCTTAAGAATTTCGTTCTTCATATTTCACTACATGGATTTCCTCTACTTCGTCCTCGAGCATCACTGATGATACATTATTTGCCGAAATGTGTATACTGTGCACTGAAATGATTACCATAGAATATATATTCAAATATTGAAAATTTTATTAGGTATGTCAAGGAGCTGAATAAAATAAGGGCTGTATTTAGCCCTGAATCTCAGTCAAGTATTTCTTCTACACAATGATCTGTACGCAAGAAAAACTTGATCATTACTAAAATGCAATGTATTTGGAGATTCCTCATACAACTTTTATTTTTGTAAGCTTATTTCTAGATACTTAAATTACAGTCTAAAGAGTAGAGGTAGCCATGTTGAAAAGAAGCTAATATCGGTTAAAAAAAACGTTGAAAATTAAGAACAATCTGGCTAATATGGATATCTATAAACTTTAAAAGATAGTCATAGTCTAAACAAGATATTAGAAATTAAATTCAAAAGACTGGTCTCAATTTTTTTTCATAAATTTTAAAATCTTGAATCTGAAATATGGTTGTATTTTGTATTCATTGACTACAAAGTAGGCATTTTACCGCGAAATACACATTGTGTAGAAATAAACTGCTAACTCCTGTTTATTTCATTCCAAAATCTTGTACATTTTCATGTGAACATGTTTAGAATAAATAAATGAATGACTTTAAAAGGGGAAAAATTAAATTAAGCTTATATTATGGCATAAACACAGATTTGTAAAAAGCTCCCCATCCTCCCTTTTTCAGTTTTTTTTTTTTTTTTTTTTTTGTCTCTGGGGCATCGTTCATCAGTACCCTACTTTGTCAAAAGATGTGTATTAGTGACATACACCTTCTGTAAAAGTGGCGTTCTTCCCTGACATTGTCGCCATAGCACTTTCTATATAGATATAACGTCAGACAGTGCATGAATTTTATATATTTTCATTTCCATGCTTCATAAACATCGACGGCGGGTGCGGCAAGCCAACAGGGGATGCTTACTCCTCCCGGGCACCTGGTCCCACCTCTAGCTTCCTAAGGGTCTGTCGATGTTTAATTTTGTGCTCTAATGTGAGTGCTGTTGAGATTATCGTCAGGATCTTCATTTCTGTAGCTGAGGGGGGAACAATGTTTTAAAAAAAACTTTTCCATTTTCCATTGGTTCTATAGAAAAAAGACATATTTGCCCAAAATTTGGGAAAAACTATGCATGATAAATCTTATGCAACTGCTGATTATGATGAAACAAGAACTGGCATCAATTTTGTGAAAGAATTTTTTTGAAGTTCCCATTTTGAAAATTCCACTTTTTCAGGGCAGATTTTACGCCTTATCTTATCAGCTCCTTTCATCTTTTCAAAATGTCCAATGTTTTATGAAATTTGCAACTGACATGCTTCCCCATGACCACCAAAAGATACTAATTATCCCCCAGTGATTTAAACTGCATTGGTGTCGGTATTGTGCATCGAGCTGCAACGATTCAGATGGCCATTTCTATGTTCATACAATGACCAACATTAACTTTGCATCTCACAATACAAAATTAAGTTTGCAAAATCCCAACATCACGTCTACCATTCTAATGCCTTTTAAATGACTAATATTTTAAGGATATGCTTATTCTATGCAATTAATCTCTCACGATCAAAAACAAAATGGCCAATTCCGTCCCTAACCTAACCAACTTTAGGTTTGCCATTCTGTGCTTCCCCATCATGACTAACATAGGGTTTGACAATTCTAACCAAAATACCGATTTAATGTTCTTTTGGATACGGTGTGCCATTTCTTTGCTATACCAATGACCTATACAGGGATTGCAAATCATATATGCTTCATCAAGACAGACATTTTATACAGATTGTCAATCCTTTGTCTCCAGCATGACAATCACAAGTTTACCAATTTATGCTTCCCAACACAAAGCCAAATCAGAACTCAGAATTACAATAAATTGGCATATACATTCTATAAAAATTTTAATTTTCTCATTTTAAAAGAAAAATCGGAGAGAAGAAGGAGACAATAGCATTGCATAATAGAATAGATATAAGTATATATATACAATTCAAGTAAAAGGATAAAACAATAGGGGTCGTACTCTGGTCGTTGAATTTAGAATGTTAAAATTACCAAAACTCATTGTAGGAGTAGGAGGCGCTACATTGAATAAATGAAAATACTTCCACAAGAAGGAATAAAATTAACTTAAACGTTCTGCAAAGAGGCAACAGTGAATCCCTAGTGGATTTCCCATTCCCAATAAAAACCCTTAATTAGTACAGAATCTTAATAAAGGGCTTACAAATCCTTGAAAAGGAGCTGATAAGATAAGGCGTAAAATCTGCCCTGAAAAAGCGGAATTTTCAAAATGGGAAATGCAAGAAAATTCTTTCACAAAATTGATGCTACTTATTGGTTTCATCATAATCAGCAGTTGGATTAGATTAATCGTGCATCGTTTTCCTTAATTTTGGGGCAAAATATGTCTTTTTTCCATAGAAATCAATGGAAAATGGAAAAGTTTTTTTTAAACATTACCCCCCCCCCCTTAGCTACAGAATGCCACTTTTATAGAAGGTGTATATCACTAACACACATCTTTTGACAAAGAGGGGTTCTGTAGCTAAGGGGGGAACGATGCTCAATAGACGAAAAACTGAAAAAGGGGGGGGGGCTTTTTACGAATATGTGTTTTAGGCTATAATATAAGCAAAGTTTCATTTTTTTTCCCTTTTAAAATCATTTATTTATTTATTCTAAACATGTTCAAATGAAATGCACAAGATTTTGGAATGAAATAAACAAGAGCCTGCTGTTTATTTCTAAACAGTGTTTATTTCACGGTAAAATGCCTACTTTTTAATTAATACAAAATACAACCATATTTAAGATTCAAGATTCTAAAATTTATGAATAAAGTTGAGACCAGTCTTTTAAATTTGTTTTCTAGTATCTTGTTTAGACTATAACTATGTTTTAAAGTTTATAGATATCCATACTTGCCAGATAATTCTTAATTTTCAACCTTTTTTGCTCAATATAAGCTTCTTTTCAACATGACTACCCCCTACTCTTTGGACTGTAACTTAAGTATCTAGAAATAAGCTTAACAAAATAAAAGTTGTATAAGGAATCTCCAAATACATTACATTTTAGTAATGATCAAGTTTTTCTTGTGTATAGATCATTGTGTAGAAGAAATACTTGATGAGATTCAGGGCTAAATACAGCCCTTATCTTATCAGCTCCTTAGAAAAACTTAACTAATCAGTGAATGAAGTCGGACACGAAATTCAGAATTCAAAAATCAGTAAAACCTTGGGAAATACAAAACAAAGATCAGGAGGCCCTCGGAAAAACCAGATACTAGCAGTGAAGACAGCGAAACATACGCTCACGCGACGATTAATGTAGACAAACAGACGGAGACGACAACATCACATTTTTAAAAACACGAAGGACATAATTGCCAGAGAACAATGTTAAACCGACATTACTGTGGGAGGCGCCTTAAAAAATGCGTTGCCGTACAAACATCCATGTGTTCAAAATAAATTCAAATAAAGATGTCGTAGTATTGTCAGGGAATCGAAAATATGACAACAAAACTTTCAAAATAAATTCTGACTGCATCGAATTAATCTGGAGGAATTATTCCGTTAGAAATAATCGTGTTTGATAAAATAAATTGTGTTTCCGTCCGAGGCTTTGAAAAATATAAATAAAGAAAACTTAGACCTAATGTTAGTAGGATTTGACACTTTGTTTTTGTTTTTTTTTTATTGTCAAGTTCTGCATAATAAATTACATACATGACCAACATTATGTCTACCACTCTAATGCATCCCTAATGACTAAAATTTCAAGGATATATATATGCTTACCCCGTGGTCAACATCAGGTTTGCCCTTCTATGTTACCCCAATCTCTCGTGATCAATAACAGATTAGTCAACTCTGTCCATTCCATGATTGAAATTATGTTCACCGCTTAGAACTGTATACGTAGTTCCTCATAACTTAAATTAGGTTTGAAAACTCTGAACGATTCCCTGTATTACCAACATATAGTTTGTCACTTCTATGTTACCCCCGTGACCAATATAGGGATTGCTAATTATATGCTTCCTCAAGACAAAAATTCTCTAAAGATTGTCGATCCCTTGCCTCCTGCATGACAATCTTTATGTTTGCCACTTCCATGCTTCCCCAGACAAATCCAAAATCATAACAAAATCACAATCAATACGCATACAAATTCTTGAAAAATATAAAACAGGCCTCACTTGTTTCAAACTTCTCAAATTGAGATTTCCTCAAATTTGGGTATTTCCTCAAATATTTTAGATTTTCCTCAATTTGTCTAAACTTGAGATTTTTCCTCAAATTAGATATCATTCCTCAACGTTTCCTAAAATATTTGAGAGAACTCCATACCTACACCGAAAACTTAAGGAGCTGTAGAATTTCCTTGGCCATAATTTATTTTTTGACCTTGTGACCTTTCCCTCGGAGTATTAAACACTTTTTGCATTACAGCTGTTTGGCACATGTAGCAATGTTCGATCAACTTCGGTTGATCGTCTCTTCAACGCATTAGAAAATTTCTGTAATCAAATTATTTTAAATTTCTTAAACGTGGGTCCCGTTGCATCATATCCCACCCATCCTGCTACGTCTTTCGGTTTTTTTTTTGTTTTTTTTTTTTGGACATAATAATTTCACACTTTTTGGCTATATTACATTGTTTAGATTGAGGATTACTGACGAGGGTAAAGTAGCCGAAACGTGCATGTCTGGTGCATGCAGCAAATTTATCTGTTCTTGATATATTAAACGTCTTCAAATTCAATGGCATCATTTTAGAACAGACAGATTTACAGCGTGGACCAGACATGCACTTTTCGGGTAAATAACCCTCGTCAGAGATCCTCAAAAAATTTGAATGCGTTGAAGAGACAGACGATCAACCGAAGTTGATTGAACTTGGCTACATGTGCCCTCGGGGACTCCTGGTACACCAGCAGTGACACTCACCAAGTAGTTCAAATGTAAAACGTCTTCAAATACAATAGCATCATTTATAAACGGATAAATTTGAAGCATGGACCAGACATGCACGTTTCGGGTACTCAACCCTCGTCAGTGATCCTCAATCTAAACTAAAGAGGGTGAAAATTATTATATCAAAAAATGTACCGAAAGATGTAGCAGGATGGGTGGGATATGATGCTACAGGACCCATGTTTTAGAAATTTCAAGAATCTTAGTGCAAGAAAATTTTGAATGCATTGAAGAGACAGACGATCAACCGTAGTTGATCGAACTTGGCTACATGTGCCCTCGGGTTTACCAAGAAGTTCAAATGTTAAACGTCTTCAAATTCAATGGCATCATTTATTAACGGATAAATTTGCAGCATGGACCAAACATGCACGTTTTGGGTACTCAACCCTCGTCAGTGATCCTCAATCTAAACAATGTAATATGGCCAAAGAGGGTGAAAATTATCATGTCAAAAAATGTCCCGAAAGATCATTTAGATGTAGCAGGATGTGTGGGATATGATGCTTCAGGACCCACGATTTAGAAATTTCAAGAATTTTAGTACCAGAAAATTTTGAATACGTTGAAGAGACAGACGATCAACCGAAGTTGATCGAACTTTGCTACATGTGCCCTCTGGGACTCCTGGTCCACAAGCAGTGACACTCACCAAGTAGTTCAAATGTAAGGTATTTGTATCTCCCTGGAAAACAATATCCACTTAGCTCTTCGGTCTCGGTGAATATTGTCTTCTCGGGTAGGTAAATCATTTCATTTAAATAATTGTGTAATATCACAGATGTTGAAAGAAATGACATGATACCTTTTTAGAGTACACACAACGTACATTGATATTTGTCGTGAAACTTGATGAAGTTTACTACCTTATAGTTCTGATCAAGTAGATCATCGGAAATAAACGTACTAAAAGTACCATCAAAGGTGACAAGTATCTAAACAATGCATCGCACCAAGTATCTGAAAGAAGGGAGGAGATCTCCAACAAGACCCCGTTGCAGCATCAACAGCAAAACACCCCGATGCAAAAACACAAAAGACGAGTACAGCACGAGACGGAAAAGAGACATTGTTGCATGTATAGATCCGAATTTTAAAAGAAGTTGACTGTAATTTTTGTAAAATTTCCAGAAAGTCTTAACTAGTTTATGAAAGCGGAAAATTTGACCTGAAAGTTTTTTGGTAATTTGTAAATTTCTACTGTGAAAATCCAAAATATCAGTACATGCTCTAGTGTACCGGATTCATCACACACACAAGTTTGGTTAAAGAAGGATTTAAAATGCTTAAATTGGAGTATGGTTGCCAATATTCTGCGAATATAAAATTCCATGGCTTTTCCCCAATTCCTGGTTTTTTTTTTTTTTGTTTTGTTTTTTTTTTTTTTGTTTGTTTGTTTGTTTGTTTTTTTTTTTCGGGAGTTCGCTTCTCTTCATATGGTGGAGGTTTTTGATTGTTTGCTTTGGTTCCTGTTTTATCCTGGTTTTGTATGCCTTCGGTTTCTGATTTTCTGAATTATCGATTTTGTGCTGTATACAGGGATATGGCCATTATCTATATTTGTCATCTCGATCAGATATTTGTCAATTTGGCTGACCAAATATCTAAACGGCTTCCACCTTCCAATTAGCCGTCCTATCCTCCCATCCTTTTTGCCTGCTGGTTTGTTTTTATTTTTAATAAACATTAAATACAGTGCACAACAATAATAAACATTGTTTTCTTACAGTCTAGTGGTCCAAGTCAATGAAAATAACGATGCATTTATTAGTCTTTTAGAACTGAAATAACTTTCCCAAACTTTTCTGGATTTGTTTATTTTCACTGACCCAATTCAAATCCCTGACCTTGAAAAAGAAGGCAATTTCCCTGACTATTCAAGTCTGCTAGCAACCCTGGGAAAAGACCTGGTCGGTCAATCGTGAAATATTGATCAGATGGAACACTTGTACCATGCACTGCAGTAAGCATCATCATATGCATCAACCTAGACTTACTCAAGTCCTTATATCAAATATAGTTATATGAAGAGAATTACAATTATTAAATTTTTCAACAAGAAAAGAAATGCCCCTTTTAAAACTACAAGCAGTGAGCAATTGATTGCAGAGATATCACAATACAGAAAAGATTTTGCTTGCCAGGAGAAGAGGCAAGTATTAAATTTTAAAATTATTTGATATAAGGACTTGAGCAAGTCTAGCATCAACCACACGTTTGGTTGATCTACGACTTGTAGAAAACTGGAAATGGAGGTGTCCAATTTAACCTAACCTGGTCGTTCAAGCATGAAATATGAAATATGCAGCATCTGTACCAAGCATTGCAAACAGCATCCTTAGATGCATTACTAACACAAGTTTGGTTGATCAATCAGTAACATTAAGCTGAGACGGTTGTTCAGTCATGAAATATGGAGAAGATGCAGCATTTGTACCATGCACGGTAGAGATAGTGCAATTTCAAATTAATCACTTCCACGCAAGTTTGCTTGATCTTTAACTTATAGAAAGCTTGGAAACGAGCTGTCCCATTTAATCTTACCTGGTCACCAAGGTGTGGATCTTATCAAGCTTCCGTTTCATGCACTGCAGGAAGCATCTTCAGATGCATTACCCACACGTTTGGTGTATCTAGAATTTTAAGTAAGACGGAAATGAGGCGTCCCTGCTTTTGTCGGTCAATTGTCAGATCTGTACCAAGAAGAAAGTACCATGCATTGCAGTAAGCATCCCAAGATGCATCGACCACATGTTTTGTTGATGTAAGAATTGTAGTAAGCTGGCAATAGAGATGTTCAGATGCAGCATCCATGCCATAGATTGTTGTAAGCATCCTCAGATGCATCACGCACAGAGGTTTGGTTGAAAAAAGGACTATAGGAAGCTTGGAATGGAGGTGTCTGGTCTAATTAACCCGAGTGTGGTTGATGACACCAACACCCGAGGCAATAGCATTTCAATGAGGTGAGCTAAATTCTATTTCAAAGAACTCTTTGCAAATGCGCAGACTAATGGATGGAACAGGCAGATCTTCAGACTTTCTAGAAGGGAACTTAGAAAATTGTCATTCCTGGATTTCTGAAAGAAATGAAATTTATTGTTGATCTAAGGATCAATGATACCCGCCCGGCATATTTTACCTATAAGCAATGTATAAAAAGTTTGAAGGGGCACAATTCAACACAAAATTGAGGAACATGACCCTTTATTTGAAGTAAACCTGTATTTCTCAATGTAAAGCTATCTGTAAGAAATAAATATATTCCCTGTGACAGTTTTCATTTAAATGTCAAGCAAGCACAAAATATTGATGTTTTTGCCAAGTTTGAAGGGGCACAACTCTGCACAAAATTGAGCGTCATGACCCATATTCAAACCAAACCTGTAATTTTTGGTATAATAGCGACATTAAAGAAATGAATTGGTTATCTGTAACGGTTTTCCTTCCAATGTCCGGAAACCACAAAATTTTGAATTTTTCTAAGTTTCAAGGGGCATAACTCTGCACAAAATTGAGGGACATGACCCATATTCAAGCTTGACCTGTATTTCTTGGTGTAAAAGCTATATGCAAGAAATGAATTGATTATCTGTAATAGTTTTCCTTTAAATGGCCGGAAACCACAGGTGGGACGGACGGACAAGTGAATCACTATATATCCCCACCATTATATGGTGGGGGTATAAATATCAAGCTCAAAAGCAATTATCAGGTTTTTATATTTATTTTATCATGACTCTGGTAACACATACACGTTGTAATTTTTTTCCTACATAACTGTAGTATCAATTCATCAATGAATTGCTCAGAATAACAAATTGCATACTTCTCTTTCATTATAAACAAGGTATGCACAAGTCCTCGCAGAGGGACAAAGTCATCAAATTATAATAGGACACATTCTACAAGAAAAGTCTTACAATACTGATAGCTCAGCATTCATTCACTCACTCACACATATAAAATAATATCACACTGTGACAGTAATATTTCAAAAAGCTAAAAATGAACTGAAGGTTCTTTTATTGTATCATCTTGTATGATACACTATTCTAAGATTCTTGTCTTTTCAGAAAACAGCTAGAGCTTCACATAGATGTCTCTATTCTGTTCATTTAAAATTCTACTGCAAATTCGATTCAAAACTGATCATACTTCTGCTTTACTCTCTCTCTCTCTGACTTCTATGGAGAAGAGAGGAGTTTTGTATTCTCACATTCACACATATAAATCTATGAAAATTCAGAAGGAAATAACATGTCACATTACAAAATATAATTAAGCTTATAAAGCCCGAATCATAGTCATATAAATGTACAAGGACTGAATATGATACTGTCTCTGATTCACTCTACTTTCTCACTCTACTTTCTTTACATGACAGATTTAATAAAGTCTACTTGTTTTCATGTAAATAAATACAATGTTTTTACATAATATTTTGGAATACATGTAAGCTTCTTTTTCTAGCTAAACAACCTTTACTTATTTGAAAGGCCCTCACACTTATTTTGATTAACATTTCTTATAAGGTGATAATTTTCATATTAACAAAATTCTTACTTCTCTCAAACTGAAACAAACCAAATACTATAAATTGAAGGCAAAAGACAACATATGAGCTAATGCTTTTACAGTTATGTGAATTAAAAATATACCTTTTTATTATTTTATGACATAATAGATTTGTGAATTCCATGCGCATGGAAGCCCTTCATTTTAATTAAATGCTACACATCATGGCTACTGAAACAGACAAGTTTGAAGACAGGCGTTGTGATTCTGTTATTCGTCTTCTATAAAACGTTCAGTTATGTGATATATGAATATGTAACTGAAGGAGAAAATGTTGGTTCCAGTGGGATATTTTTACATGTACATTGATTGACCTGCAAATTATGAATGTAAAAGAGAAAGATCAGGACTAAAAACACTGGACTTTTTTTTTCAGAATTACCTCCCCCCCCCCCCCCTTTTGAACAAAAATATAGCAACCTTCATAACATAAATCTACTGTATTCAGCATGATGTAACGCAAATGACACAAATAACAAAGAAATGATCGATCTACTTGAATTTTGAATGTAACTAAAAGAAAATTATAAAACTTTTACAACAAAGTATAAGATATGAATTGATAGAATGCATAGATTACTGACATTAATTTTTTTTATCTAAATGTTCCAACATCTAGTATATAATGCCCACTTTGAACTGTATACGCTGAACTCCCTACATGATGATAACAGAGTATTATCATGATAACAAGCTTATTGAATGAACACATTATAAACATAGTTACATACAAACTTACGTCTTTCCTTTGGATATACAACATTTTAGCACAGCACCTTTACTGTATACGTACTTATTTTAGCAGGATTCATATTTTTGCCGAGTTAAGGCTGTTATGACTGCACTAATTTAAGCCTACACCAAATAATTTAACTCTTATAGCGAATAATGGAAAAAAACTAAGAGTCCCCTTCGGTGTTGCCGGTAGGGGACTAATAAGACAAGTATGCTAGCAAATTCATGATTATGCTAGCATCATGATTGATGTTCATAAACATACAAAATTAATAAAAGTTATAGTAATCAAGTGTTTGATTATATATGTATTGTAAATGTTTATTACAAGCTTTCAATGATAAATCATGACTATCAAAAATTGTACAAAACCAGATGATTTAGCATTGTTTTCAGTCATTCATAAGTAGTATGCAAGACAGATTTTCCAAAGATGTCACTGTGCAGTGAAATAGACAGCTATCAAATTAATAATTTTACAAAATTGTGGCATTAGCATTTCACAGAGATATGTGTAATGTGTAATATGTAGAAATTATGTAATAAAACAATGAAAGTTGTCTTCAAGGTCATTCTGAAGGTCATTTTAACTTGCCAACAATAAAATTACTATCATATGATACACATCATGATTACACTTAATCATGAATGAAGGTTGATATATATAAATGACTGAATTATAGCGACTGTAATGCTTTTGTCTAAGCTGTTTCCTGCATAATATCTCTACTACTAGCATAAGAGACAGCAAGTTCAGGGGACAATCTAAGGCATTTTGGCAGCCAAGCAGAAGTAAAGATGGTTGTACACCAATTTACAGCAAGGTACCATATCAACACTACACAGCTTATCGGTTTGTCAAAGTCAAATAAAAGGAATGATATGCAACACCTGTAGTTCTATTTTTGAAAATCTGTTAGCTATGTGCTGTTTGTTTTTCAAAACTTTTAGTTTTCCAGTCAACTTTCTGTTTTGTGAACAGACAGACGGCAATACTGAATTTTCTGTAAGATTTGACACACCTACATCAAGTATTAGCAGTGTATTGTGTGTTTGATAAAAAAAGTTAATGATATAATCATTAGTACAAATGTACAACTTGGTGGTGGAAAAACTGTCTTTGATCAGAAATTCAAAAGGCAGTTGTTAATCAACATTCATTCAGCTCTGAAGTTTATAGAACATGAATGAAATGTTATCTGAAAGACCAGTTATGCCTATCTAAAATGTACCTAATTATGAACACATGATGACGTTTTATGTGGAATTCACTATGTCAGTATCACAAGAAGGTTTTGTATCGGCTCTCTTAATATGAATGTACACCTACAAAACACTCCCAAATACAGCTATTCCTTTAGTCTAAAAGAAACGTCCACGTTTACGAGATGGTGAGTCAATAAGCATGTGATCGGGGGATGACGTACGCTTTCTGGAGGCATCATAATTGCGTGAGAATTCCTCTAGTATAAAATGATTCAACTCCTCCATGTTGTTTGTTCCAGTTCTTTGGAGGGATGGCAGTGAGGGTGAAGCCGACGCCCCGTGGGAGCGGGGGAAACCTACACTCACGTTAGACATTGCACCATTCAGTCCTGAAACACATTTCACGTCAATGTTTATATCAAAGTTTATTTTTGAATCACATCACAATTTATATCAAATAAATAGCTGACAAAGAAATTATCTTGTTTATCAAAGTTTATGTTTGAATCACATAACAATTTATATATAGCAGTCAAAGACATTATGTTGTTCAACAAAATTCATGTCTGAATCACAAATATAATTACATTTACATGTATTAGTTCCCTATTCTCTCATACCCAAGTATGTGTTACAGAGAAGCACAAGAGATACAGCTATGTGAGTGACATCTGTATCACATATCACGTGACAGCTGTATCTCACATCATGTGACGCTATTGTTTCAATTGTTTACGCTATTGTGACGTCATGATTTCAGCACGCAAAACAAACAAGCTAGCAGCAACGTGGCAATATAACATCAATTTAAGATCGTTTTTCAATGTACTCTTACGTAATATTTTGAAAAGCCTAATATTCGTAGTTTATTCTTATAGAATAAACAATTTTCTGGGGCACTGAATTCCAATATCATAAATTTTTAAGATTAGATCAACTTGACATCTTTTCAAATTTCTTCTCTTTTCTTTCAGTATCGACTTTGGCTCATAGATATGAAAGAAAAATTCTCTTTCATGTTCTTCTATGAAAGGTACATCATTTCCCCCCTTGGGGTCTCAAAATTTTGCAAAACCCTCAGCAAGCCTCGAGTTTACATGATTTTGAGACCCCTTGGGTGGAACCGATGTATCTTTCATAGAAGACTATGAAAGAGTCTTATATTATCACATGATTCTCTTCCAGTAGCAAAAGGAGCAATTCACTCTTTATATAATAAGCCATTGAAATAACTTTCAATTCATGAAAACTATAACTTGAACTGCTCAAGAAACAGGCATGTTTGACCCTAAACATGTGACTTTGACCTCGCAGGTGACCTTGACCCCTATTGGATGCTGGGTCTCCTCATGCTTGACAAAAAAAAGTCCTGCAAGTTTGTGATAAGTACAATGCACATCAATCAGGTTATATCCATTTATCTACAAGACAGACAGGTGGAACTGGCAGATGTGAGCTGGACAATGTTCCTAATCCTATATCTTGATCAAAACTCTAGCTCTTTTTAAAAATCCAAAAAACTGCGTAGAGATCTAACAAGTAACAATAGCCAGGCTTTCTACTCTACCTTGATGAAAAAGTAGGAGTAGTCAATGAAAAAAAGTAGGAGAAAAATGGGAAAAAGAAGGAATTAATAGGATAAAAGAAGGAAATTTTCCATCACTTTTAGCGACATTTTTCAATTAGTATGACGCACAAATCAAAGTAAGCAATGATTATAGACAAGTGATGTTCATCTTTGAGGAAATCACAGAGAGAAAGAAGGACAGATTGATTTTTTATGTAAATAAAACACCGCTAAAGACGGTATGGCCGGATTGCAAAGTAAGTTTTTGTCACCAACTGGGTCAAGGTCAATAGGGCAAATAATACAGCATAAATTGAAAGGTTTTGTCAGAGGCAACCTACATGTATAAAATAAAGTTTCTACTGCATACAGTTCCATAGATTTTGCTTAAACCAGGAACTTTAACCAAAATCCTTAACTATGTCAAAGTCCAAGGTCAAGGTCACTAGGTCAAATGTTACGGCATAAATTGAAAGGTCTTGTCATGGGCAAGCTTCATGTATAATATAAAGTTTCTACTGCATATAGTTACTTAAATTTGCCTCAACCAGAAACTTTAACCAAAATCTTTAACTAGGTCAAAGTCCAAGGTCAAGGTCACTAGGTCAAATGTTACGGCATAAATTGAAAGGTCTTGTCATGGGCAAGCTTCATGTATAATATAAAGTTTCTACTGCATATAGTTACTTAGATTTTGCCTCAACCAGAAACTTTAACCAAAATCTTTAACTAGGTCAAAGTCCAAGGTCAAGGTCACTAGGTCAAATGTTACGGCATAAATTGAAAGGTCTTGTCATGGGCAAGCTTCATGTATAATATAAAGTTTCTACTGCATATAGTTACTTAGATTTTGCCTCAACCAGAAACTTTAACCAAAATCTTTAACTAGGTCAAGATCCAAGGTCAAGGTCACTAGGTCAAATGTTACGGCATAAGTTGAAAGGTCTTGTCATGGGCAAGCTTCATGTATAATATAAAGTTTCTACTGCATATAGTTACTTAGATTTTGCCTCAACCAGAAACTTTAACCAAAATCTTTAACTAAGTCAAAGTCCAAGGTCAAGGTCACTAGGTCAAATGTTATGGCATAAATTGAAAGGTCTTGTCATGGGCATGCTTCATGTATAATATAAAGTTTCTACTGCATATAGTTACTTAGATTTTGCCTCAACCAGAAACTTTAACCAAAATCTTTAACTAGGTCAAAGTCAAAGGTCAAGGTCACTAGGTCAAATGTTATGGCATAAATTGAAAGGTCTTGTCATGGGCATGCTTCATGTATAATATAAAGTTTCTACTGCATATAGTTCCTTAGATTTTGCCTCAACCAGAAACCTTAACCAAAATGTTGACGGCAGACGGACGGACAGACAGACGGACGGACATCGTTTATCTATAGACCGGAATTGCTTTGCAATCCGGCCAAATATACAGAAGGGCGAACGAAGCGAGCTTGAAATAAAAAAAAAATTTGAATCAGATGTCGATGACAAGTGTAGCAAGAAATTCTTTACTTTTGAGATGAAAAAGTAGGAATAGTAGGAGGTTTTGAAGAAAAAGTAGGAAAAAACAGGATCAAAATAAAAAAGTAGGAAAAGTAGGAAAAAGTAGGAAATAGTAGGAACAGCAGAAAGCCTGAATAGCCTGCTTGAAGTTGTGTCAGATGTAAATCTTTGAATGTTCAAATATTTTTTGAATGTTTATTAAATTTCACTTCAATATCTCCATCCACCACTAGTCATCAAGTGCCATACTCTGCAAAAATGGGTCAGTCACAGCCAAATTCAAATTTGCTCTGTAACTATCCTAGCCCAAGCTATGTACTACTTATCAGCTCAATATCTCTATCCATTGCTGAGAAAACTGAATTTTAGTGTTGGGTATCGGATGAAAAAATCAAGAACGACTACTAAGATAAGCCTGTCGATTGATTATCGATTAAAATCAGACTCTTGTATTATACTGCAAAACTGTAAAATATTGCAAGGTTTGTCCACAAGTTACGTAACACTGACCACAAATTTTATTGAAACTCAGTAAAATGTTTCATTCCAGTATTTTTCCAGGTTTTTCCAATGTAAATATATCATTATTAAAAAGTTTTGAATTTCAAAATTAGAATCGATTTTTAATATCTTAATCAATTTTCATAGTTGAAAGGGTCTGGCAACAATGTCGGCAATAATTGCCACAACACTACTGAATTTTGTATGTCATTAGGGGGCAAAATTACACAATCAAAATGGTCAACCCTGAACCATTACAAAATTCAACTTGCTCTGAAAGTATCCAAACCAATGGTATTATGGCAAAATTCATCATTATATACAGTTTTCTAAATAAGACTATGCCATAAAAGATAATGAAAGCAAAATATCTAAGTCCTACCTCAAATGATAATCATATTAAAATAAAGTCTTGATTTTTAACTTTTGGAACCAATAGAACGGGCATACATGTACCAGTAAGGTTACATGTAGGTGGTATACACAAGCAAAATACCTGTATGAAGTCCCTATCGTCCATGAGTCAAAGGAAAGAGTTAAAGTGTTTGGCCACAGATAAACAGAAGTAAAATTATATGTTATATATAATTGTATTGTAAGCTGCTAGAACCCATTTGTGGGTAGAATAATTTACAGGTATGGATCCAACAAACAATTGTAATTTATTAGTGATTATTACCTTGTAATGCAATAGCTTCTCTGAAAGCTTGAAGATCTGGTTCACTACTAGGCTGTATAGATTCTGCTGAAGCTAACCTTGGTGAATGGTTACGTTCCATAGAAAGACGAGCATTCTGAGAATGTCTTAGTGGAGCTGAAAGACGATTACGTGTCGGAGCACTTTTACCACAAAGGAAGGCCAATAAATCTTCACGTCTGATATGTCTCCTCTTCTTTTTTACCCATGCTATAATGTCTTTATTTCTATGTTGGCGACCTTTCTGCACCCCAAGATCCACACAAGAATTTAATGAATCTACACTATCTGAAAATTTGAAAATTCATATTTTAACACATAGCAGCATATAGAAAATTCTGTATCTTTCCTGCTCAATTTCAAAATAAATCTTTTTTGTTATTCAAAATTGGGACAATAAAGAGTATATATCATAATTTACAACATGTACAAAGTTAATTTGAACTTGTTCTTTTCTTTCAAATTTTTACTGCAAGAAAATTAATAACTTCTAGATACAGGTAATATAAGAATGCTGTGAGTTATAAATTAACAATTTAATGTACATAGGGATTTTTCATCATATTGGGAAATAACACAAAATACTACATATCATATTTATAAATTACTTTGTAATTTTTTATATCTGTAATTTTTTTTTTATCTAAGGAGGGTTTGAACATCAAGATGGCAGCAGCATTATTTCTTTTCTCACTCCCTAGGAAAAGTACACTCTCAACTCCCATAAAACATTTGATACACTGATTGTCGTGATTGATATACACCTTTGAGTATTCTGACCAAGTTGAATAATTTCCAGTGTCATTTTAAGAAATTATGGCGATTTACGATTTTTGTTGACTTTGGGAGTTTTATCCATGAGCAAACCATGATGTCATTTTGATGTTATTGGGGAAAATGGTGTCATATGCCTTTGCATTTAAAATGCAATAAAAATATTAATACTTTACTTAACGTATCGCACTGAAACTTTGCATTAATGAGATATAAAATCCAATCTTCACCACAGTGAATTCGTTGACAAATTTTCATTGCAGGACAGCAGATGTTTCTTCATTGAAAATGGATGATTTTTTAAAGAAAAATTGGAAAATATAATGCTTTATAAAATTTTAATCCCAAATTCAATTTTTCTCATTTGATATTGAAATCATCTCTGGACATTGTTGATAATTTTGTTAGTTTTTGGCAAAGATTCATCCACAGGATTCCTAATAATTAACTATCAACTACAGTCAATTGGTTCAAAATTGCAATTTTCTTAGCGACAGTGTCATCTTTTATTCCAGTATCCTGCCGTTGTTTAAAACACCATTCTTACCGGTATAATCTTTTCCATATGTAAGTGCAATATATTTATGAAGATTTTGGAAGTTAAGTCAAAATTTATTTTCAATAGCTTTACGAGAACTAGACTAACACTTTCAATATTATGACATCATCAAGAAATCGTAAAAAAATTTCCTGTGGATAGAATCAAATGGAAGTTAGTATAATCAAGGACAGACAAGAAATGTTTAATTTCAGAAATTTTGAGAAAAATTGAATTTGGCATCCAAGTGTTCAATACCTCCTTAATAAACATGTAATATTCTTCTATAAAATCCTTCCTAAATTTCATTTTACATTTTAAAAGTCTGTAAAAATCATCTACACTGCATTATTTCACAATGTATGAAGGACACCCCCATCCCCTTTGGAATTTGCAGAATATGATGATTTTTCCTTTTTCAACATGTAATTTTCTTCAAAACCATAGGCTATATATATCCCTCCCCTCTGAAGGTTTAGATCCCTCCTGCAAAAATTTTCTAGATCCACCAACATGACCAGTGCATACACTTCAATTACATAGTAATTCAGCAATTTTTTTGGCCCAATTTGCCACCGAATATAGGTGGTTTCCCCTTTCAAATTTGGCTTTATTTTTCCAAAATACTAGGTATAAATTCCCAATTTGAAAGTCCTAAAACTTTCATTATGAAGTAGAAATTATTTGCAATACCAATCTTCTTCAGAAAATGAGTGCTATACATTACCCAAATCTTTTATTGAATGATTTTCAAGTTTTTGAGTGTTGAACATGTTAAATATAGGAAGAAGCTTTGGTCTGAGATTTCCCAATTTATCCCTAAATCAGTAAATGTCACATATTTTCCCAAACAAATGGGTAGGGTGGCTTTTAAAAATGGCAAAAAAATATCATCGTAATTGTGCTGAAATAAAAGTTTCTCTTCTTACCTTTATAAAGACTAGTAACACAGGAAGCAGCATTTTGAAAAGGTACCCACAAAGAAAGGCCTTGGTGTCGATCTGTAAAATAAAGTACCATATCATTTAAGGAATCTTCATGTTAAACATGTTATATGTTAGAGCCATACCACTTACCCTTCTTAAAAGACTTGCCAGGGCTAACCAGGCGAGAAAGAATGTCATACAATTTACAGTTCAAGACTTGAAACAGTAAAGAAATTTATATTTAATAATTTGGACTTTTTTTTTAAGTACCGGTAAGCCCAATTTCAAAGTGAAAGTACCAAATGGTCTGGTCATAAGGAATATACAACTTAGTACAAGTGTATTATAAAAGCTGTACCCATTATGGTTTAAGAGATACATGTAAAAACAGGTTAAAGTAGGTTAAACTAATTTAACTTAAGGTCAAGGTCACAAGGTTAAAATGATCTCCATCTGATACGGTCCATTGTCATGTTTTAAAAGACTTAAAGTTACTTTTCAATACATGTACTTCATGTATATCAATACTTTTTATACATGCAGTTGTCTCCTTATTGGCTAAAACAAAAGTTACATATTTTATATCTAGAGGTCAAGGTCAATTTTTTGTTGCATTATATTCATCTTATCATGATCTATCATCATGTTCATGTTAAGTTACAAGTTCCTACTTGGATAAATTGTGCCCATAGGGTGCAAACATGGCCGAAATATCGCAAGCACTAGTAGAAATACTAGATCTAAGTAGAATTATTAAGCGAGGGTGAAACAACCCTTTAACAAATATGACTGAAATGAAACAAGCTCTACAAAGTACAGGTAAGATGTGTTAAGTCCTCCATAGGGTTACTGATAAATTCAGTACTACATCAGACACCCAGAGCGGGTTCATGCTTATAATGAACGGTCCTGACGGAAGTGAACTGAGTCAATTTCATCTGTGAAATATGACAGTCAGATTAGGGATGGGTGGGTTTAGGATTTCCTTGGTTCAGTTCAGTTTCAATTCATAAACCACTTTTTCTGAAACAAGAAGATATACATGTACCCTCGATTTGATTATTTTTTAATATTGAAAATAGGTGAGAGTTAAAATGTATTACGGTGACCACCACTTCCAGCGCCAAAGAAAGAGAAATATTGTGCCTCCCCTTTTAATGTGTGTGTTGGTCTTGTTTAATTTACAAAAGAAGATCACCAGATGCAAATAGATTGCCAATGGTGGAATATTGTTTTACCTTCGAATAATCCCATATCGGAGATATACATGTATTCCCAGCAGCACAGGTAAGATTGTTTTGAATGCTCTACGAAAAAAACGATTTCAATCGAAATTCAGAGTTCCGGAACCCAACCAAGCGTTTCGCTCCGAAAGACTTTTCCCCCAAAGACCTTTCGCTCCTATTTCTTTATACAGAATGTTACTGTCTGCACAGCTCATGACCACACCTCATGACCACACCCATTTTCCAAGACCCTGGGAGTCAGGGGCTTAAACAAAATATCAGCTGCAAATGTAGACCACAGACTGAGAATAATGCTAAAAGAATTATCTTTCTATCAATTATGCTTTCTGAGAATTGGTGCTCGCAAAATTATGTAGAGTTATATAGGAGAAAATGACCACACCCATTTCCCAAGACCCTAGGGGTCAGGGGCTCAAACAAAATACCGGTATCAGGTGCACAACTACTCTACAGACTGAGAATAATGCTAAAAAAATTATTGTTCTATCAATTATACTTTCTGAGAATTGGTGCTCACAAGATTACATAGGGTTATATAGAAGAAAATTTAATACCACACCCATTTTCCAAGACCCTCGGGGTCAGGGGCTAAAACAAAATACTGGTATCACGTGCACAACTACTCTACAGACTGAGAATAATGCTAAAACCAGAAGTCTCTGATGAGACTGAAGCTCTCCTGGTTGTTTGCTTAAATCAATCTAAGTGCCACACTCATTTTCCAAGACCCTGATATCAGGGGCTTAAACAAATACAAGACCAGGGATGATTAATATAATGGAAAAAGAGTTAACTCTCTATAAATTATACTTTCTGAGAATTGGTGCTCACAAGATTATATAGAGTTATATAGAAGAAAATGACCACACCCATTTTCCAAGACCATGGGGGTCAGGGGCTCAAACAAAATATCAGGTGCACATCTAGACCGCAGACTGAGAATAATACAAAAACAATTACCTTTCTATCAATTATACTTTCTGAGAATTGGTGCTCACAAGATTACATAGACTTATATAGGAGAAAATGACCACACCCATTTTCCAAGACCATGGGGGTCAGGGGCTAAAACAAAATATCAGGTGCACAAATTGACCACTGACTAAGAATAACACAAAAACAATTGTCTTTCTATCAATTATACTTTCTGAGAATTGGTGCTCACAAGATTACATAGAGTTGTAAAGAAGAAAATGAACACACCCATTTTCCAAGACCCTGGGGGTCAGGGGTTAAAACAAAATATCAGGTGCACATCTACACCACTGACTGAGAATAACGCAAACACAATTATCTTTCTATCAATTATACTTTCTGAGAATTGGTGCTCACAAGGTTACATAGAGTTATATAGGAGAAAATGACCACATCCATTTTCCAAGACCCTGGGGGTCAGGGGCTCAAACAAAATATCAGGTGCACATCTAGACCACGGACTGAGAATAATGCAAAAGCAATTATCTTTCTATCAATTATACTTCCTGAGAATTGGTGCTCACAAGATTACATAGAGTTATATAGGTGAAAATGACCACACCCATTTTCCAAGACCCTGGGGTACAGGGGCTCAAACAAAATATCAGGTGCACATCTAGACCACTGACTGAGAATAATGCAAAAATAATTATCTTTCTATCAATTATACTTCCTGAGAATTGGTGCTCACAAGATTACTTAGAGTTACAAAGGTATATACATGTAGGAGAAAATGACCACGCCCATTTTCCAAGACCCTGGGGGTCAGGGGCTCAAACAAAATATCAGGTGCACATGTAGACCACTGACTGAGAATAATGCAAAAATAATTATCTTTCTATCAATTATACTTCCTGAGAATTGGTGCTCACAAAATTACAGTTATATAGGAGAAAATGACCACACCCATTTTCCAAGACCCTGGGGGTCAGGGGGCCCGGCTAAAACAAAATATCAGGTGCACATCTAAACCACAGACTGAGAATAATGCAAAAACAATTGTCTTTCTATCAATTACACTTTCTGAGAATTGGTGCTCACAAGATTGCATAGAGCTATATAGGAGAAAATGACCACACCCATTTTCCAAGACCCTGGGGGTCAGGGGCTAAAACAAAATATCAGGTGCACAACTAGACCACAGGCCCATTATAATGCAAAAAGAATTTATTTTGTACTATTAACAGATTCAGAGGATTCGCGCTCACAAGAAAAGTTTAACGGACGGACAGACGGACGGACAGACGGACGGACAGACAGACAGACAGACGGCCGGACACAGGGCGATCGCATAAGCTCGACTGGTCTTTGACTAGTAGAGCTAAAAATTATTGTTCTATCAATTATAGTTTCTGAGAATTGGTGCTCACAAGATTACATAGGGTTATATAGAAGAAAATTTAATACCACACCCATTTTCAAAGACTCTGGGGGTCAGGGGCTCAAACAAAATATCAGTTGCACAACTATGGCAGACCATAGGCTCATTATTATGCAAAAAGAATCGAAGTTTAACGGACGGACAGACAGACCCCAGACACAGGGCGATCGCATAAGCATGACTGGTCTTTGAACAGTAAAGCTAAAAACTAAATAAAAAAGATACAAGAGTTCTACCAAAAATCCATTCATTTTTTTAAAAATAGCAATCCAAGGAATGCTTGTGTCGCCTGCGAAGCGGCTTATTCTAGGAGGTGGATCACATGGTTCAAAATTACTGGTATAACTAGGAAAGTCTTTCTAATGAAATTCATATGTGAAATATCAGACCTCTTACTTACAAATCGAAAGATATGGTAAATCTCAAAATTTCAGAAAAGAGTGTAAATCATCTAGGTCAAGGTCACTACATTAATATCTTTGGTAATAAAACAAAGGTCACATCATAAGAAATACCGGTAATATATGTGTGAAATATTAAAGCCCTATCACTTACCAATCAAAAGATATACGCAATTCTTCAAGGTCAAATATTTAGGTCAAGGTCACTAGGTTAAAAAATTATGGTATGTTTCGTCTTGTTACAATGGATACACATGTGAAATATCAAAGCCCAATCACTAACCTATCAAAAGATAAAGGGAATCTCATCTTTTTTTAAAAGTAGGTCAAATATCCATGTCAAGGTCACATGGTCTTAAATTATGGTATGTGCAGAAAGCTCTTCGTACAAGGAATACACTACTGAAATTTCAAAGCCCTATCCCTTACCAGTCAAAAGATATATACAATCTTACTTATTTTCAAAAGTAGGTCAAATATGTAGGTCAAGGTCACTAGGTCAAAAATTATGGTATGTGTAGAAAGGACTTGTTACAAGCAATACACATGTGAAATATCAAAGCCCTATCACTAACCATTCAAAAGATATAGCAAATCTTAACTTTTTTGAAAAGTAGGTCAAATATCTAGGTCAAGGTCACAAGGTTAAAAATTATGGTATGTGTACAAAGGTCTACTTACAAGGAATACATGTGTGAAATATCAAAGCGCTATCAATTACCAATCAAAAGATATAAGCAATCTTAATTTTTTGAAAAGTAGGTCAAATAAGTAGTTCAAGGTTACTAGGTCAAAAATTATGGTATGTGTAGAAAGGTCTTGTCACAAGGAATACACATGTGAAATATCAAAGCCCTATCACTTACCATTCAAAAGTTATGGGCTGTGACACTCAAAGTGTAACAGACAGACAGACAGACGGACGGACAGACGGACAAAGTGATCCCTAAGTGTCGCTATGCTTCGTAGGCGACACAAAAAGGATTGCGATAATAAAAGTACTGGTAACACTCCCATAATATCCGATGAAAATGAAGTCACAGACAGCGTCAATTCTCAACCTGAACAGGAATCTGTTTCCTATAAAGAACTCAATTACATCTCGAATAAGGACAACAGTTACGCGTTCGATTCCAATTCTGATGGCAGTCTTAATTTGACTTAAAATTTTTTTGCAAGTTTGGCGTTATAATGGGGGTGATACAATATATCAAACCACAGGAACCTGTCGTTTTAATGGAGAAAATAAATTATTGTTCACTCCCTCATGCCTCGGTGTTCATATTACAACTTTCTCAAGGAATGAAACAAAATTGAAAAATTCTAGACATCGATTTTCTCAACATAACTTCGCCAATATATCGTCTACATGGGATAAGACTGACGAATCACGACTTCCAATGCTAAAAATAATATATCATGTTATAAAAACAACAAACATTACTTACAATAACACAGGCAGATAGATGCTACAGCTCCTTTTACATGGACAACGTTCCCTCTTGATCACATTGTTTTCTCCAACGCCATGAGACATCAACTTCCTGTGTGCATAGTGAATTGAACATCTCCCGCCTCTTATTAGGAGCACTGTTTGAAAACGCAGCTGTATGTTGGAATTTTTACCTGTGTATTAAACGGACCCATCCGAAGCAGTGAGGAATCTTTAACTTGCTTAAACACCCATCTGAGACACAAGACCATTTTAGAGACCCTTCCAAAGTACTAGGCTATGGTTACCAGTACATATACTAAGCTATATACAGGGTGTCAGCCTGTCTGGCCAAGTAACCCTAGCCTAGTCCTTCCATAGGGACTTTAAATGGGGTTGGTGTGCTGCAAATTGGCGTAGGCAAGTTAAAGATTCCCAACTACTTCGGATGGGTCCATTGCAATGGTCAAAATTCCAACGTACAGCTAATATGTTTATGAGAGGGGGGAGATGTTCAATTCACTATGTACACAGGAAGTTGATGTCTCATGGCGTTGGAGAAAACAGTGTAATCAAGAGGGAACGTTGTCCATGTAAAAGGAGCTGTAGCATCTATCTGCCGGTGTTATTGTAAGTAATGTTTGTTGTTTTTATAACATGATATATTATTTTTAGCGTTGGAAGTCGCGATTTGTCCGTCGTATCCCATGTAGACGATATATTGGCGAAGTTATGTTGGGAAAATTGATGTCTAGAATTTTTCGATTTTGTTTCATTCCTTGAGAAAATTGTAATATGAACACAGAGGCATGAGGGAGTGAACAACAATTTATTTTCTCTATTAAAACGACAGGTTCCTGTGATCAAACAAAGACCATACATAATTGGGAATTTTAAGAACCTAAATTGGGGGAAAAAGATACTATTTTGAATTGGGAATGGGGCCGAATATCGGCCCCAAATTAGCCCTAGCGACAGCCCTGCTATGGAAGATAAATTGGAACGAAATGTCTCGGGGCAAGTGCTCATTAGGAGTGAAATGTCACGAAACACGCAATCGGAACGAAACATCCCGTTCCCCAATGCAGTCTCAAATCCAATGTTATTCACATTCATGTATCTACTACATGTAAAGGTGGGTGAAATTTTTCAGGTCTTGGTGTGTTGAAATTCTTGAATTTTCGAAGTGTAACAGGACTCAGCTTGACTCTGAGCGCCTGTCTTCAGGTTCGTAGGATTTCTACTTCTCCAGCCACGTGACGACAAAACAGATGAAATGAAACGATGAAGATTACTACAGTTTACATACTTTATTACAATACAAACAATTACGACATATATAGTGAAAATCCTACCCCCAGCCCATACTTAAACTGCCAAACGTTCCCTTACATCGAAAAGTAAAGTAGCGAGTCTAGAAATGACCCATAGTAAGAAGGGAGAGGAGAATGATCCGTGCAGTGTTCAACTACAAATGGACAACGTGGCGAGATCGAACACGCCTTTTTATTACCAAAATAACCACGTGATATATCTAAATTCAGTACCGTGAAGGCATTTAAACTTCTATCGAGAGATATATACGATAAGATATGTTAAATATCAACCCAGGTGAAGAATACAGGTAAATAATTACGAGGGGAATATTTCCATATAAAATCATAGTCAATCATAATGTGTTCCTGTTTCAGAAGTATTAATGAATGCAGGTTTGAATCAATTATTTTTAGGAAAAGTCTAGAAGCAGCTGCCCCGTAGGACACCAAAATTGGCTATTGTTATCATTCGTACACCTAAAATGCATTCTCTAAAAAATGCTTTTACCTTTGTATAACTGAGCAATAGCAGTTGCAGAATTTTGAAATTGCAACCAGAGTTTTTGTTCCGCTAATTCTCTTTCAGCCTCGAGGTTTTCCTCCATATTGGGTTCCGTTTCCAACTCCTCTAAACATTGTTCTTCGAAGGAATTTAACCAGTTTTCTGGAGTTTGGTCACTACAGTCATTATCTTGATTGTCCATCTTGGTTACAAACTATTGTTTGATCTAAGAGAGGTGTCTGAAATTGCTTACATTGACAAAAATATCAACCTTTTACGAACGTTTCGCAAAAAAAGTTTATCCTTCTCCTACACCGGAAATTATTTGTGCGCATGAGCGGTAATTGTGACGAAATTACCCGAAGTTTTACGGAAAGAAAATGTTAAATGTGTGAGAAAACTGCACGCCTTCGAGTCATGTGTCCTAGCTCTAAGTAACCTTATTTATCCAATAATGACAGCAAAAGTAACTAGAGTGGATGGTAAGAATCAATCACCCATGCTCATTTCATTTTATTGATGGTTTCCCATACTGCCCCAACGTGCATCCGCCATTTTGTTTATTTTCATTCGAGATCAGCACTTCTACCGCATCGGGAAGGACATGACAATGAATTCCATGATGTGAGGTACCCCTTTTATGGGGTTCAAACTGCAGACATTGGTCGCATCGTGAGCAAACAGGCGAAAGTGACCGTCCCGCCAAAAAGTCCTCAAACTCCCGGGCGAGATCGCCAGAAAACGGTCACTCAAAATAATCTCAACAACACCATGAATCATGTAAATGACCGTGGTGGAAATGAGCACAATCAGAAAGATGTCGATATGGAAAACGAGGAAAAAGATGGTGTGCATTTTTTTTGTGAAAAGATCTATGTTAATCTTAAACTTATTTCAGGGTTCTTAGAAGTTGAACATGTTGTACAATTTGTTGTGCAACTGTTCTTTCTCCAGGAAAAAAAGTAACAGGATCTGATCAAGGATATGGACCATTACCAACAAATTCAGCTCAAAATAACACTGTATTCTGATAGATATGGTTAAGATATAAAGGCATTTTAATAACAGTTGCTATACCTTTCAGGGCCAACGCGAGGGCTAATTTGGCGCCGATATTCGGCATTATTCCCAATGCAAAACAGTATCTTTTTTCCCTATTTTGATTTTAGGTCCCCAAGATTCCCATTTTTTAGTGGTCTTTGTTTGATATATATTCAACCATTTATAAAAAAGAGTCTTGCCTTAATAAACCAAAGATTAAAATTAATATTCTTGATAATTGTTGAAAATTTATTTTGAGTTGTATTCCCAATTTTGCTCAAAATGTTGCTGTTTTTCCCAATTTGAAAGGCCCCCACCCAATTTCCAAAATACCCTGCGACAGCCCTGCCTTTGATGTGCCGTCAGATGTTGTTGAATAATTTGAGTTCTTTTATTGTCTAAATTGGCTAGTACATCAAATAACCTGTAGAAACCTTTTTCATCAATGAAATAATAAAAATAGCTTACAGGTAGCATTGGATGTACATGTATACTCGTACAAGTACATGTATATAATAATACAAGTAACTACAATGTACATGTAAGCGTCTGTTAATACTAGTAACAAAAAAGTGAAAAATACATGTACATGTAAAATTATTTAAGTACTGTCCCTGTTACTGTTCTTCTTTAGCTTTTAAGCACGCAGTCAATGTTGAGATGACGTTGTTGAAGTGTTGGACAATTGACCCTTCTGAATGCGGGAAAAATTTTAGAAATTCCATGACGTCACAATGCAATTTCGATGTTTAACCGAGGTTCAAAGCGTGTTTGTCCGAGGTAAAAGCATTGTGACGTCGCAAAGTTTTGTATTTTTTCACGCTATCGGAAGGGTCAATTTAGGTCTGTGAGCTGTCATGTACTGCACTTGTATAGTGAATCTATTTGTGGTTTAACTAGCTGCCCTATGCTGAATCATATCGATTTGGTGTACATGTATCCATGGTTTAATGTGAGGATCCAATGTGCAACAGTTATATTCTAATTTTGGCCTCACAAGTTGAAGTGTTACATTAATGTCAAATGTATGATGCACAGAAATCTATTCTGCAAGAGTGTTAGATGTACACATACAGTACATTTGTAGGTTAAAATTCACTATTTCTTAAACTCTAATCTGGATACAGCAAAGTGTCTGAAGTTCTAAAATCATATATTTTTACATATATACAAATGTATAAGTGATTTCATACATACATGTACATTCACCATAACTGGTGCTACATTTTGATACCAAGGACATTTGACCTATTGTCCTTGACTTTGAACTTTGACCTTATTGTAATATTTTGGTTAAGAAGATGAACTTAAAGTGAATATCTCTTCAAGTATAAGTGATAAGGCTTTAATATTTCATACACATGTTCATCATAACAAGTATTACTCCAAGACATTTGACCTTGTGACCTTGACCTTTGACCTACTTTTAAACTATAAAGGGTAGGGCTTTGATATTTCATATATATATTCTTCATGAAGAAAGCTTTCATTTGATACCATGACTTTTGACCTCTTGACCTTGACATTTGATACAATGACTTGTGACCTAGTGACCTTGAACTTTGACCTACTTTTAACTTAAGGGTAGGGCTTTTATATTTCACATATAGATTCCTTATGACCAGACCTTTCTGTGTTATGTCATAAATGAATCTGTTTAGAGAAAATGTCCTGTGGGAGATACATGTATAATTCGTCACTTTAAGGGCATTTCTAGCTTTGACAATTGTGATACTAATAGTCATTATTGATTTTTCAGAGGAGGGTCAGGAGGGAGGAGTTGATGCCAACATGACACCCCTAAATGGAGACATCCAAGATGGGGGAGCTTCAAACCAAGAGGAGCAAGACATGGAGGAGGGTAAATTATAGATTCCGAAAATTTATTTGTTATTGAATAATTTTATTAAATCTGTCAAAGTTACATCACAGCCTGAAATATGTGCATTACTTTCATTAGGATTCAGGACAGCACATATGTACATGTACTCACTATGTAAATGTAGCAAGGATTTGAACACTCTTTTAATAATTTCAGATGAGAGTCGTGCGGAGACAACTTTCCGGCACACATTTGAGAATATCAGTAAACTGAAGGATACAGCACTCAGTCCTCCATGTATGGTCAGAAACTTACCATGGTAAGAACATTAAATAATTGGCAAGTAACATTGCACAATGCTATATATGAAAATAAATTGATGTCATGTTAAATTGTAATACTGTAAATTGCTTTATTTTCGTCAGTACCAATTTTCGTCAATTCGTTCAAAATTACCATTTCGTCAGTACGTAAATTCGTCATCCAAGGGTCCCTAAAATATAAATTTGTCTGTTCAAATACCAACTAAACATTCAGGTATAGGCTGTGTACGTTTGTTTTCATTGTTTGTTTAACAATTATTGGTAAACAAACATTTAGAGACATGTACGTATTACTTCAGTGATAGATTATACCAGGTATCTAGGATGTGAACTGTTTGACCATTTTAAGTTGTTTCAGAAAGTTTATGTTTGGGTCAAATATGGTGGAGAGTTGTAGTCATACCCTTGCATGAGTGAACCTTTGTGGTAATTTTTGAACCACTGTAGAAATGGCTTCAAAATTTCACTTGTAGATTGATCAAACTTACGTTTGTCACCATGACTGAACTAAGTGACCTGGAACTCTATGTATACATAAAGAAGAACTCTTAAAACTTGATTTTCTTTAGAACCATAAGAGATGAGATTTGACATTTCACATGTACCATTGATCATACCTGGTACATGATTGTACCTTTCATTTGGTACTATTGCTGTTGACCCATTTACTATGTGCCTTTGACTTTTAGAGAACATGAGGAAAGTAAAGTAGAGAGTAAATTTGTCATTCATAAATTTCTCATGATGATCTTTCATTTTGTACTTATATCATGTATATCACAACTTTTGACCTACAGTGACATTGAACTCAACCAAATTTTAAAAAACTTTGACCTTGGAATTACATGTACCTTTTAAACTACAATGTACATGTATAAGGGATAGAGCTTTGATTTTCCACAGTTCAATCTCATGATCAGAGCTTTCATTTGTAATGGGTGGAGTTGAATTGTTCTTTCTTATTTTACCAAACCTTGTAAGTAATTTTGATTCACTATAATGAAATTATAACTATCAGAAATTAAAACAATCAGAAGAATTCAAATTGAATGACATACCTTAGCTTGATGAGTTCATCTTTTAAAATAAGAACTGAATTTTACAGGAAAATCATGGCCATGCCAAGGGTAAGCCAAAATCCAGAAAGACACAACCAGAAGACCTTAGGATTTTTTCTTCAGTGCAATGGGGAGTCGGACTCATCGTAAGTCTTGTATAGTATATAATTGGACAATGTGTATTATAAATACATGTACGTACATTTAGTAATATTGGATGATCTATTGAATATTACATTTACTGGTACAAATCTATTCAAATTATTGGTCTTGATTATACTTATTGTTATATGTTGACTATGCATGTATTTTGAAGGTCTTGGTCATGTAATGCATCGGCTCAATTGAAAATACTCAATCACAATCCTGATGGAGAGCCATTCGTAAGAAGTAAGTTTTTATCATATTTTTATGTCTAATATAATGTTGGTCTCACTGTTTAAAGTCCAAAGCTTAAGAAGTAATAGTGTAAATTATTACATTTTCTGTCTGTCCATCTATATATAAAAAGAACTATAGTCCTTGCACAGGAGCTTCTGTTTGAAGTTTAGTTCATTTTCTATGTGGAGTCATTGTTTTCTTCAAATTGTATTCCCTTGTTTTACATGTAATTAGTTTCTGTGTGGAGTTTTAGTATTGATAATACTGTCAGACCTAAGAGGAATCTTACTGATCTCATTCTATTTTCTGTTTTACAGAGATACAACATCTTTTCTACAGTAAGGAGAATGATTGGGGATACAGCCATTTCATGGCGTGGAATGTAGGTTTACGAAATATTTACATGTATTTACTTTGCTTTGTCACTGTAATGTACTAACATCTTACAGCTAATGTACCAAGGTCTTCTCAAAGTCCAACCGTTATGAAAAAGTAAGACTCAAAAAATGACTGTCTGCAGCCTGGGTTATAAGGTATAACTATTGTTAATGTAGCAGCAAATGGTTAATGCAATAAAGATTTCTTCATAAGAATTATTTTGATAATCTGCAATAATTCTTTTTGTGAAGGATATGATGGATCCAAGCAAAGGCTTTGTAAAAGATGACAAGATCACGTTAGAGGTATATGTCAAGGCTGACGCCCCACATGGAGTAAGGTAAGTCATTTATTACAGAGTACAGATACTTGAATGTAAATTGAATTTGATTCACTGTAAAGTAGCATATGAATAAAACATTTTGTCAATTTCTGTAGTACATGTAAATGCCATCTTATTCTCTATACATACATGTATACCAGTCTTCATGAAAACTCACTATCCCGATGTCCGGGTTGCTAGAAATTCTGCCATGGAAATAGAAATCGTTTAACAAACTATACAGTTTGCCAGTAGAAGTTGTCTTCGGGCTGTTACTTCAAAAAAGTTTTTGTGAAGACTGGTATACTGATGCATACATAAATGTTTACCTTGAGACAGAATGTTAATGTTATTACAGTTGGGATTCTAAAAAGCATACAGGATTTGTTGGACTAAAGAATCAAGGTGCCACATGCTACATGAACTCTCTACTACAAACTCTATTCTTCACTAATCAGCTAAGGAAGGTATGTCATGTGATAAAAGTGTTTACTTCAGTGTAAAATTAAGTTTGTAGAGAAATAAATACATGTTGATTTACTTTTGACATTAACATCACTCACACAGACATGTACATCAAGGTACACACATATCATTTTACAGGTAATAAATTTGATTGCCATATGTATTTTCTGTCTTAAGACTATGTACTTGATGCCTACAGATGTGTAATGTGTTTTATCATTTGTATTTTCTGCCTTTAGGCTGTGTATTTGATGCCAACAGAGAGTGATGATGCCACAAAGAGTGTCCCTCTAGCTCTACAGAGAGTATTTTATGAACTTCAATTCAGTGACAAACCTGTTGGAACAAAGAAACTTACAAAGTCATTTGGGTAAAGATTTAAAATACATTTGTTCATGTAGAACACATCCTTGTGTACATGTATCATGTGTATAATTAAAGAGTTACATGTACAAATTTATTTCTGAAACAGATGAGAAATACTCTTTATTGTTCTTTCAGTGTATACATTATGTAGAAGAGGCAATTTCAATTTGAACCTCTAGATTACTTTTTACAACACTTAAAAGTTGAGAATGATATTTTGTTTTAATTAAATATTGGATGAATTTCAATGAGAAGTAAGAAAAGAGAAGTCACGGTGACTTACAACGTTAGCCTTACTTTAAAATCACCATTTAGAAAATCTTTCACAATTTTCTTCTACATGTATTAGTTACTTGTGTACCTTTGTTTCCAGATGGGAGACTTTAGACACATTCATGCAACATGACGTACAGGAACTTTGTCGAGTGGTAAGTAGCAATGCTTTGTCATTACGAAAAAATAATTGTTTGAAACCTTTCATAAATAATGTTGTAGGTTATCATGTATTTATGTGTGACTTTTTATTTCCGCAGCTTCTTGAAAACATGGAGAGTAAGATGAAAGGCACAGTGGTAGATAGCACTATTCCCAAGCTATTTGAAGGGAAAATGCTGGTTTGTATAAATGATATATTAGACTTCTATCCTTATTGTCCTCTTACAGTACTTTACCTTCTCCCTCTCTCTTACCATCCCATAAAATCTTAAAAGCTACTAGTATTTTGATTGATATTAATTGTACCTGCTGATACATGTATATAGGTTTGTACATACTGAGCTATTGTCCAGATAGATTCTTTGTACATACTATGTTTAAAAGCTGAGGTAAAAAAGTTGCAAAATACATGTATTTTTTGTTACATGATAAAAAAAAGCTGTTATATTCAATACATGTACATGTATGTAGTATAAATTAATACCGTCAAAACACTGTTGAATTTCTGAAATAGCATTTAATACAGAAAGAATCTTGAAACAATTGCAGTGTCGGGTCCTTTTAAATATTGATTTGCGTGGATGTTTGGTGCTGATATTTTCACAATTGTCTGTTTCTGCTCTCGTGTAATTTTCAGTTGTGACCTAAAAAAGAACTGTGATTATCTTAAAATTTGTTGTATTTTCAGTCATATATTCGCTGTAAGCATGTTGATTACTGTTCCCAGAAAGAGGAGGCATTTTATGATATTCAGCTTAACCTCAAAGGAAAGAAAAATGGTAAGATTTAATGGAAAAAGAAGCACGAAAAAATGGAAAGATTACAAAAATAAAAATGGTAAGATTGAAGTATGAAAAAAGGCATGAAAAAATATTAAGATTGAAATGTTTTTAAACTTGAAGACTGAAATGCTTATGGGCATTTTATTTTGAAGAAACTTTAGAAATCGAAGGGAGTTCTTGTATGACTGTCCTCTTGCTTTCAGTGTTGGAGTCATTTGCAGATTACATCAAGGAAGAAAGTTTAGATGGGGACAATAAATATGATGCAGGGGACTATGGTTTACAGGTAATTTCTGGTTAACATCTAGTCAGTATACATGTTCAAAGCATATCAAGCATGATAACACCCTATGATTGTCAAGGTCACATCCTTGATCAGGGTCACTTGTGCTTGTTCATATCGAAATGCTAGAGGGGAATTATGAAGAACATTTTTTGAACAATCCTTTTTGTTACGACCCTGGAACATTTAGTTTGATAATACATTTAGGTAATGGTTATGCAATATTGTCAGTATGATATGATACATAAATATTTAGTACATTGTTATGTACATGTATGTTTATTTTATCATTGTAGGAAGCAGAGAAGGGTGTGTCGTTTATTAGTTTTCCACCAGTTTTACATCTACATTTACTACGGTTTATGTACGATCCTATAGCAGATGCTTATGTCAAGATTAATGATAGGTGAGAGTGCTGTTCATTATTCCTCACTTCAACAATTTCAGAGCTCTTTAGTAGGATATATTATATACATGTACATTTTTAATTTTTTATGGAAAATGCAGGGATCAATTTCAAGCTATGTCAGATTAATCATGAAATCTTCAGTGAAAATTGAATTTGTATTTGTCATCAGTTTTGCAGAAAGATTATGTTCTTCCAAATGCATTGTAACACTAATATATACATGTATCTCTCTCACTTCAGATTTGAGTTTCCAGAGAGACTGTGTCTTGACAAATTTTTGAACCAAAAAGAGAAAAAGGAGAAGACTCCTACAAATTATGTGTTACACGCAGTGCTAGTCCACAGTGGTGATAACCATGGGGGACATTATGTTGTATATATCAATCCTAAAGGAGACGGCAAAGTGAGTATTACATGTTATTAAATATAGAAACATGCAGTGCTAGTCCACAGTGGTGATAACCATGGGGGACATTATGTTGTATATATCAATCCTAAGGGAGATGGTAAAGTGAGTATTACATGTTATTAAATATAGAAACATGCAGTGCTAGTCCACAGTGGTGATAACCATGGGGGACATTATGTTGTATACATGTATATCAATCCTAAGGGAGACGGCAAAGTGAGTATTACATGTTATTAAGTATAGAAACATGCAGTGCTAGTCCACAGTGGTGATAACCATGGGGGACATTATGTTGTATATATCAATCCTAAAGGAGACAGCAAAGTGAGTATTACATGTTATTAAAATATAGAAACATGCAGTGCTAGTCCACAGTGGTGATAACCATGGGGGACATTATGTTGTATATATCAATCCTAAGGGAGATGGTAAAGTGAGTATTACATGTTATTAAATATAGAAACATGCAGTGCTAGTCCACAGTGATGATAACCATGGGGGACATTATGTTGTATATATCAATCCTAAGGGAGACGGCAAAGTGAGTATTACATGTTATTAAGTATAGAAACATGCAGTGCTAGTCCACAGTGGTGATAACCATGGGGGACATTATGTTGTATATATCAATCCTAAAGGAGACGGCAAAGTGAGTATTACATGTTATTAAATATAGAAACATGCAGTGCTAGTCCACAGTGTTGATAACCAAACCATGGGGGACAATATGTTGTATATATCAATCCTAAGGGAGACGGCAAAGTGAATCATATATGTTTTATGGTTAGGTTCCGCTGATTCCTTTGTTTATCCGTGTATGCCATGAGGTAAAAGCTGACATTGTACCATGTAATGTACATGTGCATGTGGGGATAACTAAAATATTCTCCTGTTCACTTTTGACTCATTAGCATTGAGATTTATATCAATAAGTTAGTAGAGCCAATTCCTTGAAAATGTTGGCTTAGGAATAGGGATTCTATAGGTATAAACTTTATCAATTGCCAGTACATGTACTAGACAATTCAAATATAGTCTAATGTTAAATTTGCTGTCCACATAAGATTGGTACGCAGGCATCATAGCAAAAGCTACATGTATGAATGTTTATAAGTATTTTGTGTATTTATCTGATTGCCTTTGATATTTCTGTTAGGAGGATTGACTTTCACCATATTCATTGATAATGCTCATATTTACTTTACAGTGGTGCAAGTTTGATGATGATGTGGTATCACGGTGTACGAAGCAGGAAGCTATAGATAATAACTTTGGTGGACACGATGAAGAAATCTCTGTCAAACATTGTACTAATGCCTACATGTTGGTGTATATTAGAGAGAATGTTATGAGTAAGTACCAGAATTATTGGTTGGGGCAAATTCAAATTTTCCTGTGTATACATGTAGTTCTGTGCTAGAATTGGAAATTTCTTTTTTGAGGTAAATTGTTCTTTATTAAAAAAAAAAGATAAGAAAGGTGTTGGTATCCTTTTTGAGTCGCCTGCGAAGCATAGTGACACTTAGGGATCACTTTGTCCGTTGTCCGTCTGTCTGTCTGTCTGTCTGTCACACTTGGATGTCACACCCTATAAAATTGATTCCGCAGGCAACACATGCATTCCTTGGAATGATTTTCTTGTTAATTTATGTATTAACATTTGAATGGAAAGTAACAAAGTTATAATACATGTATATACATGTATGTCATAAGAAATTGCAATGTTATTGAGTCTTTGCGGAATACAGATTTTTTTCCCCTTACAGACGGTATCTGACGTTAAACCATTGTGACGTCATGAAAACAGTATGGTAACAATGATATACTGTCATTTCCCAGACTTTCCCAGACTTTTAGGACTGTTTCCATAGAATTTGATGATGTCATTATTAGTCTACGTCAAATACTGTCTCAAATTGGAAGCAACTTTTGTTTTCGAAAATAACGAATATGAGTAAAGAAATGACATAATTTGTTTCTTTGTTCTATTTATAGATGATGTACTTTGTGATGTGAGTGAGTCAGACATTCCACAATCACTTGTTGAAAGACTGAGTGAAGAGAGGTACATGTGTTTTGTGTAGAATAAATGATGAGATGTAAAGTCAACTTATGTTGGAATTCCTAAAAAATAGTATACAACCATAGAAAAATAATTTTTTTTGAGATACTTCCTTTCAGGAAGTATCTTACTGTTATGGTAACTGCTTCAAAGTATGCAAATTGAGATACTGCCGCTTTGCACCTCAAAATATAGTGCTGTGTCTAGTTCAGGAATTAGCTGTTTACCACATACAAAATGCAAGAACAAGAATATTTTCCATCTTGAAAACAGTTTCAATTTATATAGAATAAATATACCACAAGATCAGCTATAATTCTTGTTTTCATATCACAGTGGTGGCGTAGCAATATACTACTTTGTTTATGTCAATGTTAGGAAAGATAGCTCAAAAATTGCATTAAAGTTATAGAGTTGTCTTTCTTATATCAACACTGAGGTTAGATAAACATAGTTTGTGTATTATAAGCTTCACATAAGCATCCTGTGTTAAAAAAATAATCATCATTGCCTTAAGATAAAATTATTCAACATTTTAATATCTGCTGACAATAAATTTTGTGTAGATCTAGAAGTATCTCTCAGGACCTTAAGTCCTTTGATTATTAGATACATGCAAAGTTTTGTATGCAAATTATGGTATTTGTAAGCCCATATTAAGATGTGGCTATGTCCGTTAGTATTTCCCTAAAGTGTGAGCCTGAGGATCTTTATACTTGCTAGGATCACCATAGTATGAGAAAGCCTATTAATTTCAAGTTCAAACGTCATGGTCATAAGGCTTTTACACTAGAAAAACCTTGTGGGCAGGATACAAATTAATATATTTGGCCTAGGATCCTTCAAGTGGTCACTTGCATGTAGGATCAACATGGTCAGAGAAAGAACATTATTGATTACCAAGATTACAGCATAAAAATAATATGAGACGGGTGTATACTGTGCTCTTGTTTTACCTAATGTATTTTATGTAGATATGAATCTGCATTATGCTTAAGGTAAGAAAATTAGGAATAGAGTTTGTCACTTTTGTAATTGGGTCCGTTTAACAATGAAGTTTTACAATAAATATTTTCTAGGCGATTGGAAGCACAGAAGCGGAAAGAGAGGACAGAAGCACATTTGTATATGAATGTTCAGGTTGTGACAGATGATAGTTTCTATGGTCACCAAGGAAACGACCTCTTTGATCCAGATCGTGCCAATTATAGAACTTTCAAAGTCAAAAAATCAGCAACAGTTTCAGAGTTTTTAGAAACACTAGCTGAAAATATGGTAAGTTAAAGGAGAACAATATGCAATTTACTTATAAATTTATGTAGCAATTTACATATTAACATACTGTGAATCCTTGTACATGTACATGTATCTGTTAAACATGTAATTTGCTCTTATTGTACAGCAAACATGGAAATCTTGTAAGAACGGGATTAAAGCTTTAAAAACATGGATGGAATATATGTGTACATTACCTGTATGGTCAATGTAATTTAAATGAAATTGAAGGCAATGATCATTAACATACATGTAAGTTCTCTCAACATTTTTTTCTTTACTTAATTCTTTAGAGTTATTGATAATCAATGTAAAACAAGAACAAGCTAAGATAATGAACATGTGGTCATATGTACATTGTATTTCAGAAATATCCTGTACAGCAAATCCGTGCCTGGCCATTCCAAAGTCGTCAGAATCAGACAGTACGGCCAACTCTGTTGGATTTAGAGGCAACCTTGTCTAAAACTGTCGCAGAGGTGGCTGATAATGACTGTCCGTGGACACTGTTTGTGGAAACATTAAGTCCCGAAAGTGGTCTCAAAGAGTTACCTTTCTTTGATAAAGATAGTGAGTTATGAAAAGATCCATTCCTTTGATGATGAATAAAGCAAATTATCTTCAACATTTCAACTCTCAATTTGAAAGAATTGGATAGTATTTGATTTTCAGTATTTGCAAAATCACTTACATTTACTTTGAATGTTTTAGAAATGTTTAAGCCAATATGAGACATTAAAATGTATATGAGCCAATATGAGACATTTACAATGTATGTATATACACCTACATGTAAGTTGTATAATTTGTTTGTTTTAAATTTGTAAGCTCATTTTCTTATTTCTTTACTATATCTTATCGGATGTTCTTCATTTACAGGTGATGTTTTGATGTTCTTAAAAATGTATGACCCTCGTACGTGTTCAATATCATACTGTGGACATTCATATGTTCCTATTTCTGCCAAATTTGGTAAGTTTATCAAGTCATCTGAAAGTGAGGTTACATTTATTTGCAACTTGAAGTTCCTTCAATAATGAAAGTCAGAGACAAATCAAGTACATACACATGTATTTGTTAGTCTACATGTATAAAATTCTGATTATACATTTATATTGCTACTTGTAGCTGTTTTAACCTGCTTAGTAACTTATTATGTTAATGTAAAAGTAGGAGCTATGACTTGCATGTAAAAGATATGGATATGTATCTATTATTCCAGTGGAGATAATGCCAGATTTATGTCGGAAAGCAGGGTTTCCCGTGGGTACACCTCTTCTACTCTTTGAGGTTAGACTTTTGTTCATTTACAAAAAGTAAAAGAAAATTGCTTTACATACCTTTAAGAATTTGTTAGTTTATGATCAGGTGATTTATTCTGCTTGTACTTTTACATAATGTTTCAGACTGCACTTTTCTTACTGTTTTGCAGTATACTTTAAATTTTGAGATAACATTCGTTTTTCTATGAACTTCTTGAAAAGTGTATAGCTAAATTGCAAATAAGCTATTGGTGTGCCTAGTAATGATTTTAGGTGACTTCATATGTGCTATATTAAAATGTCTTAATCAGGAGGTGAAACCCAACATGCTGGAGAAGATAGAGGATTTTGACACGCCTCTAGAGAAGATGTTAGAGGAGTTAATGGACGGTGATATAATTGTGTATCAACGTGACGAACCTGACCTTCACCAGTATGACCTACCCACTGCTAAAGATTACTTCAAGTACGTTTTACAATTTTCATTGTGTTTTTTATATGGATGCTGTGTGAACGTAATGAGGGATCGCCAAATATACAACATACATGTACATGTACTTAGCGAACTTTTACATTTTCACGTCAAAATGATGGCCTGTCAATCATTGCTTTATGATTATTACATCATAATGAATAAATTATGATGTAATAATCATAAAAGCAATGATTGACAGGCCATCATTTTGATGTGAAAATGAATAAATTTGTCAACAGGCGCGAATTCGGACATTTGGCAATTCCACTTTTGGTAGATATACATGTAAATTAGAATTCAAATACACATGTGATCATACTTGTTCCTTCATATTTAATCATTACTCATATAATAATGTAGATTATCAGTAGTCATGAACGAGTCGCTTAAAAAAGGAAGTAACTATCAATAACAAAGTGCTCATGCAATATTTGCTAACTTGAGGATTTATGAAAGAAATATATTGATTTTAGGGATCTCTATTACCGTGTTGAAGTTATTTTCTGTGATAAACTGAATCCCAATGATGCGGGATTCTCTCTAGACCTTTCAATGCGGATGAACTATGACCAGATGGCTAATGCCGTGGCCCAATACCTTTCTACAGACCCTTATTTATTACAGTTCTTTAAACCACAAAGGTAAGACAAAATGTCTCTTCTACTGATGAAAAATAATTCTTATTGAAAGGATTTCAGTTAAAACTATTTGTAAAGTAACAACCATGCAATGAATTTGCTGTGGCTTCCTAAACAAAATCCTGTGTTCTTGCCTTGCTTTATCGATTGAATATATGTGTTTTGTTATTATATCTTCATATAATGCAGTTCATCTATAATAGTTCACTTAACAATTGTTTAGTAAGAACTTGGATGTTATTTCTTCTCTTTAGTTACCGGGATGGCCCTGGCAATGCAATCAGGTGTACATTTGAAGGAAATCTTAAAGATTTACTTCTGTATTCAAAACCTAAACAGCCTAGGAAACTCTATTATCAGCAGGTAAGTGTGTAATGAATAGAAGTACATGTAATTCAGATAATTGCAAGCATAATTAGTAAATGTACATGGAGAAAATGTCCACCTCGATTAGTACATGTACATGAATTTGAAAAAAGGACATAAAAAAATCCTGTTGAACCTCCATGTACTTTATATTCCAGCTTAACATAAGAATAAATGAATTGGAGAACAAGAGGCAGTTTAAGTGTACGTGGGTAAATGGTGGTCTGAAAGAAGAGGTAAGCATAAATAACATACTTGTACAGTACTTTGATGAGAAATATCCTTATGTGCATGTATATGAAACTGATATAATCCATACACATTACTTAATGAGAAGTATCAGTATGTATGCTCATGAAACAGATTTCTACTTGGATAGTGATTTACCTTCAGCATGCTGGAGAATACACTGATTTTGGTTGTGCAGGCTACATGTACATGTATATATAAAAAAATTGAAAGTTTAAAACTAGAATAGATCAATGTATGGGTTGTTGTCAGTGGACACTGAGAGAGGTACATGTGCCTTGAACTACTCAATTGAATCGCTAAAAACAGTGTACAGAAGGAGCTGGTATGATGAATTCTTATGCGATGAGTGCAGGATTTACATTAAAAATAGAAGTTCCAATTCTAGATCAATATACTTGTACATTCAAGTTGATTGAATAAGAAAGTGACTTGAAATTTTTCAAGTTGTAATTTTATTCCCCCTGTAATTAGAGGTTCGTGGGCATATAGTTTTTGGCGTGTCTGTTTGTCCGCAAAACTTTAAACCTTGGCCATAACTTTTGAATGGTAAGTGATAAGGCTTTCATATTTCACATGTGTATTCCTTGTGACAAGACCTTTCCATGGATACCAACACTTTTTACCTTGACCTTGGAGATTGACCTACGTTTGAAAAACTTTAATCTTGGCCATAACTTTTGAATGGTAAGTGATAGGGCTTTCATATTTCAATGTGCATTTCTTTTGACAAGACCTTTCCATGGATAATAAAATTTTGACCTTATGACCTTGACCTTGGAGTTTGACCTACTTCTTTGCATTACAGCTGTTTCCACTGACAAAGATGCTAACAGGGGCATCCATGTTTCACAATCATTTTTAAATTTTTTTTATAGAAAGAGTTAGTTTTATATCCAAACAAGAATGGAAGAGTGAGTGATCTGTTAGAAGAGGCATATCGTCAGATTACGTTGGCAGAAAGCGGCTCAGGGAAATTAAGGTACCTTGATTGACTTTAAAATGCAATGAAAATTAAATTACTGAGATTGTTTTCTAGTTGAATCCTACACAGAGTATTAGAAATTTTATTTTATAAGGTATTGAAGTCACTGATTTTTCATTTGAGGGAAAATGTTATGCATGTACTAAATTCGTAAGTGGATGCTTGAAATAAATTATGTTTAACTTCCCAAGTAACAACTCCCTATAATGTATGCTTAGAATCTCAACCATATAATATTTTGTATTTTAGGTTACTAGAAGTTATAAGTTACAAGATATACTCGATACAGAGGGAGGATGTTTCGTTAGATGCCTTGAATGCACAAGGTTCAACAAAGAGCTATCGTATAGAAGAGATACCGGTAGATGAAGTCAATATGGGCTCTGATGAAACACTGATACCTGTAGCACACTTCCATAAAGTAAGTCAGGGATTTCATACTGGAACATTTACAAATAATTGTCCGATAGCATATTGCTATCAGAGGAGAGAATTTGGTAGATGTCATTAAAATCAAGAAAAATGCATCTTCAGCTAGTACAATCACAGTTTTGTTGAAACTCCTTAACATTTTTAGGAAAAGATTGTCAATGATATAATTTTGATAAGTCTGTTCTTTTCATAATACATGTATTATACATCCATGTAGTACAAGTTTAAACATGCACTATAGGCAGAAATATTTCATTAATCTTGAGTGAGCTGCATAAGTTTTGTACTTCTAAATGTTAAAAGTGTTACCAATTTTTGTCACCTTTGCATTTCTGAAGTTATATATGTAAAAAATGGGAGAACATATTGCATAATTATAGCATATTGTTTGTCATTACAGGATGTTTTCTCTACATTTGGTGTTCCATTTTTACTGAAAATCAAACAGGTAATAAATATCAATGATCAGTATGAAATCATTTGAATAATATACTACTGTAACTCATTTTAGCTGAAAGACAATTTTCTGTGTATTTTTCAGTCAAGTACACATTATGGTATTTATCTTAAGTATTTTTGTCCCCCGCTTTCGCGAAAGCGCGGGGACATTAAAACCGGTTCGTCCGTCCGTCTGTCCGTCAGTCACAAAAACTTTAACCTTGTGCATAACTTTTGAATGGTAAGTGATAGGGCTTTGATATTTCACATGTGTATTCCTTGTGACAAGACCTTGCCATGGATACCAAAATTTTTGACCTTGTGACCTTGACCTTGGACTTTGACCTACTTATTAAAAACTTTAACCTTGACCATAACTTTTGAATGGTAAGTGATAGGGCTTTGATATTTCACATGTGTATTCCTTGTGACAAGACCTTTCCATTGATACCAAAATTTGTGACCTTGACCTTGGACTTTGACCTACTTATTAAAAACTTTAACCTTGACCATAACTTTTGAATGGAAAGTGATAGGGCTTTGATATTTCACATGTGTATTCCTTGTGACAAGACCTTTCCATGGATACCAAAATTTTGACCTTGTGACCTTGACCTTTGACCTACTTATTAAAGACTTTAACCTTGACCATAACTTTTGAATAGAAAGTGATAGAGCTTTGATTTTTCACATGTGTATTCCTTGTGACAAGACCTTTGCATGGATACCAACATTTTTGACCTTGTGACCTTGACCTTTGAGTCGACCTACTTTTCAAAAAACTATAACCTTGTCCATAACTTTTTAATGGAAAATGATAGGGCTTTCACATTTCACATGTGTATTCCTTGTGATGAGACCTTTCTGTTGGTAACAACATTCTGACCTTATGACCTTGTCCATGGAGGTTGACCCACATTTAAAAACTTCAACCTCGACCATAAGTTTTTGATGGTAATTAAAATCATAGGGCTTAAATGTTTCACATGTGCATACCTTTTCATAAGCCCTGTCCCTTGGTATCAAAACAAAAGTTTGGACCTTTTGACCTTTTCTTAGAGTAAATCTATCATATTTAGAATATTGATAATATATGAGATATATTATTAAGACTTAAGAATGGGGGGATGTCTGTAAGCATTTCTTTAAAGACAAACACCCAAAAGCTGGGGACCATAATTCCTTGAATTTGATTTTTAGTCTTAAAGTAAAACTGTTTTAAAATAAAATATCTTTATAAAGAATGTTTGTCTTATGATGGTTCAAATATTTTACTCGCAGAATGAGCCATTTTCTGAAGTCAAAGAAAGGGTTCAAAGAAAGCTAGATGTTCCTGATAAAGAATTTGAGAAGGTAATACATGTAGTTGATTTGTAAAATCTCCATTACTCATATATGTCAAGATACATGTAATTTTCACAATTTTACATGGAAATATTTTGAGTTTGGTTTAAGTGTGAAATTCATTTTTTAGTTTTAATTTGTCTGTTTTAAATATGAAATAAATTCACTTTTAATTTATCTTTGTGATTTGACATAATAATAATGATTCCATTTTACAGTATAAGTTTGCAGTTATTGTGATGGGACGTTCAGATTACATATCAGATGAGGATGGGGATGTGAGAGTGGATCTTAGTATATTCAAACCACACTCCATACAAGGTGAGAAAATCTTCACAGACGTAACAGGTTTATCTACCATAAGGTTGCTTCTATGCCTTAATTATTACAATGCTTGGCTTTATGGGGAGTGGGGGGCATATGGCAGCTGCAGATCTGCCTACCCTTCTGCAAGTGTTGTTAAACCCCCAAATTATGAAGATCTCCTGATTGCCACAGTATTCTTATTCTTGGAGTAAATTGTTTTTGACAACTCCAAAAATTAAAATTTCTATGATGCCAATTTGAACATGAACCAAGCTTTTTGCTTCCTGTAGGGGATTTTCAAACATGCTGCAGAGAAAGCAGATTTTGAAAAATATACTTAACTCTGCAGATGGGTAGTCGGTCTTGGGGTGGATGACAACCCCTTCCCTTACAAGAATGATATCAAAAAACTACATTGATTTAGAAGAAATGTTAAAAGAATTGAGAAGTGAACATTCTGATTCACTGAATTGTCATGTAAATTCTTTACTACATGTAAATTCTTTTTCTTGATATTTTCCAGGTGTCAATATGCAAGCCAGACCATGGCTAGGCTTAGACCATGTAAACAAAACTCCAAAACGAACAAGATACAATTATCTAGAGAAAGCCATAAAAATTCACAATTAGTGTACCAATCATATTCTGTGCTATCACATGGAAGTTGAGTCAGTGTAAGCTCCAGTTACAGACGTCGGACCTCAAGTCTCATCCACAAGTTCTCCATCGAGTTGTGCTTTTAACAGGCTATAGTATTTATTGATGGTATGTGGACCTGTAGATAAGAGGCACACTCTCATCATCGAGTAGCAGATCTGTAACTGCAGTGGACGGAGGGATCAGCTTAAAAACAACCTTCTCATATTGAAACTTATATATTAAAAACTTGCTTGCGTGATGGTAAAACGTGTAATATGCGTAAGGGTATTCCAAACATGTATTTTACGTGATGGTAATCCAAACGTGTAATATGCAGCAAACTTAGTCTTTCTACACTGATGATCTAGACATGAGCATTCAATTGTTTTTATTAATTTATGTGAATGTGCAATGTGTAATTATCATTTTAGAGTTTTAGCCATCTAATTGTGTAGCATACAGACGAAATACTCTGTTTCTGTCCTCCATCTCGTAAAGGTGGGGAAGTAATATGCATGTGTCTCTTTGCCAGATCATTAAAACTGTATAAGATTTTAAGCTAACTGATTAAGTACGATCTCTGTGATCCACTTTATTATACGTATGTGGATGTAAATGACCAGTACACAATTCAGGGCATTCTTGTTTATTATAGACATACCTTACTCTATGAAAATTTACTACATATAGTAAATAACTGTAACATTGGTATATACCACCCACAGTACTTTTATGTAAGTTATCACTCCCAACACAATTGTTACATGTTCCTGACACAATAACATTGATCTAAGAAAATTATTTGCCTAACCCTATTTGCATGTTTGTAAACTTTTCATTTTGATTTATTACTAGTATTCATACCCCTATGTTGTAAGGAGTTATAAAGTTGAAAGCCAATGTTTTATTTCAAACACAGTAACACTTTAAAGATTCTACTGCATCCAATATATCCTTTTCGTGCTATTACATTTTCAGTAACAGATTTGACAGCTATTATAAATTTATATGAAATTAGATGAGTTACATGTAATTGATGCAGTTAAAGCATGGTTATACTGTCCTCCTTTTCTTTATAACGTAGAAGTTGCAGCTTGATTTTCAAAGGAATATTTTGCCACAAAATTGATTTATTGACCCATTGTCATAAGATACTTATTTTCAAGTATAAATGAATTTGTTAATTTCTAATGTATAAAGAACTCAAATCCTGCCTGTGTTTTAATGGGCTTCACAGTAATATTTAATACAAATTGTATGCTACACACTGGAACAAAAGATAAAGATTGGTAATGTAAGAATGTATTGGATACTGAATGACGTAATGATCATTTTAAGTATTTTTAATGTTGTACTCTAATTCTTGTACATGTGTTTGTGCAATGCTGCACAACATGCCGTAAAATGGCATAAGATATGTTGATTTAGTCATTTGACAAAGTAAAGATAAAACTTTACCTTGTTTTCTTTTCGATCATTATTGAAAAAATAATAATTGTGACACTTTATGAGATATCTACAGTTCTAGTGTTCATACAGACCTCAACTCAGTCTTTATCCTATACACCCTAGAATTCATTGATTACTTTGGATGTCATGAAACTGCGTGTTAATTGCCCATTTTGAGAAGACATCACCAAAAATGCTCAAAGTCAGGAGTCAAAGATCAAGAAGCAATAGAACCTTTGTAAGAAAGTCACATTTCATTGGGAGATTATGCAGCTTTAGATAAGAGTATGGCATCTAATGATTTTTCAAGGTCACAACTAGCAGTAATTAATGACACAGTGGGCAGTCTGAAAATCACAAATTACAAACATGTACATGTCTATTGCATTTGAATTGCCAATGATGTTAGTAACTTTTATGGTCATCAAACTTTACGTGATGGTTGTAAGTAATGAAAGGATGACAACCAAGAGGTTTCAAGGTCAAGAAACCCTAAAAGTTGCAATATTACTTTGGATGGATATGCTTAGTTTCACAGGGGACACCTGGTGAATTTCAAGTCATGCATTTGGGTCAAGGTCACTTAGGAAAAAATCTGAAATCTATGTTGTGGAGTTCTGGCTTGAAAGGTCAAGGTTGTCACAGGTTAATTAAAATGACTATGTTGAGAAGAAATTTAAATATACTTTCATTTTATTGCTATACTAGGGGATGCTAGGCTTTGCTTTGGCTTAGGTTTTTGTTTGCTCACATCTCACCTCAAATATCTGTGCAGGTCCGGTCTGTTGTCTTGGTAAACTTTTTAATTCAATCAGATATTTTATCCACAGTACATGGAACTCTGCCAAATAGTATAGGAAGAGAATATGCGAGGTCATTTGTTTGGTTTAACATGCAGCTTTTCTGTGGCCTTGAATCTGACTGTGATATGTTTACACATCTATCACTAACTAGAAGATCACCCCTCTACACTACCCACCATAAAAAAGTATCCAGGTAGTATAAACGTTAAAAATTTCATGAAAAGCTCTTCCAAATATTTTCTCTTCTGAGCTTTTCATATTTATACAAAAATGGAATTTTTTTTATATTTTTGGATTTTTTTTTTCTGTCGAAAATTGATATTTTTTAAGAGACAAATTTAGCCTTGAAATTGACTTGAATTGCTAGCAGTATGGTTTATCTTCAGGTTATCATAACAATGGAACAAAAATCTTTCATTTTTTTGAAAACAAGAGGAAAATTCAGGTGGATACTTATTAAAGGTGGGTAGTGTAATTTTTCCAACTAAACTTGTCTTTGGAAATATTAAACAATCTGACACCACAAGAAACAATACAGAATTCCTTCATACCTTCATCTTATTCTTCATAATGGCTCTAAAAAAATCCCATTACAACTGGTAAAACAAGTTTCTTCAACCTTAATATTATTGACTTGAATGGTCAAGAAGTATGGTTACCATTGATAATAATTAAGGTAACTAAATTACATGAAAAACTTAATTATACTAAATTATACTACTCTCCCTTGAGACCTGACTGGCTGATGCACTTTTGACTTTTATCAAACCTTTCAGGAAGCAAGGTCATGTACTCTCAAGACGAAGTTAAAAGTGTCACTAGCCGATTCATTTTCAGAACAACAACACCTGAATTTGTGTTTTCAAACTCATTCTGCCAAAATATAAGGCGTGCGGTGACCCTGATTGGCTGGCACATTTTACATTTTTATAAGCAATGGATTAAACCCTCTCCCTTAAGAGAGCCTTTGGAGGTTATTTGGAAATGTCAATGTAATACATATTGAATGGTTCTGTCAGCAATGTCACTTAAAAAAAAAACTTTTCCAAAGTCACAAATCTTCTGCAACATAAACTTAAATCACTATCGAGAACAACATTTTATATCAGAGATCTGACAAAGTTACACTGAATTATTGTTCACATGTGTTGTTCATGAGTTTCTTCATTTTGTGTTGTCTCTTTACTTTTATGTAGTCGAAAAAGAAAAGAAAACACTAGCTTAAAGAAGAATATTTATATTTTTAAAATATTGTGACATCATTATGTAATATTCTTCATATTTCAGAAATTGGCAGACAACATAATTGTTTGGAGGTAAAAATATTAAAAATTGAAAAAAGAAACAGACTTTCAGGTTTCAGTAAAAATATCACAGTTTATGTAAAATGTAGCCTCTGTCCTTACAAACAAAGGACTCCCACTAAGTGAAGAGCACAGGTTTAAAATTCATACCTCCTTTGGAGGTATCATAAAACAAATATTTACACAGAATCCCTAAATAATCAATAACAAGCTTAGAATGACAAGAGTTTTAGTTCTTAACAAATACTATGACATGTTTTAATATTCAAAAAGTTCAACAAGTATCACTGTAACAATACACAGGTTTTGCATACACAGTACCATAATCATGTTAGTGTACAAATATTGTCTGATATGGTTTATGGTTTCTCCAATTTGACTGTAAATATGCACATAGTCCCCAAGACATGTTTGATCCAAGTACTGTACACCACAATATTCCATCGTATGAAGGTAGATATATGTACACTATATGATAGATGACACTGACCTGTAGTTCTGTATATTGATTGTTCTGAAATAAAAAAGTACCGTTTTTGAAAAAAATTATCAATTTGTACTGGTTTCAATTTGTGTAATAATAGATACATTGTAAATGTCAATATTGGAAATCTAACCATATGCTGTAAAAATGTAAGAAACTCTGTCCATGTGATTCTAACCTGGAAATTGCTGAACTGGAATTTTATACACAGAGAAACAATCAATGAATCAATGAGTAAAATTATGTTAATGAAAAATCAAAATTATGTACCCAACTAGAAACCACAAATCATTTGGTCAACCAACAGATGTGAAATAATATCACTCTCACAAATATACAAATGAAATCCACTGACAGAGATACTTGTACAAAGTAATTATAAACAGAAAGTCAATCCCAACATACAATACAATACCTATATTAATACACAAGTTTATGCACACCATATATCCATGTAAGTTAACGGCACTGCTATCCATGCTTTACATTATATATACACAATAAAACACACCTTTCAGGAAGAAATGGCACGTTGAAGAATTCAAATATTCATCACGACATCAACTGTCCCATGCTCATGATATCTTAGTGAACAGATAGTAAACTAATTATAAATTTTCTCTATAACGACAACAAATTTTACAGGCTGCGTAACAAACTTCCATAGAGTTATTGCCCTTGCCAACAATGCAGACCACTGACGATATATAATGCCAGCAGCATAGTAAAAGCCACATCCAATGAAAGTTATGACAGTAAGATGTAGAGCATGTGCACCAGGTAAACAACGACTGAACAGACATGTTACATCTCAGTGAATAAATTATTGAGTCATTTTTACAAATGGACACACGACTGTGAATTAATTAAGTAAGCACCAATGAAAGCACTCAATGCAGCCACCAAATACATTTTGTTAGTATTACACTTTTTTATGAAACTGGATATGAGCAATTAAGTATTTGCTCAACCATATGAAGCCAGGCAGAATAGTAAACTTTACAGCCCTATTCATTATGGTTGTAATATTATTGCATGTACAGTAATGATATTGTTAAAACTAAGCAAGGCAGAACTTAATAGCACAAAACGAAATTTTTATACTAGAATAGTTGAATTTCAATCTGAATTTCAAATTGTATGTTGTTAATAAAGTTATAGCATCAGAGAATTTTGGTATGAGTCAGGTAATGTAAGAGTGTAAAGTATAATGAAAGATTAATTTATTTACATATTTATATCAATGAACTATTATTTAATTATTTAATACATATACGTACTTCTGAACATTTTGGTTAACAATAGACACAGTAGGCGTGGTTTTGGGTCCTTGTGATGGCATGAAGATTTTACCGCTCTTATTAACCACGTTGATGGCTCGACTAACTCGGACTTTATAAGGATCTGCAGAGTGGGAGGGATAAGGATCGAAAGTGCCAGCTTTCATACCCGCAGGCTGGAAATTAAAGAAAACAAGTGAGTCTGACATTTTAAATGCTTATTCTGATAGTTTTTCTTACATGTACATGAATCATTGTAATGCATATGAATGAAGGTTATTGAAGATCCAAACATATTTCAGAACCATAACTTGACAAGTATATGAATAAATAAGAAGCATAACCAAGATAAGTTTCATATACTAAAGCTAATATAACATTTTTTTTAAAAGTAGGTCAAGGTCGAAGGATAGAATTGTGGATTTGCGAAAAGATACTGTCACAAAAACAGTTGTACATATGAAATACCAAAGTTATATTTCATAAAGTTGAATTCTAGATTCTGACATCTAAAAGTCATACAGACAGAAAAACAGATGAACAGTACCTTTTTACCAGGACTACTAGGTTTAAATGGTTTAAGGTCTCCTTTCTTTGATGGTACTTGAGCAGATCCTCCTCTTTTACCAAATTTATCAGAGGCGTAAGGATTGGCATCAAAATAGGCCCTTGGATGCATATTCAACCGGAAAGCACCTGAACCCTTTATTGAACTTTTATGAGCTGCTAATTCTTTCTGTAATGAACCAAAGCGATATCTGAATTATGATGATTCTGTATCATATGATTCATTTCACAAATCACAAAAAGATATTTTCCTAAAGCAATATAATTGATGTCCTAATTAATTCATGATGATGTTCTCTAAAGTGACCTACTTTCTGATATAGTTAAATGCTATTATTTCCATCTTCTATCTTCTAATTAATTGTCTCATATTCAAAGAAAATTGAAAGAACAATTATTACACTGATGAATAATTCAGAGCATATCCTTATTTCAGAAACTTACAATTCAAATAATTATAGTAAAATCAACTGTTTATTCCAAAGAGAAGAACACAAACACTCGAATAAAATGAATAAAGCTGTCTTTTTTTTTGTAAAGGCAATTTGTATATTCCAGTGTTTGTGTTTTCATGTAAATATATTCCATATTCTAATGAGCAACTTTTGATAATTTTATAGACATGATTAATTTGAAGAAAATATGTACAATAATATTACAGTATTGTAACCACATGACATCACTAAAAGTGACGCGACAAAAGTGAAACCAAACCTTTGTTAATTCCCGAGCTCTTTCATACGGGTCTGTTTGATATTTTGGATAATCACCTAGTGTTATACCAAGAAAGCTAGAAAACACACAAAAACACACACTCTTAAGCACAAAGTGAAACACTGAAGTACAGTTAAGAATGATTAAACGAGACAGCATGAACACACTGGTGCAATGTTGATTATACAACCTGCAACACTGTTAAAATTGGAGAAAATGAGTTACTGAAAGTTGTAGTCAAAAATGCTTTGAGTCTAATTAATTGAATTTTGTTGTAATCACTTTCAGATTGCAAAATTCACTTTTTTTTCTGCATTCAAAGCGTCAATTTATAAGATACTTTAATTTTCACCTGAAGCGTATTGAAATAATTATGACACACACCGAGTATAATTTGATCATAATGATCAAGAGAGAAAATTGATTCCGCCTATCTTAGCAGCAAACATTTCTGACATACTCTCAGTAATTCACTTCCACGTATTAATTCATACATACTGACAAAACAGAATTTTACAGTAGATTGTTATATACAGATGAAGTCAAATATACATGTAAATAGCAATTATGTCACTGTGAGCAAAAGTCATTATTTGTAACATTAACATGACATACTGAGTATATATGTCATGAAATCATGGCCAGAACTGAGTAATTTATTACTGATTGGATAGTCAGCTGTTTTTAATGCCACACTTTGAAGCTGCAGTATGCCTTCAACAATGCTTCAGAAAAAGATGATTCATCTGGTATATAGTAATTCAACTAAATTGTTTCTCGGTATTCATAAATAATCCTTTGAACTTTATACGATATAAGAGATTTATCGATAATATTAATTAATCATCCATGAAATAAGACTTAAAAAAGGTCAGTCTAACTTTGAACTTTGAAGGCCAGAGTTCTAGTCATGCTCTTCTGTTACGATATTGAAATTATTGTTCCCTAATTATAAAGACTTGAACTCAAGTCTTACATTGTCTAAGAAATGAAATAAATGAGATTCTTTTGAAACTTGGCTTCATATCCAGTATTTTACCAAAAAAATTAAATTTTGTCAGAAAAAGATTTCCATTTTGCATTCATAAACCAACAACAAACAACTGACAACAATTCATCAACCACTGACAATTGTACATGTACATTTCTCATTCATATAAGAACAATTTACCCTGTGACCATTAACATTGACACTAAGACCCTGTGACAATTAACATCAACACATCCAATCTGTCTATAGCCCATTATTCCAAAGTGTTATCAGTTAGACTTTGGGAATTAAATACTATACAATGTAGTGTTAATAAGGTCAACATGCGCACTGGTTTGTGGACATTAAGTTACATCGTACAAACCCTGGCAATTTCTTTGTATTTTTCGTAAGTATCTCCCTGATAATTTGGATATTTTCCTAATGTGACGGCCAGATAGCTGCAATAGCAATGCACAGTGAAGTGTTAAATGCAACAAACAATGATAGAAGATGACGATGTGGAGTAAGATAGATTGCAGAGTTGATCACATCTGAATGTTTGTGATGACAAACCCGTGCAATTTCCTTATGCTGGTCAAAAGGATCACTCTGATATGTAGGGTATTTTCCCAAGGTCACGGTAAGGTATCTGAAATTTTTGTTTTAGTCATCCATTCGATCATGTAGTATAATGATAAGACAACTCTTAAACCACTTTAAGGGCATAACTTTTAAAACATAACAATAGCAAAAATACTTGAAGCATTACATATATTTTTTAAAATGTTGAAATATTTGAATAGAAATATCTCATTAAATTAAGTATCTGATTTTCTATTTGATTCTGATATAATATTTCATCATCACATACCCAAAACCTGTGCCTTTCTTTCCTGGATTTGTCATAAAATTTTTCCCTGGAGATTTATAATCTTTTCCTGGCCTAGCTGCCGGACTAAATGCCCCTATTGGACCACTTAATGTACCGTAGTGATTCCCTAAACCTGACCTGTAAGGAGAATAAGAGTGTTCAGTAACACAATCAAAAGAAAGGATAAATTATAGAAAATCTCTACCTTTAGTAAGTTAAGTTTCCTTCAGAAATTCAGCATAATTATGCATTACTAGTATTTGTATCAATAATCTAATGCATACATAAATTTTGAATATCGAGAATTCAGGTCAGAACATTCATGAACCTATTAAATGATAATATGCTCACCTGATTTTAAAATAACACTTTACAGATTCTTGAAACAAAAACTATGACAGTCAAAAGCTCTTGAGAGCTAATGTTCATGTTTTATCCACATGCCAACTTTAAATAAATTGTATCTTAATTATCTTAACTTAGTCTTGAAACAAAAACTTATGATTTCAATTCTTTTGAGAAGCGCTAGAAGACTGACTTTGAGAATATATATCTTTCTTTCCATGGAATTTTTTTTATTATTAAGAAGTCCTTTCATCTCATATTTTCCACATTTTTTTGTTTTTAAATATTTCAAGTACACAATTAATTTATAGACCATGCTAAATGTTTCAAGAATATTATTCAAGGCATTATATGTGTGATTTACACAATATGTTGTGGTATTGTGAACATTACATTCATCTTTGTATTCTTTCTAAACATTGACATGATATGCCATGTACATTATTTTCATTCAAATTGAAGACTTCCAAATATGTACATTTTTTTATCACCACTACTTGGCTGGAATGGTTTCCCTATATTTCTCTGCATTTCTTTAAGTCTGTGTTGTCGTCTTAGCTTTATTGGGTCTGTATACGATTCTCCTTCAAATACTCTTCCAAACTTTGTATCAAAATATCCTGCTTGCAGAGCTGATCTGGCTTTCGTTCCTTCTGGAACCATCTGTTTGCCTTTAGAAGCAGCATCATTGAACTGAACTGAAAAATAATACAGATACTCATAATTAAATGAAGTATAATTATATTTGCAAAACCAAATTGTACAAATTCTGGAATTCAAAATGCTTTGGATTAAAAAAGTTCTTGTAATCTTGGTTTTAACTGAGGTCTCTGAAATGAATTCAAATGAATAGTCTTCTAGCGTGCACAAATTTCTGATGCATACTCAAGTTTAACTATTATATTACATTGTAGATTGTGCTTTATATATATATCTTGCAAAAGCTTAAATTCAATATTCTTCTATATGTTCTGTAATATAATCTATTATGATACAAACAAGAAGCACGAGTTAAGAAACACAGTGACGCTTTTATTTCTATTACTCTCATTTTTGTTATTTTGCTCATCAATGACTTTATTTCCCACGTTCATTTACAGTTGATATACTTACGGATTCCTGGTTGTCTGTATTTGTCATTTATTGTAACATAACCCATTTCTTGGAAAAGACCGATACGGTCCATGTCTGTCTTTCCTCCTTTTTCACCCATGATGAACGTTTTAACCTCTCTTACTGTACTGAAATATTTTACTTTTACAGTGCAAAAACACAGAAATAGCCTCCCTTTTTGTATAATTTCTTAAGCAAACGGTTCCATTTATGACAGAGACAACATTTTGCTACCAGATTCACCACATGAATTGTAAATAAACGTGCATCATCTGTAGACACAGGCAAAAACCATTACAGCTCTCCTATTGTAGTAATAATTGCTATGGAGATTTCCGCCGAGTGGCGCTAAACGGAAATCCGCCAAATTATGAACGGGGGGTAACTCTGGTAGGGAAATTCGGAACTCCTCGTGAACTATCATTATGCTGCGTTCTTAAGGAATGCGTCTAGGGGACGGGTGAAATTCATCCCACTCGGAACGTTTTCAGGATTGAGTTCCGAACATAATAAAGAGTGCGCATGCGCAAAAAAAGTAAAACGCGGGTTTGTTACGGATGAACTCGTGTCAGATAAACTTAGCCTGCGAAAGCAAATAAAGGAGAATATCGACGAAGACAGTGCAGTATTAGTAAGAAATGAACGACCTAGCAAGTATTCCACTTGACTTTTCATGATTACAAAAGATACAGTGGCATATTTCGGGGGGGGGGGGGTGTGCATGTAGATGTACTGTAAACTGATTAAGCTCTGCTGTACTGGGCATCAGAATTGCAGAATATCTCTTTATAGAATAACCCCCCCCCCCCCCCCCCCCACTGATTTACAAAGTGGGCCCATCATCGGGCTCTGGTGAGCCGGTAGATGCCAGACAGTACGGGCCGGCTGCACTGAAAATAATGAAACTCAGCTTCCAGAGACAAGATCACTGCTACATGTAGTGATTAATATAGTAAATAAAAAGGAGGGGGGGGGGGAGGCGGGTATGTTGGATTATACAATTAACACAAAGAGGAAAGGGAGGGGTATTGTAAATGAATTTGTATACTTTATGTACCAGTAAAATTAACGAAATGATGCATAATTGAGGCAAAGAAATTATTTGTAGTGACCTATATTATAACAAAGTAAAAAAGAATTGATGAATTACACAAACTTTGGTAAGCAAGTAAGGGGAGGGGGAGTTGTACAATAAACTCTCAGCTGAGCTAGACTAGTCGATCTGAATCAATTGTAGTTGGCACAATAAAAATATGATCTTTATATTTAAACAGGTTCCAATATGACCATAAAGATGACACATGACATGGTCCAAGTGCAGATCTATTCATTGGCCTGGGTGATATACAGGAAATATTAAGGGCTGTACATGTATATACCTGTACCCTAGCTCACACAGACTCAGGGGCTCAGTGTTTGTATAGATTCTAAGTGTTTCTTATATGTATTTCTTAACTTACAAAAAAATCAATTACAATTTCAAGACATTTAATTATTCAATCAATTTGATGAAAGGAGAAAGCAATTAGGCGAATCACTTTCTTCATATAGATATTAAATGTGTCTTAATTTGTGTTTTAATTAATGTTATGGGTATGCAACACACAGCAAGACTGCATTTTATCGTACATGTAATGCACTTGAGCGCCAAGGAGAATGGAGTGTTTATATAGTCAATATCGGACTCCTTGGTCTTGTGATTCTATCTTTTGTTTATTATTTTTAAAAATATTTTGTTAATCATGCAATGCTGTATTTTAAGACTTTTTACACCTGCATTTTTATTAAAAATATCAATGAGATTAACATAATCTTTTCTTATATGAATTATACTAGTGATGGATTTTTTTAATGTAATATATGATGTACTTATAAATCCTCTCCTCTTACAACTAAATTAACACTTATATATTTCCATATAATTTCAGGAAATTGAGACACAGAATAGTGCTACATGTAGACAAGGCAGCAGTACATGTAAAAAATTCACAGGCGCCTGTCCATCAATGAGTGCAATAAGCTTCCTCCCAAATGAGTTTTTGTACAGTTAAGATTTATAGTAATATAAGTGTCAGAAATGAACATGATGTTATTCATACATTTTGATATTGTGGCAGGAGTGCCAGCGTTCTAGAGGGTGAAAGCTAATACATGTAGAATGATAAGAGTGTCTGTAGTTTTTTTTTAGATAGACATGATAGAAGGTCTGGGGTACTACTATTCCTGGTACGGCCATATGTTTATTCAAATCTCCTTTTACTTTTTACTATATACCCTCTTGTAATTACAATAAAAGTAATGGTATCACAAGAATTTACAAACTTCAGAAACTGCATGTTGATGCTGCTTATTATAGGCATTTTAAGGGCATGGAATATTTAGAGTGTCAACGTAAATATAAGAAATGACACTTTATTTTTTGTATTCATTGGTCCTCTGTATAATTCTGATTGGTCTCATGAAAATTTTCAGAGAAGTTATGCAGGATATGCAAGTGACCAACCAGAACTGTAGGACCCATGAGCACTTAAAGTATGGAAGTCATATTTTTAATGCAGAACTCGAGATTAGCATAGGAGTATTAAGATTGATGCTAAAAATAATCTATATGGGATTTTTCTATTTTAGTCAACTGAATTTTTTTTTTCAATTAAAATCAATTAATTTGTTCTTTTTCTTGGATTATCTAGAGAACAGACCATTTAGTACCCAGCAGAGATAATGATGTAAAGCTGTACTTTTATGATGAATCATACAAAGAGAATGTTCAAAGTGTGAACCATTGGACAATTAAGCTGTAAGTAAATGTGATACATGTATATCATATGCTAAGACACCACACATACCACCTGCATATATAAAAGTTATAAAATATCTTGAAACTGCAATCAGTTAGAAGATATACCATTTTACCATCTTAAAATATCAAATATCTCCTACCAGTACAGACATATCATACACTAAGAAATGAACTTTTAATACTAGTACAGTAATCATACACCAAGGAATTCAATTTTCCTACCAGTACAGGCATCATACGCTAAGAAATTCAATATCTCCTACCAGAACAGACATCATAAACTAAGAAATGAACTTTTTATACTAGTACAGTTATCATACACCAAGGTATTCAATATTTCCCACCAGTACAGATATCATACACTAAGAAATGAAATGTTCCTACAAGTACAGACATCATACACTAAGGAATCTCTCCCACAAGTACATACATCAAACTCTATTAAATTAAATTTTCCTATTAGTACAGACTTCATACACTAGTTAATTCTATCTCTCTGACCAGTAAAACCATTATACACTAAGAAATTCAATCTATAATGACCAGTCATCATACACTAAAACATTAAATCTCCCTATCAGTACGTCTGACATCAAACTCTTAAGAAATTATTTTTTCCTTTCAGTACAAACGTCATACGTACACTAAGGAATTCAATTCAATTTCTCCTACCAGTAAAGACATCATACAGTAAGGAATTCAATTTTCCTACTATTCCAGACATCATACATAACAAATTCATTCTCTTCTACCAGTACAGGTGTCAAGTACTAAGAAAGTCAATTTCTGCAACTTACTAAGTACAGAATAATGTATCATACACTAAGGAATTCAATTATCTACTAGTCCAAGCATCATACACAAGGGAATACAATCCCACTGTCAGTGCAGACACCATCCTCTAAGAAATCCAGTTTTCCTACCATTACAGACATCAAACTAAGTCTTAAGAAACTGAATTTTTCTACCAGTCCAGATATTATACAGCTGGAAATTCAATATCTCCTACATGTACAGATATCTAAGAAATTAACTTTTCCCACCAGTACAGACGTCACATAGTAAGGATTCAATTTTTCCTACCAGTACAGGCATCATGTACTAAGAAATTCAACATGTTCAATTTCTTTTACAAGTACAGACATCCTACTCTAAGAAATTGAATTTTCCTACTAGTACAGACATCATACACTAAGAAATACAATTTACCTACCAGTACAGACATCAGGCACTAAGGAATTCAATTTCTCCTTCTAGTATAGACATCATACACTAAGAAATTAAATTTTCCTTTCAGTACAGGCATCATTCTCTAAGAAATTATTTCTTCCTACAAGAACAGATGTCCTACATTAAGGAATACAATCTCTCCTACCAGTAAAGGCATCATACACTAAGGAATTCCATTTCTCCTACCAGTACAGACATCTTACTCTACGAAATTCAATTTCTCCTACCTGTACAGATATCATACACTAGGAATTCAATTTCTCCTAACGGTACAAACATCATACACTAAGGAATTAAATTTCTCCTATCAGTACAGACATCATACACTAAGAAATTCAATTTCTCCTACCTGTACAGACATCATACACTAAGAATTTAAATTTCTCCTACCTGTACAGACATCATACACTAAGGAATTCAATTTCTCCCACCAGTACAGACATCATACACTAAGAAATTCAATTTCTCCTACCTGTACAGACATCATACACTAAGGAATTCAATTTCTCCTACCAATACAGACATCATATACATAGGAATTCAATTTCTCCTACCTGTACAGATATCATACACTAAGGAATTCATTTCTCCTATCAGTACAGACATCATACACTAAGAAATTAAATTTTCCTACAAGTACAGACATCATATACATAGGAATTCAATTTCTCTGACCAACACAGATATCATCCACTAAGGAATTCAATTTCTCCTACCAATACAGACATCATACACTAAGGAATTTAATTTCTCCTATCAGTACAGACATCATTCACTAAGGAATTTATTTCTCCTATCAGTACAGACATCATACACTAAGGAATTCATTTCTCCTATCAGTACAGACATCATACACTAAGGAATTCAATTTCTCCCACCAGTACATATATCATACACTAAAAAATTCAATTTCTCTGACCAGTAGAGACATCATTAACTAAGGAATTCAATTTCTCCTACCAGTATAGACATCATATACTAAGGAATTCAATTTCTCCAAGCAGTACAGACTTCATACACTAAGGAATTCAGAATCTTCTTCCAGTACAGATATCATACACTTAGAAATTCAATTTCTCCTACCAGTACAGATATCGTACACCAGGAATTCAATTTCTCCTACCAGTACATATATCATACACTAAGAAATTCAATTTCTCCTACCTGTACAGACATCATACACTAAGAAATTAAATTTTCCTACAAGTACAGACATCATATACATAGGAATTCAATTTCTCTGACCAGCACAAATATCATCCACTAAGGAATTCAATTTCTCCTACCAATACAGACATCATACACTAAGGAATTTAATTTCTCCTATCAGTACAGACATCATACACTAAGGAATTCATTTCTCCTATCAGTACAGACATCATACACTAAGGAATTCAATTTCTCCCACCAGTACAGACATCATACACTAAGGAATTCAATTTCTCTGACCAGTAGAGACATCATTAACTAAGGAATTCAATTTCTCCTACCAGTATAGACATCATATACTAAGGAATTCAATTTCTCCAAGCAGTACAGACTTCATACACTAAGGAATTCAGAATCTCCTTCCAGTACAGATATCATACACTAGGAATTCAATTTCTCCTAACGGTACAAACATCATACACTAAGGAATTAAATTTCTCCTATCAGTACAGACATCATACACTAAGAAATTCAATTTCTCCTACCTGTACAGACATCATACACTAAGAATTTAAATTTCTTCTACCTGTACAGACATCATACACTAAGGAATTCAATTTCTCCCACCAGTACAGACATCATACACTAAGAAATTCAATTTCTCCTACCTGTACAGACATCATACACTAAGGAATTCAATTTCTCCTACCAATACAGACATCATATACATAGGAATTCAATTTCTCCTACCTGTACAGATATCATACACTAAGGAATTCATTTCTCCTATCAGTACAGACATCATACACTAAGAAATTAAATTTTCCTACAAGTACAGACATCATATACATAGGAATTCAATTTCTCTGACCAACACAGATATCATCCACTAAGGAATTCAATTTCTCCTACCAATACAGACATCATACACTAAGGAATTTAATTTCTCCTATCAGTACAGACATCATTCACTAAGGAATTTATTTCTCCTATCAGTACAGACATCATACACTAAGGAATTCATTTCTCCTATCAGTACAGACATCATACACTAAGGAATTCAATTTCTCCCACCAGTACATATATCATACACTAAAAAATTCAATTTCTCTGACCAGTAGAGACATCATTAACTAAGGAATTCAATTTCTCCTACCAGTATAGACATCATATACTAAGGAATTCAATTTCTCCAAGCAGTACAGACTTCATACACTAAGGAATTCAGAATCTCCTTCCAGTACAGATATCATACACTTAGAAATTCAATTTCTCCTACCAGTACAGATATCGTACACCAGGAATTCAATTTCTCCTACCAGTACATATATCATACACTAAGAAATTCAATTTCTCCTACCTGTACAGACATCATACACTAAGAAATTAAATTTTCCTACAAGTACAGACATCATATACATAGGAATTCAATTTCTCTGACCAGCACAAATATCATCCACTAAGGAATTCAATTTCTCCTACCAATACAGACATCATACACTAAGGAATTTAATTTCTCCTATCAGTACAGACATCATACACTAAGGAATTCATTTCTCCTATCAGTACAGACATCATACACTAAGGAATTCAATTTCTCCCACCAGTACAGACATCATACACTAAGGAATTCAATTTCTCTGACCAGTAGAGACATCATTAACTAAGGAATTCAATTTCTCCTACCAGTATAGACATCATATACTAAGGAATTCAATTTCTCCAAGCAGTACAGACTTCATACACTAAGGAATTCAGAATCTCCTTCCAGTACAGATATCATACACTTAGAAATTCAATTTCTCCTACCAGTACAGATATCGTACACCAGGAATTCAATTTCTCCTACCTGTACAGATACCATACACTAAGAAATTAAATTTTCCTACAGGTACAGACATCATATACATAGGAATTCAATTTCTCTGACCAGCACAAATATCATACACTAAGGAATTCAATTTCTCATACCAGTACAGACATCATACACCAAGGAATTGAATTTCTTCTACCAATACATATATCATACACTAAGAAATTCAATTTCTCCTACCTGTACAGATATCATACACTAAGAAATTCAATTTCTCCTACATGTACAGATATCATACACTAAGAAATTAAATTTTCCTACAAGTACAGACATCATATACATAGGAATTCAATTTCTCTGACCAGCACAAATATCATCCACTAAGGAATTCAATTTCTCCTACCAATACAGACATCATACACTAAGGAATTTAATTTCTCCTATCAGTACAGACATCATTCACTAAGGAATTTATTTCTCCTATCAGTACAGACATCATACACTAAGGAATTCAATTTCTCCCACCAGTACAGACATCATACACTAAGGAATTCAATTTCTCTGACCAGTAGAGACATCATTCACTAAGGAATTCAATTTCTCCTAACAGTATAGACATCATATACTTAGGAATTCAATTTCTCCAAGCAGTACAGACTTCATACACTAAGGAATTCAGAATCTCCGTCCAGTACAGATATCATACACTAGGAATTCAATTTCTCCTTATGGTACAAACATCATACACTAAGGAATTCAATTTCTCGAAAATGAACAAACATCATACACTAAAGAATTCAATTACCCCTACCAGTACAAACATCATACACTAAGAAATACAATTTACCTACCAGTACAGACATCAGGCACTAAGGAATTCAATTTCTCCTTCTAGTATAGACATCATACACTATGAAATTAAATTTTCCTTTCAGTTCAGGCATCATTCTCTAAGAAATTATTTCTTCCTACAAAAACAGATGTCCTACACTAAGGAATGCAATCTCTCCTACCAGTAAAGGCATCATACAATAAGGAATTCAATTTCTCCTACCAGTACAGACATCCTACTCTTAAAAAGTAAATTCTCCTACTAGTACAGACATCATACACTAAGGAATGCAATCTCTCCTACCAGTAAAGGCATCATACACTGAGGAATTCAATTTCTCCTGCCAGTACTGACATCCTACTCTATAAATTTTCCTTTCAGTACAGACATTATTCTCTAAGAAATTATTTCTTCCTACAAGTACAGATATCATACTTGAAGGAATGCAATCTCTCCTACCAGTAAGGGCATAATACACGAAGGAATTCAATTTCTCCTACCAGTACTGACATCCTACTCTAAAAGAGAAAATTTTCCTTCTAGTACACCTAGAAATTAAATATCTCCTACCGCCTCAGATATACACTTAGAAATAAAATATCTACTACCACTACAGATATTCTATACCGTGGAATTAAATAAATCCTACCCCTAAAGATACCATATAAATAGATATTAAATATCTCCTACCTCTGCAGATATCATACACCTAGAAATTGAATATCTCCTACCTCTACAGATATCATATACCTAGAAATTAAATAAATCCTACCTCTACAGATATCACAAACCTAGAAATTAAATAAATCTTACCTCAACAGATATTATAAATAAAAAAAAATTAAATAAATCCTACCTCTACAGATATCATACACCTAGAAATTAAATATATCCTACCTCAACAGATATCATAAATCAAGAAATTAAATAAATCCTACCTCTACAGATATCATATACCTAGAAATTAAATAAATCCTACCTCTACAGATATCATATACCTAGAAATTAAATATCTCCTATTTCTACTGATATCACAAACCTAGACATTAAATAAACCCTACCTCTACAGATATCATACACCTAGAAATGAAATAAATCTTACCTCTACAGATGTCATATACCTAGAAATTAAATAAATCCTACCTCTACAGATATCATATACCTAGAAGTTAAATATCTCCTATTTCTACTGATATCACAAACCTAGACATTAAATAAACCCTACCTCTACAGATATCATACACCTAGAGATAAATAAATCCTACCTCTACAGATATCATACACCTAGAAATTAAATATATTCTACCTCTACAGATATTATATACCTAGAAGTTAAATATATCCTACATCTACAGATATCATACACCTAGAAATTAAATATCTCCTACCTCTACAGATAACATATACCTAGAAATTAAATAAATCTTACCTCTACAGATGTCATATACCTAGAAATTAAATAAATCCTAACCTCTACAGATATCATATACCTAGAAATTAAATAAATCCTACCTCTACAGATATCATATACCTAGAAATTAAATATCTCCTATTTCTACTGATATCACAAACCTAGACATTAAATAAACCCTACCTCTACAGATATCATACACCTAGAAATTAAATAAATCTTACCTCTACAGATGTCATATACCTAGAAATTAAATAAATCCTACCTCTACAGATATTATATACCTAGAAGTTAAATATCTCCTATTTCTACTGATATCACAAACCTAGACATTGAATAAACCCTACCTCTTCAGATATCATACACCTAGAGATAAATAAATCCTACCTCTACAGATATCATACACCTAGAAATTAAATATATTCTACCTCTACAGATATCATACACCTAGAAATTAAATATATCCTACATCTACAGATATCATACACCTAGAAATTAAATATCTCCTACCTCTACAGATACCATACACCTAGAAATTAAATAAACCCTACCTCTACAGATATCATATACCTAGAACTTAAATATATCCTATCCCTACAGATATCATACACCTAGAAATGAAATAAATCCTACCTCTACAGATATCATATACCTAGAAATTAAATATCTCCTACCTCTACAGATATTCTTCACCAAGAAATTTTAAAATATCTCCTACCTCTACATATATCATACACCTAGAAATTAAATAAATCCTACCTCTACAGATATCATATACCTAGAAATTAAATATCTCCTACCTCTACAGATATTCTTCACCAAGAAATTTTAAAGTATCTCCTACCTCTACATATATCATACACCTAGAAATTAAATATATCCTACCTCTACAGATATCATATACCTAGAAATTAAATATCTTCTACCTCTACAGATATCATAACCTAGAAATTAAATATTTCCTACCTCTACAGATATCATACACCTAGAAATTAAATATCTTCTACCTCTACAGATATCATAACCTAGAAATTAAATATCTCCTATCTCTACAGATATCATACACCTAGAAATTAAATATATCCTACCTCTACAGATATCATACATCTAGAAATTAAATATCTTCTACCTCTACATATATCATACACCTAGACTAAGGGTATACAGACATTCTAGGGATAAATTACTGACATGACACAAGTGTACTGACATCTTAGGTATATGTTCTGACATGACTCAAGTAAACAGACATCCTAGGGATAAAGTACTGGCATGGCACAAATGTACAGACATTCTAGTGATATATTACTGACATGACACAAATTTATAGACATTCTAGAGATATGTAATGACATAACTCAAGAATATTGACATCCTAGGGATAAATTACTGACATGACACAAATGAAAGACATTCTAGGGATATATTACTGACTCGACACAAGTTTACAGATATCTTAGAGATATGTAATTACAGGACTCAGGTATACAGACATCCTAGGGATAAATTACTGACATGACACAAGTGTACAGACATCTTAGGGATATGTAATTACATGACTCAAGGATACAGACATCCTCGGGGTAAATTACTGACATGAGTCACAACTGTACAGACATCATAGGGATATATTACTGACATGACACAAGTGTACAGACATTCGTGGGATATATTACTGACATGACACAAGTTTATAGACATTCTAGGGATATATTACTGACATGACACAAATTTACAGACATTCTAGAGATATGTAATGACATAACTCAAGAATACAGACATCATAGGGATAAATTACTGACATGACACAAGTGTACATACATCCTAGGGATAAATTACTGACATGACACAAGTGTACAGACATCCTAGGTTTTATTACTGACATGACACAAGTGTGCAGACATCCTAGGGATATATTACTGACATGACACAAGTGAACAGACACTCTAGGGATATATTACTGACATGACACAAGTGTACAGACATCCTAGGGATATATTACTGACATGACACAAGTGTACAGACACTCTAGGGATATATTACTGACATGACACAAGTGTACAGACACTCTAGGAATATATTACTGACATGACACAAGTGTACAGACACTCTAGGGATATATTACTGACATGACACAAGTGTACAGACATCCTAGGGATATATTACTGGTATTATACAAGTGAACAGACACTCTAGGGATATATTACTGACTGACATGACACAAGTGTACAGACATCCTAGGGATATATTACTGGTATTACACAAGTGAACAGACATCCTAGGGATACATTACTGGTATTACACAAGTGAACAGACATCTTAGGGATAAATAATGATGTAATGACATGACACAAGTATACAGACATCATAGGGACAAATTACTAATATTACACAGGTAGTAAATGATGTTCATATTTGTATGACATATTTAATAGCTCACTCTAAGATGCCGACATAAATAGGAGATTTTGATATCATAGTCCATGATAACTAGTATACGAGTAGGAATTATTACAAACATAGTCCATGGTGTCCATGTAGGTAGGAGATATAGACATTATGGTTCATGGTGTCCACACAGGTAAGAGATACTGATATCGTAGTCCATTTTGCCTATACAGGTAGGAGATATTGATAATATCATCAGTGATGTATATACAGGTAGGAGATATTGATATCATAGTCCATGGTGTCCAATCAGATATTGATATAATAGTCCATGATTTATATACAGGTAGGAGATATTGATATCATAGTCCATGGTGTCCATACAGGTAGGAGATATTGATATCATAGTCAATGATGTTTATACAGGTAGGAGATATAGATATCATAGTCAATGGTGTCCATACAGGTAGGAGATATTAATATCATAGACATTGATGTATATACAGGTAGGAGATATTGATATCATAGTCCATGGTGCCCATACAGGATGGAGATATAGATATCATATTCCACGGTGCCCATACAGGTAGGAGATATTGATATTATAATCCATGGTGTATATACAGGTAGGAGATATTGATATCATAGTCCATGGTGTCCATACAGGTAGGAGATATTGATATCATAGACAGTGATGTATATACAGGTAGGAGATATTGATATCATAGTCCATGGTGCCCATACAGGTAGGAGATATAGATATCATAGTCCATGGTGTCCATACAGGTAGGATATATTGATATCATAGTCCATGATGTCCATACAGATAGGAGATATTGATATCATAGTCCATGATGTCCATACAGGTAGGAGATATCGATATCATAGTCCATGGTGCCCATATGGGTAGGAGATATTGATATCATAGTCCATGATGTCCATACAGGAAGGAGATATTGATATCATAGTCCATGGTGCCCATACAGGTAGGAGATATTGATATCATAATCCATGATGTATATACAGGTAGGAGATATTGATATCATAGTCCATGGTGTCCATACAGGTAGGAGATATTGATATCCATACAGGTAGGAGATATTGATATCATAGTCAATGGTGTCCAAACAGGTAGGAGATATTGATATCATAGTACATGGTGCCCATACAGGTAGGAGATATTGATATCGTAGTCAATGATGTTTATTCACGTAGGAGATATTGATATCATAGTTGATGTTGCCCATACAGGTAGAAGATATTGATATCATAGTCCATGATGTCCATACAGGTAGGAGATATTGATATCATAATCAGTGATGTATATACAGGTAGGAGATATTGATATCATAGTCCATGGTGCCCATACAGGTAGGACATATTGATATCATAGTCAATGATGTTTATACAGGTAGGAGATATTGATATCAAAGTTCATGGTGTCCATACAGGTAGGAGATATTGATATCATAGTCCATGGTGCCCATACAGGTAGGAGATATTGATATCATAGTCAATGATGTTTATACAGGTAGGAGATATTAATATCATAGTCCATGATGTCCATACAGGTAGGAGATATTGATATCATAGTCCATGGTGCCCATACAGGTAGGAGATATTGATATCATAGTCAATGATGTTTATACAGGTAGGAGATATTGATATCATAGTCCATGATGTCCATACAGGTAGGAGATATTGATATTATCGTCCATGATGTTTATACAGGTAGGATGATTTATATATAGGTAGGAGATATTGATATCATAGTGGATACATGTAGGAGAATCTGAGATATTCATATTAGAGTGTATGTAATTTATTCTTGTTTTATTTCACAGAAGAATATGCTGTAAGAAAAAAAACCCCACTGCATCATGACCAATTGACCAGTTGACTGTTAATGGGAGACAATATTAATACTTATTAACTGAATGTACTCTGATAAACTTGAACGATTTTTTTTTTATTCATTGAGACTTTTCGTAATTTTAACATGACATCAAGGATTTGTATACATCTGTTTATTCATCACAGTAAAGTTAACAACTATGCATGTACAAGTAATTCCATTTATGTATGGCTGCAGTTTGAAATGCATTATTGAATAATAAAAGCTACTACAAATTATATGTTATGTTTTTATATCCAATTCTTCTTGAACTGCATGAGTTCTAGAGATGAGACCTTATATAATTGTTTCTACCATATTTATTTGTCTGTTGGAAGTAGAGAAGTTCATTATTTATGATCTTAATTGATCATGATTGTATGAGAGTTCAAAAGGAACGTTATAAGTTGAACATGTGTATCTTGTCAATCATTACTACTATTTTTATACCACTAAAATAAGATACTTGGGAGGCATGTCCATTTGTTTGACTGTTGACTATGTTACATGAGCTAGGCCATTACATTTAGATGGTAGGTGAAAAGGCTTTTACACTGTACGCCTTAAATGTGTATACCTTCTAGTAAAACATTTCGGTTTGTCCTTTTGACCATCTTTACAGAATACAGCATCCAATTATTATGGTACATTGTACTGACAGATGCAGATGGTTGCATCAATGTTTCACAAACATGTGTTGGTATATATATGAAAACAGCATATGTGTTGTATCTAGGTGGACCATGAATTAGAGCTTTGCCTTCAACTTTAGTTTTACAAAATTTGGCGACCTGCATATCTATTTCAATTTATGCGAATGGCAATGCAAGTATAAAACAGCTAGTAAGCTTCCAGGATACTCATTAGAAAAATTCTCATATAGATATACATAAATTAAATGTTTACATCGGGAGCAAATATCTGTCTTTGTTCACATGCAAGTACAGTATTCAGAATATTATACACCCATGTGAATCTATCTGCTGACATTCTAAAAAGAAATAAAGATGAGCAAGTATTTTTGACGATTTTTTTTTTGGGGGGGGGGGGGTTATTGCACATACCGTTTTGCTTAAATTCTATATATATTTACAGTTCTGTTGTTTCATTGAAGACTTCATTTCTAATAGTAATATTACTGAATATATTCCTTCTTTTTCTGTCCATGGAGATGAAATACAGCACCTAGATGTGGTCTATAGCCGTACATCATTTATACTCTATTTATCCTAAGAGTCTCAGATCATGATCCTTTGGAATTTGTGGTATATTTGATTCTTCTGTATATGATATCAAAGACTAATAATGGTTGAAAGATTCTAAGTTTTTGAGAAATATGCTGAGCTTCTGTGGAAAAGGGAATAATATATCCATCTCCTCTGACATCAGTCTGATGATAGTGTGTATAATAGATTGAAATATCTATTAAATACTTTATTCAATGTTAATGGTACTATGTAGATTGCAAAACAAGGATACTTTTAAAATGGTGACAATGTTAAAGCTTAAGCATTGAATCAAAAAGAAATAGAAAAACACATACACACCTCAAGTTTTTTTTTCAAAATTAATGCTGATTAGAGGCGCTTTCTCTTTCTTGGTATCAGAAGAATAAAGATATCATTGGGTGAATTGCTCTCAAATTTATACTTATCTTAACTATAGTGGAGTAGGATGCATGTACTCATGATGTATAATAGACGTAGAGCAACACCCCCCCCCCCCTCCCCCCACACGTTTCCGTTTTTGAATACCCCAGTTAGATCTACATGCAGGAAAAACAAAAAGGCCAAGGAGATGAAGGTGTTTTTAACAAATCCTGAAATGTTTTAAAAGAGCTTTTTAAGGGGGGGGGGGGTTTAACATTCAATGTCAGGTACGCATCTTTTATTATATCTATAATTAGGATGTACATTTAGCCTTTCCTTAATGTTTTTTTTTTCTGCATTTATCCCCCCGATAGATTTTTAAGTGGAAATAAGGGTAAGGGGGGGGGGGGGGTCGCACTCACGAAATTAGTGTTTGTGCGCAAGATATTTTGATCTTGTTGAATTTAAACCCCCCCCCCCCCCCCAAAAAAAAAATAGACACAAATTATTTTTTAAATCATCAATCAATTTCTCTTTGTCTATTTTTCAATTCAAAAATCGGCGTAAGTTTATTCATAGGCGTATATCTGATATTCGTCTATGGTTTATTATTTATCGATGGTCCAGAGGAACACACACCCACCCAGCCCCCCCCCCCCCCTTTCCAACAAACCAACAAGAAGGAAAATCTGTGAAAATTAAATAAATGTTCCTTAATTGGTACTTCTACCCTTCAAATTTATATCTCAATCCTTTTCTTTATAGATATTAATATTTGAATAATCGCGGTTTGTACAACTTATTATCGATATTCCGGAATCGCGGAATCCGATTTGGTTATATAAATAGTAAGTACGTCGGAATACGCATGCGCCGCTTATGGTGAATTTCACCCGTCCCCTAGACGCATTCGTTTTTAAGAGAGAAAAGCGGCAAAAAGTCAACTTTCTATTTCAGAAAATACGGGTAAATTAAAATATATCGCAATTTTTCAATCGAACAATAAATTCCTTCATTTGTCACAGAAGTGTTCAATTTACAATTAAGAAATACTGAGTAGGATTGCTTTGCACTGTCCTTTTTATTTCACCAGTGCACCCTGATTCATAGGCGGATCCATCTGTCCAAATCATGCAAATGCATTTGTTTGGTGCTAAAACTGAAAAGTTCACCCAACATCACAATTTTTTAGGTTATTTCTTATTGTGATGTGTAGAGACTGTATTAAAAAAAACTTGTGAACAATTTCAAGGCATAGCCAGGGTATTTTGTGGTACCTATTTTTAGTACTCCGACGCGGATTCCGACTTCAAAATGTCCGACTTCAAACATGTTTTTGCATAATTCTTAGTTGCTTTATTTCATTGACCGTAATTACCTGGTTGATTTTATTGCCACATATATTATGAAGATTCTCATATATGACAAATGCTGATAAAATGTTTATTCTGTTATAAATTAGCCAACTGACTTCCCCTAGCACCCTAAAACTAGTACTTGACCGACGCTGACGCGGACTTCCAAGTAAGCTGTACATTATACGTTTTTATATATCTTTTTTTTTAACCAATATCAGCTGATTCCGACAAATACTAGTGATTAATCTTTCTTCAAATTCTTCCATATTTGACACGTACATCTTGAAATCGTTGTGATAATACCCATTATGGTGACCGACATTGTCTAGATTCAGTAATTTACTTGACCGACGCGGACTCGGACTTCTAAACAGGCTGATCGAGTCGGACACCTAATTCTAAGTAATACTTGTCCGACGCGGACTTCAAAACTGACAGACTCGAATATTGACTTCAAAACTGATTTTAATTGTATGCATGTGTATAATCTTCTTTCAAGAACGCGGACCTCTGAATATGATTTATAAGTTTGAATACTTGACCGACTCCAACACCTACTTCAGATTTATACCGACTTGGACACTCTGACTTCAGATTTATACCGACTCGGGCAAGTCGACTGCAGAGTTAGACCGACTCGGACACGCCGACTTCAGAGTTGGACCGACTTGGATACCGACTTCAGAGTTAAATCGTCGACTCGAACACACCGACTTCAGAATGAGACCGACTCGGACACCGACTTCAGAGTTAGATCGACTCGAACACGCCGACTTCAGAGTTAGACCGACTCTGACACGCTGACTTCAGAGGTAGACCGACTCGGACACCGACTTCAGAGGTAGACCGACTTGGACGCCGACTTGAGTATTAGACCGACTTCAGGGATGCCGAGTTCAAAATAGAACTTGACTACCTCCGACGCTGACTTGAATGATTAGTAAATGTTATCATGAGCACTTAAGGGGGTTCGTGTATCGTTATTTTGACACTGTTTGGATGGTCAAACTAACTTTATTTTTTCTCTAAACTAAAATCTATCTTCAGATATTCTAAAATGTATAAAATATATGCATCGTGTAGGGCATCTTTAGGGTCTAATACTTGAACAAAGTCTCGCACTCTTAGTGGAAAATCATATTTTGCCCAAATTTTGAGTATATCCAAGGAAAACTGAATACAAAAAGAATATAAGGTATCTAAAGTCACATTTTCTAATGGAAAAGACTTGTTTAAGAACTGCAGGTACTTTTTATTAGCAGTAGAAGACAAGACAATTTTAATATTTTGAGAAATAGCAATGAAATGGTAAAAAATGTCACAATTTGCGAGCTAATATTTGATTTCAAAATATGCCAGAGACTATATTCATATATTCATAATGAAAGGAAATCCCCTGCAAGGTACCCTTTTCGTCAAGTGAGTTCGCACTTGAAATTTTCTCAAAATTTAAAGTCAGAAAAAGACAATAGGAAAGCGTAGCATCATTTGAAAATAACGTACATGTATGTAGGAGAAAAATTTTGAAAAGCTGACGGCAATATAGATTTCTAATGATATATTTTTCGAATATTATGACAACAGAAGGGGAATTGGGATTTAATCTCTTGAAATATGTACATCAATTTAAAAAAATTAGCTATGCTTCGAAAATTCCAGGGGGGATCCGGACCCCCCCTTCCCCCCTCCCCCCCTTCTGGATGCACGCTTGTACTGGGACTCGTTCTTGAGCTAGTATTTCACATTGATAACATGAATTTAACAGTGTTTTTAGCTCACCTGAGCCATAGGCTCAAAGTGAGCTATTGTTATAGCGTGGCGTCCGTCGTCGTCCGTCGTAAACTTTTCACATTTTCAACTTCTTCTTCAAAACGGCTGAAGGGATTTTGATGAAACTTGGTAGGTATGAAGTACTAATGGTCCCCTACAAGTGTTGTTGTTTTTCGTCCGGATCTGTCAACAGGTGGCGCCACCACAGCCAAAAGTAGGTCAAGGGGGGTACCCTCCTTTGACAAACTTCTTCTTCAGAACCGAAGCATGTATCGACAAACCGAAAGCATCAGGATGATCTAGAGAGATGTCTTAAGAAGTGTTGTTATTTTTGGTTCCACTTCGAAGTCAAATTTTTGACGCGTTTTTGACGTCTTTTCGGACTTTGTCAGAAATGCACATTTTTGCACTATTTCTTTAAATAACTCAATAAGTGTATGATTTTACACACTCATTTAGTACATATTTATCATATTTAACTTACTTAATGCTTTGATATGTATTTTATGCTTAAATTTTATTTTTTTGATTTTTTATGAATTTATTTCTTATGTAAAAAAGGAAGGGGGGGGGGGGTGATTTTCATACATTTTCTGCTTCTTTTCTATAACCACTCTTCAGATTGTCATGACAATTTGTAGGTATGAGGTACTCATGCATGGTACCCTACAAGTGAAAGAATTTTGTCAAGATATCCACTTTTGGATTTTTAAGGAATATTTTTTAAGATTGTACATAGGTATAATGTATGTTTTCCATGCCCAATGGACCCATGGGGAGTGGCTTCAAACCCCGGCGGGACCCCAACAAAATTTTTTTCCCCTTTTTAGCTCACCTGAGCCATAGGCTCAAAGTGAGCTATTGTTATAGCGTGGCGTCCGTCGTCCGTCGTCGTCCGTCGTAAACTTTTCACATTTTCAACTTCTTCTTCAGAACGGCTGAAGGGATTTTGATGAAACTTGGTAGGTATGAAGTACTAATGGTCCCCTACAAGTGTTGTTGTTTTTCGTCCGGATCTGTCAACAGGTGGCGCCACCACAGCCAAAAGTAGGTCACGGGGGGTACCCTCCTTTGACAAACTTCTTCTTCAGAACCGAAGCATGTATCGACAAACCGAAAGCATCATGATGATCTAGAGAGATGTCTTAAGAAGTGTTGTTATTTATGGTTCCACTTCGAAGTCAAATTTTTGACGCGTTTTTGACGTCTTTTCGGACTTTGTCAGAAATGCACATTTTTGCACTATTTCTTTAAATAACTCAATAAGTGTATGATTTTACACACTCATTTAGTACATATTTATCATATTTAACTTACTTAATGCTTTGATATGTATTTTATGCTCAAATTTTATTTTTAGCTCACCTCGACAAAGTTGAGTGAGCTTATGCTGTAACCCCACGCGTCCGCGTCCGCGTCCGGTTAAGAAGTTTGGGGTAGCTCAGTATCTGACAAAGTACTAATGCTATAGTAACCAAACTTGCACAAGTGATTCATCTTTGGATGCTGAGGTGAACCCATGCATCGAATGCAGCATCTGACCTACATGTACATTTTCCGCTTGAGTGACTTGGTTAAGAAGTTTGGGGTAGCTCAGTATCTGACAAAGTACTGATGCTACAGTAACCAAACTTGCACAAGTGATTCATCTTTGGATGCTGAGGTGAACCCATGCATCGAATGCAGCATCTGACCTACATTTTCCGCTTGAGTGACTTGGTTAAGAAGTTTGGGGTAGCTCAGTATCTGACAAAGTGCTAATGCTACAGTAACCAAACTTGCACAAGTGATTCATCTTTGGATGCTGAGGTGAACCCATGCATCGTATGCAGCATCTGACCTACATTTTCCGCTTGAGTGACTTGGTTAAGAAGTTTGGGGTAGCTCAGTATCTGACAAGGTACTGATGCCACAGTAACCAAACTTGCACAAGTGATTCATCTTTAGATGCTGAGGTGAACCCATGCATCGGATGCAGCATCTGACCTACATTTTCCGCTTGAGTGACTTGGTTAAGAAGTTTGGGGTAGCTCAGTATCTGACAAAGTACTGATGCTACAGTAACCAAACTTGCACAAGTGATTCATCTTTGGATGCTGAGGTGAACCCATGCATTGGATGCAGCATCTGACCTACATTTTCCGCTTGAGTGATTTGGATATGAAGTTTGGGGTAGCTCAGTATCTGACAAAGTACTTATGCTACAGTAACCAAACTTGCACAAGTGATTCATCTTTGGATGCCGAGATGGACCCATGCATCGGATGCAGCATCTGACCTACTTTTTCCACTTGAGTGATTTCGCTTTTAAAAGCCAATATTGAGCAAAGTATAAGTGCTACATGTACCAAACTTGCATATCGGAAGTATCTTTGATCAAACTTTCATAAAATGACCTTGACCTACTTTTCCGCTTGAGTGATTTTGCCTTTAAAAGCCAATATTGAGCAAAGTATAAGTGCTAGATGTTCCAAACTTGCATATTAGATGTATCTTTGATCAAACTTTCATAAAATGACCTTGACCTACTTTTTCTGTTTGAGTGATTTTGCCTTTAAAAGCCAATATTGAGCAAAGTATAAGTGATACATGTACCAAACTTGCATATTGGATGTATCTTTGATCAATCTTTCATAAAATGACCTTGACCTACTTTTTCCGCTTGAGTGATTTTGCCTTTAAAAGCTAAAATTGAGCAAGGTATAAGTGCTAGATGTTCCAAACTTGTATATTAGATGTATCTTTGATCAAACTTTCATAAAATTACCACGACCTACTTTTTCCGCTTGAGTGATTTTGCCTTTAAAAGCCAATATTGAGCAAAGTATAAGTGATACATGTACCAAACTTGCATATTGGATGTATCTTTGATCAATCTTTCATAAAATGACCTTGACCTACTTTTTCCGCTTGAGTGATTTTGCTCTATAAAGCCAATATTGAGCAAAGTATAACTGCTACATGTACCAAACTTGCATATTGGATGTATCTTTGATGAAACTTTCATAAAATGACCTTGACCTACTTTTTCTGCTTGAGTGGTTTTGCCTTTCAAAGCCAATATACATGTACTAAGAAATATGTTTGAATTGAATTTTGCTGTCACGAGGTGAGCTTCGTAATCTGTGATTACCTATGTTTTTGATTTTTTATGAATTTATTTCTTATGTAAAAAAGGAAGGGGGGGGGGGGTGTGATTTTCATACATTTTCTGCTTCTTTTCTATAACCACTCTTCAGATTGTCATGACAATTTGTAGGTATGAGGTACTCATGCATGGTACCCTACAAGTGAAAGAATTTTGTCAAGATATCCACTTTTGGATTTTTAAGGAATATTTTTTAAGATTGTACATAGGTATAATGTATGTTTTCCATGCCCAATGGACCCATGGGGAGTGGCTTCAAACCCCGGCGGGACCCCAACAAAATTTTTTCCCCTTTTTAGCTCACCTGAGCCATAGGCTCAAAGTGAGCTATTGTTATAGCGTGGTGTCCGTCGTATGTCGTCGTCCGTCGTAAACTTTTCACATTTTCAACTTCTTCTTCAGAACGGCTGAAGGGATTTTGATGAAACTTGGTAGGTATGAAGTACTAATGGTCCCCTACAAGTGTTGTTGTTTTTCGTCCGGATCTGTCAACAGGTGGCGCCACCACAGCCAAAAGTAGGTCAGGGGGATACCCTCCTTTGACAAACTTCTTCTTCAGAACCGAAGCATGTATCGACAAACCGAAAGCATCAGGATGATCTAGAGAGATGTCTTAAGAAGTGTTGTTATTTTTGGTTCCACTTCGAAGTCAAATTTTTGACGCGTTTTTGACGTCTTTTCGGACTTTGTCAGAAATGCACATTTTTGCACTATTTCTTTAAATAACTCAATAAGTGTATGATTTTACACACTCATTTAGTACATATTTATCATATTTAACTTACTTAATGCTTTGATATGTATTTTATGCTTAAATTTTATTTTTTTGATTTTTTATGAATTTATTTCTTATGTAAAAAAGGAAGGGGGGGGGGTGATTTTCATACATTTTCTGCTTCTTTTCTATAACCACTCTTCAGATTGTCATGACAATTTGTAGGTATGAGGTACTCATGCATGGTACCCTACAAGTGAAAGAATTTTGTCAAGATATCCACTTTTGGATTTTTAAGGAATATTTTTAGCTCACCTCGACGAAGTTGAGTGAGCTTATGCTATAACCCCATGCGTTCGCGTCCGCGTCCGCGTCCTCGTCCGCGTCCGTGTCCGCGTCCGCGTCCGGTTAAGAAGTTTGGGGTAGCTCAGTATCTGACAAAGTACTAATGCTACAGTATACAAACTTGCACAAGTGATTCATCTTTGGATGCTGAGGTGAACCCATGCATCGGATGCAGCATCTGACCTACATTTTCCGCTTGAGTGACTTGGTTAAGAAGTTTGGGGTAGCTCAGTATCTGACAAAGGAATAATGCTACAGTTACCAAATTGGCACAAGTGATTCATCTTTGGATGCTGAGGTGAACCCATGCATCGTATGCAGCATCTGACCCACATTTTCAGCTTGAGTGACTTGGTTAAGAAGTTTGGGGTAGCTCAGTATCTGACAAAGTACTAATGCTACAGTAACCAAACTGGCACAAGTGATTCATCTTTGGATGCTGAGGTGAACCCATGCATCAGATGCAGCATCTGACCTACATTTTCCGCTTGAGTGACTTGGTTAAGAAGTTTTGGGTAGCTCAGTATCTGACAAAGTACTGATGCTACAGTAACCAAACTTGCACAAGTGATTCATCTTTGGATGCTGAGGTGAACCCATGCATTGGATGCAGCATCTGATCTACATTTTCGGCTTGAGTGATTTGGATAAGAAGTTTGGGGTAGCTCAGTATCTGACAAAGTACTAATGCTACAGTAACCAAACTTGCACAAGTGATTCATCTTTGGATGCCGAGATGGACCCATGCATCGGATGCAGCATCTGACCTACTTTTTCCACTTGAGTGATTTCGCTTTTAAAAGCCAATATTGAGCAAAGTATAATTGCTACATGTACCAAACTTGCATATTGGATGTATCTTTGATCAAACTTTCATAAAATGACCTTGACCTACTTTTTCCGCTTGAGTGATTTTGCCTTTAAAAGCCAATATTGAGCAAAGTATAAGTGCTAGATGTTCCAAACTTGCATATTAGATGTATCTTTGATCAAACTTTCATAAAATGACCTCGACCTACTTTTTCCGCTTGAGTGATTTTGCCTTTAAAAGCCACTATTGAGCAAAGTATAAGTGATACATGTACCAAACTTGCATATTGGATATATCTTTGATCAATCTTTCATAAAATGACCTTGACCTACTTTTTCCGCCTGAGTGATTTTGCCTTTTAAAGCCAATATTGAGCAAAGTATAAGTGCTAGATGTTCCAAACTCGCATATTAGATGTATCTTTGATCAAACTTTCATAAAATGACCTCGACCTACTTTTTCCGCTTTAGTGATTTTGCCTTTAAAAGCCAATATTGAGCAAAGTATAAGTGATACATGTACCAAACTTGCATATTGGATATATCTTTGATCAATCTTTCATAAAATGACCTTGACCTACTTTTTCCGCCTGAGTGATTTTGCTCTATAAAGCCAATATTGAGCAAAGTATAACTGCTAGATGTTCCAAACTTGCATATTAGATGTATCTTTGATCAAACTTTCATAAAATGACCTCGACCTACTTTTTCTGCTTGAGTGGTTTTGCCTTTAAAAGCCAATATACATGTACTAAGAAATATGTTTGAATTGAATTTTGCTGTCACGAGGTGAGCTTCGTAATCTGTGATTACCTATGTTTTAAGATTGTACATAGGTATAATGTATGTTTTCCATGCCCAATGCTTCAGGTGCAACTACAGGAAAAAAACCTTCTTTGTATGATTAATCATTTTTTGATCGACCTTTCATCCATAGTTACAGCTGATAATTCAACAAGTGACACATGCTTCAATGTCTTATTGATTGACCTTTTATGTGATATGATTCAATTATTTAAATTCTTTATACTTATTTAGAATTTTATTTTTAAAGTCGGGAACAAGATTTCAAAAGCGGCCATGTTTTGCCGTGTACCTGAAGGTGTCATCCAAAGAAATAAAAACCTTCTTTGTATGATCAATCATTTAGCTCAATTTGAGTGACTTCCAATCCTTCATTCAATAATTATGAATTTGGTCTCGTTGGATTTGGACACCTTTGACACACATAAAAATAATAGAAAAAAGGGGGTCATGCATACCGTTTTCTCACAAATTCCACTTTTTTACATCACCCCTCTATCCATTTCGAAAATTTTACAAATTTCATCTATTTTTAAATCGATCAATAGATTGCATAAAAGACAAAAACAGGTTCAAAACTCAATTTATCCCGACTACAGGGAATGGTACATTGATTTCATGTGCTATTTTTAAATTTTCAATAGTTTTGACCAATGGTGTGACACCTTTTATTCTGCCCTGTTCACCAGTCAAAACTGAGGGGATTCCCCGCTAAAACGATTTCCTTGGATTACACCTGAAGGGGATTCCCCATGTAGAAATGTGATACCTTTAGTACTGCGATACATCTCAGGAGATACAGTGCAAACGGAATAGATTTTTATTTAATGAAATGTGCATTATACTTGGAACACTTTCATAATGGTTATCATTCATGTACTTGGAACACTTGCAACTTGTTATCATGCATAAAGTTTGCTCGAATTTCCTCTGTCTTAGACTGTCTTAGATGAAGTAATTTACGGACTGATTTCTTGAAGAAACGTCTAATGAGTAATCTCTTCCTCCGGATTTTGAGAATGCATAGGACATTTAATATCTGAAATTCTTGAAATAAATAATTCAGTTCAGAGTTCCTGAAATCTTCCTATGAAATGTTGGACCACAGAAAGCTGTTGTTTAAATAGAGTAAATAAATTATTATTTACAACCATAAGCCACTGTGTTCGACATCTTGTATGTATAATATTTCTAAGAGGAACACAGAGGCCTGAGGTTGTGAATAATAAAACATTTTCTCTCATAAAATGACAGGTTCCTGTGATAAGACATTTGGGAATTTTTATCTGTTCAAATAATAGATACATGATGAGTTTTTATCGGACCAAATAACTTTTTGTCGGCAAATCCTATGCAACCGATACATTTCATGAACTCTCTCCGCTAACAACTTGTCCGTGTAACAGACCTTTGATGAGGTAAAACAATTTTTTAACAGTAAATAACGATGTTGTAGGTCTGCTAGTTGGACAACCTTAACAATTTCATGGGCCTTTTAATTTGTTTCAAACTACGAAACCTAGAGAAATCACTTGAGTTGTTGAACAGCGTATGCTGAAATGCGACGCTCCTTCTCGCCTGTTTAAATATGCATAGGCAAGAAGCGCCGCATTTCAGCATATTCACTGAAAATTATTTGTTCAAGTGCTTCACTGGGTCATGAGGTTTGATACACCATACACTGCTTTTTGGAAAACAAACTGGCCCAATTTCTGCACAAGCAGCACAACTCACTTGAATTGATAAATATTGGATTAAAACGATTTTAACTGTACGTTTCATGTATTTGAGATGAAATCAATACTATTCAAAAGCATTCATAGATTTCAGTATACTTTAATATGAATAAAGGCAAAACCGAAAAATCTTTGTTTTTTATGCCCCTGGAATAAAAGATTCGGGAGCATATAGTTTTTGGCCTGTTCGTCTGTCTGTTTGTCTGTCTGTTTTCCGAAAATCTTTAACATTGGGCATAACTTTTAAATGGAAGCTGGTGATAGAGGTTTCATATTTCACATGTGTATTCCTTGTGACAATACCTTTCCATTGATACCAAAATTTTTGACCTCGTGACCATAACCTTGACCTTTGACGTACTTCTCAAAAACTTTAACATTGGGCATAACTTTTGAATGGTTAGTGATAGAGGTTTCAATTTTTATTAGCTAAGGAAACGATGGGTCTTTATAGTGTTTTGATTTTTTCTTCAATGGCTAGTTAGAATTTTGGGTGGCTAGTAGATTTTGGCACTCAACTAGCCCGACTGGCTTGTGGTAAAAAAAAGTTTTCATGAAGACTGTTTAGAAATCGGAAAATCGAAGAATTCTCTACTATGTCAACATATTTTCTGATTAAAATTTATATAGTATTGGTCATACAGACATATATCATGCATTGCTAGGTATTAGAGTTCGAGATCTATCCCCCTATATAAATTTTAATCACAAAAATTGCCAACAAAGTAAAGAAAACTTCAACTTCTGATTGCACGGACAGTAGTCGTTTTGGTATATGATATTTTTTGGCTATATTAGCCATTTTTGGAGTTCCCAGATCTGAACATACTTTAAAAAATTGAGAAGTTTTGTCTTTTAATTCATACTTAGTATGTACAATTGATATTAAAAAACATGATACAATCTAGTAAAATATTTTGAGCCTTTTATTATAGGAAGAAACTTAAGAAAATTCCTTACAAATTTTTTTTTTTTTTTTAATTTTATTTTATTTTTGACACATTTTACAATAAAAAACAACGCATCACATTCACTCACATATTCCTTACAATTTTTTAAAGAATTTTTGTGAAACTTGGCACTGATGCAATTTCTTTTAGCTGAAATAATGTCAAATATTATCATGCCACGTCTTGGTGTGCATGAAGTGCAAGTCTACTGCATTAATTTGTAAATAGCCTGTTTGCAGAAACTCAATGTTTGAAAAGGCATCAAAAACAATGTTCATATATTGGTGGCAGAACAGTTTCCACGCAGGAACAGTTTCCAGACAGTCATTCTTTTCAAGCACTTTGAAGGGACTTATTTTCAAAATATTGTGTTACCTTTTAGATTTTTAAAAGGAGAATTCAAAATCAAATCGTGAATCATCATTACAAAATTTTGCTTCTAAGTTGCTTTATCATACCACCTTTCCACCTCTCTTGTCATGATATAAGCAAATCCCGCACATTCAGGTTGGATTTCCTTGTCACTGATAGATTCTATTAGTCTTTAATGCTGTTGACAAGACTCTGGACATGCACACACACAAATTTTATTGGAGCTCTGATTGGCTAACACATTTTCAACTTATCCTTCATAGCCACTGCACAGAATGTCATGAAACCTGACGTACTGAGGTCCTCTACCAAATTCGTGTACTGTAAACTGATTTAATTTTGCTATGTCAAAAGTTTGTGGTTTTTGTAAATGTAGTCAATTGCGATGGTTTTAATTCCGCAGTATTGAAGGTTAGTTGCAATAATAAAAATTTTGTGTACTTTTGATATAAAGATTTTGTCGCGCCCAGTATTACACGTAACGGCAAGTCAAACGTCAGTTTGATTGCTGATAGTATTCATTTTGTATATTCGGTACTCCTTTTATTTAATAACCATATTGGAACTAATTTAGTCACATGACTTAAAAATCTGTCCGCTCAAGTACCCACCCAATACGTGGTTATTTTCGCTGGGGGAAAATTTCGCAATTATAACATCAGGACGTTTCGCAGTTGGGAAATATTCACGATAAAAATGTCTTCCCACAGTAAGATTGCAGTGGTGATAATTTTGCGTGCGAAATCCCTCAATTTGCAAAAAACGCAGAAATTAACCCCACGCAAAAATTTCCACGTTTAAAGTGAGTAAATTTTTCGGCTAAATTTCTGTTTTATGGATTTTTTTTTACCCCAAAAATCCAAAAATTATAAAAAATTTCCATTTTTGTATAAAGATAAACATGACAAAGAATGCAACTTTTCATGCTGTTCAGAAAAGAAAATGTTTTTAATTTTAATACTACCTGGATACTTATTTATGGTGGGTAGTGTAATTAAAAATGCATATTTTCTATTGAAACTTTCTTCAAGAACACTGTATATCGATATTCTGAGGTGATATCCCTAGATATAGGTGTACTATCAATTTAATCTTGTTAATAGAATATTCAAGCTCCATTTAACAAATTCCACTTCATATTTTTTTCTTAAATCCTTTTGTCTCAAATGTTATAGATTTGATTATGCTGAATATTTGATTTCCTTTTTTGCAGGCTAATGAGTTACCAGTAAGATGCCTGGTTCAGAAAATGACAACACACTTAAGATTCTGGTTGCCACTGACAACCATCTTGGATATGGAGAAAAGGATCAAATCAGGGGAAATGACTCCTTGGTGACTTTTGAAGAAATTCTGGAGAATGCAAAAAAGCATGAGGTTGATTTCATTTTGTTAGGAGGGGATCTATTCCATGAGAATAAACCCCCACGAAGGATTTTACACGGTTGTATCGCTTTGTTAAGAACTTACTGTATGGGAGAAAAGCCTGTCCAGTTTGAATATTTAAGTGACCAATCATTAGATTTTAAGCACTGTCAGTTTCCAACTCTCAACTATGAGGATCCAAATCTTAACATTTCAATACCAGTATTTTCCATACATGGTAACCATGACGATCCAACAGGTCAAGGTAACTTGTGCTCACTGGACTTGTTACATAGTGCCGGATTAGTCAATTATTTTGGTAAAACTACAAATTTAGAGAAAATTGAAATTTCACCACTACTGCTTCAAAAAGGAAGTACAAAGTTAGCATTGTATGGAATGGGATCTATAAGAGACGAAAGACTTCACAGAATGTTTGTTCATAAAAATGTTACAATGCTTCGGCCAAGGGAAGAAAAAGAGGACTGGTTTAATCTATTTGTGATTCATCAAAACAGATCAAAGCATTCTGCAACGAGCCATATACCGGAACAATTCCTTGATGACTTCTTAGATTTGGTGATTTGGGGACACGAGCATGAATGTCGTATAGAACCAGAGTGGAACGGTACCCAGAATTTCTATGTGTCACAGCCAGGAAGTAGCGTAGCCACATCTCTTTGTGAAGGAGAGGCTGGTAAGAAACATGTTGGTCTCCTGCAGATTCGTGGCAAAGACTTCAAAATGACAAAAATTCCCGCTTAATACGGTACGTCAGTTTTACATGGAGGATGTCGTACTGACAGACACGTCGCTGGATCCCACTGACCATAACATCGCCAAGCAGGTGGAGGCGTTCTGTCTTGAGAAAGTGGAGGCCATTCTAGAGAAAGCAGGTACTTTCGTATTCCTCTTTTTTTTTTTTTTGAAAGTCAACTTCAGGTGGCTTTTACTATTAATCAAAACACTTTTATATAAATTAAATGTTATACATGTAAGTAACCATCATTCCAATTTCCCCAACGCAAAAATAATCCTGCTGCATTCTTACAAAGGCAGAGACCTATATACATGTACATGTATCGCGAATATTTGCCCCAAGCGTAAAGTCTAGATGTAATAATCGTGAAATTTTCCCCCAGCAAAAATAACCACATTTACAGTACATGAATTTTCCTTTTTATTAAATGAAGGAAAATAAAAGGTAAAGAAAAATATGGAAACAAAGAAATACGTTTCATGTTTATATTTCTAGCTCTGGAACACACAGGAAATCGTAAACAGCCTGATAAACCCCTGATACGTTTGAGGATAGATTACAGTGGAGGATTCGAAGCCTTCAATGCAAATAGGTAAAACATAAAACAAAAGTGTATGTGCTGTTACTGTAATGAACTACACGCATACTTTTTGGAAAAAAAACATTTTTGTAAAGCATCTTTCCCTGCTGTGGGGTTATGTCTTTTCCAACAAGTTACACTTTACTTTGAAATAAGGCATCTTGATTTTCCTATTTGCTGCTCATGAAATTATGTATTGAAATAAGATTTAGTAAATATCTCCCATTTAGATAAGTATTAGACTTTATATGTATTAAACACTTGATGTTTCTCTGATAACAGATTTGGACAGAAGTTTGTTGATAGAGTAGCCAATCCAAAAGACATGATATTTTTCACTCGACGGAAAATTACCAAAGTAAAAGCTGAAGCGGAGATGGGTATGTTATCTTTCTTAAAAAGTTGTCTATCTTTGCATGTTCATTAACTTAATAGGATTTTTCTAGAGGGTTCCAAGGGGAAAATCAGCATTTTTGGCAGATCCAAAGAGAGATCTCCTGACCCCTTTTCTAAATCTGTCCGGCTGTATATGTGTATTACATTGTACATGTTGTATACATTTATTTTCAGTACCTGCTGATACAGATATTAGAATGGTGAATCTAGATGCATCCAGAGTGGAGGACATGGTCAGGGATATCTTCTCCAAATCTGATGAGGTAAATCACAGTAGTACTTCACAGAATAACTCGCATTTTATTTTCAATATACACCAGTAGTGCAGATTTTGTACTTATTGTGTGAAAATATAAAGTCTCACTTACTGTATATGTAGAATCATTCACTGTGAATTTTAAAACCTTCCAAGCTTTCAGGCTCGGCCTCCTTCTGCGATAGTTTGTCTTAGTAAATTTATGAACCAAATGCATTACTCATTGACGTAAGTTGCAAAAATTTTCAAATAATTGAATTTTTAGCTTGACTGCACTTACTGCACTTTAGTGCAAAAGAGCTATTGCAATACCCCCTGCGTCGGCGGCGTCAGAACTGGATGATAAGGTAAATGTTAAGATCACACAATTTCCTTTCCTATATTCATATTCTGTTATTCCTTTTGTTGTTAATGTTTAATTATACTTTGTTTAATATTACCAGATGGGGATGTAGCCCCTGGAGTTGGGATTTTTAAAATTATTTCAAATGATAGGGCAAATGTTGAGATGATAAGGTTAATGTTAAGATAGCAATATTTTGCTTTAAATGGCCAATATTAAGCAAAGTATAAGTGCTACATGTTCCAAACTTACATGGTGGATGTATCTCTGATCAAACTTTCATAAAATGAACCTACTTTTTCCGCTTGAGTGATTTTGCTTTTAAAAGCCAATATTGAGCAAAGCATAAGTGCTACATGTATCTATAATTAAACTGTCATAAAATGACCTTGACCTTTTTTTTTCACTTGAATGATTTTGCCTTCAAAAGCCAATATTTAGCTAACTATAAGTGCTACATGTTTCAAACTTTCAAATTGGATGTATCTTTAATCATACTTTCATGGAATTACCTTGACCTACTTTCTCTGCTTGAGTGATTTTGTCTTTAGAAGCCAATATTGAGCAAAGTATAGGTGCAACATGAGTATACAATTGTGTATAATTGTATAAAATGGGGAAAAAAGTGAGCTTAAGAAATTGGCTGTCATTAACGACATCATGCTATGCAGTCAAGCATTAGGTGACTCTGGCAACTATTTTTGATACACTACTCCGCTAATTGTTCTTGTTATAGAACTACCAGCTTAGATTACTGACGGAGAAAGGTATGGGTGATGCTGTACAGGAGTATGTGGACAAAGAGGAAAGAGATGCCATTGATGAATTAGTCAAATATCAGCTGGAAAAGACCCAGGTCAGGGCTGCTAAGAATAGTCTGTAAACTTTATATGAAGAAATTTATTTGTTACAGTAGTATTATTGAATTGTTTCGATTTTTACGATAAATTTTCTTTATAAATTATTGTCCTTTAGAAGGAAGACTCATTCTGAGAAAAATAAGACACCATCACCTATCCTTAGAAAATATTATTATTGTTTGCTGCAAGTCTGAAGAATTAAAATGAAAAAAAAATTTAAATATCCATTATAATGCATTTATTTATCATGTAATAGGACTACCTGAAGAAAAGGAATACAGGTGAGGATATAATAGAGCAGGAAGTGAGCCGCTACAAAGAGGAACGCAAGAAAAAACGAGAGGATGAAGCAGAGGTGAAGGAGGCCATAAAACGAGCTCAGACAAAAACTGCCTCGCAGACGGGTAGTTACCGTGACAATGACGATAGCCCCAACAACGACTCAGACGGGAGTGAGCTGCCAGACATGTCAACACGAGGCAGAGGGAGAGGTAGGGGTCGGGGGAGGGGCAGTAGAGGAGGCAGCACCAGTGAGGGGAGGGGAAGGGGTGGTAGGGGATCCAGAGGTGGACGAGGATCAAGGGGTGGAAAGAACAAAGATCCAGTTGTACCATCATCTAATAGCTCTATTATGGATGCTTTCTCCTCACAGAGGTCAAGGCAGGCATCAGGGAGATCAAAGACATCTAAAAGGTACAGCAGCATTTGTATATTTTGTATTAGGCTCACCTTAGTCAAAGACTCAAAGTGAGCTATTTTCATGTAATAATGCATGTGGCCACTTTTAATTTCACAGAAATATGTAGGTTTTGCAGGAATTTCACAGAAAATTGTCAAATTTCACAGAAAATTGTCAAATTAAGATATTTCAGAGGGCTGAAGCTACGAACAAGTGCCTTAGAACTTGATGAAGATTCACATCATAACATATACAATGCATTAACTACAAAGTACCATTTTGAAAACCAAAGTAGTGTTTTGTAGGCCTACTTAGAGACATGAATAGCCTTAACATATAGAAGATGTTTTGTATTCTTTACATTTCAGCTACATGGAATCTGATGATGATGATGTCATTCCTATTGACGATGATCCATTTGACGTACCTTCTTCAGCACGCAAGTCTAAGTCATCCCCTGCATCAAACAGTAGAGCTTCAAAGTCCACCAGTAAAAAACGAGGGGTCAATTTTGACTCGGATTCTGATGATGACCTTTATCCAACTAAGAGGAGAAGATGAAATTTCATGTTTCTGTTGACTGTGCCAATGAAATCGAAGCTTGTTATTCAGTGTATTTGTTTAAATTCCTATGCATTTAATAAAGTGAAATTGTTAGTGATAATACTAGTGCCTTGTTATGCTTTACTTAGGGTCAATGGTCACATGTATTCTCTACAAGCAACATCATGTATATATACATGTACTTCTATTGAATCAATATACATGTAGTTTTAGGTCTGCAAGTCTGTGGCCAAATTTTTTTTTTTAAAGTGATTCTGATTTCATATTTCACACAAGTCATGTTGCTTGTATTAAAACGTTTCTGTAGATAAGAATTTTTTGGCCGGATTGCAAAGCAATTCTGGTCTATAGATTGACGATGTCCGTCTGTCTGTTGGTCCGTCTGCCGTCAACATTTTGGTTAAAGTTTCTGGTTGAGGCAAAATTTAAGGAACTACATGTATATGTAGTAGAAACTTTATATTATACATGAAGCTTGCCCATCACAAGACCTTTCAATTTATGCCGTAACATTTGACCCAGTGATCTTGACCTTGGACTTTGACCTAGTTAAAGATTTTGATTAAAGTTTCTGGTTGAAGCAAAATCTATGGAACTGTATGCAGTAGAAACTATATCAGACATGTAGGTTGCCTCTGACAAAACCTTTCAATTTATGCTGTATTATTTGACATAAATCAGTTAGTGACAAAAACTTACTTTGCAATCCAGCCATACCGTCTTTAGCGGTGTTTTTTTTAGCTCACCTCGACGAAGTTGAGTGAACTTATGCTATAACCCCACGCGTCCGCGTCCGCGTCCGCGTCCGGTTAAGAAGTTTGGGGTAGCTCAGTATCTGACAAAGTACTAATGCTACAGTAACCAAACTTGCACCAGTGATTCATCTTTGGATGCCAAGATGGACCCATGCATCGGATGCAGCATCTGACCTACATTTTCCGCTTGAGTGACTTGGTTAAGAAGTTTGGGGTAGCTCAGTATCTGACAAAGTACTAATGCTACAGTAACCAAACTTGCACAAGTGATTCATCTTTGGATGCCAAGATGGACCCATGCATCGTATGCAGCATCTGACCTACATTTTCCGCTTGAGTGACTTGGTAAAGAAGTTTGGGGTAGCTCAGTATCTGACAAAGTACTGATGCTACAGTAACCAAACTTGCACAAGTGATTCATCTTTGGATGCTGAGGTGAACCCATGCATCGGATGCAGCATCTGACCTACATTTTCCGCTTGAGTGACTTGGTTAAGAAGTTTGGGGTAGCTCAGTATCTGACAAAGTACTAATGCTACAGTAACCAAACTTGCACAAGTGATTCATCTTTGGATGCTGAGGTGAACCCATGCATCGGATGCAGCATCTGACCTACATTTCCCGCTTGAGTCACTTGGTTAAGAAGTTTGGGGTAGCTCAGTGTCTGACAAAGTACTAATGCTACAGTAACCAAACTGGCACAAGTGATTCATCTTTGGATGCTGAGGTGAACCCATGCATCATATGCAGCATCTGACCTACATTTTCCGCTTGAGTGACTTGGTTAAGAAGTTTGGGGTAGCTCAGTATCTGACAAAGTACTGATGCTACAGTAACCAAACTTGCGCAAGTGATTCATCTTTGGATGCTGAGGTGAACCCATGCATTGGATGCAGCATCTGACCTACATTTTCCGCTTGAGTGACTTGGTTAAGAAGTTTGGGGTAGCTCAGTATCTGACAAAGAACTAATGCTACAGTAACCAAACTGGCACAAGTGATTCATCTTTGGATGCTGAGGTGAACCCATGCATCGTATGCAGCATCTGACCTACATTTTCCGCTTGAGTGATTTGGATAAGAAGTTTGGGGTAGCTCAGTATCTGACAAAGTACTAATGCTACAGTAACCAAACTTGCACAAGTGATTCATCTTTGGATGCCAAGATGGACCCATGCATCGGATGCAGCATCTGACCTACTTTTTCCACTTGAGTGATTTCGCTTATAAGAGCCAGTATTGAGCAAAGTATAAGTGCTACATGTACCAAACTTGAATATCGGATGTATCTTTGATCAAACTTTCATAAAATGACCTTGACCTACTTTTTCCGCTTGAGTGATTTTGCCTTTAAAAGCCAATATTGAGCAAAGTATAAGTGCTAGATGTTCCAAACTTGCATATTAGATGTATCTTTGATCAAACTTTCATAAAATGACCTCGACCTACTTTTTCCGCTTGAGTGATTTTGCCTTTAAAAGCCAATATTGAGCAAAGTATAAGTGCTACATGTAACAAACTTGCATATTGGATGTATCTTTCATCAAACTTTCATAAAATGACCTTGACCTACTTTTTCCGCTTGAGTGATATTGCCTTTAAAAGCCAATATTGAGCAAAGTGTAAGTGCTAGATGTTCCAAACTTGCATATTAGATGTATCTTTGATCAAACTCATAAAATGACCTCGACCTACTTTTTCCGCTTGAGTGATTTTGCCTTTAAAAGCCAATATTGAGCAAAGTATAAGTGATACATGTACCAAACTTGCATATTGGATGTATCTTTGATCAATCTTTCATAAAATGACCTTGACCTACTTTTTCTGCTTGAGTGATTTTGCTCTATAAAGCCAATATTGAGCAAAGTATAACTGTTACATGTACCAAACTTGCATATTGGATGTATTTTTGATCAAACTTTCATAAAATGACCTTGACCTACTTTTTCTGCTTGAGTGGTTTTGCCTTTAAAAGCAAATATACATGTACTAAGAAATATGTTTGAATTGAATTTTGCTGTCACGAGGTGAGCTTCGTAATCTGTGATTACCTATGTTTTTTCTTATGACCTTGACCTACTTTGAAAAAGAAACCTTTCAGATTTGTCATAAATTTTGATTGGTATGTGATAGGGCTTTTGTATTTCACATGTATTCTATGTAATAAGACCCATCTGATATAAAAAAAAAAATTTTCAAGTCGTGACCTTGACCTAAAAATAAGATATTTTGGTAATGGATTTGTGCTACCCTACTTTGAAACTGAAGGTATGACCGTCTTTCAGCTTTACCTTGAACTTTGATATTCTTTTTAAAAGACTGAAGTTCACATCATGCTGGACAGATACTGTACCATATAAAGACTCTCTATAAAGACAAGTTTTGACCTTGTTCCTATCAGCAGGCTTTCTACTGTTCCTACTTTTTCCTATTTCCTACTTTTCCTACTTTTTTATTTTGATCCTATTTTTTCCTACTTTTTCTTCAAAACCATCTACTATTCCTACTTTTTCATCTCAAAAGTAAAAAATTACTTGCTTCACTTGTCATCGACACCTGATTTAAAGTTTTTAAAAAATTTCGGGCTCGCTTCGCTCGCCCATTCTGTATATTTTACATGAAAAATCAATCTGTTCATGTTTCTCTCTGTGATTTCCTCAAAGATGAACATTACCAATCTACAATCATAGCTTACTGTTATTTGTGTGTCATACTTACTGAAAATTGTCGTTTAAAGTGATGGAAAATTTCCTACTTTTCCCCTTTTAATTCCTACTTTTTCCTATTTTTCTCCTACTTTTTTTCATTGACTACTCCTACTTTTTTCCTACTTTTTCAACAAGGTAGAGTAGAAAGCCTGTATCAGTGATAATATAGAAGCAAAGTATGCCTTATATGTATTTTGGTTTCAAGCTCATCCAACTGAGCCATATCTAACAGTCATAGTGTTAATTCTGTTGTGAACTTTCCAAATTATTGCTCATGTTAAGTTTATGTGGAGCTATATTTACCAGCTTTGGCTGCACGCACATGTATATGTTAAAGACCTTGATTACTCAAAATGCATTGCCTTGGTGATTTATTAAGGATCAAAAATTTAAATTAATGCCTAGATTTGGCTTGCTTTGGTGCTTCAGCATGTTGTACATACAGAAAGCAATACAACTACCATCCTTTCTTACATCCAAACAGTGTGAAAACTTCTTGGACAACTGAATTTTCTACTATAAGCTGGTTCCCGTTCAGTGGTACAATAACAAACTTGTTCAAGTTTACACATTTAGCCCCTGTGATACCAAATTTGATCTCTGACTATAGATCATACCACCCAGTACAGTAAAGTCAGGGTCACATGGAGATCTCGCAACAACCCAGTAGTCATATGGATATCTCACAACCACCCAGTAGTCACATGGATATCTCACAACCACCCAGTACAGTTATGTCAAGGTCACATGGAGATCTAACAACCACCTTGTACAGTAATGTCAAGGTCACATGAGACCTCACAACCACCCAGTACAGTTATGTATAGGTCGCATGGAGATCTCACAACCACCCAGTACAGTTATGTCAATGTCACATGGAGATCTCACAACCACCAAGTAATCACATGGATATCTCGCAACCACCCAGTACAGTTATGTTAAGGTCACATGGAGATCTCAAAAGCACCCAGTACAGTTATGTCAAGGTCACATGGAGATCTCACAAGCACCCAGTACAGTTATGTCAAGGTCACATGGAGATCCCACAACCACCCAGTACAGTTATGTCAAGGTCACATGGAGATCTCACAAGCACCCAGTACAGTAATATCAAGGTCACATCGAAATCTCACAAGCACCCAGTAATGTCAAAGTCACATGGAGATCCCACAACCACCCAGAACAGTAATGTCAAGGTCACATGGAGATTCCACAACCACCCAGTACAGTAATGTCGAGGTCAAAAACTATTTCTGATAGGATTCTGTCACAAAAGCAAGCATCTGCATCAAAAATTACCTTCAGAGTCTGATAACCTTGTTTCCGTCACATGAAGCAATTATAAATCAAAGCTATATATGTTTATCAGTTTTGAATTTAATTCATTAAAATAGTGTATATTCTATATGATGTAAATGCCATGGACAACTTGTGTTTCCCTCTAGATAACAATGAAAGCATAATATGACAGTGCTCTGTTTGTCATTAAATATTAACAAATGTAAAAATCAACAACATAGTAAGTCTTCTAAAGACTTGTAAGGATAAAACTCACAGGGTTGTGTAGGTTACACTTTTTCATTCCTTAATTTCAATCTGAACTCTTAAAATTGTTCAAATCAATGAAACTTTGGGGTGCTTCTTTTAGAAAATATTCTTACAATCCTCTTATAAATGTACATGTATACACTGATAGAGCCTTATTGAAGTCAAGATCAACTTGTACTTGTATAATATTATCCCTCGGAATGCATTCTACAGACCTAACATTTCCGCTTGATGGCAAATGAATTCTTAATCAGACAAGTTGTACAATTTGATATTCACTGTAGTTAAATGGGTTGACACTCTTCACGTGACCTTTAATTTCAATATAGTACTGTACATCTAGAATCAATATGCAGGTATTTTCTATGAGGTTTCCAAATAGCAAAGAAGAGCATTTAACATACATGTATTAAGTAAAATACTTTCATGTATTTTACAATGTAAATATCATATACAATTCAAAGCTCTTTATACTACTACTATTTTCCTTTTATCGAAAATTGTCACACATACCATGTATGCATGCTGAGATTTACATGTACTTGCACAATCTCAGGAAGATATTATTAATAGCACTGATAAATACACAGTGAATGTTTTTACACATATAGTAACCTAATTTCATCTTCTTGAATCACAGTGCAAACCTTCAAATTTGTTGTAGATATTGCCAGAATGTGATGTAGATGCAAAAAGTACCAAGGTCACTTTATTGGTTTAAGGGAACAGAACTTCTGAATTTTTATAATTATCACAAACATATTGTACAACCCTGTTGACAGGAAGTCCTGATTTCATAAATAAATGTTTATGATATACATTGAGTCTATTGGCACCAATATCCCAGCATTCAGAGAGTTATCAGTCCTCTGCATCATCGTCTACATCATCTATGTCATCATCATCTAACAGGTCATCTTCATCCTCATCTTCCATCTACAAGTATTGAAGTAAACAGAAAAATCTTCAATTTTATGACTTGAAATATGTTCCAACTTGAATGCAGGTCACAAAGAACATAAGATTATGCATGTGAATTATACTAAAATTTTGTATTTGTCTGTTTACATATGTATTTCTCCATGAACATATGAAATTCCTGGTATGCCAGAATGACTACTAAATCTTTTTGACTTGATTTTACTTTTTGTCAGACCTTTTTATTATACAGAGTGACTCCCCAATTGGAAAAGTAGCTGATCTAAAATGATTGTTATCTATCAAGAAAATTATCATTTAAAATGTGAAGGCTTCTTGAGATTTTCATCAATGGTAAGATGTTTGATACCCTCCTAAATTACGAACTATTTATAATAATTTTCAAAAGAACTTATGATACATACCTGTACACCAGCCTCCTTTAACTTGGCTTTGTATTTCTCTATTTTTGTATCTTGGTCTGCAAGTAATACTAGTAAATCTTCTTGTTCCTTTTTCAAAGTTTCTAATTCCTCTTGAACCTCCTTCTTTTCTTCTGCTAATTTACCTTTTTCTTCTTCACATTTCTACAAAAGAAATTCAGATGTGAAATCGAGCTCAAGGTTACATGGTAAGACAACACTTGGATGAGGATGGAGGGCATGAAAAATGCACATTCAAGCATGCATAAATACAAAGAACATACTTGTATTCTACTCGCATGAAGAAGACATACATTTAGACATATCAAGTCAATTCAATTTGAATTTGATACAAAGTAACTTAAAATATAGACCAAATATAAAAATAGTGATATAATAATATTTTTTACACTTACATTATATTTATCTAAATTTTTCAGGCTTTCCTCATTCGATTTCTTGACTCTTTCCTGCAGGGTCATTTTCTCTTCTATAAGTTTTTGAACTTCTTCAGGGCCTGGTAGGTTTTCTGAGCTGCTAGATAATCTCTGATTCTGAAAACAAATCCATTTTAATGAAAAGATAACAATTGCATGTACAAGTAGGTGCAAAACTTCAAGTCACACAAGCCAGTATCTCATAAACCTACTATTGAAGAATCTAATGGGAAACAACCTTATATGAAAACTAGGTAGATATTTTTTTTATCTCAGTGACAAATTTCTTTATATAAATTGAAAAATTGGATTACATATCATACATAATAAAGAAAAAATTCAGTCTACAGTAAATGATACAATAATGAATCGATATTTTACATGGATTATCATTTGTACAACTTAAAGAAAGTGAAATTTACTTACTAAATCTTCTATTTGTTTTAAAGCATCACTATTTTGTGTATTAATCCTACTAATTTCATTATCTTTTTCTGCAACAGTCTGTCTTAATTCCTGTAAATCACTTTGTAATCTAGATATTGTAGTTTGTAACACAGCACTTTCACTTGGATTATTTTCCTTATCTTCTTCACTCTGGTTTAAAACTCGTGTTTCTGCTAAAGTTAAATCTGTTTGCTGAAAAACAAAACCTTGTGTGAAAACATCATCTTTTAAGTCATTAACAAATTCAAATTCAAATTACCAATTTAATTTGACAATGGCTCCTTAAAAAAAAAATACCAAGAACCAAGAGTTACTTGCCAGTTTTTCTATCCGTGAGTCTTTCTCAGCGTTTTGAAGTCGGAGGTTTTCTATATCTGTACGTAATGATTTCACTTCCGCTTCCATTTTTGTATCAGGAACGTGATTCACAACAGTACCTAATCAAAGCAAAAAAAATGAGAAAATTATAGTTAAATCATATATGGGATAAACAAAATATACATTTCCATTTACAAAAATCAAAATTCATTCTTATTTTATCTACCAGTATCCGAATCTAGGGCTAGGGCATATTAAAGCTTGGCCACAATACAGACATGAGTACATGACTTAGCTTCATTAGAAGGCATTCATACAATATAACAAAGGTAATATAACATTACAAATAGTAAAGTCAACCATAAGAAAAGAAATTTACTTGTCCACTTGTTTAGTCCCTACTCTATCTTTAATACTTGACCAACCTTTTTGTACTTTGAGCAGTGCATTCTGGTCCTTGAGTTGCTGGACCAGCTCCTGTAGCTGTTTTAGTTCTTGTTGGGCCATGGAGTGTTTGGACTGAAGCTGTAATAGCTGGTTCTGGGATTCATTCAAACGTTGGTCCTATACATTGGAAAAGTACCACATACATGTACATTGTATATGTATTTCCAACAGTGGTTCTTTTCTATACTTTAATACTTATGTTTGAAGGACACTTCCGACGTTAATTTTTTGCCCAGATTTATTCAATATCATTGAAAAAAAAATTTATTGCCAAGAATTCAATAGACCATTTTCCGATTTTGTTAAAAAGCACAAAATGTCCGAGTCAACATCTTTTGGCGATGTTTTTCATTATAACGTCACTGTTAAAAGACACAATTCCATAGTGACGTAACAATGAAAAAGTGCGCTTAAATTGCCTACCTCTGACATTTTTCGTCATTTTGTCAGCCACTATGAATTTCCGCAAATGGCCTATTAAACTAACAAATCAAAGCTTTAAAATGAACACATTAAAGATAAATGTAAATTTTTCTCATCTTGTGTTTTTAATATTGAACAATTTTCTACAATGTACTAATATCTACAAACCTAAATCTTCAAAGTAACCATTTGAGACAGAATATACAAATTGTTTGGTCCATTAAAAACTACATCTTAGCTCACCTGTTCTTCGATGAGATCTTTGTACTGTTTGACCACTTTCTCATGTTCCTGCATGCTGGCCATTTTAGCTTGATGTTCTTTGATTACTGCTTCTGACGAGACTGCTTTTAATGCATCAGCTAAAACCAATTTATAGAATTGCATTTAATAATAACTAGCTTACAATACTTTATTTATGTATATCAGGAATATAACTATAAATAGAATTAGCCATGTGTATACATAGAAGATTTGCAAATATACATGTATTTGAATACAACTGCATGGTTTATGAAAATGATTATCTGACAGTAAGGGTAATTCTACACAGATTTTGATAAATGAAATTCCCTGAAATGTCCATGACTTTCCCTGACTCATACAAGATTTTCCCTGACAAAATGTTCACAAATACTAATCTATTTCACACTGTTTTAGTTCAAATATGTTATTAAAGTTCCTTTATTGTACTTACTCATTTCTAGAAAATTGTACTAAATTTTGTGTTCAAATGTTTATTGGCGAATGAAACGAACCAGAAAAATTTTAAGACAATGCATCAGCAATAAAATGTCTTATTTCTTTGTTCAAATGTATTTTGTCAATTCCATCAGGTACTTGTTATTTATTCAAACATTTACTGCATGAAATTCCCTGATTTTTCCCTGATTTTCATGACATTTTCAAATTACCTGATTTTTCCCTGCATGAAATTTTTATTCAGCATTTCCTTGTTTTCCCTATTTTCCCTGAATCCATGGCCACCCTGTTTTAAACAGATCACCAAATGGAATGAAAATACAAAGAAGTGTTGAGACGAATAATTACTTACTCTCTAGAAGTTTAAATGCCTTAGTGAATTCATGATCAAAGATAACTTCATTCGGCTGTTTGTAGTGAAGGTGTGGCTTTTTGGCAGCCCTTGTATAACTCTCTGTCTTAGGCACTTGTGTTAGCTTGTCAGTAAAGTTTTCTAATCCTATCCTCTTCTCTATTATTTGTCTCAAAGAAACTCTGAAAAGAACATGCAGAGTGAGTGGAAGTATAAGTGATCGAGTCTTTACGAAAGTTGCACGGTAATTCCAAATTTTATAAAATACATGTATTGACATTCTTTTACACATCAAATTTAGAAGTACTTGTACATTAGTAAATGAAATTCCGATAAGAGCAAGATTATTCTGGATTTAATCAGCAATTCAATACAGAATGATTTTTTCTGGTCTTCAATCTATCATAAGATTTAATTCCTAAAATGAACTGTTACATAATAGCACATGTACTTACTTATTGAAAGTTTCATTTGAGTCATCATTGAAGAGAACAGATATTCCCAGTGAGAATGCACACAATCCCTGGACGATCGACTCATTCTCATCATTATCAGAGGCCGATACTTGGGTTATTAACTACATCAAGTCAAGGAAAGTTCATAATCATTACATTAAATATGATACATGTATTTCTTCTTATTGGATTTGTACCTAAAAGTTAAGATGTCATTTTAAACAAAATTTAATTTTGTCCGTACTTTATACAAAATACAGTGCTGCAAGAAAGAGACATGCTTCTGTACAAGCAAAAGATGGTGGTCTTCCTTCAATCTCACATCCTCACTGTGACGTATCACGTGATACACAAATGATATGTTCCACGGGAATCCCCTTTGATTAAAACAAGTAAATACTATCTAAATCTACTTTATATGAATTTACTTTAGGCCTATCATATGGTCATTATTATTAATTCATATGATGGTAATTTATTCTGGTCAAGAAAAGACATATATTTGGAGAACACTTAAACAGAAAATTTTGTATCTGTCGTGCACCATATCATAACATGTGGTAAGCATTGAAAAAAATCTGTTTAAGTGTTCTCCGAAGTACACGTCTATTCTTGACCAGAAAAGATAACCATAATATCATTGATGATAATGGCCATATGATAGGCCTAAAGTAAAATCATATCAATAAGATTTAAGCAGTATTCACTTGGTTTAATCAAAGGGGATTCCCGTGGAACATATCATTTGCGTATCATGTGATACGCCACAGTGACATCTTCAATGACATTTTAAAAAGACCCACGATTCCAATCATAGGCAAACAAAAGACTAATAGACTCTGTTACCTATACTGAACAGATATAGAAAATCTCAGTCAAGGGTGACTGCTACGAATAATCACAACCGAAGAATTAGCCGAGGTTGAGATATTTACTGTATACTGGTATCACCTGAGACTAAGATTCCTCTATATCGGTCTCAAACACAGTAAAAGATTCTACTTCTCTCAGTTCTGTATTACACGAAATATGAATGTGTCTTTGTGTCATCATCGGAGTGTGAGAAAGAAAAATCTCCCATGGGTAGTTCAGTAGTATTTCCTTGGCTAAGGTGTGAGAAAAGATTGAGTTCTCATAAATGTCATTACATATTTTTCTTGAAGCCGATTCCATCATATGCACTGTCTATGAATATAAACCAAGGATACATAAGGTATATTTGCTGAGTTGGCCAGAAAATGGGCTACAGCTATTGGACAGTCCATCATCCAACCACAGAGCAGCATCAGTAAGCCAATCCTAGTTTGTACTTTACCTCCCTACAAGAAAGCAGTAACAAATATTCAACAGAACAGCCTTTTGTTACTCTGAAAAGTTAAATTATGTATTCAATACAAAGCACTGTCAGAAGGCAATAAATATTATGTATTTGTGAAACACAAATGGCCTCGTCAGCATCTTTGTCAGTAAAACAGCTGTAATGCAAAAAGAAGGTCAATCTCAAAGTTCAAGGTCACAAGGTAAAAGTTTTGGTATGCATGGAAAGGTCTTGTCACAAGGAATACACATGCAAAGCTATATCACTTACTATTCAAAAGTTATGCCCAAGGATAAAGTTTTCACAGACAGACAGACAAAACTATATACCCTCGAATCTCCATTTACAGGTGCATAAAAAGCTAGCAAGAAATGAATAAATGTCTCAAAAGAATAATAAAAAGACAAATAATTATAAGGCATATTATATGGGAGTCAAACAGACTCCTAGATAGTTTTACAGGGAGAGTGGTATGCAAAATACAAAACTTACCTGGGCCAGTATATTACAGCACTGCTGTAACAGAGAGACAGGGGGACTGCCTAAGCTTGTAGCTAGTTGTACACGTAACAGCTGCTCTTTCTGTTGCTCATTCCCCATAATGGCATGAAGCAGAGCTACCGAGGCAAACCAGTTAGAGAGAGAGTCTCCACTGAACAAACCACCACATAACAACTGACCTGCACTTATCGTATTTGCTGTAAGGAAATAGATGTTATCTATATCATTAGCTACTAGGATAGGATTTACATGTATCAACATTGAACATGTATATCAATTCAATAAGATTTCAAAAAAAAAAACTTAAGACTTTTTCAAGAAGTTGTGAATTCAAAAACCATCAACGTAATTTCAAGAAGTTGTGAATTCAAAAACCATCAACGTAATCAATATTGGGAAAAAGAAGATTTGAATATCCGTAGAAAATTCAACAAAATGACAGGCAAAAAAACTAATCATATATTTATCACTTACCATCAGAGGAGGTAGGGAGTAAGGTCTGTACAATCTGGGATTGGCCTACTTCATTTTTGTAGAGGAAAGACTGAAAACAATACAGTACGGCACACCGGAGAGTAAAAGGCTGCTTCTCGTTAACCATCGACATAAGCAGTACAACTATGGCAGGTCTGTGAACAGGCAAAAGTAATATATTTATTCAAAGTCTATCAGACCAGGCTATGACTTACACCATGCACAATCTTATTAAAGAGTATAGGTAAAGCACTTACATTTCATCCTAGAGACCATATACCTAGGCATATTTATATATACATGTACATGTACGTAAGTATTTTCCAATAAAGAGCCAGAGAGGTGAAATGTTTTGGAAATAAAAAATTCAAGTCTTTTATAATTTTTTGTTGTTGATTACTGTAAATTGGTTTTTATTCGTCAGGTACCAATTTTCGTCATTTTCGTCAGTGCCTCCCTTGACGAAATTACGTATCGACAAATTTAATACTCCTGACAAAATATAGTGTAGAAAGGAAAAATTGAATCTTAAGATTTATTACGACAGGCAAATGATAAATCATTGAAAACTGAATACGCACATAAGGTCGCATTCAATGTACTTCTAATTAACAAATCATATGTCTTCACAACAAGCTAGATGATATACATGTCTCTAATTGTTTGTTTACCAATTATTGTTAAACAAACAATGAAAACATATGCATACGACCTATTTAAATGTTAAGTTGGCATTTGAACAGAGGAATTTACATTTTAAGGACCCTTGGATGACGAATTTACGTACTGACGAAGTGGTCATTTTGAACAAATTGACGAAAATTGGTACTGACGAAAATAAAGCAATTTACAGTATACAAGTGTATATTTTTGGTAGATTTTTTATAGGTACTTTCGACATGGCTTATATCCTAATATAGACTCATATATATTACATACCTAGGTGGGTTTGATGGAGCCATCACAGAGGCAAAATACTCCTGGTTCTGTAGATTTCCCCTGATGACCTCAGATACTGTGTTAATGGTCTATAATACAAAAGATTCTATCAAAATTCTGATTTTATTCGGAAATGTTATAGACCAGGTTGATTCGTACATGTATTTCAGGAGAATAATTTACAAAAACTGTTAAGGTATACCGACCTCAGTGAGAACATCTGCCGGCACCCCACTGGCCATAAGGATCTTAGACAACTGCTGTAATAATCCTGTTAATCATAATACATGTATATCGTAATGAAAACTTACATGTAGTTTAGGCAAACTAATAGTCTTTTACAAAATTAAAATATTAGCAGTAAATTATTTAACATTATGAATCGACATTATTTTTTAAATTCATTTGAATGATTGTTTATTTACTGACCACACTGAAACATTGTCCTCTGGCACGCAGTACTTTGTTGTTGCGGATTATTTGGTGATACAAGGCACCTCACTAGCTGAAACGAATTAAATATTGTTGAGAAATTTTATCTGTGGAAAATCAACTACGACAGAAATATTATGAAGCAGACTGAAGTCAAATCAAAATCAATGGAAAGGATTGACTGTAAAGGAGCTGATAAGATAAGACGTAAAATCTGCCCTAAAATGTGGAAATTTGAAAATGGAAATTTTAAGAAAATCGTTCGTTAAATTAATACAAATACAGTATCCCATCAAACTCTGAAGTTAATTTAGATCTATTATGCATAATATTGCTTATATTTGTGTCAACACTTGTTTCTTTCCCATAGAAATCAATAGAAAACGGAAAAGTTTTTTTTAACATTGTTCCCCCCAGAGATACAGAACGCCACTTATACTGGAGGTGTATATTCATAATAAAAATTTTCTGGAAAAGTGGGGTTCTGTATCTCTGGGGGGAACACTACCCCAGAGACGAAAAACCAAAAAAAGGAATGGGGTGCATTTGTTAAAGAATCGATCTTTAAGATCATCAAATATGGAAAATTTGACTATTTTTCCTCCTTAATCAATCAAAAGATGTGTTCTAAATACGATTGAATGAAATGTAAAACAATTAGGAACGAAATAATCAGAAGCTATGTGTATTTCTCTGCTAATGTGTATTTTGCACGGAAAAGCTTCTATTATAGCCATCACATACAAAATAAGACCGTATTTTGAGTTCCGGATTTAATTATTTACCGATTAGAGGAAATAGAACTTTCGAAATGTATTTCTGATATACAATGTAGATGTATTTGATATCTTTTAGTTATTATTTATCCATTTCAGGCAAAATATTCTCAAATTTCCACGTTTATGGTCGAAATTATCAGTTTTATTACCCGAGCACCCCTACCTCTTTGGACCTTCATTTTAGAATCTTGGGAGTATTTCATCGAAAAGTAAAACGTTAAAAAAGGTCTTCAAATACATTTTATTTCAATAATGGTTATCTTTTGTCTGCATATTCACAGTCATGTGGAAGAAATACGGCTCGAGATTTAGGGCTAAAAACTGCCCTTATCTTATCAGCTCCTTTTAAAAATAGACTAACAGGCAAAACTCCAACTTCTACAGTACCTAAACTTGAGTAAAAACTATCATGTTTCATAGACGTTACATCATATTTAGCATGCTTAGCATGCTTAGTATATAAATATGATGGTAGCCTTCTCTTACTGTTAACATGAGATGTATGTTGGTGACTTTCTGAGCCGACCATCCCACTTGTGACGATGTGTGTTCTGACTCCAGGTCAAAATAAGGTGTCAATCTCTGTATGTAGCTGCTCTCTCTGAAGAAATTCTGGTTAGATGTGTTGTTCTTCAGCAGATTGGTGAGTAATATAAGGCAATCCTCTACCACTATACCTGTATAATAAAGGAAGAATGAAGAGATGTCACACAAGCCTCCTCACATACTTTAGTATTATTCAATTTCTTTATCATAAATAAAATTAAGGAAAGGAATATGCTGGAATTTTGAGGTTAGCAGGAGTAACTTCAAATAAATACACATTATTTCAGACTTCGTTTACCAATACATTGCAATATTTTCATTCCTAATGCATATCATGATACGTTTAAAAACAAAAAGAAACGGTTCAAATAGTTGATATATCTGAAGATTACAGAAAGCCTATCTTAGACAATAATTTTTTCATTATACAAAATCAAATCCTAGAGAATTGCAATAAATCACGATAATAATTTTGCATACATGTATTGCAATATATGGCGATAAGATTTTCAGCTGCGATACCCAGCACTAATGCTTTTGAAGTAATCATCAGTTATTGCAAGTTATCACTTATGTGTTTACGCTTGTACTTAATTACAGAATCATATTTCAAGTTTGCTACCTCCATCACTGTTTCCTTCATCCCTGACGATATCTAGTAAACGTTCAAATGCGTTTTCAAAAGCCACAATTTTCTGTAGATTTGTATTATTTTTTGTTAATTGCGTCAACAGCAACAAGGCCTGTAAATAAGAAAAAAAAACATCTCTTTTACTGGAATCTGGCAGTGACAAAGTATTTTTCTTTTGTTATGACATGAATAATGACAAACTATTCAAGAAGTATAAGCTCTAAAATCAGATATCTACTTTGAAAGTACAGCACACAAGGATGACATGAGACAGATTTTCCATGATAAAGTACATTAAAGAAATAAAAGATGAATCATACATCTACATGTAATCATCAGCACATATAAATGTAGAAATTAGAAGATAAATCGTCTTACATCATTACGTATGATTTCTCTGCTATCTGACAGAAGGTCCATCAGCTTCGACACACCCATAGGACTGACCAGTATAACCTCCTGTAATTCTTTACCCCGATTCATCAACAAAATAGTTAGTAACTTGACCGTTGGCCATCGTACATGGAAGTCATATTCCTGTTGGTAAGACAACATCTTATTATCGAAGGAAGATATATTTTTATCAGCACATAACAAAATGGTCAGTAACTTGATTTAAGCAATTTTACATAGAAGTCATATTCCTGTTGATAAGACAACATCTTACTTTTATAGACATATTGTACACCTGGAAAGGTTAAAACTGTTTTAATTTTCTCCCACTGACCTAACCCAAAATTCAAATCCAAGTTAAATAAAACAAAGACTTGTGCATTAAAGATAGATCTGATATTCTTTTTTCAAGAGAAAATACGAAATTATCAAATTTATTTCAAAGCAAATCAGTCCTATAAGTCCCATTTAAATGTACTTGGCGATTCAAAGCAAGTACATGTAAACAAAACGATGTTTTCTAATTAGTAATTAACATTTGTACAAAATATGTACATACATGTATATACACACACATGTAGAACAGCTTACTGTTATACTGACCTCCAACAATGATAACAATAGCGATATATTGTCTTGATTCTTTGTAAATATTTCCGCGAACTGAGTCCCTAGGTCCTCTGCTTCATTACTTGGTATATTACTTTCGTCATCTAAAATACACAAATAGTTTTGAAAAATAAAATGTTAGACAGGGTCTTTAACAAATCACTATGTGGATTATAAAAAAAACTTGTCAGAAATTACTGTCCTGGAAGTTATATTACAGTAGAATGAAAACTTGGAATGAAAATGTCAGATCTGTGATAGGAAAGGCTAAAAAATAATCCTTGTACATACATGTACTGACATCACAAATACACCAATTAGTTCATTTGTTTAATTTCTATGAATTAGTTATATGTTACGTACATGTACTGTACAATTACATAACAATGTCATGATATCCGAAATATACATTCAATGAAACAATCTTGACGTTGTGACTGTGACAGAGGAATCTTATCCAAGTGTAAAAGTTTTGCAGATCTAGCAAATCTCTTGCACTAGGATGAGATTCCCCTGTCTCAGCTGCAACATCATGATTAATAATTATCTCACTTAGCTCATTTCATTATCACTAAAATGATATCTTAACCAGTATTGATACCAAAATCTTCTCAAATCTAATAATGACATGATGTAACATTCTACGACTGCAAGAATATACATGTATGTCAAGTGGAGTGTGATATAAGAAAATCTCACACTGTCACGTCTACAGTTTTTTTTCAATCTCAAGACATAAGTGAGTAAGACACTAGCAGTGGTTCATTTTCGCCTGTGTTTTGCGTATTTTATGCTTAAAATCCATTAAAAACCATTCGATTTCTGTCGATCGCCTCATGAGTATGCATGAGAATACTAAGGTAATCCTTGAGGTGACTTGTGCGAAACAGAAACACTCACTCTTCATGCCAATTTATTCAAGTAGGTAGTTCCCTAAATTAAACCTCACACCTGTCAAGCAGCTTAAATTCTAAGTCTTGGTATTGATTTTTTATGTAAGCATGAAATGTTGGTCTGCTAACAACAATAGCCATGTTACAATGACCAGTGAGAGCAATGTTCCGTTAGGTTTATGATACTGTTAAGACATGTTGATAATGGTAGGTATTCATGCGTGCATTTGCCGATTTGTGTCAAAGTATTAGAAATATAAAACATTTCTCTTGTCCACATAATCCATGTAGTCCATGCACTTTTGCAAGTCAATGCTACATTTCGCTTTTATTCAGCAGTATAAATGAAAAGAATTGGTACATTTTCTTGCAACTTCAGGTATCATATTCATGTTACTAGTAACATCAAGTCTGAAATTGTATGCAAAGGTTATACTAGGTATTTCTCAAACTTGCTAGATCAAAGAACTACTGGAACAATACACTTAATTTACTTATTAGCCCCCCCCCCCCCCCCCCCCCCCCCCCCCCCCCCCCCAAAAAAAAACCAGAAGTCTCTGACGAGACTGTAGCTCTCCTGGTTGTTTTTTCTAAAACATCAATTTCCTTTCTTTTTTTTTTTAAACCAGGACCATAGGGAGCAAGCGCTCTAACAAATTATAAGTAGCATGACAAAACTACATATCCATTATACTGCAACTATAATAGCACTCATATAATTCATAATATCTGAGATAAAGTATTTCTAAAAAGAATGTCACACATTTTCCAAGATCCTAGGGGCCAAGGACTGCTAGCTCAAATGAACTACCAATGACACATCAAGACTTGGATAAAGAATTAACTCCCCATCATAAATAGCTTTAAACGAGAAGAGAGCACAACTATATAGGAAAAATTACCACACCCATTTTCAAAGACCCTAGGGGTATAAGGCTAAAACAAAATATCAGGTGCACATCTATGCCACAGACCTGTATAATCATTGCAAAAAGAATTAATTCTAAATCATTTATAGTGTCAGAGGAGTTGCAAGCACAAGATTACATTTACTTATATAGGAAAAATGACCCACCCATTTCTGAGACCCTAAGGGTCAGGGGCTAAAACATAAAAACAGGTGCACAACTAGACCAGAGACCCATCATATTGCAATAAGAATTTAGTCAGAGGAGTTGTGAGCACAAGATTACATAGAGTTATATAGGAGAAAATGACCACACCCATTTCTATGACCCTGGGGGTCAGGGGCTCAAACAATATATCAGCACAACCAGACCACAGACCCATCACATTGCAGAAAGAATTAAGTCTCCATCATTTATAGTGTCAGAGGAGTTGCGAGCACAAGATTACATAGAGTTGTATAGATGAAAATGACCACACCCATTTCTAAGACCCTGGGGGTCAGGGGCTCAAACAAAATATCAGGTGCACAACAAGATCACAGACCCATCATACTTCAAAAAGAATTAAGGTCTCGGTACACCCCCCCTTCCTTTATTGGACAAGGGTTATTTTCGTAGTGACCACTGTCAAAAATGGGTATTTTATACGAGGCTGCCTTATGAACCCAATTTGACCATACTTCATTTAAGAACTACTTTAAACTTGCTAAGAAGGCTTTCCTGGTGAAAATAAACTGATCTTGAAATACGAAACTGCTCCTGATTTTATGTGTAGCTAGCTGACTTCTTGTATACACTCAAATGACATGTGGGGGAAATGGGCAGAATTGAAGTGTAAGTATACATGTGTTTGACAAAGCTGCTGACATTGTGGAAAATTGAATCTATGAATGTACATTGAATGTGGTATCATTGGAAAGAGCAAGATTTGTGCAAGAAATTGACAGATTCAAAATTTGTGGAAAAGTGTTATTTTTGAGGTCAGAGGGGTCAGAAATTGGGTCACTTGGGGATTTTTTACTCATTTTTAGTGATATTTGATGCTAAGCTTATTGATTATTATGTCAAAGGTAAGTAAGCTGTAGATATGATATAGCACTGTTATGAAACATTGCAGTCTTGGTGGCAATACAGCACAGAAAAAATAATTGTAAAACTGTTGCCATAGCAACCATTGACAGAAAACCCAAACTGGCCCTCTAATTTCATGCAATTCTTGCGACGGGGTGTGTACCGAGACCATAAGCAATTGTCGCTCAGATTCAAATTTTCAAAATTGGTTTCCATGGCAACACTTTACTTATTTTGTAGGTCTTGACTCTGCTGTTTCATATAATACCAACTTTGGAGTGGTAAAGCTAAAAACAAAATTTTTTTGATTGTTATGAAAATTCATGGTACCGTAGTATTCAGTTCATTTTTGAAGAAATGATACTCAGCCTGTGGCAAGATGGTGCCAGTCTACCACTTTTACAGAATAATTTATAGATGTAGATGAAAAATTTCAGTATCTATGTATACAGAAATAGTATATTTAGTAGGATATAGTCAAATATGGACAAATGTGGTTACCATAGCAACCATTTTCTTCCAAACCTTATTACTGCTGTTGACAGTGTTTTCCACTTCCGCTACTATGCGGAGCAGTTTATCGAGCTCCGAAGCGACAAATTTTTGTCGTTGCAATGGCAACTGCTGATCAAAATATGATTTTAGATATTTTAAATCATTTAAATTCCATTGAATGATAGTCAATAGCATGAAAATGTGAAAATTTTAAACTTTTGTATTGCACCGTTTCTTTCATTTTTGGCTCAACAAGCGAAATGGCTATTGCGCGTTGTATGGTTCTTTCCACAGAGTAGTACGACAAAACTAAAGTGCGCAACACAAAAAGGAAAGTTGCGTTTAAAGCGAAAGACCTCATATTCTGGTATCAACGCAAAAAAATTCTTCGAAGGGTGAAAAATGAAATGCTTATGGTCTCGGTACACCCCCCCTTCCTTTATTGGACAAGGGTTATTTTCGTAGTGACCACTGTCAAAAATGGGTATTTTATACGAGGCTGCCTTATGAACCCAATTTGACCATACTTCATTTGAAGAACTACTTTAAACTTGCTAAGAAGGCTTTCCTGGTGAAAATAAACTGATCTTGAAATACGAAACTGCTCCTGATTTTATGTGTAGCTAGCTGACTTCTTGTATACACTCAAATGACATGTGGGGGAAATGGGCAGAATTGAAGTGTAAGTATACATGTGTTTGACAAAGCTGCTGACATTGTGGAAAATTGAATCTATGAATGTACATTGAATGTGGTATCATTGGAAAGAGCAAGATTTGTGCAAGAAATTGACAGATTCAAAATTTGTGGAAAAGTGTTATTTTTGAGGTCAGAGGGGTCAGAAATTGGGTTACTCTGGGGATTTTTTACTCATTTTTAATGATATTTGATGCTAAGCTTATTGATTATTATGTCAAAGGTAAGTAAGCTGTAGATATGATATAGCACTGTTATGAAACATTGCAGTCTTGGTGGTAATACAGCACAGAAAAAATAATTGTAAAACTGTTGCCATAGCAACCATTGACACAAAACCCAAACTGGCCCTCTAATTTCATGTAATTCTTGCGACGGGGTGTGTACCGAGACCATAAGCAATTGTCGCTCAGATTCAAATTTTCAAAATTGGTTTCCATGGCAACACTTTACTTATTTTGTAGGTCTTGACTCTGCTGTTTCATAAAATACCAACTTTGGAGTGGTAAAGCTAAAAACAAAATTTTTTTGATTGTTATGAAAATTCATGGTAGCATAGTGTTTAGTTCATTTTATGAAGAAATGATACTCAGCCTGTGGCAAGATGGTGCCAGTCCACCACTGTTACAGAATAATTTATAGATGTAGATGAAAATTTTCAGTATCTATGTATACAGAAATAGTATATTTAGTAGGTTATAGTCAAATATGGATAAATGTGGTTACCATAGCAACCATTTTCTTCCAAACCTTATTACTGCTGTTGACAGTGTTTTCCACTTCCGCTACTATGCGGAGCAGTTTATCGAGCTCCGAAGCGACAAATTTTTGTCGTTGCAATGGCAACTGCTGATCAAAATATGATTTTAGACATTTTAAATCATTTTAATTCCATTGAATGATAGTCAATAGCATGAAAATGTGAAAATTTTAAACTTTTGTATTGCACCGTTTCTTTCATTTTTGGCTCAACAAGCGAAATGGCTATTGGCGTTGTATGGTTCTTTCCACAGAGTAGTGCGACAAAACTAAAGTGCGCAACACAAAAAGGAAAGTTGCGTTTAAAGCGAAAGACCTCATATTCTGGTATTATCGCAAAAAAATTTCTTCGAAGGGTGAAAAATGAAATGCTTATAAGCAATTGTCGCTCAGATTCAAATTTTCAAAATTGGTTTCCATGGCAACACTTTACTTATTTTGTAGGTCTTGACTCTGCTGTTTCATATAATACCAACTTTGGAGTGGTAAAGCTAAAAACAAAATTGTTTTGATTGTTATGAAAATTCATGGTACCGTAGTATTCAGTTCATTTTTGAAGAAATGATACTCAGCCTGTGGCAAGATGGTGCCAGTCTACCACTTTTACAGAATAATTTATAGATGTAGATGAAAAATTTCAGTATCTATGTATACAGAAATAGTATATTTAGTAGGATATAGTCAAATATGGACAAATGTGGTTACCATAGCAACCATTTTCTTCCAAACCTTATTACTGCTGTTGACAGTGTTTTCCACTTCCGCTACTATGCGGAGCAGTTTATCGAGCTCCGAAGCGACAAATTTTTGTCGTTGCAATGGCAACTGCTGATCAAAATATGATTTTAGATATTTTAAATCATTTAAATTCCATTGAATGATAGTCAATAGCATGAAAATGTGAAAATTTTATACTTTTGTATTGCACTGTTTCTTTCATTTTTGGCTCAACAAGCGAAATGGCTATTCGCGTTGTATGGTTCTTTCCACAGAGTAGTGCGACAAAACTAAAGTGCGCAACACAAAAAGGAAAGTTGCGTTTAAAGCGAAAGACCTCATATTCTGGTATCATCGCAAAAAAAATTCTTCGAAGGGTGAAAAATGAAATGCTTATGGTCTCGGTACACCCCCCCTTCCTTTATTGTGACAAGGGCTTATTTTCGTAGTGACCACTGTCAAAAATGGGTATTTTATACAAGGCTGCCTTATGAACCAAATTTGACCATACTTCATTTGAGAACTACTTTAAACTTGCTAAGAAGGCTTTCCTGGTGAAAATAAACTGATCTTGAAATACGAAACTGCTCCTGATTTTATGTGTAGCTAGCTGACTTCTTGTATACACTCAAATGACATGTGGGGGAAATGGGCAGAATTGAAGTGTAAGTATACATGTGTTTGACAAAGCTGCTGACATTGTGGAAAATTGAATCTATGAATGTACATTGAATGTGGTATCATTGGAAAGAGCAAGATTTGTGCAAGAAATTGACAGATTCAAAATTTGTGGAAAAGTGTTATTTTTGAGGTCAGAGGGGTCAGAAATTGGGTCACTTTGGGGATTTTTTACTCATTTTTAGTGATATTTGATGCTAAGCTTATTGATTATTATGTCAAAGGTAAGTAAGCTGTAGATATGATATAGCACTGTTATGAAACATTGCAGTCTTGGTGGTAATACAGCACAGAAAAAATAATTGTAAAACTGTTGCCATAGCAACCATTGACAGAAAACCCAAACTGGCCCTCTAATTTCATGCAATTCTTGCGACGGGGTGTGTACCGAGACCATAAGCAATTGTCGCTCAGATTCAAATTTTCAAAATTGGTTTCCATGGCAACACTTTACTTATTTTGTAGGTCTTGACTCTGCTGTTTCATATAATACCAACTTTGGAGTGGTAAAGCTAAAAACAATTTTTTTATTGTTATGAAAATTCATGGTTCCATAGTGTTCAGTTCATTTTTTGAAGAAATGATACTCAGCCTGTGGCAAGATGGTGCCAGTCTACCACTTTTACAGAATAATTTATAGATGTAGATGAACAATTTCAGTATCTATGTATACAGAAATAGTATATTTAGTAGGATATAGTCAAATATGGACAAATGTGGTTACCATAGCAACCATTTTCTTCCAAACCTTATTACTGCTGTTGACAGTGTTTTCCACTTCCGCTACTATGCGGAGCAGTTTATCGAGCTCCGAAGCGACAAATTTTTGTCGTTGCAATGGCAACTGCTAATCAAAATATGATTTTAGACATTTTAAATCATTTTAATTCCATTGAATGATAGTCAATAGCATGAAAATGTGAAAATTTTAAACTTTTGTATTGCACTGTTTCTTTCATTTTTGGCTCAACAAGCGAAATGGCTATTCGCGTTGTATGGTTCTTTCCACAGAGTAGTGCGACAAAACTAAAGTGCGCAACACAAAAAGGAAAGTTGCGTTTAAAGCGAAAGACCTCATATTCTGGTATCATCGCAAAAAAAATTCTTCGAAGGGTGAAAAATGAAATGCTTATGGTCTCGGTACACCCCCCCTTCCTTTATTGTGACAAGGCTTATTTTCGTAGTGACCACTGTCAAAAATGGGTATTTTATACGAGGCTGCCTTATGAACCAAATTTGACCATACTTCATTTGAGAACTACTTTAAACTTGCTAAGAAGGCTTTCCTGGTGAAAATAAACTGATCTTGAAATACGAAACTGCTCCTGATTTTATGTGTAGCTAGCTGACTTCTTGTATACACTCAAATGACATGTGGGGGAAATGGGCAGAATTGAAGTGTAAGTATACATGTGTTTGACAAAGCTGCTGACATTGTGGAAAATTGAATCTATGAATGTACATTGAATGTGGTATCATTGGAAAGAGCAAGATTTGTGCAAGAAATTGACAGATTCAAAATTTGTGGAAAAGTGTTATTTTTGAGGTCAGAGGGGTCAGAAATTGGGTCACTTTGGGGATTTTTTACTCATTTTTAGTGATATTTGATGCTAAGCTTATTGATTATTATGTCAAAGGTAAGTAAGCTGTAGATATGATATAGCACTGTTATGAAACATTGCAGTCTTGGTGGTAATACAGCACAGAAAAAATAATTGTAAAACTGTTGCCATAGCAACCATTGACAGAAAACCCAAACTGGCCCTCTAATTTCATGCAATTCTTGCGACGGGGTGTGTACCGAGACCATAAGCAATTGTCGCTCAGATTCAAATTTTCAAAATTGGTTTCCATGGCAACACTTTACTTATTTTGTAGGTCTTGACTCTGCTGTTTCATATAATACCAACTTTGGAGTGGTAAAGCTAAAAACAATTTTTTTATTGTTATGAAAATTCATGGTACCATAGTGTTCAGTTCATTTTTTGAAGAAATGATACTCAGCCTGTGGCAAGATGGTGCCAGTCTACCACTTTTACAGAATAATTTATAGATGTAGATGAAAATTTCAGTATCTATGTATACAGAAATAGTATATTTAGTAGGATATAGTCAAATATGGACAAATGTGGTTACCATAGCAACCATTTTCTTCCAAACCTTATTACTGCTGTTGACAGTGTTTTCCAATTCCGCTACTATGCGGAGCAGTTTATCAAGCTCCGAAGCGACAAATTTTTGTCGTTGCAATGGCAACTGCTGATCAAAATATGATTTTAGACATTTTAAATCATTTTAATTCCATTGAATGATAGTCAATAGCATGAAAATGTGAAAATTTTAAACTTTTGTATTGCACTGTTTCTTTCATTTTTGGCTCAACAAGCGAAATGGCTATTCGCGTTGTATGGTTCTTTCCAGGGAGTAGTGCGACAAAACTAAAGTGCGCAACACAAAAAGGAAAGTTGCGTTTAAAGCGAAAGACCTCATATTCTGGTATCATCGCAAAAAAAATTTTTCGAAGGGTGAAAAATGAAATGCTTATAAGCAATTGTCGCTCAGATTCAAATTTTCAAAATTGGTTTCCATGGCAACACTTTTCTTATTTTGTAGGTCTTGACTCTGCTGTTTCATATAATACCAACTTTGGAGTGGTAAAGCTAAAAACAAAATTTTTTGATTGTTATGAAAATTCATGGTACCATAGTGTTAGTTCATTTTATGAAGAAATGATACTCAGCCTGTGGCAAGATGGTGCCAGTCCTACCACTTTTACAGAATAATTTATAGATGTAGATGAAAAATTTTCAGTATCTATGTATACAGAAATAGTATATTTAGTAGGATATAGTCAAATATGGACAAATGTGGTTACCATAGCAACCATTTTCTTCCAAACCTTATTACTGCTGTTGACAGTGTTTTCCACTTCCGCTACTATGCGGAGCAGTTTATCGAGCTCCGAAGCGACAAATTTTTGTCGTTGCAATGGCAACTGCTGATCAAAATATGATTTTAGATATTTTAAATCATTTAAATTCCATTGAATGATAGTCAATAGCATGAAAATGTGAAAATTTTAAACTTTTGTATTGCACTGTTTCTTTCATTTTTGGCTCAACAAGCGAAATGGCTATTCGCGTTGTATGGTTCTTTCCACAGAGTAGTACGACAAAACTAAAGTGCGCAACACAAAAAGGAAAGTTGCGTTTAAAGCGAAAGACCTCATATTCTGGTATCAACGCAAAAAAATTCTTCGAAGGGTGAAAAATGAAATGCTTATGGTCTCGGTACACCCCCCCTTCCTTTATTGTGACAAGGGTTATTTTCGTAGTGACCACTGTCAAAAATGGGTATTTTATACAAGGCTGCCTTATGAACCCAATTTGACCATACTTCATTTGAGAACTACTTTAAACTTGCTAAGAAGGCTTTCCTGGTGAAAATAAACTGATCTTGAAATACGAAACTGCTCCTGATTTTATGTGTAGCTAGCTGACTTCTTGTATACACTCAAATGACATGTGGAGGAAATGGGCAGAATTGAAGTGTAAGTATACATGTGTTTGACAAAGCTGCTGACATTGTGGAAAATTGAATCTATGAATGTACATTGAATGTGGTATCATTGGAAAGAGCAAGATTTGTGCAAGAAATTGACAGATTCAAAATTTGTGGAAAAGTGTTATTTTTGAGGTCAGAGGGGTCAGAAATTGGGTCACTTTGGGGATTTTTTACTCATTTTTAGTGATATTTGATGCTAAGCTTATTGATTATTATGTCAAAGGTAAGTAAGCTGTAGATATGATATAGCACTGTTATGAAACATTGCAGTCTTGGTGGTAATACAGCACAGAAAAAATAATTGTAAAACTGTTGCCATAGCAACCATTGACAGAAAACCCAAACTGGCCCTCTAATTTCATGCAATTCTTGCGACGGGGTGTGTACCGAGACCATAAGCAATTGTCGCTCAGATTCAAATTTTCAAAATTGGTTTCCATGGCAACACTTTACTTATTTTGTAGGTCTTGACTCTGCTGTTTCATATAATACCAACTTTGGAGTGGTAAAGCTAAAAACAAAATTTTTTTGATTGTTATGAAAATTCATGGTTCCATAGTGTTCAGTTCATTTTTTGAAGAAATGATACTCAGCCTGTGGCAAGATGGTGCCAGTCTACCACTTTTACAGAATAATTTATAGATGTAGATGAACAATTTCAGTATCTATGTATACAGAAATAGTATGTTTAGTAGGATATAGTCAAATATGGACAAATGTGGTTACCATAGCAACCATTTTCTTCCAAACCTTATTACTGCTGTTGACAGTGTTTTCCACTTCCGCTACTATGCGGAGCAGTTTATCGAGCTCCGAAGCGACAAATTTTTGTCGTTGCAATGGCAACTGCTAATCAAAATATGATTTTAGACATTTTAAATCATTTTAATTCCATTGAATGATAGTCAATAGCATGAAAATGTGAAAATTTTAAACTTTTGTATTGCACTGTTTCATTCATTTTTGGCTCAACAAGCGAAATGGCTATTCGGCGTTGTATGGTTCTTTCCACAGAGTAGTGCGACAAAACTAAAGTGCGCAACACAAAAAGGAAAGTTGCGTTTAAAGCGAAAGACCTCATATTCTGGTATTATCGCAAAAAAATTTCTTCGAAGGGTGAAAAATGAAATGCTTATGGTCTCGGTACACCCCCCCTTCCTTTATTGGACAAGGGTTATTTTCGTAGTGACCACTGTCAAAAATGGGTATTTTATACGAGGCTGCCTTATGAACCCAATTTGACCATACTTCATTTAAGAACTACTTTAAACTTGCTAAGAAGGCTTTCCTGGTGAAAATAAACTGATCTTGAAATACGAAACTGCTCCTGATTTTATGTGTAGCTAGCTGACTTCTTGTATACACTCAAATGACATGTGGGGGAAATGGGCAGAATTGAAGTGTAAGTATACATGTGTTTGACAAAGCTGCTGACATTGTGGAAAATTGAATCTATGAATGTACATTGAATGTGGTATCATTGGAAAGAGCAAGATTTGTGCAAGAAATTGACAGATTCAAAATTTTTGGAAAAGTGTTATTTTTTAGGTCAGAGGGGTCAGAAATTGGGTTACTCTGGGGATTTTTTACTCATTTTTAATGATATTTGATGCTAAGCTTATTGATTATTATGTCAAAGGTAAGTAAGCTGTAGATATGATATAGCACTGTTATGAAACATTGCAGTCTTGGTGGTAATACAGCACAGAAAAAATAATTGTAAAACTGTTGCCATAGCAACCATTGACACAAAACCCAAACTGGCCCTCTAATTTCATGTAATTCTTGCGACGGGGTGTGTACCGAGACCTAAGTCTTCATCATTTATATTGTCAGAGGAGTTGCGAGCACAGATTATATAGAGTTATATAGGAGAAAATGACCACACCCATTTCTTAGACCCTGTGGGTCAAGGGCTCAAACAAAATATCAGGTGCACAATGAGACTACAGACCCATCATATTGCAAAAAAAATTAAGTCTCCATCATTTATAAAGTCAGAGGAGTTGCGAACACAAGATTACATACTATTAGAATTATATAGGAGAAAATGACCACACCCATTTCTAAGACCCTGGGGGTCAGGGGGCTCAAACAAAATATCAAGTGCACAACAAGACCACAGACCCATCATATTGCAAAAAGATTTAAGTCTCCATCATTTATAGTGTCAGAGGAGTTGCGAACACAAGGTTACATAGAGTTATATAGGAGAAAATGACCACACCCATTTCTAAGACCCTGGGGGTCAGGGGCTCAAACAAAATATCAGGTGCACAACTAGACTACAGACCCATCATATTGCAAAAAGAATTAAGTCTCCATCATTTATAGTGTCAGAGGAGTTGCGAACACAAGGTTACATAGAGTTATATAGGAGAAAATGACCACACCCGTTTCTAAGACCCTGGGGGTCAGGGGCTCAAACAAAATATCAGGTGCACAACAAAACCACAGACCCATCATATTGCAAAAAAAATTAAGTCTCCATCATTTATAGTGTCAGAGGAGTTGTCCGGACAAGATTACATAGAATTTAATGACCATGCCCATTTTATAAGACCCTGGGGGTCAGGGACTGAAACTAAATGTCAGGTGCACAACTAGACCATGGACCAAGTAAAATGCAAAAAGAATAATTTTCTATCTCAAACAGTTTCAGAGGAGTTGTCCGAACAAGATTACATAGAATTTAATGACCACGCCCATTTTCTAAGACCCTGGGGGTCAGGGAGTGAAACTTAATGTCAGGTGCACAACTAGACCATGGTCTAAGTAAAATGCAAAAAGAATTAACTTTCTATCTCTTACAGTTTCAGAGGAGTTGTCCGGACAAGAATTGTTTACGGACAGACGGACAGACGGACAGACAGACAGACGGACAGACGGACGGACGCCGGACAAAGGGTGATCGCATAAGCTCGACTGGTCTGAGACCAGTAGAGCTAATAAAAAACCAGAAGTCTCTGACCAGACTGTAGCTTTCCTGATTGTTTTTTTCTAAAACATCAATTTCCTTTCTTTTTTTTTTAAACCAAGACCATAGGGAGCAGGCGCTCTAACAAATTATACGGTAAGTAGCATGACAAAACAACATATCCATTAGACTGCAACTATGATATCACTCATATAATTCATAATATATGAGATAAAGTATTTCAAAAAAAAACATAGGTAATCACAGATTACAAAGCTCACCTCGTGACAGCAAAATTCAATTCAAACATATTTCTTAGTACATGTATATTGGCTTTTAAAGGCAAAACCACTCAAGCAGAAAAAGTAGGTCAAGGTCATTTTATGAAAGTTTGATCAAAGATATATCCAATATGCAAGTTTGGTACATGTAGCAGTTATACTTTGCTCAATATTGGCTTTTAAAGGCAAAATCACTCAAGCAGAAAAAGTAGGTCAAGATCATTTTATGAAAGATTGATCAAAGATACATCCAATATGCAAGTTTGGTACAAGTATCACTTATACTTTGCTCAATATTGGCTTTTAAAGGCAAAATCACTCAAGCGGAAAAAGTAGGTCGAGGTCATTTTATGAAAGATTGATCAAAGATACATCCAATATGCAAGTTTGGTACATGTATCACTTATACTTTGCTCAATATTGGCTTTTAAAGGCAAAATCACTCAGCGGAAAAAGTAGGTCGAGGTCATTTTATGAAAGATTGATCAAAGATACATCCAATATGCAAGTTTGGTACATGTATCACTTATACTTTGCTCAATATTGGCTTTTAAAGGCAAAATCACTCAAGCGGAAAAAGTAGGTCGAGGTCATTTTATGAAAGTTTTAACAAAGATACATCTAATATGCAAGTTTGGAACATCTAGCACTTATACTTTGCTCAATATTGGCTTTTAAAGGCAAAATCACTCAAGCAGAAAAAGTAGGTCAAGGTCATTTTATGAAAGTTTGATCAAAGATACATCCAATATGCAAGTTTGGTACATGTAGCACTTATACTTTGCTCAATATTGGCTTTTAAAAGCGAAATCACTCAAGTGGAAAAAGTAGGTCAGATGCTGCATCCGATGCATGGGTCCATCTCGGCATCCAAAGATGAATCACTTGTGCAAGTTTGGTTACTGTAGCATTAGTACTTTGTTAGATACTGAGCTACCCCAAACTTCTTATCCAAATCACTCAAGCGTAAAATGCAGGTCAGATGATGCATCCGGTGCATGGGTTCACCTCAGCATCCAAAGATGAATCACTTATGCAAGTTTGGTTACTGTAGCATCAGTACTTTGTCAGATACTGAGCTACCCCAAACTTCTTAACCAAGTCACTCAAGCGGAAAATGTAGGTCAGATGCTGCATCCGATGCATGGGTTCACCTCAGCATCCAAAGATGAATCACTTGTGCAAGTTTGGTTACTGTAGCATCAGTACTTTGTCAGATACTGAGCTACCCCAAACTTCTTAACCAAGTCACTCAAGCGGAAAATGTAGGTCAGATGCTGCATCCGATGCATGGGTTCACCTCAGCATCCAAAGATGAATCACTTGTGCCAGTTTGGTTACTGTAGCATTAGTACTTTGTCAGATACTGAGCTACCCCAAACTTCTTAACCAAGTCACTCAAGCGGAAAATGTAGGTCAGATGCTGCATTCCATGCATGGGTTCACCTCAGCATCCAAAGATGAATCACTTGTGCAAGTTTGGTTACTGTAGCATCAGTACTTTGTCAGATACTGAGCTACCCCAAACTTCTTAACCAAGTCACTCAAGCGGAAAATGTAGGTCAGATGCTGCATACGATGCATGGGTTCACTTCAGCATCCAAAGATGAATCACTTGTGCCAGTTTGGTTACTGTAGCATTAGTACTTTGTCAGATACTGAGCTACCCCAAACTTCTTAACCGGACGCGGACGCGGACGCGGACACGGACGCGGACACGGACGCGGACGAGGACGCGGACACGGACGCGGACGCGGACGCGGACGCGGACGCGGACGCGGACGCGTAGGGTTATAGCATAAGCTCACTCAACTTCGTCGAGGTGAGCTAAAAATGCCACACCCCATTTTCCAAGATCCTAGGGGCCAAGGGCTGCTAGCTCAAATGACACATCAAGACTACAGATCCTTAATATTGGATAAAGAATTAACTCCCCATCATTAATAGCTTTAAACGAGTAGAGAGCACAACTACATAGGAACAAATTACCACACCCATTTTCAAAGACCCTAGGGGTATAGGGATAAAACAAAATATCAGGTGCACAACTAGACCACAGACCAATCATTGCAAAAAGAATTAATTCTACATCATTTATAGTGTCAGAGGAGTTGCAAGCACAAGATTACATTGACTTACATAGGAGAAAATGACCACACCCATTTCTAAGACCCTAAGGGTCAGGGGCTAAAACATAATATCAGGTGCACAACTAGACCACAGACCCATCATATTGCAACAAGAATTTAGTCTCCATCATTTATAGTGTCAGAGGAGTTGCGAGCACAAGATTACATTGTACATAGAGTAATACATGTATAAGAGAAAATGACCACACCCATTTCTATAACCCTGGGGGTCAGGGGCTCAAACAGAATATCAGGTGACCAACCAGACCACAGACCCATCACATTGCAAAAAGAATTAAGTCTCCATCATTCATAGTGTCAGAGGAGTTGCGAGCACAAGATTACATAGAGTTACATAGGAGAAAATGACCACACCCATTTCTAAGACCCATGGGGTCAGGGGCTCAAACAAAATATCAGGTGAACAACTAGACCACAAACCCATCAAATTGTATAAAGAATTTAGTCTCCATGATTTATAGTGTCAGAGGAGTTGAGAGCACAAGACTACATAGTGTTATATAGGAGAAAATGACCACACCCATTTATAAGACCCTGGGGGTCAGGGGCTGAAACAAAATATCAGGTGAACAACTAGACTACAGACCCATCATACTGCAAAAAGAATTAAGTCTCCATCATTAATAGTGTCAGAGGAGTTGCAAGCACAAGATTACATAGATTTTCATAACCACATCCATTTTCTAAGATCCTGGGGGTCAGGGGCTGAAACCAAATGTCAGGTGCACAACAAGACCACAGACCCATCATACTGCAAAAAGAATTAAGTCTCCATCATTTATAGTGTCGGAGGAGTTGTGAACACAAGATTACATAGGGTTATATAGGAGAAAATGACCACACCCATTTCTAAGACCCTAGGGGTCAGGGGCTCAAACAAAATATCAGGTGCACAACAAGACCACAGACCCATCATATTGCAAAATGAATTAAGTCTCCATCATTTATAGTGTCCGAGGAGTTGCAAGCACGAGATTATATAGAGTTATATAGGAGAAAATGACCACACCCATTTCTAAGACCCTGGGGGTCAGGGGCTCAAACAAAATATCAGGTGCACAACAAGACCAAAGATCCATCATATTGCAAAAAGAATTATGTCTCTATCATTTATAGTGTCAGAAGAGTTGTCCGGACAAGATTACATAGTTTTTAATGACCACGCCCATTTTCTAAGACCCTGGGGGTCAGGGACTGAACTAAATGTCAGGTCACAACTAGACCATGGACCAAGTAAAATGCAAAAAGAATTAACTTTCTATCTCTAACAGTTTCAGAGGAGTTGTCCGGACAAGAATTGTTTACGGACAGACGGACAGACGGACAGATGGACAGACAGAAAGACGGGCGGATGCCGGACGAAGGGTGATCGCATAAGCTCGACTGGTCTGAGACCAGTAGAGCTAAAAACCTGAGTTTACTGTCACCCGACCTACCCTATTCAATTTTATTGACACAATAGTCAGAAATCAAATCACAAGACAGGTGTTCCTTCCAAGTGAGCTGTTATCAATTACATAACACTTATTCTTTCACTTCAATCAGACAGCAAGGTAGATTAATCTGTTTCGCATGAGTCACCAACTGTCGGCAGTTTACAAGTGACCAAACAATAGGAATAAACCGATTACCTGGTCACATTCCCATCGTATAATGGGGAATAAAAAGTTTAAAGCAGTTTTACAAAATGTATGTTTATTTTTCTTTACAAGAGGATGCCCTAAGAAAAAAAAATCATTTTTTAAAAATCCAGACCTACCGACCCTTTTTTTTCTGGATGTGACAGCAAACTCAGCTTTTTTTTTTTCTTACGAAAGCAGATGGGTTGCAGTCTTTGAAACCTATCAGTAATTTGCTTTCAATATCGTAACCAATGAAGTACACATGTTTTAAAGAAGGTTGGGTGGAGAGGTCATGTACATGTATAATTACAAATCAGACCCATTGAATTTGAGTTTTGACCCATTCATTTCTGCTGAAAAGGTACGCTGTACCCATTCAAACAATTTTCAAAATGTAACTCTAGCAGTAAATCCTACCGTCTTCAGAGGGCTGGTTAGACATGATGTTACACAGCGTATCCAGACAATATCCTGTAATCTCAGCGTCACTCCTGGAAATGTTAGGTAAATAGGTATTTATAGTACACAGTAAAAAGGTTCAACTCTGACAATGATAATTACTATCAATATAAATTCTCAAGGAAAACAGTTTAGAATACTTTAATAAAGAATTGATTGTCTCACTTTTGGTGTTCATTAGTTTATAATACATGTACTGGTTGGCCCCGTGCAAATTTGCACATTATACACCCACGAATACCAAATGTAAGACAGTCATTAGGCCACACCAAATTAATTTTTAGTTCTTCGTAATCTGAAAATAATTTTTAGGGGCGAGCGAGCGATGATGTAAATTTAAATATTTAAATTTCCAAATGACCAAAACATGGAGCGAGCGAGCAAGTGAACAAGTTTTTTTCACCTTTTTTTACCATTTGATGATAAAATCAGATTAATTTCCAGTTTCCAGTTTCACATATCAATTTTTTCAGAACCAAAAGATCACTTTACTGATCATTTATTATGAAAAATAAGATTTCTGTGTGTTTGTTAGCTATGAAAAGAAACCTAATGGCAGTAAAATGAAACATATTACAAATGAGAGACATGTAACTAAATCAAAACAAGACTCTGGGGAAGTACAGATTTTCTCAGTCAGCGTATCTACATGTATAGATTTGAATGCAGTGATTCTTTTTATGCCATTTTCAAAAACCAACCCTATCCTTTTGTTTGGGAAAATATGAGACATTTTGGGATAAAGAGGGAACTACTTCTTACATTTTTAAAACACTCAAAAACTTGTTGAAAATCATTCAATAAAATATTTGGGCATAGTAGAGGTAAAGCATTGAAACTATCACTGAATTCAATTTCAGAAGAAGATTGGTATTGCAAATAATTTATACTTCAAAACGAAAACTTTAGGAGTCTAAATCAATCATGAATCTAAAACTAATATTTTGGGAAAATGAAACCAAATTTTGAAAGGGGAAACCACTAATATTCGTTGGAAAATTGGTCAAAAAGGGTTTGAAGGGTTATGTTGGAAAATGACATATTTTAGCAACTAGGTCTTTCAAAATCACAGTTTTGTATCATGGAAGATAACATAACATTGATATCCCTAGATAGAGACCTAGACATCACAAAGCAAGGCAGAAATTTGGTCAGAAATCTAAACAAATCAAAGGGTGTCCAAATGACAAGAAATCCACATCAGATATTTGCATTATCGGATTCTAGAACATATTTTGTGTGTTATTGCTATGTTTGACCGTGAATCGTAACTTTTTTCAGAGTTAATCATTGATGATTCAATACAGATATTCCTTGCAATGTCTCATAAACTGTTCACAGGTAAAACGTTCACCTGGGTCGAGTTACTGGCCATTTGACAATGAATGATCTAGATCGTGTCATAATCTGTGTTATACTTTACAAACCTTCTTTTATCACATGTCTAAAGGCTCTTTTTCACGGAATTTTCCCCAAGACAATCACATTGAAGGCATAAAAGCCATCTAGGGAATAATATTGAACCATTTCTTCCATGGGATTTCGCCGGTGTACTTTCGTTTTCGGCAGTTCAGCAGTTAAAATACGAAGAAAAACGGATATTTACGTTCCGGAATTTTCACGGAGCGGTCGCTGCCGTTTCAGGTGCGGGATTTAAATTTAAATATTTAAATTTGAAATCGGAAAAATCAGGAGCGGTAGGTAACGAAGAACTAAAGATTAAATTGGTGTGGCCTTACTAACATGTTACATGTATAATTAAACTTGTACTAAAATCCAGACACCCTTGTTTACATCAGCATTACACATATCACAACCATTAGCTTCAAAAGTATTTCAATGCTGGTAAATCTACCCTACATTCAAATCTTGAACGTGGCATCATAGTAGGCAACCACAGTTAAATGTAATGGAATATTATTTCAGATGCTATAAGGACTTTTAACATGGGAAATATACTACACGTAGTAACATAACTATTGAATACGTTACCTATCCATCTCCAGAGTCTTGACCAGAATGTCCATGGCTTGGGTCCCTACCTCAAGGCGAAACTTCTGTAAATACAGAATTATGAATCATTTATAATGAATAATTTAGAAATGAAATACTGTATATGGACATCATACAAACTGTACATACATAAATCAATGATAATTATCATGAATAATGTAAAATTATTCATATTTACTCAGCAATATGTTACATTGTATTACAATGTAAATCACAGTAAAGGTTTATACATGTAAGTGAAACAGTACATGTATATCACTTTGTAGTCAAAAGATATTGTTCATTTGTTGAAATTGAAGTCTATGAAAAAAAAATTAAATGTCATGGTATCTTAACTAGGTCAAACATTGTGATAGTTAATGAAAACTCCAATCATTCACAATCTTTATATTTGTTAATGTCTCTGCACCTAACACTTTGTGTAGCTGCAACAAGAAACTGACAAATACAGACGGATGCTGAAATCTTCACAAAGGTAATATTCCCAACATATCTGTACGATCATACCTTTGACATGGCTTTGAGTGCCCGAACAGCATCTCGCCTATCATCTAGCAGGGTAGATGACTGTACTCTATCCACAAGTCTCTCTACCTAATATGTTGAAAAAAACATTAATAATGAAATGTACTTAATGTGTTCATGTATTTTCATCATTCATGGTGCATTATGTAAAACCCTAGACATTACAATTAGGCAGTGTCTCCTGAGACAAATATCTTTTATACTAAGGTACAAATGTAATCAATCAGACAATCTGTTTTATGGGGATTTTTTTTTTTGGCTAAAAATGTTATAGAGCAAGAAGATCACAATGTCTCAAAGCTCTTTATGCAGTACAAAATGTGTAAGAGTCGTCATTCTTCACATGAGACATAAATAATGAATGTTTTTGAAGCTATAAAACAGTACATTTAAAAAATATCATCGATATATAACCACCTTTCGATCCTACGTACTTGGTTACATTAAAACATGTTTCCTTAGCAGTTGTCAGCTGTCTGTGCTTACTTCTTACATCATGAACATCATTATCAATAGACTCAATATTACAATGCATTCTCGATTGCGTATAGTTATTATTTGACATACAGGTACACATTACACTGACCTAGCAAGATTATACATTTACACGCTATTAGGCCAGCTGTTGAATGTCTGTGGCACGTGGCACCAAAGGTGCTCATCATTAAGCATCTAAAACAGAATGAACCTTGCCTTCAGTAAGAGAAGTGAGCACTTGTTTAAAATGTCTGAATGGTCCTTGATGTCACAGGGGGCATGATATGTTAAGAACAGCCCGAAGAGTAAATGAGAACCTTTGGAAATATAGGAGGAGGGGGTTATGAAATTGGGGCACTAAACAACTGCCTGTGTGATCAGTCACCGCAGCACGTGAAAATGTATAGATCTCTTCACACCTTCCTTATCTTTCCTCAAGTTGTGAAACGAAAATTTCCCCCAGCCCGATTCAATCAATACCGTTATGATCGGCACTTTGGTTAGTCAGGTTTTCACAACCTTGCGGAATGCACGCACAGATTGACAGAAACATTTCAGCACATGTACATTTGTAGAAAATGGGTCAATATCCTATATGATGCCCCTATACAGGTCATAAGAGAATAATATTAAGACTTGGTAATATAATGACATACCAGCTTTTTCATACCAAGTTGCTACATGTGCCTATGGACAGAAATGCCACATTATTTATTAAATCATCGTCAGAAACCCACGGCATTTTCTCCGTTTTACAACATAAGATACCGTTGGATAGTCTATCGGGAAACCTTCGTATTCCGAAACGATTTGAGCAGGGAATTATTTAAGCCAATCAGATCAAGCGTCACAAAATCCCTCAAACATAAAAGAGCTGAAACTATTCAAACCAACCATTTCATTGCAGTCTGTGCGAAACGCATCGAACCATCGGACTTGTCAGGCAAAATTATGTTCGGTCCGATTCATACCATTAGTTATTTCGGACCAAATGTCCGATATGGGTTTGAATTTTATACTCCCTCAACCTACATCCGGTATCCCGAAAACGAGAAAAAATAGAAAATAAGGGATTGAAAATTGGAATATATTTGAATCTTTGAAACTGTACAAACATCAAATGACATCACGTGGCAAATGTTGAGGGAGTGATACAAAATTTCTCTGGAAAACCATTGAAACGGAAAATATCTACTAACAATGAACACGATCCTGACGATGAGAGAAACCAATTCATTTTACATACGAGAAAAAGAGACCCGCCAGAGAAAGTTTCTGCATCGTGTTAGGTCAGTCATCCGTGGTTTGACTCTGAGTACAACCCAGAGAATGTTATGGCTTGATATTAATGCACCACATTCTCAAAATCACATGAAATCAATAGAACCCCCAAAGTCAACCCATTTGTAGATGTTAAATTTGAACCAATTTCAGGTCAGATGGTCGGGAATTTTAAAGAGATTAATGACTTGATTGAAGGATACATGTAATGTATGTCTGAAGAAATAATTGGAAAATGGTGGTGGTGGTGGTTTGGGAGGGGGATTCAAATTTTAAATTAAGTGACTTGTATTAAAATTATACTTTTACTGAATTTTTTCGGTCAGATGCATTTGCTTCCGGTCCTATGTGATGGCAAAATCTGTCTGACCGAATGTCCTATGCATGAAAAAAAAGTTTTGCGTAGACTGTCTTTGGTTACTATTAAATTCTTGCAGCAAAAATCAATACAACATCATACAAAGTATATTTACCTTGCATTTAAATCGCTTTTAACTTCTTCATCGTCCTTCGTGGCCGCAGATATGTTGAACGAAAAACAAACAATTGGGACTCTTCCGAGCAAAGATGTCAATTGTGAAGCTATTGAAGTGCAAGGTAAATGGACCTTTTAGGATGTTTTATTGATTTTTGCTGCAAGAATTAAATACATATGGCATTTCTGCACATGCATTCCATGGGCTTGTAAACACCCAACCAATCAAAGTGCCAATTTTATTCAATTATTGATTGAACAATTTGGGCTGGGGTAACTTTCGTTTCACAACTTGAGGAAAGATGAGGAAGGTGATAAGTGATCTATATATTCAAGATCTGCAGAGGCTGTGGTTTAATGTAATGCCTTGTATCGGTAGAACAAAAAGAAGAATCCAGAGCAAAGAAGACTCAGATCAGAGGAAACTCGGTTGTGGGAGTCCTTGGAAATTTAAATAAACGACAAATAACAAATATTCAGCAAAAGTTGTGTTGGCAGCAAAAGTGTCATACCGTCTCTGCACCAGAAGGTTGAATGCCACCCTGATTAGCACCCAAATATTTACGGAAATAGTCCATATTTCTGCTTTCGTGGCTCGGTGTTGACGCTTGCGCATCAACCGATGAACTCAAATTTCAGGATTGGATTTTTACAAGATGAAACAAAACGAAACCAATCACTCTCAACAGCGAAAATTAGAAAATGCAAAAAAAAAAAAAAATAAAATGCAATCAGTTATTGGTACATGGTTCATAGTTTACAGTATACATGTTTTTTTGCATTGAAATGTCAGCACAATGAAATTATTTGTAAATTGGTTGTGCCAGGGACGTATATAACTAACTTTAGTTATATACGTCCCTGGTTTTGCACACAGAAATGTCGCGATTCAAAAAAATGTAGCAAAATGGATTCACACGCAATCTCCCTATTTTTTCAAGTGACAAGGAGGGAGATCATGCGCGGATCCAGAGGGGGGCCAGGGGTGCGGACCCCCCCCCCCTTGAGATTACCCAGAGGTGGGGTCCTGACCGTCCACGGACCAATGATGGTCCCCACCTCTAACAGATCTCGGGGGGGGGGGTCCAAATACGACATAAGATTAAATTGTTTCATACGGATATTTTCCGACTCGCTTTCGACTCTTGTATGAAAGGATACATCAACTAAGATATTCAAGGGCGGATTTAGGGGGGTTTGGGGGGGGGGGGGGGTTCGGGACCCCCCCCCCCGGTTCCCCCTTTTTTTTTTCTTTTTTTTTTTCTTTTTTTTTTTGGTAACATTAGCACTCGGAGAAACCCTGCAAACTGAGTAATATTTCTTAATGTCCACCAGAATTCACTATCTTGAAACAAAATTTACAAAAATTTTTCTGATACATTCTACCGGTATCGCATATCGATTCGATACCGTATCAATTGGCGTATTTGTGGATTCGATCGTACAGACAATCGCGAAGTTTTTGTAATGTACGTCGCAGAGGGGGTTTTCTGTTTATTTTATTCCCGAAAATTAACATTGACAAATACTATAAAATGAACATGTTCAAATAATTTGCAAAACATGTACGTGTGTCAAACAATCAATGTAAACGGTACGGGGATCGAAACCTACACGTTTCTGTCCTCAAATACCCGGAGTGAGTATTTTTGTCATCTACAAATTTTGTTAAAAACATACTTTGAAATAACCGGAAAAATGGGCAAATATAGCTCAAATATGCTCCAGGGGCCTATAATTAAGTATCAGTTTTTCAAAGCCAAAACCCAACATTTTTTACTCGATATCGTACCAATATTCTAAGTACATGTTACAGCAAGGACAAATCAACAAGCCAGGGGCGAAGCCAGGCGTACATTTGTACGCAAAAACGTCCACTTCGTCTCGCGAAAAAAGGAGAGCGCCTCCCCCAGTTGCCAAAAAGAAGGGGGAGGGTCTTTTGAAATAGTATTTAAAGCAAACTACTGTTCAGAAATAGATCAAAGACACTCCAGAAACCACCGATTTGAATGCATTTTTCGTAATTTTCTCGTGTTTCATTAGAACTCAATACAACCATGCGCGGATCAAGAGGGGGACCGGGGGTCTTACCCCCCCCCCCCCCCCCTGAGATTTTCGGAGATGGGGTCCAGCTTTGGCCCATTTCTAATTGAAATGAGTCTAAAATGCATGAAAGGGCTTTGAAACCTAAAACTTCGGCTCTCTTCGCTCGCCATTTACAAATACAAAACTAAACCCTTTGGGTCGATACAACCCCCCCCCCCCGCCTGCCACTCTGGATCCGCCACTGATGTTATAATAACAAATTACTTTTATCAGTTGCGTTAACCATCCTTTCCATAAGCTTGTATATTCATGCTTGGTTCAAAATATATTTATACAGTTTTAGTTACTAATGCAAGCTTATGAAAAGTAGAGTAATTAACCATTGTACAATAATTATTGTATGTTTTCGCTGTTTTTGGTTTACTCGGGCCATAGCATGCTGATAAATATGTGAAGAGTTCACAAGTAAAAATAGGAGAAGGTTGTTCAAGTGATATATCTTGTTTGATTAAAATATGCTAAAGTCACAAACTCAACTCATTGAAAAAGAACCCCCCCCCCAAAAAAAAATAATACAAAAATATAAATAAACACACAAAAAAAAGAAAAAAAATACCCCCCCCCCCAAAAAAAAAAAACCCCACAGTTCTAATTGTAGAGGCCACCTCGTGGCTAGAACTGGTAACGTTTTGAAAATGGACGGCTAACAACCACTAATTTTTCGTCTTTAATATCTCCCATATGCCTTTATGTTTATAGTTTTACGTCAGTTTTAGATATTAATTTCGCGTTGTTAACAGGCGATTAGTTGAAATCCATGAGCTTCCGGGGCCTCGCCCCCTGGTCCAGGGACTAAAATTAACGGTCGCCCGGTCGCCCGAGGCGACCACTTTTGCTCCCGGGCCCATGAAACCTTCCTACTCGCTCGCCCGTGTGGCGATTAAAAATTCTCGGGGTTTGTATGGATATTTCAAGCCTATTAACAAAGCACCTGTTGTTCGCGCGATGTTTACATCGACGTCAATCGTAATCTTCAAAGAGTTGCATCGTCTAAGTCGCGCGAGTGTTTGAAAGTACGGACCCGATGATTAGCGGAGCCTTAGATCTTCTGAATATTATACTTCACTTTCGTTTTAAATCCCAACGATGTGGAGATATCTCGAGGGGGTCAAGCAGTCCCCGGGGCCTGGAAGTAAGAAAAGAAATGCGGTCTACGACCGGGAATATGAAAAAACGAAGAGGCAAAGAACATTTAGGACCGAGTGGGCCAGTTCGGGGAGAACTTGGCTTGTAAACACGGACGAAGCCGGGATGTATTGCTTAGCTTGCAAATAGAGATAGAGACAGTAGCAGAGTCAGGAGAGGTTGAGTCCAGTACAGATTCTGAGGAGGAGGAGGAAAGTGAAGTTGTAATGGAGAGAATATTTGAAATTGAAAGGGAAATGGAGAAATTTTGAAGTTTTGAATTAAACATAGTTAAAAAATTGCAAAATTTCATTTTTTTAGCTCACCTCGACGAAGTTGAGTGAGCTTATGCTATAACCCCACGCGTCCGCGTCCGCGTCCGCGTCCGTGTCCGCGTCCGTGTCCGCGTCCGCGTCCGGTTAAGAAGTTTGGGGTAGCTCAGTATCTGATAAAGTACTAATGCTACAGTAACCAAACTTGTTGTTGGAGATCCCCTCCTTTCTTGGTTAAGAAGTTTGGGGTAGCTCAGTATCTGACAAAGTACTGATGCTACAGTAACCAAACTAGCACAAGTGATTCATCTTTGGATGCTGAGGTGAACCCATGCATCGGATGCAGCATTTGACCTACATTTTCCGCTTGAGTGACTTGGTTAAGAAGTTTGGGGTAGCTCAGTATCTGACAAAGTACTGATGCTACAGTAACCAAACTGGCACAAGTGATTCATCTTTGGATGCTGAGGTGAACCCATGCATCGGATGCAGCATCTGACCTACATTTTCCGCTTGAGTGATTTGGATAAGAAGTTTGGGGTAGCTCAGTATCTAACAAAGTACTAATGCTACAGTAACCAAACTTGCACAAGTGATTCATCTTTGGATGCCGAGATGGACCCATGCATCGGATGCAGCATCTGACCTACTTTTTCCACTTGAGTGATTTCGCTTTTAAAAGCCAATATTGAGCAAAGTATAAGTGCTACATGTACCAAACTTGCATATTGGATGTATCTTTGATCAAACTTTCATAAAATGACCTTGACCTACTTTTTCCGCTTGAGTGATTTTGCCTTTAAAAGCCAATATTGAGCAAAGTATAAGTGATACATGTACCAAACTTGCATATTGGATGTATCTTTGATCAATCTTTCATAAAATGACCTTGACCTACTTTTTCCGCTTGAATGATTTTGCTCTATAAAGCCAATATTGAGCAAAGTATAACTGCTACATGTACCAAACTTGCATATTGGATGTATCTTTGATCAAACTTTCATAAAATGACCTCGACCTACTTTTTCCGCTTGAGTGATTTTGCTTTTAAAAGCCAATATTGAGCAAAGTATAAGTGATACATGTACCAAACTTGCATATTGGATGTATCTTTGATCAATTTTTCATAAAATGACCTTGACCTACTTTTTCTGCTTGAGTGATTTTGCTCTATAAAGCCAATATTGAGCAAAGTATAACTGCTACATGTACCAAACTTGCATATTGGATGTATCTTTGATCAAACTTTCATAAAATGACCTTGACCTACTTTTTCTGCTTGAGTGGTTTTGCCTTTACAAGCCAATATACATGTACTAAAAAAATATGTTTGAATTGAATTTTGCTGTCACGAGGTGAGCTTTGTAATCTGTGATTACCTATGTTTTCACGGGCTACCAAAATTTACTCCGGGCTAATAAATCTGAAAATGTAGGGGCCCGGGTGGCTACCATGTCAAAAACTTTAATTTTAGTCCCTGTGGTCCCCCACCAGGTCTTCGCCCTGGACCCACTGGGGGCCTTAAAGCGGTCCACAGACCCACGGCCTTTTGGAACCCCCCCCCCCCCCGGTGAAAAAAGCTAGATCCGCCCATGGAGATCTCCCTATTTTTAAGATTTCAAAGTTGACAGGTGATACGTGTACATACCCCAAACTCTGGACAGTTCAAGTTTACATTCCATTACCCTACACTGCAACATCACTGCTACAAACCAAGTTACTTGCTGGTTGCTACCATATAGTGCACTGATAATTCTTTCATGTACATTTTGTATCTAGATCTACTTAAGAAATAACAACTAGTTAGCCGTGGTTTGTTGTCCAGTAATTCCCCGAGTCGCATGAACCAATCAAATCATCACCGAGCCGCGATTTGATTAGTTCATGTGACGAGGGGAATTACTGGACAACAAATCACAGATAGCTAGTTGATAACGACAATGGGCGGAGCTTAGCGGACTGGAAGTTTGTTGGAGATTTAACACCGGGCGAGTTCTATAGCACGTGAATGGGCGGAGCTTAGCGGACTGTAAGATTGTTGGAGATTTTGCACCAGGCCAGTTCTATAGTACATATAGGGGGGAAATCTCAATTCATGTTAGAATTTAGAACAAATATGGACAATGACCATATCAATACAATACAAAGTATAAAATCGATAATTCAGAAAATTATGAACCGAAGGCATACAAAATCAGGATAACAAAATAAAAACCTCCTCTACATGAAAAGAAGCAAAGTCCCAATATGGGAGTGAGACCAGCAACCTGTTTCACAAAAATACTTACAAAATTTTTAGGAATTTTCGTAACTTTTGATCGCCTAGTACATGTACTTCTTATAAACTAACAATCGCGATGTTTCGTTTCTTAATTTGTATTTAGTATGTAGAAAATGCTATTAGAAAGGGCAACATAATCTAAAGTGAAAAAGATTTCAAGCTTTTATTTGATAATGAAACTTACAAAATTGCCAAAGATTTTTCGTAAGTATTTTTGTAAAACGGGCTCCTGGTGTCCAGGAAGAGTCAGCATCTCCTGCTTACAAGCAACACCCGTCGCGTTGCAAAAATGTCACATCCGGTTACTTCCATTTCTGAAGATACATGTTGGATGGTTCAAATGGTCTAAGACAGAATGTCATCCACCATTCTGGACAATGGGACATCATAGCTAGTGTATGACGAGTTCCCTGTATCGATCAGAATTTCCTCAGTGACGATGTAAGTCGGTCAAAAACGTCTGAGAAACTTACTAGTATCTAAAAGACGCCTAGCTCTCAGAACAAAATATGTATATTTGGTACTTTCTCAGGCATAACGTATTGATCAATTGAGATTTGAACTCGCCATAATCAGGCGATGGAGGGATGTTGATACGCAGAAAAGGAAAGTTTGTGTTGCTGAAACTGAGGTAATCTCGTTTGTCATAGAGTGATGTAATCATTTGACCATCAGTGTCGTAGGACAGTATTATGTCCAAATAGGATGCTGAATTACTTGTCTCTGTAGTTTCTTTGACTTCAAGCTCCATAGGATGGATTTTGCCAAGGTAACCCGCGAATTTTGGATTATTGATGGACAGTACATCGTCTATATATCTAACAGTGAAATTAATGTCAGAAGCTAAGTATCTTTTCGATTCGGAGATCAAAGATTGAATGAATTCATCCTTGTACGAATAAAGAAAAATGTCGGCAAGGAGTTGGGCTCAATTGGTTCCCATTGGAATTCCGACACTTTGTTGGAAGACCTTTCCTCCAAACACCACAAAAATGTTGCCGATCAGGAAATTAGCTATTTATGCACTCTAGAGGGTGCATGTTAACAGAACTTTCTTGAACTTACAGTAAATTACTAACTTCCTAATCAAAAATTTTGTAATAACTGAGTACAAATTAAGTCTATATAACAACTTGATGTTTTCTTACAGATTGTGATAAAAGACATCAAATCTGAATGGAAAACAACCCTTCTGACTTTCAAGGTCAATGATAATTATCAGTACTGACAATTTCGTAATACGTTGCATGTTCGTTTAACGGCGTATTTAAAGCCGGGAAGAACTTAGATCAAAGATCAAAGTCACAAATTGGACCGAATTTTACAAGAAGAAAAAAAAATAATAATCCATCTTCTCTTTCACTTTTTTATTCGAACTTAATCAAAATCCGTACACATACAACAAGGATTCAAGCGACAGAATAAATCGCCAAAACAGGGTGCTCTGGATTTAGTGTATCAAACTTGACACAGACTGTCCCTCTTTTTCTTTTTTGTTGGCTTTGCCCTTGTTTACATGTATGTCACTCTTTGCAAAGGGAAATATTCCGAACAATTATGGCAAGTACATGCATGCACAACCTATCCTCGTGGGTGTGAATGTACACTGAAAGTTCATTCTTTAAATTTCGTTTTCTTTTATAAGAATCTGTAAAATATACTGTCTGCAATAAATAAGGATAATTTAGTTTTAAAACTAAAATAAAAAGTTAAACCTGAAAGAATTTATATCCATGGCATAATGCAATCTTTTTATTTAGTGTCATCTTTTTAACTCTAAACTATATATGATTTTTCAACAGAGATAGTATGAGAAATAAGTGATTTGCAGAGAAAGAAACAAAGTACAATGAGCGCTCCAAAGTGGGCGTGGCATGTTGCCGGCAAACACAACTTTCACTTTACGGAATAGCCACTTACGACCATTGTGTGACATACTTGTTCTATATCCTGGTTTGAAAAGCAGTGTTTGAGTGTAAGTATAGCATTTTATGATGGAAATTGCCTATATTATAGTCTTTGTAACAGGCTTGACATAAAATGTTCCAAACAACAACTTGCTACAACTTGATCATTGATGAGGGAGGAAAGGGATATCTTTCTGTGACTTTTTTTTCACTGTTTTATACTAATAATAAGTCTCATAGAGAAATAAAAAGCATAAGAGTGATACTGTAAATTGCTTTAATTTCGTCGGTACCAATTTTCGTCAAATCGTTCAAAATTACCATTTCGTCAGTACGTAAATTCGTCATCCAAGGGTCCCTAAACTATAAATTCGTCTATTCAAATGCCAACTTAATATTCAGGTATAGTTTTCATTGTTTGTTTAACAATTATTGGTAAACAAACAATTAGAGACATGTATACCACCTAGCTTGTTGTGAAAACAAATCATTTGGTAATTAGAAGTACATTATATGTGACTTTGTGTGCGTATTCAGTTTTCAATGATTTATCATTTGCCTGTTGCATTTTAAACTCTTAAGATTCAATTTTTCCTTTCTACACTATATTTTGTCAAGAGTATTTATATTCGTCGATACGTAATTTCGTCAAGGGAGGCACTGACGAAAATGACGAAAATTGGTACCTGACGAATAAAAACCAATTTACAGTATATAGTTTAACTTCAAATTTTATAGATCCTTTCAAAGTAATTTTTATTGGCTCACTTCTTTCTAGTTTCTATGACAGTCCGGTAAACTTAAAATTCGGCAACATTGTCAAATTCAACAACTCATTGCCGAATTAGGCAACTTGAGGTTGCCGAATTCAGCAACTTTTCACAGAATAATAAATCAGCATTAAACTAGAAAAATCGGCATGTATATGCTGCCAGTTTCTTGAATAATTCACCATTCTACATGTTTCTGAGCAATTGAAAACAAATTCTGTAGAGCAATTTAAAAGTTGCCCATTACAACCAATATTAAATCAGACACTAGATCAGTATTTTCAGTTCTGAATTTTTCCTGTAAGGTTGCCGAATTCGGCAATATGTTGCCGAATTTGGCAACGTTGCCGAATTTTGAGTTTTCCCGAACTGTTGATCAGATATCCGATGATGGTACACTGGTATCTTTGTAGCAGTAAGCTCTGGTTATGATTCTGATGCGTCATGCACATGCATATTTGTGTACTACACAATCAGAAGCATAGCTACTGCTTACTGCTACATAGACACCTGTGTGATAGTACTGGCCTTGGCTTTGGCAGATCTAGAAGTTTTTTTTCAAAAGGGGGGGGGGGGGGGGTTGGGTTAGCCCATAGGAAGGGGAGGGGAAGGGATCCAGCCTTGGACAGCTTTTTCTCTCACTGTGGACTGGGGTTTCCATGGAAACGCTGGAAAAAGATATCCTTGTCTTACCCCTATGGGCTCACTTATCTCTCACATTATCTTACCCTATGGGGTAAGATAACGTTTTCAAGTGCCTTTTGACTGTAACATTAAACGTCATTCATGATTGATGCGTTTGCCGATCAAAATATGAAAAAGAATACATAAAATCTCATTTTTGAGCTCTTTTAGACAGTGAGAGAAAAATAATCAATCCCCAGAGTGATCAGGGACACGGAAACCCTACCCTTGTGTCCAGGATTTGGTTTTGTCCACGACTCGGCAAGCCTCGTCATGGTACGAGCAAATCCTTGACACTCGGGTCGGATTTCCTTCTCCCTGATCACATCTGGGGATAGATTCTATTATTCCTAAAGGCCCATCTATGCATGCTATGAACTTTATCATTGTACAGTTTAGTTTCATTGTAATCCATTCAAGGGTTTAGTATTCACACTTGCTTTACTAAATGATGTAGGTCTGTTTTTGTTGACAACATATAAAAACTTATAAAAATGACCTATCAAATTGTAGAAAATGGCCCATTCACAAAAATCGCTTCATTTCATAGAACCGTTGGCTAGGACCCAATGTTGTTCCTGGGACAATTACATGGTAGTTAATGCCTTGTCTGGACCATTATTTCTTATCTTATGTATGGATTTAAAAAAAATATTCTGACAGAGGACCAACAGATGTGTCATGACATTGAACAAAGATCAAAGGTCTCAGTGTCTCTGAGAAGAGGAATGTTGACCGGGCAATTACTTTCTACTGCTTCCATGCATTTGAATAATCTTTCACAGAATTAAGGTGATATCCATGTCATAACTTTTCTATGCCGGCAAAGGTGAAGGATGTACCATTATGAATCCATTTCAAAGGTCAATTTCACCAAATTTGTGGGCTTATAAATCATTCAGTTCTGGATATGATTTCACTGCCAGGTGCCTGCATGAATGTGAACAATAGTAGTTTAGTATCATACTGGTAACACTTTCAAATTTTGGAGTTTTATAGAAAATGCAGCATAATCATGGTAATTTTTTTTTTTCAATTTGAGTGAACCAAAATAAGGGTTGTATTATGTACTGTTGAAAGTACTCTTGTTTTTAAATTCCCCTTCCCTAATCAATGAAGTTTAGGGGGTATACTGGTTTCAGTATGTCCATCTGTCAATGGACACAAACATTTCCGCGCCATAACCCAAGTAATTTTTTACCTATAGTGATGAAACTTCACACATAAATGTAAATTATCCTTGTTTTGATGTAAAAAACTCAAACGATCTAGGTTAAACCTTGCATGTATAGAAAGCAGCTTTTAGCAGTAGTTCTGCACCTTACTGCAAATAATTCTTGACCTACAGTGATGAGTAGTTATCCCTATTATTTTTAGCTCACCTCGACGAAGTTGAGATGAGCTTATGCTATAACCCCGACGTCCGCGTCCCCGTCCGCGTCCGCGTCCGGTTAAAGTTTTTGGGGTAACTCAGTATCTGACAAAGTACTGATGTTACAGTAACCAAACTTGCACAAGTGATTCATCTTGGGATGCTGAGGTGAACCCATGCATCGGATGCAGCATCTGACCTACATTTTCCGGTTGAATGACTTTGTCAATGTCTGGTTAAAGTTTTTGGGGTAACTCAGTATCTGACAAAGTACTGATGTTACAGTAACCAAACTTGCACAAGTGATCCATCTTGGGATGCTGAGGTGAACCCATGCATCGGATGCAGCATCTGACCTACATTTTCCGGCTGAATGACTTTGTCAATGTCTGGTTAAAGTTTTTGGGGTAGTTCAGTATCTGACAAAGTACTGATGCTACAGTAACCAAACTTGCACAAGTGATTCATCTTGGGATGCTGAGGTGAACCCATGCATCGGATGCAGCATCTGACCTACTTTTTCCGCTTGAGTGATTTTGCCTTATAAGGCCAATATTGAGCAAAGTATAAGTGCTACATGTACCAAACTTGCATATTGGATGTATCTTTGATCAAACTTTCATAATATGACCTTGACCTACTTTTTCCACTTGAGTGATTTTGCCTTTAAAGGCTAATATTGAGCAAAGTATAAGTGCTATATGTACCAAACTTGCATATTGGATGTATCTTTAATCAAACTTTCATAAAATGACCTTGACCTACTTTTTTCGCTTGAGTGATTTTGCCTTTAAAGGCTAATATTGAGCAAAGTATAAGTGCTACATGTACCAAACTTGCATATTGGATGTATCTTTGATCAAACTTTCATAAAATGACCTTGACCTACTTTTTTCCACTTGAGTGATTTTGCCTTTAAAGGCCAATATTGAGTAAAGTATAAGTGCTACATGTACCAAACTTGCATATTGGATGTGTCTTTGATCAAATTTTCATAAAATGACCTTGACCTACTTTTTCCACTTGAGTGATTTTGCCTTTAAAGGCCAATATTGAGCAAAGTACAAGTGCTATATGTACCAAACTTGCATATTGGATGTATCTTTGATCAAACTTTCATAAAATGACCTTGACCTACTTTTTCTGCTTGAGTGATTTGCCTTTAAAGGCCAATATTGAGCAAAGTATAAGTGCTACATGTACCAAACTTGCATATTGGATGTATCTTTGATCAAACTTTCATGAAATGACCTTGACCTACTTTTTTTCACTTGAGTGATTTTCTTAATATACATGTACTTAGAGATATGTATAAATTGAACTTTGCTGCCGCGAGGTGAGCTTCGTAATCTTTGATTACACTATGTTTATTTTATTTTATTTTATTTTTTTTTTTTTTTTTTTTTTTTGATAAAAAAAGTTAAAGGTCAAATCAAACTCAACTGTTCAAGTCAAGAAAGCAGCATATGATGAAATTTTTTTTTTTCAATTGATGAAATTTTACATATACTAGTAGATTGTCCATCAGGAAAGGGGAATCCCAGTGTATGGATTTTGAAGTCAAAAAGTAAAGATCTAATCGCATGTATGGAAAAACAAGATTGGACATCATTTCTGTGTGAAAACTTAAATAATCCTTGATCTGCTGTTATCAAACTTCTCAGCTACTAGACGTGAAGAGGACTGCTATTGATTATTTACAGATTCAAAAGGTCAAAGGTCAAGGTCAAACTTGACGTTTTTCCACATCACAACTCTATAATCATTCTTTACCCAATACAAAAATCTTCACATAACTTCACAAATTATCCACTAGGAAAGGTTGATTTCTATTGACATTGAGTTCAAAGGTCGAGTTTTGCATCCAGGAAACGTAACTTTATCATTGATATCGAACGATAAGGTAGCGCCCCGTCTTCAGGTATCGGTATGCATCTGTATGTAGGCTTTTAAACAGGGATTTTCAAATTTACCTTCGTTCGAGAATTTACATAAAGAGCCCTTTAGTACATTTGTTGTTCAAAGGTATTATTACACACAGACATCCATCGTTTAATCAGATCGTTGTATTTATTGTCTTTAGATACTGATATGATTGAGTATGATTAATGACAATCATTAAATTGTAAGTGATGCATTGTAAAATGTGGGAACCTTTAATACTATCAATGGCTATGAGAAATACCACTCCATATTTTATCTTATGCATGATACAGTTGTGTTATGTCTTCGGGTGAATGATCGTTCTGCTCTACAACTTTATCACACATTCGATCATCTAACCTTAAAAGTTCACACTATACCATTCCAGTCGAGTAAGTCAAAATGACATCTGAAGTTGAGGTATCAGGACATGAGAGTTTGGCCTTCTTCTTTTTAAGTATAGACCGACATTGGATTTGATACCATAAATATCAATGGTTTACTAGTCGTATTGTTGAAGGTAAGAGGATGAAATATGAAATGTGTCACCATTGTGAGGTGATAACTTAATTGGTCCATTGACTCCATGTTAGGAGATTTACTGAACACTTACTGTTTCTGGAATAAACAAATACATACAGTGATAAGGACAGCAAAACTCATGAATTGGGAAGAGCAGTTTTATATAGCTCTTTAGAGTTCATCAACATAGCCGCAGAACGAACAACAACACTTAGCTAGCTATTTGGTTGGTTTGTGCGTGTTTGATATCCGCAGTCAACACTCACAAACCAACAAAACTGGCAAATAGCAAAGTGCCGTTTGCCGTTTCAACCAAATTGCAAAGTGCCGTTGGCCGTTTTTGCGGCCACAAACCAAACAAATAGCAAAGTGTCACTGGCCGTTTCTGCCAAAGACACCAGATTCCTAAAAAAAAAAAAAGAAAATCAAAACCCCATCTTAGACGCCCTCTTCTCTTTTCTGGCGTTTAAGATGGGGTTTTGATTTTTTTTAGGAATCTGGTGCCTGTGTTTCTACGGCTATACAAACCAACCAAATAGCAAAGTGTCGTTAGCAATTTCTGCGGCTAAGTTCAATAATGTACTAAAGTTTTTTTAACCAGTTACAGATATTGGGAGATATATTTCTGATTACCCAAGTTCGTGCGTTGTAACTGCAAAAGGTCTTAGGTAGGGCAGGCTTATTTGTTGTGCCAATACAAAGAAAAAAAAGGGGGGGCTGCTCCAGTCGGTTATAATTTCTTACTTTCTGCTTAAGAGTTAAAAATCATGCAAGGTATAAGTTACAACTCGCTGAACAATTTAAATTCATAAATGTAAATACGTTTAAAAAAGCGGGATGTGCACAAATTTCTTTGACAACTAGAAAGGTTTCTTGTTGCGGTTGCAACAAGAGTGTCTTCCTCCTATACAATTTTTGGTTTGGAAATATGAAGGACGTCACATTACATGTATTTATATTATATATTTAAGTTTTCAAAAAGCAGTAACATTAAATTTTCAAACCGATAATTGTTGATGAGCAACCATTTGATTTTTTTTGGGGGGGGGGGGGGGGGGGGGGGCAGGAATTCTATTGCCAGCCGGTAAAATTTTTTCAGCAATTTTCTGAGCAGGCCATTTTTTTCAGCCATTACCAGAGTCGGAGAAAAATTTTCGCCGGTTCTTCGGGCCGGATTTAAACAAATTGTCAAATGTTGTGAATGTCTGTGTAAGTTAAACTCCCCGCTGTTACAGAGTATGAGTTAATAACCGTTCCTTCAGATGTCTCTTTGCAATTAGCGAATTTCAGACAGATTGTATGATGTTTAAATAGAACCTTTTCTAGATTTTTGTGCCTATGCGTATTAGGTTTCTGGTAGATACAGCTATGTGAACAGTTTGTATTTATATTAATTAATTTTTTGACTTTAAATTGTCTGGCACAAAGGGCCAGCAAAAATTTCCATATCATGCAATGTATCCTTACTTTTGCATGGTCCGGGAAAAAAAAAATTGCCGGCCCTTTGGGCCGGAATATTTTTTTCAGCATTTTTCAGAGCCGGGATTTTTTTTTTTTTTTTGCAAATTCTTCCTGCCCCCTTCCCCCATAAAAAAGGCGAGCTCGTAGCTGTAGAACCAATTTTCTTGAGAAGAGAAATGGTAATAACAAGTTACGTTCAATATATATATATAAATACCATGAGGTTCTCGCTGTGCAGGTTCAAATTTGGACCCACCCCCCTTCCCTTTTTTCAAAGTTTATTTTGAATTTCCATCATGGCGACATCGTTCAATATAAACAGAACTGTTTTCAAAAAACGAGGGGAGGGAAGAATGTTGGAGAAATTGTTCATCAATTTGTAAATAAACCAACCGAAAATTATGTTCAAACGTTTGCTAGAATTAGAAATTAAACTTGATGTTCAAAATATAGTTATTATGCCCCCCTTCGAAGAAGAGGGGACATATAGGTTTGCCGCTGTTGGTCGGTCGGTCGGTCGGTCTGTCGGTCGGTCGGTCTGTCGGTATGTCGGTCGGTCCGCGACATCAGTTTCCGTTCAATATCTCTGGAATGGATTCACATATTGAAATGAAATTTTGTATACAGACACATCAAACAAAAATCTAGGTCAAGTTCATACTTGGGTCCGATCAAAAAAATTTTGACAGAGTTATGCCCCTTGCATTTCGAAAAATACCAAAATTTCAGGGTTTCCGTTCAATATCTCTTGAATGGAGTTACATATTGAAATGAAATTTTGTATACAGACACATCAAACAAAAATCTAGGTCAAGTTCATACTTGGGTCCGATCAAAAAAAAATTGACAGAGTTATGCCCCTTGCTTTTCGAAAAATACCAAAATTTCAGGGTTTCCGTTCAATATCTCTTGAATGGAGTTACATATTGAAATGAAATTTTGTATACAGACACATCAAACAAAAATCTAGGTCAAGTTCATGTTTGGGTCCGATCAAAAAAATTTTGATAGAGTTATGCCCCTTGTATTTCGAAAAATACCAAAATTTCAGGGTTTCCGTTCAATATCTCTTGAATGGAGTTACATATTGAAATGAAATTTTGTATACAGACACATCAAACAAAAATCTAGGTCAAGTTCATTTTTGGGTCTGATCAAAAAAATTTTGACAGAGTTATGCCCCTTGCTTTTCGAAAAATACCAAAATTTCAGGGTTTCCGTTCAATATCTCTGGAGTGGATTCACATATTGAAATGAAATTTTGAATACGGACACATCAAACAAAATTCTAGGTCAAGTTCATATTTGAATCCGATCAAAAAAATTTTGACAGAGTTATGCCCCTTGCATTTCGAAAAATACCAAAATTTCAGGGTTTCCGTTCAATATCTCTTGAATGGAGTTACATATTGAAATGAAATTTTGTATACAGACACATCAAACAAAAATCTAGGTCAAGTTCATATTTGGGTCCGATCAAAAATTTTTTTACAGAGTTATGCCCCTTGCATTTCAAAAAATACCAAAATTTCAGGGTTTCCGTTCAATATCTCTTGAATGGATTCACATATTGAAATGAAATTTTGTATACAGACACATCAAATGAAAATCCAGGTCAAGTTTGTATTAAGGTTTGATCGAAAAAAATTTTGACAGAGTTATGCCCCTTGCATTTCAAAAAATACCAAAATTTCAGGGTTTCCGTTCAATATCTCTTGAATGGAGTTACATATTGAAATGAAATTTTGTATACAGACACATCAAACAAAAATCTAGGTCAAGTTCATATTTGGGTCCGATCAAAAATTTTTTTACAGAGTTATGCCCCTTGCATTTAAAAAAATACCAAAATTTCAGGGTTTCCGTTCAATATCTCTTGAATGGATTCACATATTGAAATGAAATTTTGTATACAGACACATCAAATGAAAATCCAGGTCAAGTTTGTATTAAGGTCCGATCGAAAAAAAAATGACAGAGTTATGGCCCCTGCACTTTGAAAAATACAAAAATTTCAGGGTTTTGTGTTCAATATCTCTTGAGTGGAGTTACATATTGAAATGAAATTTTGTATACAGACACATTAAATGAAAATCTTGGTCAAGTGTATATTTGTGTCCGATCAACAAAATTTTGACAGAGTTATGCCCCTTGCATTTCGAAAAATACCAAAATTTCAGGGTTACCGTTCTATATCTCTTGAGTGGAGTTACATATTGAAATGAAATTTTGTATACAGACACATCAACCAAAAATCTAGGTCAAGTTTATATTTGGGTCCGATCAAAAAAATTTTGACAGAGTTATGCCCCTTGCATTTCAAAAAATACCAAAATTTCAGGGTTTCCGTTCAATATCTCTTGAATGGAGTTACATATTGAAATGAAATTTTGTATACAGACACATCAAATGAAAATCCAGGTCAAGTTCGTATTAAGGTCCGATCGAAAAAAAATTGACAGAGTTATGCCCCCTGCACTTCGAAAAATACCAAAATTTCAGGGTTTCTGTTCAATATCTCTTGAGTGGAGTTACATATTGAAATGAAATTTTGTATACAGACACATCAAATGAAAATCTAGGTCAAGTGTATATTTGTGTCCGATCAACAAAATTTTGACAGAGTTATGCCCCTTGCACTTCGAAAAAAACCCCAAAATTTCAGGGTTTCCGTTCAATATCTCTTAAGTGGAGTTACATATTGAAATGAAATTTTGTATACAGATACATCAAATGAAAATCTACTAGGTCAAGTTCATATTTAGGTCCGATGAACAAAATTTTGACAGAGTTATGCCCCTTGCACTTCGAAAAATACCAAAATTTCAGGGTTTCCGTTCAATATCTCTTGAATGGAGTTACATATTGAAATGAAATTTTGTATACAGACACATCAAATGAAAATCCAGGTCAAGTTCGTATTAAGGTCCGATCGAAAAAAAATTGACAGAGTTATGCCCCCTGCACTTCGAAAAATACCAAAATTTCAGGGTTTCTGTTCAATATCTCTTGAGTGGAGTTACATATTGAAATGAAATTTTGTATACGGATACATCAAATGACAATCTAGGTCAAGTTCTTATTTGGGTCCAATCAACAACATTTTGACAGAGTAATGCCCCTTGCACTTCGAAAAATACCAAAATTTCAGGGTTTCCGTTCAATATCTCTTGAGTGGAGTTACATATAGAAATGAAATTTTGTATACAGACACATCATATGAAAATCTAGGTCAAGTGTATATTTGTGTCCGATCAACAAAATTTTGACAGAGTTATGCCCCTTGCACTTCGAAAAAAACCCCAAAATTTCAGGGTTTCCGTTCAATATCTCTTAAGTGGAGTTACATATTGAAATGAAATTTTGTATACAGATACATCAAATGAAAATCTACTAGGTCAAGTTCATATTTAGGTCCGATGAACAAAATTTTGACAGAGTTATGCCCCTTGCACTTCGAAAAATACCAAAATTTCAGGGTTTCCGTTCAATATCTCTTGAATGGAGTTACATATTGAAATGAAATTTTGTATACAGACACATCAAATGAAAATCCAGGTCAAGTTCGTATTAAGGTCCGATCGAAAAAAAATTGACAGAGTTATGCCCCCTGCACTTCGAAAAATACCAAAATTTCAGGGTTTCTGTTCAATATCTCTTGAGTGGAGTTACATATTGAAATGAAATTTTGTATACGGATACATCAAATGACAATCTAGGTCAAGTTCTTATTTGGGTCCAATCAACAACATTTTGACAGAGTAATGCCCCTTGCACTTCGAAAAATACCAAAATTTCAGGGTTTCCGTTCAATATCTCTTGAGTGGAGTTACATATAGAAATGAAATTTTGTATACAGACACATCATATGAAAATCTAGGTCAAGTTCATATTTAGGTCCGATCAAAAAAATTTGGACAGAGTTATGACCCTTGCCATGTGAAAAATACCAAAACTTCAGGGTTTCTGTTCAATATCTCTTGAGTGGAGTTACATATTGAAATGAAATTTTGTATACAGACACATCAAATGAAAATCTACTAGGTCAAGTTCATATTTAGGTCCGATGAACAAAATTTTGACAAAGTTATGCCCCTTGCACTTCAAAAAATACCAAAATTTCAGGGTTTCCGTTCAATATCTCTTGAGTGGAGTTACATATTGAAATGAAATTTTGTTTTCAGACACATCAAATAAAAATCTAGGTCAAGTTCATATTTGGGTTCAATCAAAAATTTTTATGCACCCTTTGAAGAAGAGGGGACATATTGCTTTGCCGCTGTCTGACTTTCTGTCTATCGGTCCGTCGGTCGGTCCACGACATCAGTTTCCGTTCAATACCTCTGGAGTGGATTCACATATTGAAATGAAATTTTGTGTACAGACACATCAAATGAAAATCAAGTATAAAGTTGTGACGGACTTTAATCACAGAAGGGGTAGGGGGGCATTAATGTTTTACAAACATGACTTTTAACTTGTTGAAGTTTAGAAACAGGTTTGTAGGTTAGAAATCGGAATCAAACTACCACTTTTTGTGTGTAAATTCTGGTTTGTAGCTTATCTCTTCTAAATTAATCAACTGTTTTAAAATCAAATTGTGTATATCGAAATGTATTTATGAAATGCATATTCATCATTGCCGTGAAATCGGAATTTGAAAATCTCAACACTGCTTTTCTCGAGTCGGACTCGGACTACCAATTTTAGTGTGCGCCCGATCTGTTGGCGTGAAGGTGTATCGAAATACCCAACTCAAAATTTCGATGCTCATATCTTTTCAACAGTAAGAGATAGGAAAAATCAGAAAGACTAAATGAGACAGATATATGGATAAAAAATAATAATATTTAAATTTTTAGGAAACTTCATAAGCTTAATTTTTTTTTTTTACTATTATAAGCAAAAAAGTGTCTTCCTCCTATGAACTTCTGAATTTGGAAATATGAAGGACGGTGAAGGACGTCATCGTAATAAATCCTTACAGTGTGCATCTAGCATTTCATATCTTGCATGGCTGTCGACTTTCAAAAAGAATGGAAATTGTAGATAGCAAAATACGAGATATTTAAGCTTACAAATAGCAAAACATGAAATTTTCGGTCCTTTTGAGTAATTCGACGCTCCCGTCAAATATTTGAATCTACTAAAAAACATGATAAAAAAAAATAACAGAGACCAAAAATAAAAAAGACCAATCTAGCTTTTACTCCAAACGTAACGTTGGAGAACTTTCATTGTCCTAGCTTACAGGGTTCTTGAGAAATCGCTGATCCAATTTTCCACGGTTACGAAAACAATAGGTCTTCCGACGGAAGTCGGAAGACCTAATTAAGGACGTTTCAATTTATTAGTTTCCTAGCGCTATTGTATGTCAAATTTCAATTCATGTTCTGTGTTGAAAAGGGTCCGCGGGGTTGCACGGTTCTCAGCTCAACTGTAGGATATTCCCTATATTGAAGTTCAAGACACGACCACCCTTTTAAAGCATATACTACATGCATGTAACTACTATGATTTTATCAATGTAGACTGTTATTGTTAAAGCAGGTGATGTCGATATCAATAAAGAAACCACCTGTTGTGGGATTATCGATCTTTACAACGTAAAGGTATTGTCATATAAAACATCTTGTGACAGCACGCAAACTTGGGTAATTATAGCATATTTATGGTATAAGCATAGTTTGAGCATATTTTTTATCATTTTACATCACATCTGCTATATTTTCAATGAGAGAAATTATTTTCTTGATTTTACAGTGACTGGCGGGACTCCCTACGTATAGAATGGCTATCACTGCAGAGAAAATCCACACCTTTCTGGCTACTGTGTTAACACTGCAGTCCTTCCCTATTTTCTGTGTCTACCTTGTCCTTATAGCGCTGTCGCCAGTATGGCAAAGAGTTACAAACCCTCTCAAACTCAGACCTGTAAGTATGACATATTAGATAAATCTACATATTGAGTACACTTTTCCTTGCCTTCTATGCTGTTTGCAAGGGCTTACCTTCTGTGCTGCTTGCAAGGTTTTGAAGCCTTAGTCTACAATGACCTTGGCATTTGACCCTTCACATTGAAAATCAAACGGGTTTGCCTTTTCTATAGGGAACACCAGGGAAGGTTTAAAAAGTTGAGTCGGATTGTCCATACATACATATCTTTATAGTATGACTTTGACCATTGACCTTGAAAATCAATATGATTCATGTTCTCACTGGAACATTTGTGAAATATTTGATGATACCAAGATAATGAATTTGCCTTTAATTGTCCCCCGCTTTCGCTTTCCATGGATACCAAAATTTTTGACCTTGTAACCTTGGCATTGGAGTTTGACCTACTTTTGAAAATCTTTAACCTTGGCCATAACTTTTGAATGGCAAGGGATAGGGCTTTGATATTTCACATGTGTATTCCTTGCGACAAGACCTTTCCATGGATACCAATATTTTTGACCTTGTAACCTTGGCATTGGAGTTTGACCTACTTTTGAAAATCTTTAACTTGGCCATAACTTTTGAATGGCAAGGGATAGGGCTTTGATATTTCATATGTGTATTCCTTGCCATAAGATTTTTCCATCAATACCAAAAAATTTAACCCAGTGACCCTGACCTTGACCTTTCACAGACATGTACTTAACAGAAAATGGTGTTTTATACTAACAAAGATGCCACTGGGGCCTTCCTGTTTTGCAAACACAGGCTTTATTGTATTTGTTGAGATATTTTGATGAACTACCACAGATTGTGTTCTGGTAATGACTTCTCAATATTTCATCTATTTAATGTTTATTACAGTTCCTGATCGTCCATAACTTTGCCTGTAGCAGTATCAGTGTGTATTGTTTAGGAGGATTTATGTACCTACTGTCCCAGAGTCAGTCCACGTTTGAGAAGGGATCCTCAGAATCATTCCAACCGTACTTTCACATGTATTACATCACCAAGTTGATCGAGCTCCTGGACACCATCTTTATGATTCTACGACACAAGCAGCGACAGATCAGTTTCCTTCACGTGTACCATCACAGCTCGATGCTCCTACTTAGTGATATAGCATACCATGTATACCCATGGCCAGCCATATCTGTCTATCTGGCAGTTAATTCCTTCGTACATATTGTTTTATACCTTTACTACGGCTTGACAGCTCTGTTTCCCGAAAAATCATTTCCATGGAAACAGCATCTGACAGAATTACAGATATTACAGTTTATGGTGTTGTTCGTCCATGCTACTGTAGGATATTTATATCATGGGTTTTGTATATACGGCATATTTTATGGTATAACTATGACATCGCTTTTTATGAACTTTTACTACAGGGCTTACCTAGCACCAAGGAAAGGAAAGCCCCATTCCTCCTAATGTACAAAGACATTTTTTTAAAGTGCTTTACCTGGATAGTACATAACATATGTAATTAATATCAAAACTACATTTGCCTTATTATAAACTTTTTGTAGTGGTCTTGTAGATTGTATTTTATATTGTGATGATTATATTTACAGGAATCTCATTTCTGATTTCTTGATGTATCAACTTTTTATTATTCATTTAAGTGTTTACATTCAACAGATCTTGCCATATTCTTTATGCGATATTTTTTGTGAAATTTTTTTTATGTCATATCTCATATGTTTGTCATATCAACTATAGTCATCAAGTTATAAACAGATACATTGTATATATTTATGATACAATGAATGACCGGTTTTGATTTTATGAACAGTTTGCTTTACATAGATTGTAGACATTTCTATATGATTACAAATCAGTATGCATGAAGTTTGATAATTGATGAGTATATCTCTCTTTGTGTTTTTCAAGTAATCTATACATATATCAATTATTTAGAATTTGATTTATATTAATGTTATGGTAGGAACTACAATAATTTGACAAAAGAAGTTTCACCTAAAAAAATTTTTTTCCACAAGTTCATGATTAAACCCAACAATTATTTGTACTGTAATTTACATTTGTATTTATATCTCAGTAGCTACTGTTGTAGTACCGTAATCTCAAATTGAATCTCTGCATAATAAGTACATGTATTTTTGTAGAATTTTTATCTGAAAGATATAGTCTGAGAGAAAATTAGAAATTTTAACAGATTACAGGGACTTTTTAAACAAGAGCCCCAGGGGGCACAACGCTCACCTGATACCCATGCACGCTCTAATTGACATACTGACATTGAATACTGATTGTGCCAGTACCAGGATTTTAGCCCACAACCTTTCTAAAAAGATTCTTGCCGGATGCAGAGAAGTTTTTTTTTCAGACAACCTTTAAAAGTACATACAAGAAAAAATAGTCACATTTCAAAACAATAACTTTTTTTACTGATTTGTAAAGATGGATAAAGTGGTCCAAAGTCATATGCTCTGGCTTCTGGACCATATTTGAACGGAATTTAGAAGCAATTCAAGCATAAGTTGTGAGTTGTCATTCTCATGAAAATAGTACAATAGTTTAAGATTCTGGATTTATTTCATAATATATTTAGTAGTGAACAAATGCAAATCATATGTTGATTTTTCAAACATTCCTCGGATTATATACAATTATGTAGTCAGTGACATTGCTTAATTATAGTTATATCAAATACAAAACTTTAAGTATACAACATTAATTGCTGAATGAAGTTTGAAATGTTTCTTCTTAATACATATGTACATGAATCAAGTTTCTGCTGAAAGTAATATGAGAACTACAAGAAAGGACCTGGAGAGTATCGGAGTATGACAGTGGATCTTCTATGTTTGATTCCGGTTTTGTAATGTGGAAATTGTTTCCGGGGATTTAGGCTCGATCTAGCTGTTGATGGTCTTCTGACATATTATATACAAAACGTCAACACTCATAAATGTGTCTTTGTGCATTCAAAAAATGTACGTTGGCATAAGAGATCTATGCTTTTGTTAGTTGTTTTAACATATATATGAATGATAAAGTGTCACAGGTTTATTCACTCAGAGGCACATCAAGTCAAAATTGAAATGTTTATTAGAACTTATCTACTCTATAATTTACTAAATTTCACTCTTATTACTGATCATTGTAAGTCTTATGATTTCCAAAATTAACTAACTTAAGCATAATCAAGGTTTCAACATATAACCAATGAGCATTCCGAATATACACATAGGTGACTTTATGAACTGAGAAACAATTACGAATTGTGTTTGTTTAAACAAGGCAATTAATGTATTAATGTGAAATTATTTTGTTAACTGGAAGAAAATGTCAAATTTCTTTTGAAGCGATAAACAATTTAAGACAGTTCAAAGACACTGAATAAATCATCAATATGGAAAAAAAACCAATGTGAATGTTAATCCTTAATTAACTAGATTTTTTTTCATTAAGTAAATTTCACTTGCACAAATTATACATGCATGTGTCTTAATTAATCTAAAATGCAGTACATGTAATTGCATAATATAAGAGTTGAATGGAGGTTTGTCATTCATTATAAGTAAGCTTCCTTAAGCACTGTTCATCGCAGAAAGCAAAGTAGTACAGCATTATTGTGTGGGATGAAGTTTACAGACCCTTTTAAGTCATGCCAGTGACTCCCATCACATATACTTACCACTATAAATTACAAATTAATAATCAAAAGCAATATGTTGCTTATGAATGTCAAAGAGTTCTACACTACAAGAAAGGGGAATCTAGCTATTATCTGAGGACATTATTATATTAACAACTTCATGAAATAATAATATGAAGATTATTCAGACTTTAGCTCCGTAAATTTTGATCGTTTATAATTTTTCTTTTATTCAGAGAATTTCTTTACAGTAATCCAGGACCTGAGGCATACAAATTGGTTTTTCTTTTTAGATTTATTGGTAAATGTAACAATGTTAAATCAGTTGTGAGAAATACCACAGGACTAGAAGTTTTTCTAGGATTTAAATTGACATTGAACATTTATGAATATTAAATTACAAGAAATCAAAACTATTAGATTGAAGCATTTGTCTTTAATGTATACATCTAATCTAAATAATTAAGTATGTTTTCTTTCTTTATCAATAAGAAAGTATTTCCTCTTTCTTAATTTGCCAGTAGGCCTAGCTTCGGAAAGTACATAATGTAAATAAATTGTATGAAATACTATGCATGTTTCCAGAAGAAACATAATGAATGTTTATGAGTTAATAATTACACCAAATATACATCTTTACATAACAAAATGTTTAGTCATATAAATAGCTGTGATATAAATAAATATAAATACTTAGTTACATTTCATTTTTATAAAATATAACGAAATAACTTTAATTTCAACAAGGGCCTATATTATTCTCAGTTGTGCATGCTCAATGGTTTTCAAAAATACAGCAAGCAAGCAAAAATTGATAAGAATGCAGATTTGTTACAATGTATTTATAACGTGTACAAATTCAAATTATAGGACTTTTATATATAATTTTTTACTATACATATAATATATTTAGTTCAGATAGATAATATATATAGCAACATATTGTAATGAAAGTTACTTTCTTTGATAATAGCACAATTTCTGCAAAATTTGTGTTATTAAGTGTAGAAATGTTATTACAGATCGAGTTACAAGTTTAAACATGAAATTCTCAAATTTGTAAAAACCAAGTGAATCATCATCCATTTACATCTGTTTACTTAATTGTAATTTCCATGAAACAAAGTTTTTTTTTATTTAAATTGTGCGTCCAGTCGTTTAATAATATGTTAAAATAGACATTTAAAGTATGTCAAGTTCACAAATTATACATGCATGTGTCTTAATTTAAAATACTTTTTGGTAAGATGCATATACTCTAAGTCCAAGTTGTGATCTTGACCTTTGATCTTCTGGCTTCAAAAAGTATAGGTTATAATCAAAGGTTCTATAGTTCGAAGGCCCATAACTCCGAAGGCCCGATAGTCCGAAGACCAAAAAGTCCGAATATCCAATAAAATTCCTTAATTTGTAAGCTTTTTGATTGAATGTGATTTTTATACGCTCGTCATAAGACGGGACGTATTATATTATCTCCACAGAATAAAGCGAAGGAAGATATGATTGGCGGTTCATGTCATGGCTTTATTTAAAATAAATAATCAATAATAGTTCATGAACTCAATGCACAATTTAAGGCAAATAAATTCAATAAAGCAAATGCTTAGTAAGTTCATATTTCTTAGTTCTTGAATATAAGTTCAGTTCAATTGTTCATGAACTTCAATGCTCAATAGTTCATAGTTCAAAGTTCAATAGTTCATATAAATGTCCAATATTTCAATATCAATGAATCCATATTTTGACAATAAAAATAATCAATGGTCTACGACGACATTCAATTGTATATGTCGTAGATAATCAATACAAATTAATAATAAACCCCAATTATTGGCTCAGAGTCTGGAAGACAACAGAAACTGAAGCGAGGTTTAAAAGCAAAATTCTGCCGAACGCTAAGATAGTTGTAGAACTGCACTGTTTTGAACCAATGAACGTCAGGAAAGGGGAAGCCATGACGCAATTAATGCAAGGTGGTATGAGCGGGTGAGTTGGATTCCGGATCTGGAGCGGGGCTTCCGGCAAAATTGGTTAAGATTCGGAATTATAATGTCGTGAAACACTTGAACAGTTGATTGTAGACGCTAAACGCTGCCTTGATAAATGTATAGAAACTGTTAACAAATCAGTGATGAAGATCGTGATATACCAAACCCAGAGGAAAAACAGAGATGAAAAACCCAGTTTTTGTGTTGGGGAAAAATCCTCTGAAAACTGGGCATGTTATATCACTGCCGCACTCGGAACTAAATGATGTCACAGTCACCGCAAACGAAATGTTCGGAGCTTCACACGATCCCAAGGTAGGAAAATTGGAGGATGAAAGGTCCGATGTAAGAGGTTCACGGATGTAGGCAAGGCTCCATGGTATATCTTCAAGTCCCATCAATGGCGAATTAACGTCGAGGGTAATCCCGAGCCTGAGAATATTGCTGAAATAAAAATAAAACAAGCGCAGAAGGAGGAGATGAATGTAAACTCTGCAATAGAATATTAATTGTATAAATATGATGCATGTTTAATAGTTAGGAAATAAGCACATCTATAGATTGAAATACGTTGTAATGAATCATAAAAATAAAGAAAGGGTGTGGAGGAGAGGGTTTTTTGGTGAAATGTTTATAATGATTTTGCTCCTCACTGATACTGAAAACACGCTAGAGTTAGACCGGAAGTGTCACAGCCAGAGTCTGCGCAATCCACTCAACACGGTCAAGGGTGATGGAGTTATCTTCCTTAGAACTTAGTTAATGTTAATCATTGGCATCATTTAAAGGCATATTAATTAACAGCGTGGACCAGACATGCATGTTTATAAGTGAAGGAAGGTTATATTATGCTTATTCGTTGAGATAAAATTCATTTATCCTTTAGAGGATAAATGATATTATCTCCACAGAATAAAGCGAAGGAAGATATGATTGGCGGTTCATGTCATGGCTTTATTTAAAATAAATAATCAATAATAGTTCATGAACTCAATGCACAATTTAAGGCAAATAAATTCAATAAAGCAAATGCTTAGTAAGTTCATATTTCTTAGTTCTTGAATATAAGTTCAGTTCAATTGTTCATGAACTTCAATGCTCAATAGTTCATAGTTCAAAGTTCAATAGTTCATATAAATGTCCAATATTTCAATATCAATGAATCCATATTTTGACAATAAAAATAATCAATGGTCTACGACGACATTCAATTGTATATGTCGTAGATAATCAATACAAATTAATAATAAACCCCAATTATTGGCTCAGAGTCTGGAAGACAACAGAAACTGAAGCGAGGTTTAAAAGCAAAATTCTGCCATAATGACTTTCGAGGATTATTGGTGATAACACTCGAAAGGCATCCGCCACAAAGCGGCCGATTTTGCAGAAACTGAGCGCCATGACAGAACTGCCATATTGAGTACTATTTTCGAAGGTAGCATAGGCAAAACAGAAAATTATTGTTCGAAAATGCTACTAAATAAATGGTCTACATCGACAATATCGCTATATTGTGTATGATGCAGATTTTTACATAGATGAAAGAAACATTCCGAAAACGACAATTTGTTCATATTATATAAGGGGATAAACGCTGACCTTGACCCATCTCAGGGGAAAATTTTAACCTGATGAGTAAGGCAAATAAAGATTACAAGGCACCAAGTGTTGGAAGAAATACTACAATGACGAAATAATGTAGATAAGTCTCATTTTCCCATGCATATGGTAATTCACGTGTATTACACGTCACACGATACATTTCACCAGTTGAATTCGATATTGTGAGGTTGACATTTCATACTGCTCATTAAAGCCACTTTTGGCCAGAGAGAAAAAATACTCTTTCATGACGGGTTATCAAAATTATGTAAATTGTAGATTTTGTAATGTAGGTAAACTTTAATTATGAATAAGAGGCCAGGGCTATTCGCATAGTATATATATCGTATATTGGATAGCAGTATATATAATTAGGACTGAGTAAAGGGTAACATTGTTAAGAACTATAACTCTACAGGGCTTGGAGAAGAAGAGGCACTGATTTGAGCAAAATTTTACTAATATTTAGATTGTCAAGGAAGCGATTGAACAGAAAAGCGAATAAAACTTTGTGGTTCCCATGGAAATTCTGAAAAAAAGAAATGTTATGCATTCTCGACTTTGAGACTGTAAAACGGATTGAAAGTTTCCCATGTTTCGCTTCGCGGATTTTATAGTTTGTGTGTCGGGTTTTTTTTTTTTTTTTTTTTTTTTTTTTTTATTTATTCATTTTTTTTATTATTATTATTATACATCGATCGACAGAAAAATTATTACAGTCGTTACTTACATGTAAGTAACAAATTTGTTGGAAATCAATACGTTAGACTGCTTGAAGCGTCGTGCATGAATGATTAAGCCTCATCTTCTTACGAATGTATTAGGTTAACTTAAAAACAAACATGAATTGACGAGGGGAATAGAATAAAAACAACTTCGGAATTTGGTTTATTTATTTTTATTGATTAATTTATAGCTTAATCTTTCAAATTATAGGTATATAGGTATATGTTACATGGAGATATAAGACAAATATTGGAATTTTTCGAGAAAAATATGATAATTATAGGATTTTTTAAGCATAAAATCCAAAATAAATTAAGGAATTTTGACAGAATATTTGCCTCCTGGAATCCCTTTCACGTCATACTTAAATCAATTAAATGAGACATTGAAATTAATACGATATGAAGTGTATATGTATAATATAAGTAGTAGGTGAGGTGGCGAGCGAAGCTAGCCATATTTTTTTTAAGGCACTTTTGAAAAAGACACTTTTGACAAATTGTTGCAAAATACAGTTTGTACATGTGAAATTTTACATGAAGCAATAACGAATTTGAGATGCAAATTTTCAGATGAAGAGCCCAAAATATAAGATTTATGAAATATTCTTTTTTTTTAATATATATATATATATATAGGAATTTAGTAGAATCCTATATTTGTTATAGGAAATAATATGTACAATGTATTATTATCATTTTTGGTTTTCTATAAAATATAATTTTAATTAATCATTTATTTCAATCATTTATTTGTTTTTGTTTTGTTTGTTACAACATGTACAAGGGGGGGGGGGGGGTTAGGGTTTTTGTTTTTGTTTTGTTTTGTTTTTATGGTGACATTTGATAGATACTAGTGGCATATAATATATGTTCGTATCGAATTTATTGCGTCAAACGTACGTTCTTTAAAGATATATCAACTGGATGAGAGAAGAGGAAATGAATTCCAAGCGCCCTCTATCATAATGATAAAGCCTAAAAAATTCAATTCTATCTATACGAGATAAATAATTTACTTTATTTCCAAAATCATATGCTATTCGTATACGTGTGACGCTATTCTACGAATATTTTACTAATGTCGATTGTTCTTTTATCATGTTTATGATTTATCCCTTAATTAAATTTATTTCTTATATCGGCCCAAAAGCAATATTAAAGCATCATCAATTTCTAACGCCTAGCCGGCAGTATAAAACTGCTACATTACGGAAGAAGAATGCCGCAACAACAGATCCATATCTCGCGTTTGACGTTTCCCAAATACCCTGATCAATGGACTATAGGTTACCCGAAAGTCTATATCTTGCTTGTTCACACGGAGATATGTGAAGAACGTTCGATCAAAATTGATAGAAATACGAAACAAATAAAAGGCATATTACTATCGGAAAGCAAGGGAGCTAGAATGATTAACAGTGCTCTCACTTCCCTTTTTGGGACAGGAGCCGAGGCCGGTGAAATTTTGAAAATAAATAGATGTTTTCTCAAAATGGAAAAAAGTATAAGCACTGCATATGAATAGAATGTTATTTCTAATTCAAATGCCCCTTTAAACAGATCTCTGTGAAATTTCACCTAAAATTTAAACTCTTTTTCCAATTTTTTAAAGTGTCAAATTGGGAAAATTAGTCAAGAAATTGGGAAAACAATTTTGAACTGGGAATGGGAGCGGTTCAGGCCAATCGAGAGCCATGCAAGGCAAAGTGATTCAAAGATCAAGAACAAGATCGTACATCGAATAGACTGATGGGACAAAATATAGAGGAAACCACCTGGTACCTAAGCGATCGTGGCAGTGGAGGAACGTCATGTGCTTAACCTCTGACCTCGCATGCTGTAAAACTGGTAAATGTTTATTATTGTTTGTTGAACTTGGGTCGAAGGCACTGACAACAATATCCGCTAGAGCTGTACTGATATTTACGATCGAAACGATAAGGGTAATGTGGAACGGTGTAATGAGCTAAATAACAAGATGCCGCATCATTGTATTAGGGAAATCTTGCATTCGTATTGTCTTACATGTACTGTGAACATGTAATGTTGCAATTAAGAATTTATGATTGATAGCACGACAACAACAAGACCCAACAGGACATGATAAATTGAACAAATATGTTAAATGACTCAATAAATACTAGTAAATAAATGAATAACTAAATAACTAAGTAAATAAATAAATAGATAGATAGATAGATAGATAGATAGATAGATAGATAGATAGATAGATAAATAAATAAATAAATAGATAGATAAATAAATAAATAAATGAATAAATAAATAAATAGATAAATAAATAAATAAATAAATAAATAAATAAATAAATAAATAAATAAATAAATAAATAAAAATTAAACAGATAAATAAATGAATGAGTAAACAGGTAAATCAATAAATATTACATAAATAAACAGATATATGTGTGTGCACAAAATTAGAGACCAAGAGAGTGATATAAAATTGCCGAGACAAGATGGGCATGTGTATTGAACACTACCATTATTCTTAAACACGACTTTTAAATACTTAATAAAAATTGAGTTATACATATAAAGTAAATCTGGAGCAAGTGATAAAAAATAATTTGACAGCATGAATACATGTAACATGCCCGGCGTAAGACGATTCGAAGTCTGTAATATTGTGACACATGTGAGCTACATATAAGTACAGGCTTATATAAAAACAGTTAAACGAAAATTCATATATGTCGTGCTTTCATCTAAATCGAGGCAAGCTCACATGTGTACAAATCACTCTTACCTTACTGTAGACACGTCAAATAAAATTGGACGATACTATTATACTTTACCGACTTTAGGCTACCACTAAATCAAACCCCATCGCAGGCATGAAAAGGCTAACACAGCACGATGACTAGAAAAAACATCTCTCGACGTTGGATAGAGTTCATCATCACCACGACAAGTACACTACGAGTTTTTAACTATATAGGTGCACAGATCATGTTACTAGAAAAAGCGAAAGTTTTGGTGAAATGTTTATAATGATTTTGCTCCTCACTGATACTGAAAACACGCTAGAGTTAGACCGGAAGTGTCACAGCCAGAGTCTGCGCAATCCACTCAACACGGTCAAGGGTGATGGAGTTATCTTCCTTAGAACTTAGTTAATGTTAATCATTGGCATCATTTAAAGGCATATTAATTAACAGCGTGGACCAGACATGCATGTTTATAAGTGAAGGAAGGTTATATTATGCTTATTCGTTGAGATAAAATTCATTTATCCTTTAGAGGATAAATGATATTATAACGCTGTGTGTGCGTCCGTGAGAAATATTAAAACCCCGATGTGCGTACATGTATCTTGCATTTGCGTTTGCGTTGCTATTTTTGGAATCTGATTTCGGGTTGACTTTCATTCAGCGCATACGCCTACCCAGGCTATCTTTGCAACTATGATAATCCTATAAAATCTATAACATACATCTTTAAAGAAATTTAAAAAAAAAACGTGTGTTTTGCATGTGTTACCGATAAAAGTATTCGCGCACATTTTCAAATTCCAATGAATTAGGACATCCTCGTTATTTTTTTCTTTTGGTTGACTTATACAAACAACTAATATTTCCAACATTCTGATCGATGGCTTTCAGCAGTATAGACATATCTTAACTAGATCTTATTACAAATATTTTTTCACTACTTTCTAAATAACTAAATTGTTTAGGAGCAGTTTGCGCTGTTGAACTGCAACCCCCCTCCTTTTTTTAACTTATGTGCGATTGCATAGCCATTGCAGATATCTAATTCAAAGTACAGTCCTTGTGATGATATCATTTCTTTATCATTTGTCTTGTTATACCTTTTAAAATCTGATTTGATAATTGGGTATATATGCAATTCAAGTTCCTTGATAATATCTCTTTCAGCCCCCTCCCCCTCCATTTAGATTTCTAAATCTATCAATTTCAATGGTACAGTCAGGCATCTTCAACTTCTTCTTTTACTCATTTGTATCAAGTTTATATCTACATGCACAGGGCATTCGGACTTTCAAACCTTCGGACTATCAGACCATCGAACCATTAGGCTGCATTCTTACTATCGGACCTTTAAACTTATGGTCTAATATCTAGACCTTCGAAATATCGGATATTCAATTCTTTAGGTACTTCGGATTATGGATCCTTCTGTATATCTGAATGCAGTACTTTAGGTCTATCGGGCCTTCGGACTATCGAGCCTTCGGATTATCGGGCCGTCGATTTATCGGACCTTCGGCTCTATGGTCCCTCGAACTATCGGACCTGCGGAATACTGGGCGGACACCAAATTGACACTATTAAAATTATAAGGCAACGTCCATTTGATATTCTGGGAGAAGGGGTGTGCTTGGGATTTCCCCTGAAAAATAATCTTTATTTGAATATTTTTGAAAATTCTTCCATGTATGTATACAAAGTTTTGATCTTGACCTTAGACACAAAAATTAATAGGGTTTATGTTACGCAATTCGCAATTTATGTATGAAAATTCGTAGTTTCAAGAACTACTAGAGATATGATCCAGTAAAATGGTGTATTCCATGTCTGTAAAGTTTGGCCTTGACCTTTGACCCCTAAATCAGAGATTTTCCTTATGCCATAAGCAATCTATTTATAAACTTTCATCAGTGCAGGTCAAAGAATACTCAAGTCATGGTGAGGAAAAATTACTTTGTTCCTGGACATAGGAACCGATATGGTGAATCCAGTATACTCTCTTTGACTTCTTTTGGCCCTCAGAGTAAAAAGATAATACAAAATATTTTGTACGAGGCAAAATAATTCTTTCCCTGATAAAATAAATCTATGAATCGCAAGCGATATAAGTCCCCTACCGGCATTATTCCATGTCCTTCAACTCTGTCTCGACCTGTACTTACACCAAAAGATGAATCCAACATCAAAATAAGTTCAATATGTGTTTAAGGAAAAGGTCTGGAAAAGAGAAAAAAAATTAATGAAATTTGCTATGAGGTCATACCTTTTGTAAGAACAAATAAATCAAACCCAACTTCAACTTATTCTTTATAAGACTATAATATATCTGCATATCAAAAATCAGCTCAATATCTACAAGAACAGGCATAAAAGGACTGGAATCTGAGAAGTTCATGAAATTTGCTAAGTGAAGGGGCCATAACTCCTGTAGAAATGAGTCAATGACATTGAAACACGAATTTGATTTGTATATCACACTGAGATATATTCACATACCAAAAGTGATTTCAAAATTTGCAATACCTTGGAAGAAAAATCATGAAAACCGTGAATATCATGAAATTTGCTAAGTCCAGGGCCATAACTCTTGTAAAAAATAGGTCACTCGAGACAAAACTGGAACTTGATCTGTATCACATTAAGATAAACTCACATACCAAAACGGAGTTCAATATCTGCAACGATAGCAAAAAGAAAAAGTCTGGAAAACTGAGAATTTCATGAAATTTGCTAAGTCCAGGGGCCATAACTCTTGTAAAAAATAGGTCAATCGAGACAAAACTCGAACTTGATCTGTATCACATTAAGATAAACTCACATACCAAAATGAGTTCAATATCTGCAACGATAGCAAAAAAAAAAAAAGTCTGGAAAACTGAGAATTTCATGAAATTTACTAAGTCCAGGGGCCATAACTCTTGTCAAAATAGGTCAATCGGAACAAAACTCGAACTTAATCTGCGTCATATTGAGATAAACTCACATACCAAAACAGATCAATATCTGCAAGGACAGCGAAAAAAAAGTCTGGAAAGTGTGACGGACAGACAGACCAACGGGGTGGAAACTATAAGTCCCCTCCGGCGAGCCGGTAGGGGACTAAAAATACGAGCCCCTTACCAACCCCTCTTCCCCCAGAATATCAAAAAGGACTGTATACCTTGTAATCTACTATAAAAAGAATAAAAATAATAAAACAAATGGAGGGAGGGGCATTCTGTAGTCGTCCCTCAAAAAAAAAAGACATGGCGCCCCAAGTTCTCATATAGATTTTTGAAATGTCTCTTTTAAATAAATGCAGTTACCACTTTATGATCTGACCAGTAACACTCAATGGTTTCAGTAACAACATTAGATGTATTTGAGAAAACTAAGTCAAGCATAGAATTCATATTTGTAGTATTCTTGGTTACAAACTGAGTACATCTAAATGTTTCACTCATAAAGTTGGAAAACGCAAGATGTCCAACTGAGATGTCAAAGTTGAAATCACCCATAATAAACAAAGACTTTGTGAAAGCCACTTGTGGTAAAAGATTTTTCAGTATAACCTCTTTGAAATCTGATAATGTGCAAATTGGAGATTTATAAACAAGTACCAATTGAATTGATCCAGTTGTAACAGTAGATGTTTCACACAGCAAAAATTCTACTTCGTCTGTACTGTATTGAAAAATCTGTTCACAGTGCAAGTGATCTTTTAAATACAAAACAAGTCCATGACTAGGTCTGGTACCACTTGTAGGAATGTTTTGATCACATCTGTATATTTCGAAACCGTCAATAGCATAAGTTTCATTATGATCTGAACTGCACAGCCTAGATTCCATGATACCAATAACATCTGCAGCTAATATGTTTGGGTCTACAGATACATCAAGGAAATGCTTGTGAAATGATCTTGCATTGTTGAACGCTACTTTGAAATACAAAGGGTCTACATCATACAAACAGTCATAACATAATTTTAATTTTGCTTCCTGTCGAAGCCTGTTCATTTCATCTTTAACTCTTTCATCTGTTGCAAGTGCAGTGCTGTTGAAATTCAAAATATGTAAATTTTCAAACTTCCTTACCCTGCTCATAGCTACATAATGAATATGCGGCATCTTCCTTGCTCGTGTCTGTGACATATCTATAACAAGTTTATCCACTGTAGAACCTTGTGCTTTATGAACAGTCTTTGCAGCAGCAGGCTTTAGTGGGAACTGAGTTCTCTGATAAGATTTGTAGTTGTATAGGAAATTCCTATTAACATCAAAAATTGGTGTCCATGTTTTGTCAATACTTGAGTGGTACAAATGCTTGTATTTCTGTCTTGTGTTTGATCCAACTGAATGATCCTCAAATAAAACCCACACAATACTAGGTCTTGTAGTTTCAGGAATTCGGTTTTCAATATATTTGATAATACAGCTTGAACCATTAGCTACTCCATCATTTACATCAAGGTTAACTGTAATATCGTAGATCATTCCAACTGCAAGAACTAAACGTTGAGCCAAATTTGCTGTTTTGCTGGAATCCTTTGGTAAGCTTTGCAAAAGTCTATCTCTGTTCTTTTTCGGGATATCTGCAATGATTGCATCATGACTGAAGACATCTACCTTTGTCGTAGATAAATTTCGTATGAAGTCTTCATTGAAGTTGTCCACAAACTTATTCTCTAGAAACAAGTGTGGTACATTTTTCGGATAGTTTTCATGAGCTGGAGATACATGATGTTTGTCGATCTCAGTTTTATCTTCTTCGGTTAATTCATTTGTTCGAAGTCTGTTGAGAAGATTGGCAAACTGCATGTCATCTTTCTGTCTCATTATCTGAGTCAGTTCAAATATACTGAAATGTTCTTTCCATAAATTGGTAGCTAGAACTTGTCGTCCATCTGACAAATCTGCAAATATCCATGAATCTCCGACAGGTTGAAGTTGGTACAGATCTCCTACAGCTATGATACTTATTCCACCAAAAGGTTTGTTAGTTGCAGTTAGTTGCTTCAATCTTGTGTCAATGAAATTGAGCATTTTAGCACCAACCATTGATATTTCATCTATAATAACTACTGAAAGATTTCGGTACTTCATTCGAAATGTATTCAACTCATCAGAGCTCATTGATTGATTGCTTTGATTATATTTTTTGTGGAAAGCAGAAGCAATTGTTACTCCATTTATATTAAATGCTGCCTTCCCAGTAAAAGCACAGAGCAAGATTCGAATGTCATCTGGATCTTCTCCTTCTTTCGAATGCAAGTGTCTGTGTAAAGCTTGGTAAAGAGCTTTGATCAATACAGACTTTCCAACACCAGCACCACCAGACAAAAATGCATAAATGGGGTCATTTTCAACTTTGATCCAATGCAACACATGGTTAAAGAATTCTCTTTGCTTTACATTTAAAGCTCTGAGTAATTTCAAATACTCTTCATCAGATAATCTGTCACTTTGACATTCTACACATGGAACATTAGCTGCAACGCCTAGATCAGCACCCAAGTCATAATGTCTGTGCTCAATTGGTCTATCAGGGTTAAAATGTATGAATTCTTGTGCTTCTTGTTGTCCTTCAGCTTCATCTTCTGCATTTGCCTGCTGAGCACTAGGGGCTAACTCGTCATGTTGCTCAAGTTCTTCCATTGCATGCTGCATAGCCAGTTCAATTTCTTCAAAATTCTTCTCATAATGTTTTGACTTAGCATCAATCAAGAAGTGATTTTCCTGATAGTGTTGCTGGTAAGTAGAGTGACCTTTCAGCAAATCAGCCATTTCATCTCGCCAAGGCATGAATAATAGTAACTTCTCTCTATAATGATTTTCTGGATCTGTCCTAACATTGTATCGTACATAGCGTAGTATTAAGTCATGCATACGTCTTCTGATCAAAATTCCATTTTTCAAAGTTACTAAAGTGTCATCTTCTGAAAATTCAGAACTGTCGTCTTGGTTTTCTTCAATGTCATCATCATTCGCCTCTTCTGAATGTTCACTTATTCTTTTCTTTTCTGGATACTTGATTTCTAGCTGTGAAGCATAGTCTGCAAGACACCAGTTCTCTAATTGTTTTGGTCTTTTAGAATATCGTGCAATGATATTCTGGTAATGGATATCTGTTGATTGTGGGCTAAGCTGTTCTAGATCAGACAATTGTTTTAAAAGTAAAACTCTTTCATCAGGGGGTGATGTATTTATGAAAATTACATCTCTTGATGCTTTTGTGAGAGGCATCTGTAACACGAGATAGGAGGCTTCTTGAGCACTGACTTCTACACTATTCAAAAACTGATTGCCAATGTGACGAACTTGCTTCTTTATGTCCATGTTCCCTTGTCTTGCTTCTCTACAAGCTCTATCCATTAATGCACTCATTCCTCTCTGAGATTTGCTAATGTAAGACACTATGTACATAGCACAAGCATACGGATCTAACACATACTGCAAATCAATGTTTGCATTCCAAGCCAGCAGCAAGTGTTCATTGTACATGTTGATTCTGATTTCTGAGGGAGTCCTTTTCAGAAATATTTTTGGGGTGCTGATTGAACTTCTTATACATTTTATATATTCGCATTCCGGCATATCTGCTACTTGCTCCAAAAACTGATCATACGAGAAATGCATTCCATCTTTAAATTTGTTAATCTTTTCCTGAATTTCATTGTATTTCGTTTTGTACTTTTCAGTATCTACCTCAAGAGGTTCTAGGAGCATTGTATCACGCAGAGGTGGAAGAGGAAATCCAAACCTACATACAGCTTTGCCTTTCTTCCTGCAACTTTTTGAATGCTTATGTGTCTGAAGGTCGATAAGACCAGAAACCTTTTCGTTCGTATCTGAGCATGTAATATTCTTGTTAACAAAGTCAACAATTAACTCCTCTGAATCTTTTGGATATTTCGGTGCATCATCTACCCAGACAAGCATGTGTATGTGTGGAGATCCTCTTTGTTGAAATTCAACTCGATAAAAGTAGTCTGTGACATGGCCAACAGGATTATGAGGACTTCTCAAGAAGATCTGAATGAACTTTTGCACTCTTTCATTAAATATTCTAGTGCAGGTCACAGGATCTTTTTGTACTAATTTACTTCTCTCATTCCATGACATTCCATTGATTTCTTCATCTGACATAATTTTGCCATCAAGGTTTGATAGAGCTTTCAGTAAAAATGGCCATCTAGTGTCTGCAGATGATAAAGACATGAACCAAGTAGGAAGGCCAAGTTGTCTGATCATAGCAAAAACATCCTTCTTTTTGGATGCCAAATAAGCTGGTGAGTTCCGGAGTTGTCTGAATATATAATACCCTTCATCCAGCCGTACAATTCTATCTTGAGTTGATTGATCTCTTGCTTCTGATGCAGTTATTGTTCTCCCTTTACTTTTGTACCGTCTCATTGCTAAATGAACTTTGTCACTAATTTGTTTTAGCTGTATCTTCTTTAGCTTGAAAAAAATATTAGGCACAGACTGTGCTGCTCGTCGATCAAGACTTCTTAGCTCCCATTTTACAATATCAGAGTAGTTAACAGGTACTAATCTGTCCTTGTTGTCTGGTCGCCTTTGTCCACAAAAGATTGATGGAAAAGATAGGTATTCTGCATCATGATCAGTATACAGACTGAGTGGGTGCTGTCCTTCCCCTGGTGCAAATATATATGACCTGTCAGTATGTTGCGATTCGTCTTCAAGTAAAGTGTCAGCATTTCCTGTTACATTCTCAGCACTGTCAATCTCACTAAAATTGTCAGATTCATAACCTGTTTCATCTTGTACAGATGTCTTACTCTGATCTCTAGAAACGTGATCTGTGCACAACATATCATCATTACTTCCATTGAGGTTATCCTGATTGTCATTTTGATTACCATTCTCATGTGAACTGTTACAAAGAAATTCTTTCACAATTTCTCTACAATCATTATTCATATTTTCTGCCCAGCTCTCATCAATCTTTACTCCAGAATTTCTATACAAGTCACTCTCTTTCATCAACCAGTTAAGTGCAGATATCACAACTGCTGGTCTTACATTTTCAGTGAAGTCACACTTTTTGTAAGATAATTTTTTCTTGAGTTTAATTGGAATAGTAAATGTCTTATCCATGTTTCTTGGAAGTGCATTAATAGTAGGTTGTATATCAACTGGAACATTCACTACATTTCCTTTTACACAATATTGACCGCCTCTTGGTAGTTCTCTCATTTGCATGAAGGGAATTCTAAGGGCAACAACTCTTTCTTCCATAGGATGCAATTTTAGTTCAAGAGGTCTTGCAGGCCATTTCATTCCATTTATAACTGACAACTTTGGTATGACATTCTTTTGAACATTGGACTTGCAAGTAGAGCATATCCACTCTTTGTCATTCATGGATCGTAATCCAGTTAGTAAACCTGTTTGGAAGTCACATTTAGAAGAAAGATTGTCAACTTGACTTACACTATGACAAAACCAAGTTTGATGACAAGTTGTGCAAACATAAAGAGGTCCAGTACTTGTACATGCTTTGAAAATTTCAATGCAATCCTCAAGTGTTGATCCATATTTCTTTTTCTTAAATGCATCATTCTCTTTCAGTGAAGAACGTGTATCTTTTCGCTTCTGAGTCTTTGCTATGCAATTTGATGCCTTAGATCGTCTAGCTTGTTGTTTTCTAAGCCTTTCAGACTCAACGAAAAAAGCATTTTTTCGCAATTTTTGCTTGCTCTGCAATCCCTTTAACTTTTCTTTAAATCTAAAGTGCTCGTTAGTCCTGGCTTCACCTTTTTTCTTTCTTTCAAATTGTCGGTATGTCTCATCTTGTCTAGATTTCTTCTTCCCAAGCATTTCTTTATGTCTTTCTTTGTCGCGATATTCTTTATCACTTCTTTTTTTTTTCTTGGCTTCTGATTCTTTAGAGCGATAATGTTCATCATCTCTGGCCTTTCGTTTCCCAAGCAATTCCTTTAAACGATACTGCTCATCATCTCTGGCCTTTCGTTTCCCAAGCAATTCCTTTAAACGATACTGCTCATCATCTCTGGCCTTTCGTTTCCCAAGCAATTCCTTTAAACGATACTGCTCATCATCTCTGGCCTTTCGTTTCCCAAGCAATTCCTTTAAACGATACTGCTCATCATCTCTGGCCTTTCGTTTCCCAATTAATTCTTTCAAACGATATTGTTCATCATCTCTGGCCATCTGCTTAACAAATAATTCTTTTTGCCGATATGTTTCATCCTGTCTAGATTTCTTCTTTCCAAGTAATTCTTTTTGTTTTTCTTTGTCACGATATTCTTTATTACTCCTTGTTTTTTTCTTGGCTTGTGATTCTTTTAAGCGATTCTGCTCATTTTCTCTAGCTGTCTGCTTCACAAATAATTCTTTTTGCCGATATGTTTCATCCTGTCTAGATTTCTTCTTTCCAAGTAATTCTCTTTGTTTTTCTTTGTCACGATATTCTTTATTACTCCTTGTTTTTTTCTTGGCTTGTGATTCTTTTAAGCGATTCTGCTCATTTTCTCTAGCTGTCTGCTTAACAAATAATTCTTTTAGCCGATATGTTTCATCCTGTCTAGATTTCTTCTTTCCAAGTAATTCTTTTTGTTTTTCTTTGTCACGATATTCTTTATTACTCCTTGTTTTTTTCTTGGCTTGTGATTCTTTTAAGCGATTCTGCTCATTTTCTCTAGCTCTCTGCTTCACAAATAATTCTTTTTGTCGGTATTCCTCATTTTCTCTACACTTCTGCTTCTTCAGTAATTCTTCCTGTCGAAAATCTGCACTTTTTCTCTTCTTTTGCATATATTCTTTCATGTATCTTTGTCTGTTGATAATCTTTCTTTCAGGTTCAAAATCTGGAAAATTGTGCATGATCCTCTCTGGTGATAAAGGTAAAATTTCAAATTGAGACTGAAGATCAATGTTGCAACTCAAGTAGAAAGAGTACAAGAACATCACCAAATCATCAATAGTTGAATATATTCTCAGAATAGCTCTTCCATCAGGAGAACTAAGGCCATTTGGACCATGTGAGTGAGAATCAAAGAAATAGTACTTTCCATCTTTCAATGTGATTGCTGAACATATCGCACCTATCATTATTAAAAGGTTGTGTGACTTTCTTAAAGCAATGATTATTCCTTCATGTAAGGAGAGTATTTCATCAGTATCAGATTGTATCACAGGTAAACCATACACGGTTGAGTGCTTGACTAGTGAGTAGTAATTGTCCTTGTATTCCATTGCTAATGGCAGATCATCAAATGACAACAGCTTATTTCTAAATTTTCCTGTATTCTGAAGATCAATGATTACCTTTCTATATAAGTTGTCTCCATGTTTAAGCACAATATCCAGTGATTCACTTGAAAATTGAGTGTCATCTTGTAAACTAAGGATCATGGAAAGTGACATACATGTACATTGGCTTCCTCTAGATAGTGCAGAGTATCTTGTGTCACCTTGATTGTGTGAAGCAAATACATGTATGCTGTTAGGCAACTGTACTTCTTGACTTTCATTGCTTGAATGAAGACTTTGACATTCATTTGCAGGTATGGTTCTAGAAACACTTTCTATATCTATGGTTTGATGTGTAATTCCATTTGCAATACTTAGACCAGTATTTTGATCAATATTCTGGGTAGCATTTTGAGCAATAAATTGAAAAGAGTTTTCATCAATTTTCTGAGCAGAGTTTTGAGCAGAGTTTTGAGCATAGTTCTGAGCATTGTTCTGAGCATAGTTCTGAGCATAGTTCTGAGCATTGTTCTGATTTGAAACCTTTTTTTTAGCAGGAGGGATAACCTGGTCCAGCACCTTTTTTACAGGAGGTGTAACCTGGTCGTCCAGCACCTTTTTTACAGGAGGTATAACCTGGTCATTGTCAATTGTCAAGCCCTTGTTGGAGGGGTGGCTATCCCCCTTCTTTTGAGCTGACCCTCTTTTCCAAAATTTCTTCCTTGGCATCTCGCGAGGTTTAATCTGGAATGATACAAAAATAGAGCAAGTCGAAAGGATGTATGATATGCCAGCAACGTCAAACAAGCCAATTCAAAGCATAGCATCCCCCTGAAACCACATGTTTGCCACTAATCATATGTATAGATTGTGACATCAACTTCTTACCTGTGACCACGAAAAACAAAAGGGATCATCTCCTCACGGAAAACAATTGTTGAATGTTTGGTGATTCTACATAGTACAGTTTATCTACTATCATGTTCACAAGGTTTTTCATATATTAGCCACTGTGACCTTGAACTTTGGACCTCTGACCTTGAAAATCAATAGGGTTCATCCTCACCTCATTGAAAACATTTGTGGTTCTGTAGGCTTAGTAATTCTACATAGTGTAGTTTGTCTTCAATTCTGTTCACAAAATTTTCATATATTTGCCACTGTGATCTTAACCTTTGATCTCTGACCTTGAAAATCAATAGCGTTCATCCTCTCCTCATGGACAAAAGTTGTGGAAGGTCTGGTCATTCTAAATATCGAAGTTTGTATTTTATTGTGTTCACAAGATTTCTTGACACACTAACAACAGACGCACGGTGCTATATAACTCAGAAACATATTACAAAATATTACGGGATTCATTATGAATCACAGTTAATAATCATATTGCATGTACTTTAATTTTTAAAACAAATTACTTATAATTTAGTAAAGCAACTTAAAGCAATGTAAGCTTTAACATCCATTTAAAATATTCAATTCTAATATTAATTTAAAGAAAAACAAGAAACCGCTAAAGATGGTATGGCTGGATTACAAAGCCGCAACCATCAGTAAATACAGTCCCGATTACGTTAACTGTCTACCCCTCAAGGAGGAATTTTTGTTAGACGAAAGAGAAATTTTGTGAGGTAAAATGAAGACGAAAATATAGAAGAGGAATTCTTAAGGCAAAATGTACAAGGAAAAATAGAAGAGAAATTTGTGAGGTGAACGGAGAAAGAGAAGAGGAATTTGTAAGGTGAAATAAACGAGAACCCTGAAAGCAAACTCAAAAGAGAAATATTTCTCCTTTAATTCCCCCTTCAATACTCTCCGTGTTCTGTTACGTTTCTCTTACGATTCCGCTTACGTTTCTCTTTCAAATTCCACCTTCAGTTCGCTTTCAATGTTCGCCTCCAGCCTCGTTTTGGAAATATATATGGGCGGGGCTTAATGCAATGCGGTCAATGTAAGCTTAAAATCTAAATATTACAATATTTTTAAACGTTTATTTACACTCTTCTCTTCTATCACACTAATTATCGAATTAAATGCTATGATAATTGTTTTAATATGTCTAGATATATTTAGTCTCTGGATAAAATTTAATCATTTTAAAACAGCTAAAGGAGCTGATAAGATAAGACGTAAAATCTGCCCTAAAAAGTGGAATTTTGAAAATGGAAATTTTAAGAAAATTCGTTCGTTAATTTGATACAAATACAGTATCCCATCAAACTCTGAAGTTATTTTAGATCTATTATGCATAATCTTGCTAATATTTGGGTCAAAACTTGTCTTTTCCCCATAAAAATCAATAGAAAACCGAAAAGTTTTTTTTTAACATTTTTCCCCCCGGAGATACAGAACGCCACTTATACTGGAGGTGTATATTCATGATACAAATTTTCTGAAAAAGTGGGGTTCTGTATCTCCGGGGAGAACACTACCTACTATAGACGAAAAACCGAAAAAGGAAGGGGGGTGCATTTGTTAAATAATCGATCTTTAAGATCATTAAATATGGAAAATTTGACCATTTATCCTCCTTAATCCATCAGAAAATGGGTTCTAAATACGATCGAATGAAATGTACAACAATTAGGAATGAAATAAGCAGGAACGATGTGGATTTCTCCGCTAAAGTGTATTTCGCACTAAAAAGCTTCTATTATAGCCATTACATACAAAATAAGACCGTATTTTGAGTTCCGGATTTCATTATTTACCGATTAGAGGAAATAGAACTTTCGAAATGTATTTCTGATATACATTGTAGATGTATTTGATATCTTTTAGTTAATATTTATCCATTTCAGGCAAAATATTCTAAAATTTCTACGTTTATGGTCGATATTATCAGTTTTATTACTCGAGTACCCCCTACCTCTTTGGACCTTCATTTTAGAATCTTATGAGTATTTCATTGAAAAGTAAAACATATAAAAAGTCTTCAAATACATTTTATTTCAATAATGATTATCTTTTGTCTGCATATGTACCGCCATGTGGAAGAAATACGGCACGAGATTTAGGGCAAAAAACGGCCCTTATCTTATCAGCTCCTTTATCGTGTAAAATAGGTCCGTTTCAACGGGTAGTAGAAGTTATTAAACAATTGTTTTAGAATATGAGTCAAGAAGCAAGTCATTTTATTCATTTAGATGTCAGTTCTCATTATCGACCCCTTGTACTTTACATGTATATACCCCGTAATCGATCGATTATGACAGGTGTCGTTCAGGTAGGCATGGTTGTCTACCTGTGTGGAGTCAGTCATGCGTTGAAAGTGTTTACGTCTAAAAGTGACAGTGTCAGGAATGGTCAGATATAAAATGTATAGAAAATATTTTAGAGTGATAGTGTGTTTTATATTATTTTCAACAATAACTGCAGGAAACACGTAAGGGAATTCCCCCTTACGAATATATTTGGGTTTTTTTATTTATCTATTTTTTGTTATTTTCGGTCATTTGTGTATATTGGGCAAACTTTTGTACTCTATGATCCCTTCCTCATCCGCAATTACAAACTAATTTTGATACCCATTTTGTTTTTATTTGCGGGAATTCCAATTCCACGCTCTGAAAAAGAAGTTCTCACTTCACTGTTTTTCTTTTTTTTCTTTATAGATTCTTCATCTTTATTTCGATTTTATCTCGTGTTTTCCTTGTTCTTTTATCCATTTACAAAAATCCTTCTTTGGTTCCATGATGTGACTAAAATTTCTCGCGGATTCAAACATATCGATCGCTAGGTACCATATCGGGAAGGAATTATGGCCGTCTTATCAAACAAATGTTCAAAACTTTTCTGGACGGACAAAAACTATACTCTTTCAATTTTTATGGAGGGCGCATTCCCGATACAACATGCTGTGCTTGATTGACGATCCTGGTATGTGAAGCCCTGGTCATGAGATAAATTAGGCACATTGTTGACATAATTTTTTTCATAAAAATGTTAACATGTAATAGATCTAGAGACATTGTTTGAATGAAAGCACGGTTATAGAGCGAGAGTAGGAGGACTCCCCATCCTTTCAGAATTTGACAAAAATTCTTCTATATACATTATACATGTATGATTATTTTTGTTTTGTACGTATAACTTTTTTTTATAAAATCATAAACAGGATGCTCGCCATGATTTGGCCCCCCCCCCTAAAAAATCTAATCACCCTCCTCTCCCTTAAAGAATTGTTGACGATTTCGGCATGCCATGCAAAAGAAGAGGTAGCATTAGAAAATGTAAACATTAATGGGGGTTCCTTTTATTTTGAAAGGCACATAGACGTACGCGTCCGAATCATGCGCTCCGTCCAATCTTGAGTTCAAGTACGAACGAAAAGCCACTTTTTTCAAAACTTTATCGGACAAGGGCCCCTTCCGAACCCCCGCATATGGGTGGTACTGTACACCCCTCCAATACCCCCCCCCCCCCATTCTGTCATAATTCAACCAAGTAAAAAGCGTAAGATGAGGTTCTGGATCCGCCCCTGCTTTTTGCCTATGACAATTCTTTTTCTTTTCTTTTTTTTTTAACTACGAGCTTTCAATTTAAAGATACATTGTCCCTGCAAATAATTTTTAATGAAAACGTAAAATTAATTCCAAAGGGTCTAGATTGAGGAAAAAAGAGTCATAAAAAGTTTTATTTGAAAATATGCAGTAACGACCCTAATATTGTCGATTTTGTAATAATTAAATCTCCATAGACCTCTATTGTAAAAACTCAGTACATTGTAGGTGGCGTTAATGGAATGATGGAATATATGATAAAATAGCCTCTAATATGTCATTATGAAAAAGGAAAAGAAAAAAATTGATAAAATAAATAAAAGGTGAAGAAAAAAATAAATCTCTTTAAAAATACATCCTTGTAAACTTGGTGCAATGAGAACGTACACGACACATGCAAGTTGAGTAGTGAAAGGTACATTTAAAGCAGGTAGTTTACATATTTAATAACATCATTAAATCAGGGACGTATATATTTTTATATATAATTTATTTTTATATTTTTTTACTTAGGCCATACCAAATTAACCAAATGTTCTTTGGATTTCCCGCACCATATTTTTCAAAATTCAATAAAGCCTGTGTTTGTGAAACACGAATGCCCCCGGTGGCATCTTTGTTAGTATGAACACTATTTTCTGTTAAGTACATGTATGTGAGGTCACTGGGTTAAAAGGTCAAAGGTCAAGGTCACGAGGTCAAAAATTTTGGTATCGATGGAAAGGTCTTGTCACAAGGAATACACATGTGAAATATGAAAGTCCTATCACTAACCATTCAAATGTTATGCCCAATGTTAAAGTTTTTGAAAAGTAGGTCAAAGGTCAAGGTCACGATGTCAAAAATTTTGGTATCAATGGAAAGGTCTTGTCACAAGGAATACACATGTGAAATATGAAAGCCCTATCACTTCCCATTCAAAAGTTATGCCCAATGTTAAAGTTTTTGAAAAGTAGGTCAAAGGTCAAGGTCAAGGTCACGAGGTCAAAAATTTTGGTATCAATGGAAAGGTCTTGTCACAAGGAATACACATGTGAAATATGAAAGCCCTATCACTTCCCATTCAAAAGTTATGCCCAATGATAAGTTTTTGAAAAGTAGGTCAAAGGTCAAGGTCAAGGTCACGAGGTCAAAATTTTTGGTATCAATGGAAAGGTCTTGTCACAAGGAATACATATGTGAAATATGAAAGCCCTATCACTTCCCTATCAAAAGTTATGCCCAATGTTTAAGTTTTTGAAAAGTAGGTCAAATGTCAAGGTCAAGGTCATGAGGTCAAAAATTTTGGTATCAATGGAAAGGTCTTGTCACAAGGAATACACATGTGAAATATGAAAGCCCTATCACTTCCCATTCAAAAGTTATGCCCAATGTTAAAGTTTTTGAAAAGTAGGTCAAAGGTCAAGGTCAAAGTCACGAGGTGAAAAATTTTGGTATCAATGGAAAGGTCTTGTCACAAGGAATACACATGTGAAATATGAAAGCCCTATCACTTCCCATTCAAAAGTTATGCCCAATGTTAAAGTTTTTGAAAAGTAGGTCAAAGGTCAAGGTCAAGGTCACGAGGTCAAAATTTTTGGTATCAATGGAAAAGTCTTGTCACAAGGAATACACATGTGAAATATGAAAGCCCTATCACTTCCCATTCAAAAGTAATGCCCAATGTTAAAGTTTTTGAAAAGTAGGCCAAAGGTCAAGGTCACGAGGTCAAAAATTTTGATATCAATGGAAAGGTCTTGTCACAAGGAATACACATGTGATATATGAAAGCCCTATCACTTCCCATTCAAAAGTTATGCCCAATGTTAAAGTTTTTGAAACGTAGGTCAAAGGTCAAGGTCAAGGTCACGAGGTCAAAAATTTTGGTATCAATGGAAAGGTCTTGTCACAAGGAATACACATGTGAAATATAAAAGCCCTATCACTTCCCATTCAAAAGTTATGTCCAATGTTAAAGTTTTTCGGACAAACAGACAGACAAACAGACAAACAGATAAACAGACAAACAGACAAACAGACGGACAGGCCAAAAACTATATGCCCCCGAATCTTTGATTCCGGGGGCATAAAAAATATTATAAAAATAAAATGCTCGTCCGCACCAATAAATTTCTGGCTCAAGAATTTTTTAGGGTCGGTTCCGATTTCTGCAAATTTTAAAGCTTCTAGAAGTCTCAGATTGTGCAAATTTCGAAGAAAATGATACTTTTTGTGTTTGAAAAATTTCGTTGGGAGCAAATTTGTTGTTCCATATGCATGGCAATGAAAGTCAAGGAGGGGGAATGTTCGAACATCTTTGCCGTACTGCTATATGTGCTAGGGTTACAATAGCATAAACCTTTGACCTCAAAAACTAGTGTTCTACACCCAAAAGCTGACGTCATTTACTGACTAAATAGAAATGGCTTATATAGAAAGTGATATATCAAAAGAAAGATCATTTCCTGTAGATTTCATTGGTACTAAATGATATATACCTTTCCGATACTATTGTCACTCTGAAAACGAAAGTGAAAGTGAAAATAGGGAAATTTTGACATGTCATTCAGATGGACTTTGGTCCCATTTTGACCATTGTTCCAAATTTTTTCTTGAAATAAAAATTATGCTGATTTGAAGGTAATATCTGTCTAAATAATATATGAAATTTATTTAGGGATTTACCGCTCCGTTTTTGAGAAATCCCCAATACACCACGAAGAACCGAATTTCACACGTCCCCATTCTGAGCCCCTCGCCGGAAATCACCTCTACGTTGTGACTCCTTCCAGTTTTATTTTTATATGCATATCCAAAAATAGAACCCATGAAAATCTTACAAAAATCTTACAGAATCTAATGATACCTTAAAACTTGCCTTCAATTTAATTATCATACACACTTTAGCGATATCAGCCTCTGACTCTTTATTTAAAGAAAATTGACCGGGGCCAAATCAGCTTCGAGGCTATAGGGTTTACGCTATTAAAACCTAAACCATATTTTGATTTTACCGATTGAAATTTTTCTTGACATAATTTGAAAATATAGGAATTTTCGAAAAGTTTGGTGTATTGCAAAGTCCTGTAACTTGTATATCTTTCAATCAGCAAGCCGTATAAACATGCCCGCAACCTCCGTCAAAATGCCCATTTTGGCCGTATTTTCATCAAAGAATCTCTAGGTACCCTACTTTAAACCCTCACAGTTCTTTGAACATAAGACTGACACCCAATATTTCATTTTCAATGTCTTGTTCATGCTATATAGTGAATTTTGATGTATGGTATCCAAGGACTTTGTTTATAAATAAGCATACCAATTGTACGTGTACATGTTGTGTATCATCATTCATATGTCCTAAAGGTTACAATAGCATAAACCTTTGACCTCAAAAACTAGTGTTCTACACCCAAAAGCTGACGTCATTTACTGACTAAATAGAAATGGCTTATATAGAAAGTGATATATCAAAAGAAAGATCATTTCCTGTAGATTTCATTGGTACTAAATGATATATACCTTTCCGATACTATTGTCACTCTGAAAACGAAAGTGAAAGTGAAAATAGGGAAATTTTGACATGTCATTCAGATGGACTTTGGTCCCATTTTGACCATTGTTCCAAATTTTTTCTTGAAATAAAAATTATGCTGATTTGAAGGTAATATCTGTCTGAATAATATATGAAATTTATTTAGGGATTTACCGCTCCGTTTTTTAGAAATCCCCAATACACCACGAAGAACCGAATTTCACACGTCCCCATTCTGAGCCCCTCGCCGGAAATCACCTCTACGTTGTGACTCCTTCCAGTTTTATTTTTATATGCATATCCAAAAATAGAACCCATGAAAATCTTACAAAAATCTTACAGAATCTAATGATACCTTAAAACTTGCCTTCAATTTAATTATCATACACACTTTAGCGATATCAGCCTCTGACTCTTTATTTAAAGAAATTTGACCGGGGCCAAATCAGCTTCGAGGCTATAGGGTTTACGCTATTAAAACCTAGCCTTCCTAGTCACCACTGATATTCCTTTGTGAGTACAGAAAACATCAGAAATGTATTATTTCACTCACTCGCACCTTAAAAGCTGCAATATTTAAAAAAAATAAAATAATTATATTTTCGCTCACTTGCACCCCTTTTTCACAAGAAATTCCAAAGAACATTTAATTAATTTGGTATGGCCTTAAATTCATTGTGAAGATATTCTCTCCCTATCTAAAGTTGAAATGACCGCATGGTGATATCACGCTCCGATGATTTTCACACCTGGCAGGTAATGGATAAACAACACCTACGTACATGTACCCTGCGCGTTTGATTTACATGTGTGACAAACCGTGTAAAAGTTCCGAAGCGCAGAATACATGCAGCAAATCTAAAGTCTGAATCAAAACCAAGCGCAGATCTAGGAGGGGGAGGGGGCATAATTATTAAAGCTTATAAAAAAACGTATTTCACAAGACTAAGTCCCAATTCCCTTTTTTGTTGTCAAATTATTTGAATATTACATTACCTCGTACTGAAAATCTTTCATTTTAATAAGTATTTGATCTGCATTTCAAAAAAATTTTGCTGGCTCGCTCACACTTGCCTGATTTGATTCCATACATTAGCATTTTCAGATGATGCAGCTTTCCTACACAAACATATACTATAGCTAGTACACTACCTCATTGTCAATAAACAAGAATATTATAATCAATACTTCCGAAAAATACATGAAGAGAAGATATAAATGCTACATGTATCCAGTATTGTCTGACCATTACATTCCAACTATGAAAAATATTCGCTGGAACGCTCGTCAGCCTTCAGACTTATATAAAATTAGAAAATCATTAAACAAGGACTACTTAGTATACATCAAAGATTTCCATTTACCTGTTTATGTTTGTTTAATTGTTTTTTTTTTTTTTTTGTTTTGTTTTGCTTTTCAAAACATTCTGATCTTTAGGACCCCCCCCCCCCTGAAAAAAATTTCTGGATCCGCCCCTGAAAACAACGAGAAATTTGCTTTTCATCCTCGCATTTTTGGTAATCAAAGTTGCATAAAAGCCAGAATTGGTGACTGCGACGTAACAGATACAGATACAGATACAGAAAGTTATAGCGAGCGGAGCAAAGGCACACTTACCTTAGTGAGAAAATATGCTGAATCAAAGAATGAGAATGTACTACTATGCTTTCAAAAACTTTTGTCCCCTCGCAGACAGAGTTACTGCGGAGATGCTGAATATTGCCATTTAATTTTTTTTCGACTCCGAGTATACGTATATGTTATACTCAATTTTTGTTTACAAGTTAAATTTATTGACATAATTTTTCGTAAAGCAGATTACGAAATAGCATCGACAACTCGGCGTAACCGCGGAATCTTTTTAGGAAAGCCGACATCTTCATTTGAGTATTTTGTTTACTGTGCTTCTATGACGTCATTGACGTCATCGCGCCAAATTCTTAATGTCACTTTGACGTTGTAAGATTTTCCTTTAATGGACGTATTTTGCTTGACGTAAACGCTTTTAAAAAGGTCAATAAACCGGCCAAAGTATTCCCATGGGTGATTTTGTGTTCAATCCGGATGGCTTCACGTTATTAAGTTTCTCAATCCAGAACACTTCTCGGATTGTACGATAATATTTGGAGGCATCCGAACATTTCTCCAAACTTATAATTTTGATGTCCGATATTAAAGTGGTTTTCTTTATTGAAATGTTATGAAACAGGCTTTGGACAATTGTATCTGACATCGGCGAGATGGATTTTTTTCTTTTGGGCGATATGCAATGAGTTATTTATTTTCATTTAACCGTTTTATAACAAAATTAAAATGGCTTGAAATAAAGAAAATCACATATAGGAAATATAACCAGGTCTGTTTATAAATCCTTGGTCTGACCAGTTCTAGCTGAGCTCTTTAATCTAGATCGTTGATATAAAGTTTCAAAATCATACACCTTTTGTGTTTGCTCGTATTGTTCTGTAAATTTGACTGGAATCCCCCCCCCCCAACCTAATCTAATATTTGCCGGTCAAGGCCAAAACAGGAACATACAAAGAACCATATTTTAAGCCCCCCCCCCCCCCCCCCCCCCCCCCCCCTTAAAATGTTCATCTGCTGGTCTAGACCAATTTTACAAATGCCTCTGTGTTTCCACTCGCCTTATACTGCCTTTTTTTTAGCAATCACCAAACAGAAATTTTTGTAAGATAGGATAAACCGCCATAGTCTAAAATCATATTTATTTTCTCTCCGCTCGCACAAAAAGCCTTTGCCTTGATTCATATTATTCTACATATGAAAGTCAGAGGAAATTCGATACATATTACGTATCAAGATGATACTCGAAATATGCTAAGCGTTAAGAAAAATGTAAAAATAAACAAAACTCAAGTAAAAGCCTTCAAAATATTTGGAAACTGATCACAATTAACTCCTTTATCTATACGATGGACACAAATTGCCTTGGTCAAAAGTTTGCAGCTCCGCCATTTTACCTTGTTGTCTGTTTATGTATAAAAACCACCTTATATTCGGAGCACCTCAAAATTGTCGGGAGCACACATGTTCATAACCGTATTTGGATATTGGGTGTCCTCTGCATAATAGCTATTATAATAGGACACACTGAAGAAATCATGTTATTTAGCTGTATATATGGGCTTAATAATCTACAAATAAACCTGCATGTATTCCCTAACCCTAGCCCTAGGTGACATGGTAATTATGTTAGTATGCTTAGCTGAAGAGCGCATGTCAAGACTTAATGAATGTGACATGAGGAGTAAAACGGAGTCTCGATGCTCCCTGGAAACTTCCCAATGCACTAGCTGCCAAGTAAGGGCACGGGTGTTAGCATGAAAACACCAACGAAAAGCTATAGAGCCACCTCACATCCAGGCAAAAAACAATACTCGTTGGGACCCATGAATACTTTATTCGTACCAAATACATGTAGTAAGTTTCAGCCAAAACTGTTCTGGAGAAAATGTTGAAAAGGTATGAAAATGACATCCCCCCCCTTTTCAATTTTTTCAATAGATCTATACAAATTCATGAAAATTCAAAAAATCCAGGCAAAATACAAAAACAGTTTGAGGGGACCATCAGTACTTAATGCCTACCAAATTTCATCAAAATGCTTTCATTTGTGCTGGATTTATGTTGAAAAAGTATGAAAATATTCACCATTTATGCAATAGAAAAAAATTCATTAAAATTCGAAAATAAAAATTTCAGCATGAAATCAATATAAAAGCTTTATATAGGTAAAATGTGACCAATATACAGCAAATGAGGAGCCAAAAATAACTAAACTTCTTATGACATCTTTCTAGATAATTTTGATGCCTTCGGTTTGTCGATAGGTACTTTGGTTCTGAAGAAGAAGTTTGTCAAAGGAGGGTACCTCCTGTGACCTACTTTTGCCTTTGGTGGCGCCACCTGTTGACGGATCCAGACGAAAATCAACAACACTTGTAGCGGACCATTAGTACTTTATGCCTACCAATTTTCATCCAAATCCCTTCAATGGTTCTGGAGAAGAAGTTGAAAATGTGATAAGTTAACGATGACGACGACGACGATGGACGATGACGGACGACGGACGACAGACGGATTGCTATGACAATAGCTCACGTGAGCCTTTGGCTCAGATGAGCAAAAAACTGAAAAAGGGAAAAAAAAATTGTTGGGAGTCCCGCCGGGGTTTGAAGCCACTCCCCATGAGTCCATTGGGCATGGAAAACATACATTATACCTATGTACAATCTTAAAAAAAATTCCTTAAAAATCCAAAAGTGGATATCTTGACAAAATTCTTTTACTTGTAGGGTACCATGCATGAGTACCTCATACCTACAAATTGTCATGACAATCTGAAGAGTGGTTATAGAAAAGAAGCAGAAAATGAATGAAAATCAACCCCCCCCCCTTCCTTTTTTACATAAGAAAAAAATTCATAAAAAATCAAAAAAATAAAATTTCAGCATAAAATACATATCAAAGCATTAAGTAAGTTAAATATGATAAATATGTAGTAAATGAGTGTGTAAAATCATACACTTATTGAGTTATTTAAAGAAATAGTGCAAAAATGTGCATTTCTGACTAAGTCCGAAAAGACGTCAAAAACGCGTCAAAAATTTGACTTCGAAGTGGACCCAAAAATAACAACACTTCTTAAGACATCTCTCTAGATCATCCTGATGCTTTCGGTTTGTCGATACATGCTTCGGTTCTGAAGAAGAAGTTTGTCAAAGGAGGGTACCCCCCGTGACCTACTTTTGGCTGTGGTGGCGCCACCTGTTGACAGATCCGGACGAAAAACAACAACACTTGTAGGGGACCATGAGTACTTCATACCTACCAAGTTTCATCAAAATCCCTTCAGCCGTTCTGGAGAAGAAGTTTAAAATGTGAAAAGTTTACGACGACGACGGACGACGACGGACGACGACGGACGACGACGACGACGACGGACGACGGACGACAGACGCAACACTATGACAATAGCTCACTTGAGCCTATGGCTCAGGTGAGCTAAAAAACACCTGATGTACACTTGACCTTGATGAGGGACAAGGTCACCTTCAAGGTCACACACTCAGGATTGAATTTAATAGATTATAGTAGTTATTTCCAAATAAGGAATATGTGGCAGGCGACATAGTTCATATTAAATCTTATGAAATTATGTTAATGCACTCTACAAGACTTTGTCATAAAATCTTACAAGTCAAACTTTGTACACATTATGAGTGATGAGTAATATAGGAAGTAAATAAGTCAAACATGGTATGATTGTAGATATGAAAGAGTTTCAAAGTATTGATTATATGTAAGTGCATTATGGAATGCTCTCATTATTGCCAGTTGCTGTGTTTGATATTGTATTTCTTTATCTATTTAATAAAGCTGCTTCTTCCATATACAGATCACGTCAGCATTTGTTGTAGTATTTTGATAATGATATGGATATAAAAAATGACTTCTTGGATTGCGCTACTTGTAATTGAAAGGTGAAGGAATAAAAATGCTCTTTTAATCTATCATTATTTCAGTTCTTTTCATAACCAAAGCAAAAGAAGAACAAAGTTTAGCATCATATCAAGAGAGTAAATATGAAGAATTTTTTAAAGATCTCAAGTCTGTAGTATATGTGACTAGATTTTTTTCTACTCGTATAAAGTGATATCTTTTTAAGTCCTTTAAACCATATCGGAAATATGGACTTTTGGGAATCGTGTTATTTACGGTATGATATAATTTTAAATAATTTATTTTACAGTACAATTTAAAGGAGACCGGAATTATGGCGTTTTTTCGATTTTTTCCAAAGAAAATGACAATTAACTGATCAAAGTATGATTAAGCGTCTTTTTCTTCACGTGTTTAACACTGTATTTTTCCATAATTTTCGAAAAATTTGCAATAAGTGCGAGTGATATGCCCCTAGTGAAATCAAAAGATTTCATTGGACTGATATGTGACGTATATGAATTATTCGATAATTGGTTTTCTGAATGAGTTATGTATTAAAATTGTGATTTACTCAAGGTAGACTTGCTTGGATAAGCGAAATGTGTAGTATACAATTACTCATGCATACAACTGTCATTTTTATATACGAACAGTAAATCGGACATTTTAAGAAAATAACACGCTTTAACCTTCATATTTAGATAATTCTTAAATTGTAAATGGAAATATCTGCTTCATATGTATCGACTTATTTTTTGACTAACAAAAAAGTCTATCTGTAATCTTTAAGGAGTAATTAACCAACTGCATGCTTGTTTGTTTACATTTTTGCCTTCGGTTTATATGACGTCGATCACGGATAGTTGTGAAGATCACCGAGGTCGATGTGAAAAATCTGAGCCTTTTCCCATCTATTTTATGCTGAATCTGATTGATTTCTTTAAAGAGAAGAATAGTTTTTGATTCAAAATATTGAATGTATTTGAAAAAATTAAAACTGAAAAAGCATATTTCCCTTCCACTTTAAATGACAGGGGAGTGGCAGCATTTACATAATATCACTTGTAAAATTGGATCTTAGTTTTCATATGATTTGCTACATTGTATGAACAATTTCTTTCAAAGTTTGAATTTGAAGTTTCTAGTGGTAGTATTCATTTGTACTTTTAAGATTTCTTTTCCATTTTGTAAAATTTTTTAATAAAAATACATGTACTATTATAACACAACTTTTCTATTCTATTTACATCAGCAAAAGGTGAAACATTAACTACGATGCTGAAGTTTATGAAACATTCTTTCTGTCAACAACTAATGGATCTGATATGTGACAATTGTTCTCACTTGGTCTACAGTTTCAACATCTGTCTTAAATTTGTGTGTTATATGACATGTCAAATTCCCTCCCAGTCCACAGTCTCAGTGTCAACATCTGTGTTGTATGACATGTCACACCACCTCCCAGTCCACAGTCTCAGTGTCAACATTTGTGTTGTATGACATGTCACACCACCTCCAAGTCCACAGCCTCAGTGTCAACATCTGTGTTGTATGACATGTCACACCACCTCCTATTCCACAGTCTCAGTGTCAACATCTGTTGTATGACATATCACACCACCTCCCAGTCCACAGTCACAACATCTGTGTTGTATGACATGTCACACCACCTGCCTGTCCACAGTCTCAACATCTGTGTTGTATGACATGTCACACCACCTCCCAGTCCACAGTCTCAACATCTGTGTTGTATGACATGTCACACCACCTCCCAGTCCACAGTCTCAACATCTGTGTTGTATGACATATCACACCACCTCCCAGTCCACAGTCACAACATCTGTGTTGTATGACATGTCACACCACCTGCCTGTCCACAGTCGCAGTGTCAACATCTGTGTTGTATGACATGTCACACCACCTCCAAGTCCACAGTCTCAGTGTCAACATCTGTGTTGTATGACATGTCACACCACCTCCCAGTCCACAGTCACAGCATCTGTGTTGTATCACTTGTCACACCACCTCCCAGTCCACAGTCACAACATCTGTCTTGTATCACATGTCACACCACATCCCAGAACACAGTCTCAACATCTGTGTTGTATCACATGTCACACCACCTCCTAGTCCACAGTCTCAGTGTCAACATCTGTGTTGTATGACATGTCACACCACCTCCCAGTCCACAGTCTCAGTGTCAACATCTGTGTTGTATGACATGTCACATCACCTGCCAGTCCACAGTCTCAAGTGTTAACATCTGCGTTGTATGACATGTCACACCACCTGCAAGTCCACAGTCTCGGTGTCAACATCTGTGTTGTATAACATGTCACACCACCTCCCATTCCACAGCCACAACTCATATGTCACACCACCTCCCAGAACACTGTCTCAACATCTGTGTTGTATGACATGTCCCACCACCTCCAAGTCCACAGTCTTAGTGTCAACATTTGTGTTGTATGACATGTCACGCCACCTCCTAGTCCACAGTTGTAACATATTGGTTATATGACATGTGACATCGAATAATCACACGAATTAAGAAATAAAAAATGACAAGCCGGGCTCTATTGTCTCATAATGCCCGAGCGTCCTCAGCCAATCACATTTATTACCGAGCCGCGTCAGCGGCGAGTTGATAAATGTGATTGGCTGAGGACGCGAGGGCATTATGAGACAATAGAGCCCGACTTGTCATTTTTTATTTCTATTCTAATGATGACCAAACTTAGACCTTTTGATGAAAATCGATTCTTGGTAACAACCAGTTCCTGCCGGTTTATTTGTTTTCAGAATAGGGTAGGCGTGGCTTATCGCTATAAGGCCTATATATTGGAGAATAGAGCCCGGCTCGCGTCTGTTGTCTTAATAGGGGAAAAGAATCAAGTCATATTAGAATTACTTACTTACTTAGAGTTACTTAGAGTTGATTTCCAGACCAGGCTCCTTCTGGGACCTCTATGCTGGACTCGTCATCCTTCCTTAATGTTTATATCTGTCACGTTCCCTCCCACGATTTTAGCTTTGAAGTCATCATACATAATGTTCTGATTTGACCATAATGTTCTAATTTGACCAGTACTTTATTAGAAGAATTAGTAGAATTCCGCATAATCTGCAGGATCCTTTAGTCGGACAGCATATCTTCATTTAGCAAATATTTTCCAAATAGTTGTACTGCAAACATTACAAGGTCTGCATTTCTAATGCAAAATGGCACACCTTTTTGTAAATGACTTCTTCAGCTGCCTGGGTAAAACGAACCATCAGTGAGCGAAAATGAGCGAACGTTGGCTCTATGCATATGAAGTCACATTATTGTAAAAGTAGATTTACAGCGTCGTTACGGTAAAAGGCTACCAGAAGTTTCACGACGCAAAGAAATCATCTTGTATAGAAAAAGAGATACTCTGTTCGGAATTTTATTGATTCATATCGACCATGGATTTCGATTTCGAAGTGCGATTATTTGAACTAAACACTTGGCGCGAAACTTAAAATGAGCATATCAAACGTAGAATAAACTTGCATCACAAGGCGAATTATCATCAGAACACGAGCTACACCTTTCCCTCTGACCCTTCAACACCTTCATTTTTCACCTTCTTCTCGTCGAAAATTTTTTTTAAGTGTGAACACTTTCGTGAATAGATGCATAGACATAAAAGTATCACTCTCCATCGAATTTTCACAAAGATTCCGCTATTCTATTCTAATTCTATGCAGTATTGTATAGATTGTAACGTCACAGTGCTCAGGGTCTACGTATGTTCACAGCGTCGTTATGTGCAACAAAGGGTTTGGAGAATTGCTGAGACGCTAAGAAATTCCTGAAATCAGGGACGTATATAACTTTAGTTATATACTTCTCTGCTGAAATTTACTAACTCTTATACATTTTACCGTGAGTGGCGGATCTAAGGGGGCGACCCCCCCGCCCCCGGCAGAGCACAAACAAAATTGTTTTAACTGTGTTTTTCAAGTCTAGTAATTTTTACCGCCAATAAATCCTCTAAGCAATACCAACCAATGGATATCAATAGATTGAATATCGATGAAAATATGCTCCATATTACACCATTTAAACTATTTTTTTTCAAAAAATGTTCTGAGGGAGGTACCCCCGGACTACAACCTTCACAACTGGGCCTCCCGAACGTCCCCTACTCGGCACTTCATGCCTCGAATCACCTATATGGGCCTACACAGCCCAGAAATAGTCGTGAAACCAGAGTAATAGGGCATTCTCTCTATAACGGATTTGTTTTCACCGCAGGGGCGTAGCCAGGCATACTTTTGTACTAAAAAAAACATCCACATCGTTTTCGCAACAAACAAAATGACGAAAGTGACGCCCTCGGCAGTGTCAAAAGAAGGGGCGAAGCAAACTACTGTTTACTGCCAAAAGACGCTCCGGAAAGCACCGATTTGAATACAGTTTTCAAAATTTTCTCAGGTTTATAACTTACATGTACACTGTACAATGTTCGCCCAAAATCAGGATCCAAAAAATATTTATCATATGGATATATTATTTTTATGAATTTAGAAATAGTTAATTGTTGCTTTCTTGGTGTATTTCAATGAACTACACTTTCAATAAACATGGTAGATTGGCCTATAATTAAGGCATCTCTTTTATCTAATACATGATGTCACTTATTTTAACGAAACCGTTATGGAATTTTTATCAAATCACACAGTTTTACCACAGGAACCTGTCGTTTTGTAAGAGAAAATAAATATTGTCACTACATCATGCCTCTGAGGCATGATGTAGTGAACAATAATTTATTTTCCGAATAAAAATACAGGTTCCTCAGTGTGGTTTTACATCCATTGGGGAGGAATTTATAAGAAGAAAGAAAGTAGGTAATTTTGATTTATTAACTCTTTTATTCAGTCACTGGTATCAAAATTACCTTTATTCGTGATATTCTATTTTAAAAAAATCATAACTTCAGGAAAAACGTCATTTTCCGTCCCGTCCCGTCCCGCAACCACCTGTTGGTTTTAAAGTTTAGAAAACTATCTTTTCCGGTCTCATACGTATTACATTTCAAAAAGCCGACTGCAACAGCTGGAAACTGAAATTTCTCATGATGGCCAGCGCAGCATCGCCTCATTGGGAAGTGGTTGGAAAAGGGAAGAAAAGTAAAATACCTACCCCGGTATCTAAAACCGAAAGGAAAAAGATGGTTGAAAACATGCCAAGAATAGAGCCGAATCGTAAGACTTTTTTTCACTGAACCTTTGATCCAGGTGATCTGCATACTGATAATAAGTGAATGATTTATTGTTACATTTCAGACATTATTCAATGATGCAGCATAGGATTCGTAGGTTTTTTCTTTCACATACATTCTGCTAGCGCTAGATAAACGCTACTGTATGTTATGTTATATACAGAGCGTTAGTGCAACAGGTTCGTTTGGTTGGAAGATTAGTTTTAGAGGAATATTGTGCCCTGCATTCTTCAAATCAGCTCATCAATTTACTCAACTTTACCTAGGCATGGATAATTTTAACTGTTAATGTTTTAAAACTTGTAAATCCACGAACATTTGTTTTTGTCTCAGTTCTATACAGAAATGTCTGCCATTTTTCCGGATGTACAAGATCCGATCATTTCGACCTTTGCACATTTCAATCTGTATGAACCTCTCCTTTGTTGGTGCTCTCACTCTATGGGGTCATGTATTTCGCATGTACTGACATTATAAACCTGAAAATTAACAAGAAAGAACTTGGAACATTTGAAGGAATGATTTTGTATACGTTGTCTTGGTTTGACCTTGATCCCTTGAGGTGAGTGCTCCTACAAAGGAGAGGTGCTTTCCGATTGAAATATGGGTAGGTCGAATTGACTAGATATTGTACATCCGGTAAAATGGCAGTCATTTATGTTTAGAACTGGGTCTAAAATAAATGTATGTGGATTAACAAGTTTTAAGACATTAACAGGTAAAATTATCCATGCCTAGGATATGCTTAGACCACAAGAGAGTCGTCTTGAAACAAATGGGATGTATAATATTTTTCTTATAGGAAATAATTTGCGCGCATACATGTCTGCGCTCACCTTCCCGTGAACATTACCGTTTTCACCAAAGCGATGATATTTAATACATCGCTTTTGCATCTAAAGCTAACATTCTGCCTGTGCTAGGCGTACCGCCCAAAAAGTATGCTGTCGATGTATGTTGGAATTTTGACCTTTACCTACCTTCCTTGTTACCTTCATATGAGATCTGTCAACTAGTCAAATGACTCTCTAGATCCATTCTGGTGTTTTGGCTAAATCCAAATCCTGCACAACTAGTGATGCAACAATCTACGGAAATACCGCACACCGGATATTTACCTTACGTTTCAATACATTTGTACATGATATGCACATTTTCCTCTACGATATTCAAAATCCGTAAATTTCTGAATTTTATTTCTTAATTTAATCCGTCAGCGAAGACATCTAAACGCGTTTATGACTTGCTGTAAACAGTTTGGGACTGACCACAAGATATTGATGCTATAGCGTAAATGCGCAACTGTCCTTTAAAACAGTGTTAAATTCAGTCACGTGAATACATATGTGAGATGCTCTCATCGTGCTTTTTTCTTGTTATCGTTTAACTCAGTATCTTTGCAATAAATCAACTTAATATACAACTAATATATTCATTTCTTTGTAGGAAAAATGGTGAAATATTCTTATTCTACAATGTATACCAGCATTTTCCGCGAAAAAGACTTCATACCATATTGGGGTTATAAATTCCATGTACCATACTTGCGACGATGCATATTGTAAATGTGTTGACTTTTTATCAAATTTAACTGTTGTTTCTTACTTTTCCCTCTAATCCACCATATACTTATACGTTTAGGTTGTCCATGACAAGACCTTTCAATTTATGCTGTAATATTTGACCTAGTGACCTTGACCCAGTTGGTGACAAAAACTTACTTTGCAATCTGGCCATACCGTCTTTAGCGGTGTTTTATTATTCAAATTTTTGTTTTTGCTCGGTGATTTCTGTAAATTTACATGGGCATTTGATACTCGAAAATTAAGTTTAACCATCAAATGAAATAATTTCATTAATACGCAAGATAGCAAATACAGCGCGTGCAGCGTGTCCGTTCTGATTTTTCATTAAGTCACCTTCCTAAACCATTTTTCAAAACTTGGGCACCTTTTCTGCCCAAGTAAATTGATGACGACATAACAATGGAGAACAATCGAACAGTGCGTGAGAACATTCGTATAGTCTTGGTCAGAAGTATTTGCGATCTTCCGTATTAATCATGTTAATTTCTTTCGAGAAACACTTAGATTTAATTGCCCTTATTGCGTACCTGTAAATATATGTAATTACATTTTGGCAAGAGATTAACACCACATGATTGATTAATACCTGATCATTACAACTTCCGATAACAAAAATATTAACATGTTGAGGGAGACATACATGTAAGCAACTGAATTTTCGAACACGTAAGTACCGGTACATGTATGTTAGGGAAATATAGCTTTATTTTGAGGAACATATCTCCTTTTTACAGCTGTACCCATGAATTTTAGAAGGCAATCTCTCACTTGGATCATCGTTTCCTGGTGTTTGCCAATATAGAAGGGACAATTAAATGTCAGAAGTCGATTTTTTATGAAAAACCCATCGGACTAATTGAAAAAGAATCAGCAAAAATGTCAAATTAAGGCTCAAATTGATAACTTCCCTTCCCATTTACATTACAAGCTCGTCTCATGTGCCAGGTACCCAGTTTACTCCTGGGTGGAGAGAGTGCAACATAGTGTAAAGTAAATTGCCCAAGGTTACAATGGTTTGCAATGATTGGCGACGGTGAGATTCAAACCCACGACCTATGGATTCACAGTCCACTATGCTACCAGCTACATTATACATGTATGTTGCCCATAACAAGACCTTTCAAGTAATGCTGCACCATTTAACCTAGTGACCTTGACCTTGGACTTTGACCTAGTTAAAGATTTTGGTTAAAGTTTCTGGTTGAAGCAAAATCTATGGAACTGTAAGCAGTAAAAACTTATATTATACATTTAGGTTGCCCATGACAAGACCTTTCAATTGATGCCGTAACATTTGACCTAGTGACCTTGACCTTGGAAGGAGATAATAATTGATCGGAACACACTCTGAATAGATTGTTCCATGATATAAAATGAAAAAAATGGCAATTTAACCTACTTTATCGCTCTAGAGGCAAATTTAAAAATATTCATCCATCCCCCTTTTTTCGTTTTTCGTTTTTCACCTGTGAGACATTGTTCCTCCCCCTCTTCAGAACCCCACTTGGCCAGAAAATGTGTTTTCTTGATATACACCTTTGGTGAAAGTGGCATTGTAAAGCAAGGGGGGGAACGATGTTGTATAAAACTTTTCCGTTTTCCATTTATTTCTGTGTAAAAAACGCTTATTTTGACCCAAATATCGGTCTTATTTTGCATAAATTATCCCATCTGACAGCAGATTCATATGTGGACCAAGTTACTTGAAATTTCTCCTGAAAAAGATTCTCAATTTTGCATTTTGAAATTTCGACTTTTCAGGGCAGATTTTACGCCTTATCTTAACAGCTCCTTTGACATAGTTTAAGATTTTGGTTAAAGTTCCTGGTTTAAGCAAAATCTATGGAACTGTATGCAGTAGAAACTTTATATTATACATGTAGGTTGTCCATGACAAGACCTAAATTTATGCTGTAGCATTTGACCTAGTGACCTTGACCTTGGACTTTGACCTAGTTAAAGATTTTGGTCAAAGTTTCTGGTTTAAGCAAAATCTAAGGAAATTTATGCAATATAAACTTTATATTTTACTTGTAGGTTGCCTATGACAAGACCTCTCAGTGTATCCTGTAATATTTGACATTGTGACCTTGACCTTGGACTTGAACCTAGTTGAAGATTTTGGTTAAAATTTCTGGTTTAAGCAAAATCTAAGGAACTGTATACAGAAGAAACTTTATATTATACATGTAGGTTGCCTCTGACAAGACCTCTCAATGTATGCTGTAATATTTGACCTAGTGACCTTGACCCAGTTGGTGACTAAAACTTACTTTGCAATCCGGCCATACCGTCTTTATCGGTGTTTTATTTATTGGATGGATAAAGAGAATTTATTCATATCTGACAGATATGTGTGAAGTTTTTGTTTTTATTTTTAAGCTCCCTTAAAAGAGGAGGCAAGCATGTACGATGTGTTTTTGGAAAAAGAGAAGAAACAACAGAACATAAACCAGGTGAAGAATGACATCAAGGATAGCAGTAAGACTAATGGTGCTCTACATGCAAGTAAAAAACCAGCCCAACAGAAAAAGAAACCCTCCAAACCTGATGGAGAAAAGAAGAAACTAGATCTACTAGAGGCCACAGCAGAAGTATGTACATGTATCAACTACGATAAATTTATTTTTATTACTTATTGTATGTGCGTCTAGAACAAGAGGTTTTTTTTTATCTCTCTACCTCCTTTTAGAATCTTTAGTATTAAATACCGGTATACTTGAATGTCATGACTCAAGTTTTTTTTCGTGTAAGTCCAACAATCACACAATGTAGGCCTGAATTGCCCCATCCCATTTTCCCCTTTTGTCCATGCATTCAGTAATGGAAATAATAACATGTGATGTGCATGTACTATTTATACTGTGGATGTCAAAGAAACTTTGAGCTCATATCGAATAAGTATTGCCTTCTTTCTTCAAATAAAGATTACAGAGGAGGATTTGAAGGCAGCTCTGACAGTGTCCAAGTCCACGTTCCCTGATAATAAAGATCTCTGGCTGAAAGATCTGGCCTCTGTTCTCAACATGAAGCTGGATCATTGTGCTGAGTCCAGTCCTATTATGAAGAACAAGCCATTAGGTATTTAGAAAAGATACATGCTTAGAATTTTTATTTGAAAGTGGTATTATCCTATATTAATGAGTATATGTAATTTTCAATGCACTAATAATTATAATAGTAATATATAAATTTTGCAATGTAGGATTTATATTTGATGATAAGTCTTTTCTCCCCTTTTTTAATTGGACCCCCTTTTTGAAACATTTAACAGATCTTCACTTATTGTGTAAATAATGATTGAAATACATACGGTACATGTACAATGTACACATATTTGTGCAAGCATAGGTGTATTGTATTCTCTATGTTACATGTATTTTATGATCCAGATTTTCCGGTTTGTCATCTTGACAAGAAATGCCAGACATTGATCAAGTCTGTTATAAGAGAGGCTAATTCAGAGACTCAGGATCACATGCTGTATCACTGTATAACCACCATGCTCAACGACATGTCTAAAGGTAACGTAGATATTACGTATGAAAATCATATTCTTATCTTACGTATATTAAAAATTAAGTTATTTTGCTTAGAATTTTGTTATATTTTGTTTGTTAAAAAACATGATTCTGTATGATTACAGGGAATTCAACATACGGCTACAGAATATTTATACAGCTGCTGACTGCCGTCAAACCTAATATGGCTCTCTCCAAGACAAAGCAGGTAAGATCATGTACAAAGTAGAAATTGCTTTTTGTCTTAACTCCATATAAAAGTGAGAAATATGAAGGAATACTGTATCTGGTGTACATCTACCCTTGTATCTACCCTGTATATGATACATGTCCATGTTACCTGTAAAGTCAAGAAATTCTTAATTCTATAATCCTTTATTTTGTGAATCATACTAAAGCTGTTATAGACTTTTGATTATACATGTAGTATATTCTTGACCATAAAGTCCTTGCCTGGTTTTGATTGACTGATGCCAAAGGCATAACTCAAGTATAACCTGAGTTTGGCCTTAATAGAGTGTATATCATCACAATCCATACAAGTCTGTTTAGATATAGGTTATAAATGATGCTGAGATAAGTAATATATTCCTCTTATTTTCAGTACCTAGAGTTGTTGACAGCCAATCAGAACAAGTCTCAGCAAAGTTTAGCTATTCTGTGGTGCCTCGGTCAGGGAGGTATCAAGGACTTCAAGATTGCTCTAAGAGGTAAGCCTACTAAATGACCTCAAGGTCACTGAAGATTCCAGGTTTGTGTTAAGCAGCACTGACGTTTTTGATAGAGAAAAACAAAGACTTTGATGTTACTGTTAAAGATGTGTCACTGATATGCTTCAGATAACTTCAGATTTATGACAATTACACTATTGAAGTTCTGATGTTCAGACTTAAAGTTCAGTGTCAGATAACTGTAGATGTAAGTTTCAAATAAACACTTCTAAAATGTGTAAATGCCAGTCTTTGAACGACATCTTTTCATGTCTGAATTTTACTTCAGTATGGATAGAACTGATGATGCCCATGCTGAGGACGAAGGCCATGGCACCTTATTGTGTAGAGTACCTGGAAATGGTCTTCAGGTAATTTTTTTTCTCAAGATCTTACAATACCTTGGACAACATCAGTAATTAATGTATTATAAACTTGTATTATTTGTTCATTAGATGTTGTAGAATAAAGTTTAAATATGAAATCTTTCAATGTTTAATTAAAATGGTAATGCATGTATTATTGGTATGAAAACATATAATTACCTTCTTAAAAAGTTTTGAATATTTTTAAGCAAAAAATAATAATAACATGTTTGTATGCTCTCCATTTTATCAGAAATAACTCAGATGGAAAAAAAATATCAGGAGAGATCTCCACCAGAGAATTCTTCAACTTGTTTGACCTGATTTTTGGAGAGCACCTGCTGCCGTTAGACCTGGCCAGTAAACTTCTCACTCTGTATCCTATGCTAAAGGTACACATATGATAAGTGATTTGAAAACTCATAAGATAATTACTTCTCGTTAAAGTGAAAATACAGCAATGTTTTACCTAGCATATACATTGTATAAAAATGTATGAGCATTTACAAAATATACATCGTATGTAATTTGCAATGTACCGGTACATGTATGAACATATAAAAGTTATTTTAATGTCTTTATAACTGCATCTTTTAGAGGAAATGAAATTTCATTTATCATGTACATCCTTTTATGTTAAAAAAAGTCTCAGAAATGTGAGTATAGTTCAGTAACAAGCAAGTTTTATATTTTTATTTATAGAACATTGCCATGAGCTCAACAAAAGGTGCATACAGGAATGTATTTCCATCTTTTCTGAGCAGGGCAACCACTTCCTGTCCAAAAGCCATGAGAACTGAGGTAAATGTTAAGTACATAGTACAAGAATGGCAAAGTGTTATATTGAATTTTCTTGTAATTTTACTACATGTATAAGGGATTTATTGTTAATTGAAATATTGACTTATAAAGGAAATAGGAGCTTCCTGAATTTGTCTTTCACTGAACATTTAGGTAGTTCCACAAATCATGAAGTAGATCTGTAAATTTTGAGGTCAGAATGTCAAAGGTAAAGACCATGTTTTTTTTTGCTATACCTCAAATACATGGATTAACACTTTGGATTTAACACAATATCTTGACTAGATTTAAAAGTAGAAGCTTTATATTTCATTCATCATCCTATTATGATATGAGGATTCTAACTATGTATGATTAAGGTCATGATATACTATAAGTATATGAATCAACACTAAAAATTGTCATGAAGCAATGTAACAGATAAGCCTATGTATATTTTCCAGGTATTAATCAGTTTACTGACATGTTTATCGAGTGATAAGCAGTGCTATGCTGTATGGTGTCAGATGTACACTAAACATCTGTCACAGACCAGGTATGAAATCCTCTTTCAAATATTTGTTGCTCTTTTATAATGTAGGCAATGTTGATCTTCTATAGACGCAACGGCTTCACAACTGAAATAATATTGCTAACTTATGAATATCTACATGCATTTCTTAATACTCTCCCCAGAATTAAATGTACATTTACAATGTAGTTTACATAATTTCATCCACATTTTTGTAGCGTTGTTCTTCACCATATCTTAGACAACTGGAGTACTCTGTCCTCTAAGCTGGATCGTAAGCTGTTTCTGAACATGCTCCGGTCCTTCTCTATAACAAACGATGAACTGGCTTCCCAAGGCAGAAATAGCATGGAGGGATACCAGGAGTGTGTCAGTGCTTGTAAGGTAGGTCATATGAAATGTTCAATACATGTAGTAGTATGCTAGGGAATTCTACAATAGTGATCCAGTAAATTATGATATCATTGTCTTTTGTACTGTGTGCATACATGTTTCTGTTTATCTGTATATACATGTATCATAGACATATTCACAGAAGTAACCAATATAGAAGAAAATGTGGAAAATTTTAAGATGATTTTAAGAATATATGGGAAATATATATTTACATGTACGTATAAATGGGGAATGTTTTGTGTTGTAAATGAGCAAACCAAGTAAGATAAAATCATATAAAGATTAAAGAAACTGTACAATATGCTTAACTACCTGATACAAGTGACAATATGAAAAGACATAAAAAGTATGTACATTGAATTTTTGACAAATCCCTTTCAGTTACTGTAAATCGTCTATTATTTGTGAGCGTTTTATTTTTGCGATATTCCCAAGGTCCTTTGATTTGCGAAAATAAACTGTCGCAAATGTGCAGAATATGTTTATACAATGTGGCGAAAATAAAATGTCGCGAACGAGTCACCTCACTCCTTTTCACGAAATTTAGACGCCACGAATAAAAGATGGTTTACAGTACACATGCATTTTACTCTTACTAATGAATCAGAGTTTTGTAGGACCTGATGCAGAAGCTAGAGGATGGAGGGTTTCCATGGTTTTGGGTTGTTTTTATGCTGATGTCTGTAATGGTGGCCATAATTGCTTATGATGTGTATACAAACAAAACTGTCCGAGGTACGATTGTCATTTATGTAAAAATAAAGTTGTGACATTGTAGAGATTATGACAATGGATTACAAAATGTTCAATAGTGTAGAAATTATCTACATGCAATTTATAGTGACATTCTTGTACATAACATGTATTAAAGAAGGATAAATCTTCCCGTTGAAGACTATTTCTGGGTAAATTTAACCAGAGAAGTTAGACTGTACTTTTCAAAGAAAAATATGGAGGACTTTGTTTAACACCTCTAAGTGCCTCTTAGGAGTTATAAATATTCTATCACCAACTTACATTTTGCCGACTTTTGCTTGTAGCTAGCAGAACAGTGCAGTTTTTGGAAGACTATGGGATTCTAGCATTCACAGAGAGAGTTTATAACACAGTCTCTGTATACATCAGCTCTGCTTACAGGTATGAAAATACATGTGCTTCCCAATTTTATGTGGCCATCTACAGTAAGATTCATGGTACAGAAAGAAAAACACAAATGCCCCCTATTCTGACCTCACAATTTATTACACTATGCAGATGTTGAAATCCCTGGAAACTTAAAGTGTTTAAATGTGATGTTTTCCTGATTATATCAACCTTCATACAGGTATATTGGGAGCATATGACAGACATAACTTTGAATAAAAAGTATTGTTGAAAATCTTCTTTGCTGCGTTATAAGAACAATTTGAAATTGTGTGTAATAGATCTAAGAAACTAAAGAGCAGAAAGTTGAATGAATTTGCATTGCAATCAATTCGGGAAAAAATGATGAAAATTTAATGGATTCCTGTAACATTGTGTCTATTCCAGCTGGTTGATTGTGAATGTACCTGTGTACACTAACAAAGTAGTATCTGCTGTTGGACCTTACGTCAGATTGGCTTGGGACAAGGCTGTACAGGCATTCAATGTAATAGCTGCCGTTAGCAGCCCTTATCGCCAATGGATGTATCTAAAACTAATGGAGCTATGTAGTAAAGTACGTAGATACATGTAGATTACTTTATGTAAACCCAGTTTCTTTAAATCATGAATCTAAATGGAAACAGCTCATTTCAAAATTTGTTCCAATATTTTACAAATTAGAAAATGATGAAAGTTACGGAAATTTCTGATTTTTGTGTCGCCTGCGAAGCATAGCGACACTTAGGGATCACTTTGTCCGTTGTCCGTCCGTCCGTCCGTCTGTCTGTCCGTCCGTCCGTCTGTCTGTCTGTCACACTTTGGGTGTCACAGCCCATAACTTTTGATTGGTAAGTGATAGGGCTTTGATATTTCACATGTGTATTCCTTGTGACAAGACCTTCCTACACATACAATAATTTTTGACCTACATATTTGACCTTCTTTTCAAAAAAATTAAGAATGGATATATCTTTTGATTGTTATGTATTAGGACTTTAATATTTCACATGTGCAATCCTTGTGGCAAGACCTTTCTACACATACCATAATTTTTTACCTTGTGACCTTGACCTAGATACATGTATTTGACCTACTTTTGAAAAAAAGATAAGATTCAATATATCTTTTGATTGGCAAGTGATAGGGCTTTGATATTTCACATGTGTATTCCTTGTGACAAGACCTTCCTTCACGTACCATATTTTTTTTTACCTATTGACCTTGACCTACATATTTGACCTACTTTTCAAAACAATTAAGAACGGATATATCTTTTGATTGGTAAGTGATAGGGCTTTGATATTTCACATGTATTTTCCTTGTAACAAGGCCATTCTACACATACCATAATATTTTACCTTTTAACCTTGACCTAGATTTTTGACCTTCTTTTTTAAGGTTGTATATATCTTTTAATTGGTAGACGATAGGTCTTTAATATTTCTTATGATGAGACCTGTTTGTTACCTATTTTTACGTATTGACCTTGACCTAGATGATTGACACTCTTTTCTGAAAATTTGAGAATTACCATATCTTTTAATTTGTAATTAAGAGGTCTGATATTTCAAATGTATTTCATTTGACATGACTTTTCTACTGATACCAATAATTTTGATACACTTGGTGAAGATCATTGAAACTTTGTACAATGTACTGTAGTGCTTGGAGTATGGGTAGATTTACATTGGACTTTATGCTAGCACATTTATAGCAGTATAGGTACAAATGTGTCACAAGGACCTGGTGTACCGGTACATTTACTCTTGGTTTGCTGTATTTCTGTCATATTTACCAAAAGGAACTCGCCAACAATTTTAGTTCACACTTGCTGTCTTTTCACTTTAATGAATTGTTTATGAATCAAACATGTATAAAGATGATTATTTTCTTTCCAGATATATGAACTTTCCCCTGGCCTTTGGTCAGATTTAGGAAATTATTTATGGTTATCATGGGACTTCTTTAGGGAGTATTCTGTATGGATTTGGTCCCGAGTGGCCAGTGTTATTGTGCTTTCATATAAATGGGTGGAGAAAGAAATATTATTGTAAGTACTCATCTTCCATTTTGTGTACATGTAATTTTTTAGCACACACAAAAAAGTGATATTGCATTTACTGAAAATTCATTCAGCTTCTAATGAAAATTGACGTTAAAGAATTTTTTGTCACTTAATATTTTCGAATTTGTCAAGATTATCTCTTCAAACTCTCATTCATTTCATGTACTAGTAAATGTATATGCTATGATTACTTGTTTTATATTTCAGAGGCCAATATACTCCTGACGTTCTACAGCATTTTTTCCGTTCTGCCATAACATTTGTATATAACTCCACCGTGTCCATATCAAACTGGTGCAGCAATGTTATACAGACTTCTGTCTCATAACGATGCCAAAGGAAAAATTGTACATCAAAATTTGGCAAGTTTAGTGCAATGGAGCTCGCCTGAATTGATCACAAAAATTATTATACTGAGTCAAGAAGAATTATGTTTAAAGAATAAAATTTTTGCTGTTTCAACCAAATTTTTTCACCTATAGAATCTCTTGTATAGCACTTCATGAAAAAAAAAGTGAAATAAGTTAAGTATGTTAATTTGTATTGCATTGTATGTTTCTAGATTTTAAGATGATGCGATCTTCTTTTTTTAAGCTTTAATCAAGTGAACTATTCATTTGCATAATAGAATTTATATAAAATCTTTATTTGAAATACATGTCAATGATGGAGCTAATTTTGATTTTTTTTTATTCATATTCAAAGACAGTGTTTTTTCCTATGTTTGGGCTTGTTTTTGACATAATTGGATACATTGCTTTTATAATGTCCTCATACACACATTCACACCTCTATTCAAGTCACTGTACTCACATTTAATTTGATGGAATGTTGACAGATTATGTAATTTTATTTTCACTTTGAATGTATGTTTACATTACGCAATTAAGATATTTATGATACTGTGATAGAGAGAGAAGAACATTATAGATAAGTGTATTAGTAGTACCAGACATTTTGCTGTGTTCATGATTTTGTAAAAATGGGTCTCATTTTGTGATAACAATGCAGTTTGCCAAAATAAATGTTTTGAAAAAAGTTCATGAGTTTATATTGTGTATTTTGTAGTTTCATCCAAAATTATCAAATGTCGAAATGACTGTGCAATAACAGAGATCAATTTTGGCTTGTCCTGGGTGCCCAATAAGTGCAAATACTTTAAAAGCGCTAATAACATTGGGAGAATTTGGCTTGTTTGTAAACAATATCGTAGCCCAGCATCTCTGTGTTCATATTTTTTATTTGCTGAAAAAATTGTTCATAATTTGATATAAAATAGTAGAGGGTAGGCAGGAGTGAAAAATGATTTTCAAACTGTAAGTTGCATGTACATACTTTTGGAGATACATGTATAGTAATGAAACCTCAAACACTAAATTCTGATGAGTCGAGAATGTGCACTACCAATTTTTGGATACAAATGTCAAGGTTGTATATCATTGATGATTGAAATTTGTTTTCAAATTATTATCACACACGTTCCACTTTTCATGATACATGTACGTGTATTTGACCCGTTAATTTTGAGGTCCAAAGATCAAGGTTCATAGGACAATAATGACTGAATAATGATCTGGCATCATAATTGAACGTGTAATCTAACTTCATGCACTTAACACATGTTAAGAATATGCCCTATTGAAATTAGGATCAAAGGTTCAATTATTAATACAACAAGGACCTGTTAAAATAAGGGCCCTATTTAGCCCTAAATCTCGTGACTTATTTCTTCTTCATGGCGAATCGTATACAGAAAAACATTAATCATTATTGAAATATAATGTATTTGCAGACCTTTCACATGTTTTACATTTTGTTAAAGAAACCTTAAGATTCTAAAATTAAGGTCGGAAGAGGTAGGGGTTCACGGATAGAAAAACCGATAATATCGACAAAAAAACATAAATTTTTTAGAATATTTTACCAAAAATGGATAAATAGAAATTAAAAGACATCAAATATGTCTACATTGTGTATCAGAAAAAGATTTCGAACGTTCCATCTCCTTTAATCGGTAAATAATGCGATCCGGAACTTAAAATACGGTCTCATTTTGTATTCAATGGCTACAATGTAAGCCTAATAGCGCGAAATACACATTGGCGGAGAAATGAACATCATTCTTGCTTATTTAATTCCTAATTCTTGTATATTTCATTCAGTCATATTTAGGTTACATTTTTTGATGGATTAAAGAGGAAAAATAGTCAAATGTGCTATATTTTATGGTCGAAAAGGTCAATTCTTAAAAAATGCACCCCCTTTCCATTTTTGGTTTTTCGTCTATGGGGTTGTGTCCCCCCCCCCCCCCCCGGAGATACAGAACCCCACTTTGCCAAAAAAAATTGTATCAGTGATATACATCTCCAGTAAAAGTGGCTTTCTGTATATCGGGGGGGAACAATGTTAAAAAATAAAAAAAAAATTCCATTTTCTATTGATTTCTATTAGAAAAAGAGAAGTTTTGACCCCAAAATTAGCAATAATATGCAAAACAGATAAAAATTTACTTCATATTCTGATGGTATGCAGTATAGGTATACATTTTACATAAAAAAGTTCTTGAAATTTCAATTATCAAAATTCCACTTTTCAGGGCTGATTTTACGCCTTATCTTAACAGCTCCTTTTAACAATAAACTATTGCACTCTGAAAGTGTTTCACAGAACATTGCTGTGTTGCAGTTCTGCTCTTGGCAACTGTTTTGACAAAATAGCTAAATCAAGTGCACCAAATATGCATGTTTCAAATATTGAGTCCTCATCGGTCGTTCTTTTTGTACAAATGTACAAATTTCTATGTGTGGCTTAGTATAAAAGCAGTCATTTAAATTCTTCACACCTGGAACAGCAACTATGAATTGTCCACACCTGTATCTTAACATGAAGCAAGAACCCATTACCGGTATGTGTTGGTTAATTATATTTCTAAGATTTCCGTGAGATATAATAATGCATTGACCTTCAATTCAACAAAATTAACAGCTCTTAAGGATCCCGCACCCTAATAGAGTACTTCCGGTAAAAATTTATGCACATTTTCATAATTTCCCGACAAATGCCGATGATTTCATGATCGGGAATCTTCGGGATGACGGAGTAGGTCACTGTGTGAGAAGTGTAATCCCTAAATTTAGAAAAGTATGTGTATCATTCATTTAGGAGAGAACGAAATTTCTTATCTCTGAAATTTATCATTGAAAATGCATTAGGGGTCGAATACCTTAAAAGTAGAAAAAAATCTCCCCTCAATATGGACTATACCCGGGTACGATCCATTCGATCGTGTCACGCTCCAGGTAATCATACCTGTATATATACTCATCTACCTGTAAATCTTACTGACTTTCAATTCAGCTCGCAAAGTATACACACGCATATATCATGGCTAGTGCACAACTTAGGTCCCCCTTGTCGGGTCAGAGGACGCCGAGGGACAAAATTAGTGATTCTGGAGATAGCTCGACCGCTGAGGCGGGAGGGAGCGATAAGGTAGGGCAACCTGAGGGTTCCCCAGTACACGATAATGTGTCCATAGTTGATGGTACAGAGGACGACACACGGAGATTATGGTCGCACGATAACAGATCAGGTGAAGTAAACACGAGGGGGCGTTCATTGAATCGGAACACTACTCGTAAGCGCAAACGGCGCAGTAGATCTAGATCTAGGTCTAAGTCAAGTAGCAGTAGCTCTTCCAGTTCTAGTAGTTCCGATAGTTCTAGTTCGTCATCTAGTTCTAGTTCTTCAGATTCTGAGGTTGATGAAAATGAACTTAAGCCCGTTGATGACGTGAAACATCATATCCCTAAGAGCATTATCAAATTTGTGTCTAAGTATGCGTCAAAGGGCGTAAATAAGAAAATTAGGCACGCTGTTTCAAAAAATTTACCTATTCCTAAATCTAAAAAGTTGAGAGGTTTGAATTTAGATCGTTTCTTTAAGAAGAATTTTATGAAAGGCAAAAAATGGAATGGTAAATTAGAAAAGGGGAAAATTAATACTCAGATGCGCATTTTAGACTCACTAGGTCCCCTGTCGATTTTATGGGCAGAGGCTGAGCGTATTAAGAAATTAGGGAAAGGTATGAATCCATCTGACGTTATTGAGTTAGTGCGTAGAGCTATTGTTTTAGTGGGCAACGCCCATTTCCTCTATAACAATGATAGAAGGAAAGCTATTTTAGCATCTTCGATGCCTGAAGCTATTGATTTATTACCAAATAGAAAAATCATAAAGGCTTTAAGTAAGAGTCATGGTAATCTTTTTGGACATAGGTTCCTTAAACAAGTTGCCAAAGATATTAAAAACAATAAGGAGCTTAAAGAATTACTGTCTTTTAATAGTAATAATACTAAGAAAAAGTATGATGCTAGAAAACCTTACAGACGGCCTACCCAGTTTTTTCAGGGAGGACCCTCATCAAGCCTCCAGTTCGGGGGTCCACGCAGAGGCCAGTCAGGGCAGTACAGGAGGCCACATCAGAGGTACCAGTACCAAAGTTACAGGCAGGGTACCGAGGGTCAGAGACAGGTGGGGAAGAAGCCACGGTCTCAGTGAACGGATCAAGCCCTATTCAGGTAAAACATCAATCAGAGCTCAAAATAGATGTAAATCTGTCCAAGTTCACATTTCAAACAAAGGTTATAATCACGGATCTAGATCACATTCCTGTAGGGGGTCGGATCCAGTTTTTTGTAGAGAACTGGATGTCGATTACACAGGATCCTTGGATAATAGAGTCTGTGAATGGGGTGCGGCTCAATTTTCTATCCACTCCTGTACAAAATCAAAAACCATTTCAACCGAAATTCAGTCAAGCCGATCAGAAATTGATCGATTCCGAGATCAATGGTTTAATAGAGAAAAATGCGGTTCAAGAGGTCAATCACACCCCGAACTCTTTTTACAGCAACATTTTCCTTGTACCCAAAAAAGGGGGAGAATTGCGTCCAGTTTTCAATCTGAGAGAATTGAATCTATTCCTTCCCTACGAGCACTTCAAAATGGAGGGAATTCATATGCTAAAAGATCTATTGACGAAAAACGATTGGATGATAAAGATAGACCTAAAAGATGCCTATCTAACTGTGTCAATAGCAGAAGAAGACAGACAATATCTGAAATTTCTTTGGAAAGACAAAGTGATGCAATTCTCCTCCCTTCCGTTCGGAATCGCTCTGGCACCACGCGTTTTTACGAAGCTAATGAAAGTTCCGATGGCCATTCTGAGGCGTTTGGGAATTCGACTTATAGTCTATTTAGACGACATTCTCATTATGAACCAGTCTCTTGCAGAGCTACAATCCGATCTCTCGACAGCAGTGTATCTGTTGAGGGGATTGGGGTTCATTATAAACGCAAAAAAATCCGTTTTCATCCATACGAAAGTAATCGAATTTCTAGGTTTTACGGTTCATTCGGAAACAATGACACTTTCGTTGCCAAAGGAAAAGGTTCTGAAAATTCGAGACCAATGTCGAGAATTGTTAAGCAGCCAAGAGGTGTCCGTTCGTCTTTTGTCACAAATTATTGGTCGCCTGACCTCAACAATTCAGGCTGTTTTTCCAGCTCCCCTTCACTATCGAAATTTACAGACTTTAAAAACCAAAGCCCTTCACAAAGGGGGTCACTACGACTTCAAAGTTTCTTTAGACGAGGATTCGAAGAGGGAGTTGCTTTGGTGGGAGACGAAACTTCAATCTTGGAACGGCAAAGCACTCATAAATCCAAATCCTCATTTAGTAATACAATCCGATGCAAGTCAGTCGGGGTGGGGAGCTCATTGCCTGGGATCAGAAATAGGGGGATTATGGCTTCCAGAAGAGAAAAGGTTTCACATCAACTTATTAGAACTGAAAGCAGCGTTTTTTGCTCTACAAAGCTTTGCAAAAACTGTAACCAACAAACATGTCTTAATTCAAACAGACAACCAAGTAGTAGCTGCGTATGTAAACAAAATGGGGGGAACGAGATCTCAGAAACTATCCGATCATGCGCGTCAGTTGTGGGACTGGGCTATAGCAAGGGGAATAACTCTGTCGGCGGAATACCTTCCGGGTATTCTCAACACTTGTGCCGATTGGCAAAGTCGAAATTTCACGGATTCGAGCAGTTGGAAGCTGAATCCTTCGATTTTTCGCAGTCTCGAGAGTCTTATGGGTCCATTTTCGATGGATCTTTTTGCGGACAGAACGAACGCTCAAATGAGCAAATATTACAGTTGGAAGCCGGATCCCCATGCCGTGGCCACGAATGCCCTTGCTCAGACATGGACTCCCGGTCCGGGTTATGCGTTCCCGCCTTTTTGCCTAATAGGTCGTTGTCTAGTGAAAAAGAGAGAGGAGTGTACTCAGATAGTCCTAATCACTCCTACATGGCAAACACAGCCTTGGTACCCAATTCTCCTTCAAATGTCTATAGACCTCCCAGTCCTCTTACCCATGAACGGGATGACCCTCCTTTCTCCCACGGGGGACAAACACCCACTAATATTGAACAACACGTTGCAACTAGCAGGCTGGAAGGTCTCAGGAGATCTTTCTCTTCAAGAGGATTTTCGGAAGAAGTTAAGCAACTTCTCCTTCACTCGTTGCGTCCAGGCACGAAATCAGCTTACGATAGTGCCTGGAAGAAGTGGGATGGCTGGTGTTTCCAGCGGGAAGTTGATCCCTTTTCACCACCTGTGGCCTCTATACTAGAATTTTTAGCTTGGATGCATAACCAAAATTTCCAATACAGAACAATTAATGTCCATCGATCTGCTATCTCATCAGTGTTACCGTAAGTTGAAGGCATCGCTGTTGGCAATTTACCCGTAGTTAGGCAACTTATGAAAGGGATTTTGATTAAGACTCCCCCTCTTCCTAAGCATACTTATTCTTGGGACATAAGTAAGGTCCTTAATTACATCAAGGAACTACCAGAAAACGAAAGTCTTTCGTTAAATACACTCAGCAAAAAACTTGCGATTTTGTTGTCATTGGCAGCGCCAAAACGCGTATCGGAAATTTCAAGGTTTGACCGCAAATGCATGATCAAACGAAGTAACTCCGTCATTTTCACGTTACCGGGTTTATCGAAAACGCAGAGCGACCCACGAAATAGGACTGTTGAATACACAGAAATACCCGATACAAAATTATGTGTTGTTAAGTAGGGCTGGGACGATACATCGATATATCGATAAATCGCGATACGGTGTTCCACGATACGCATATCGATACGTTGGAGCTGTATCGCAATATCCGGACCCATTTTTAACTCCATTCAAAGGCACGAAAACGCTCGGTTACTTCGTCGATTGAAAGCTTCGGGCTAACTAAAACGTGTGACTTGTTGAATTATAAGGGTAAAAATGTTTGTCTTGACTAATCCTCCTATGTTTGCTCCTGAAAGTATGCAATTCGCACAATGCATTACATTATAATTGTCAATTTTGTCTGCGGTACAGCGGAAAGATCGCCTTGATATGCGTATGCGCTTCTAAAATTTTTTCAGAAATGCATATGCAAATTCAGCCTGTGGTTTGCGGGAATCTAGCCGCAGAAACGACCAACGACACTTGGATATTTTGTTGGTTCGTGTACCATCGTTGTCCATTTCCGCGGCTAGCGGGAATCCTACAGATCTTCATGTTCGTTTAAAAAATTTAAAGTGGCGAAAGAAAAGTTTTCAGAATCCGTATCTAACGCGATCTTGATATTTACAATTTTGTAATATACTATTGTCCAGAGAAAGTACCTGATGTCTGCATGGATCATAGAGTGGGTGAGAGTGAGACCGACGTGAAAACGGCATGAAATAACTTATGTCCAGTAGCTATTCATGAGTGCATGATCCATTCATTTCTCATTGATTTTTTGGAGAAACTGCCGTTCGACCTAAATCTTTTCAATTTAAGATGATTTCATAAAAGAGTTCTGAAATCGTAGTTACTTAACTTTGTAAATTTTTATTATAAAACCGACTCGTGTCAATCCTTGATTGAACGTCGGAAACAGCCTTTTGAAGAAGAAGGGAAAAAAACGTCTGTCTACTACGATCTTTATATATCTATTATATTTTCTATTCACGACAACTTTAACTCGAGAATAAAATCATAAAAGATTAGTAGATACCTCCACGTGGTTAACGCACTTGCTCTTTCTCTCTTTCTCTCTCTCTCTCTCTCTCTCTCTTTCTCTCAAAATTTTGTTAATACATGCACATAAAATAAAACGTACAGAGACGGAAAACCGTTTATCCGTAAAAAAAAAGATCAGAGTGCAGGATGTATCCATCGAATTAAAGCATACACATTTAAAGAACAATTATGCTGTAATCCTTTCAATATTGTAAAGAAAGGAGCGTGTGTTTTGATTGTTATACTTTTAAATAAGATTTCCTCATGAAAAAAATCAGTCTAGGATTATTCAAATAGGAAGAGGAACTTAAGAGAGAGAAATAAAATGTAATTCCATGTATTGAAAAGGGGAGAGGGGGCTACATAAATTCATGAACTTTTCATTTTCAAACCGAGAGCACGAGACCCTCTTATTTACCAATTCATGGCTTGTCTTGTTGATGCAGTTACTGAGAAAATGAACATACAAAAAAGAGTATAAATTCATGTTAAGGTGAAAACATAATTGCAAAGGGTACAAATTTGTTCTTGTAGCTTGATTTGTAGCTAACTAACCTCTGTCTATCAGTACATGTAATACCTTGTGATGTTATTGTTCAAAGTTTGAAAAGTTTGTTTAATTGCTTTGGATTTTTAAAATCTTGATCATTCCAGGATCTAGAAAGATAATCTTTATCAAAATATTTTAATGTTATACTTGAGTATCATTCTATACAGCCTGAATCCTCATTATAGCAATATACATAAGAAATATCGTGATACATATCGTATCGTAGGCACTATATCGTGATACGTATCGATACGCTCGAGACCCGTATCGTCCCAGCCCTATTGTTAAGTGTATGTCGGTATATGAGTCAAAAACTGACAATTTTAGGGAACATGATAGCGTCTCTGATCCCCTTTTACGGTCTACCAAAAGGCCATATAAAGGTATTTCATCTCAAACAGTCGCGAAATGGATTAAGTGCATAATGACCAAATCTGGTATTGATACAAATAAATTCCAAGCGCATTCTTGCAGGATGGTATCTACCACTAAAGCCGCTTTATGTGGCGCATCTATTGAGCAAATTATTGATCAAGCCGATTGGTCGAATGCTTCAACTTTCAAAAAGTTTTATTTTCGACCTAACAATGTAGAGAATGCTTCATATTCATCTCGAGATACCGGTGAGTTCTTCGGCTTTGAACATGCATTATTATATCTCACGGAAATCTTAGAAATATAATTTAAGATTTTATGAGGGCGCGAAGCGCCCGAAATGAAATATTGATTATATGATAAGATTGAAGTGAGATATAATAATGCATTTCCCACCCGTCCCTTTCTCCCTTTTTTGTACGAATATATCTCTTGTATTACTGTGCTTTAAGTTTAGCTTTATACTTGATACAAGATTTATACCTATTTTCATTTATTTGAGGTTCATACTATGTTTTCAATTTCTATTCTGTAGGGAGTAGATCTTACCGAGTCGGGAACTGATGTTATGGAAGTCGACCACTGACGTAGTCCTGACTACAACATTGACGTCATGATGTTCGGAGGGAATCAACTGACTATATACTGTTCTTTTTTCTGTACAAGAACTGAATTTGATTTATTTCTGTTTTGTATATTTAAATGAATTCTTGTAAGGATAAAGATTGATTTCACACTTTTGTTATTTTTGCTCGTTATTGAAAGTCAGTAAGATTTACAGGTAGATGAGTATATATACAGGTATGATTACCTGGAGCGTGACACGATCGAATGGATCGTACCCGGGTATAGTCCATATTGAGGGGAGATTTTTTTCTACTTTTAAGAGCTGTTAATTTTGTTGAATTGAAGGTCAATGCATTATTATATCTCACTTCAATCTTATCATATAATCAATATTTCATTTCGGGCGCTTCGCGCCCTCATAAAATCTTAAATTTTACACCATTGATCAACATGCTCTAACATCTAGACTCCCATGTTTATATGGTAATCAGAAATTTTATTGCTTCACCAATTTTACCTGAAGGGTATTTCTGACCACTTTGTCTATAACCTGTTTCTCTACCAGATACTAGTATATTTGTATTGTTAGGTGATGATGATTAGAAGGAGTTATTTGTGATACTGTATCTCACAATTTGATGCCACATGAGAAAGGCTATCAGCCTAGCTATGATCAAGCTTTCGATCGCCAAGCGATATATGTCCCCTACTTGCACAAAGCTAAGTCCTGCAACTCAACCTAAAACGCTTCAAACAAAACTGAATATAGACCATTTCCAAATCTTTTTATTCAAATGCACTGTGATATTTTTTACCTTTGTTCAATGTCATGAGATACCCTTCCGTCTTCATTAAGTCTGTGAAACATTGAAATCAATCCAAGCACTGAAAAGTTTTCTCCAGGACAAGATTTCTCAACCCCAAAGCACTCAGACCTTGTCTTTTTGACCTATGACCTATTTACTGTGACCTTGACCTTGGATTAAGCACATGACACATCCTTGTGTCCTTCGCAGCAATTCTGTGAAATATTATTCAGATCCATGCAGGCGCTGAAAAGTTTAGGCCCAGACAAGCTTGTTAGGACCGACAGACAGGCAGAAGGACAGGAACCTATAATCCCCTCCGCTTTTATTGGTAGGGGACTAATAAACCAATTGAATACTAGACAAGAACAAGTACATAAAAACAAGCTCAATAAAGGAATAATTTGCCAAATAGTCTATCATTCCTAAAGGAAAAGTAAACACTCAAAATTCATCACTGTCAAGGTTTATTGACAAATGAGTTTACGAAATAAAAAAATGACTGAGATTGAATGATGTATAAACAACTGAGATGAAATGATGTAAATGACTGAAATGAAACAATGTGTATGACTGAGATGAAATGATCTTAATGAAAAAATGTAAATGATAGACACAACATAATTATTATGGCAGTATTTAGATGATTCCATATTCTGGAGAGCTAGGTGGGTCTTGGTTTGATGTCACTTGTGGAGAGTTCACTGTGACCGCGTGGGATTGGAGGTGGGGGTCTGTGGGATGCTGTGTGCATCACTGCTCCTACTAGGTTCCTCTGTAGCCCCCACTCCATTTATGTACGTTCGAGTCACTTTTCATACTCAGACTCTACCTAGCTGTAGCATAGCTAGGTAGACAAATTACTAAGTTTTCTACTGCATTTCTAAAGTTTATTACAACATATATACAGAACTATGTACAAATGTATAAGTCCAAATTGTATATCTAAGTCATTGTGAGGTTGTATCTCCACCAGTGAGCATAAATGATACTTTTACTTTTTGATGTTGACTGTTCGAAGTCTAGATAAGTCTTGTTTTGATTAAGAATGTTAATCCTATTTAATATAAAATGCCAATGGCTCAAAGGCTTAACTTCAAACATAATTTGCTTAACAGATAATTACACTAATTGGTGTGAGTTGATTGTCATGTCACCTGGCAGACAGAGCAATCAAACCCAAGCCTAATCTTTTGTACAAACAATTTCCAAGGTCTAAATGTTGTTTTGGCCTAAAGCTGTTTTGTCAAATAAAAGGTGTAAATTGTAAAAAGAATGATAAGATAATTGAAATTCCTCAAAACCTAAAATGTAATTACAAGAATGTAAAACTTTTGAAATACTAAAATGACAACTTACTTAATCATGTTAACAGTAAATAACAAATAATAATAATTAATGATGAAATATGCATGTTAAGAGGATGCAAATTATGTATGCATAATTTGCACCCCATATACTTTATATGCTGGTCATACATCCCCCTTGGCCACCTAATTTTACTCCTGTAAAATTTTTGAAGGATGTAGTTGGCTCAGTAATGTAAAATCTCATGAATACATATTATAGTAATAAACAATTAAAGGAATCAAAGATTGAAAAAGTTCATTATTCATAATCTTATATTCATCGTTAAGTGTCCAATTTTGTAATCTAGTTATTGCTTTCATCTTGCATTAAAGTCTGCTTCAGTCTATCTTCTTCTTTGTTGACATCTCCCTTTCATGTGAGAATTTTTCTATCCATATCCTTATTTCCATAGGCAAACCTCTGCTCAAAGTGAATTCGCATTATTCACCCTGAGTTTTAAATCACATATCATTTAAAACACATCAGGTTATTCTATTAGATTGATGTACTGATCTCCTTGTGCCGCACATCTACATATATTTCCATCTATCACATTTATCATTTCACATTATTTTCACTACTATATGTACATCATTTTTCACATATTTATATTTCTCATTCACGATTTCTTTTTGTTGATCACTATAATATTCTCCTTTGGAATACATATCTTCTTGTATCAAATTCTTTCATCATCTCAAATTCCTTGTTGATTATTTCTTGGTGATTTTTCTGGGTTTTCTTCCACGCTCGAGTACTGACACCATTCTCACAACAAGACAACTCTTATATGCATTGACACCTTTTAACACCATCAATTACCAATCAACTAGCATCTTTATACTATTTTCAATTAGTAGAATTACACATAAAATCTGTTCAGTTTATGAGTTTGAATGTCTGCTTTAAAATTACATGTTAAAAACTTTATAATAAATGGGGAATCAGAAAGACAAGATTGACTTATTTAACTAAAAACATACCAGAGGCACTGTGCTGTTCACCAGCAGTTTAAGAACATAGTGTGTGTTCAGCTAGCACATGATTCACAAACACTCTAGTGCATAGTAGTAATGTTGACGAAACCAAATGTCAAATCTGTCTGTCAAAACATTTCAAAGGACCAATTTAGTTTGTTAAAAGAAACAATAGCTTTATATTATGTTTGTTTATAGAGGTGCGCTCTTCCCCTACAAAACTGCACTATTTAAATTGTTTATGGATGGGGTACCAATCATCCACAAAACTGCACTATTATACCATCAGCTATTATCACTTTCAAGAATATTTTTCTAAATGCACAAAATAAATGTAAATAATTTGAATTCAAATGAAATGCTAAAAAATTGCCTAAATGTTGACAAAAATGTTTTGATAAAAAATACTTTAAACTTGATGAAGATTCCATGTTATCTACTTCCATAGAACGATACTAAATTGGATGATAGTAAGATGCATTTAGATTAAAGCATATTTGGCCTTGCATTAAAATATGAGAATTTTGCTTGGTGTTTAGACCCCTAATCACAATAATCTGTGATTTGTGAAATGATTTTCCATGAAAATTCATGATTTTAACTCGTACAAAAATATAGGTTTTGATATCATAATAAACATAAAAATTGACAAATTGATAGGGACAAAAATGAACTTGTGTCGAATTTATTTAAAATTCATCTCAGGTTATCTGGTATGTCTCAAACTGTTCCATTCAGGAAAAGATAAGAAACTCAAACCCAGAAACATTTATACCTGATCTTAAGTTACTTGACCCAGTATTTGTCATTTAATTTATCATGATTCATCAAAACAATAATTTACGCATATGAAATGGTGAAACATATCCTAGCAAAAATTTGAACTTAAGAAATTTGATGTGATTATATATATTTTTCAGCCACTCTTAAAATCTTAACAAAATCATGATCTTTTTATATACAATGAGCAAAAACTCTCAGAAATGTTTACTCAATAAAACAAACATATATATATATACAAATTTCTGCAATCTGGATGACTCTGTACCCTTTTTGACTAAAGTAACAAAAAAAATCTAACAGCTGCCTTTTTTTAAAGATTTACTGGAAAATTACTGATCTACCAAACTTACAGAAATGAGATGTCTGTACATGTATATGTATGACAGACCTTAACACCCAATTTCAAACATTTCCACAGAAAACCAGAAATAAATTCAATGGTGTCACTGCATACAGAAATTGTTTTGAAATAAGAAGAGTGTAGCACTCACCAAAGTCTGTAAGTAGGGAAGGCTCCATTTTGAGGTAGACTGTTTCCCAAATCTTGTCCTTGTGGCTGTGTCCTTGATTTTGTTCAGCTTGGGGAATTGTCCTTTCTTGGCTGCTGAGGCGCAGGGATCGTCCACTTTCTCCACCATCCTGTGACCGCGTGGCATTGGAGGTGGGGGTCTGTGGGATGCTGTGTGCATCACTGCTCCTACTAGGTTCCTCTGTAGCCCCCACTCCATTTATGTACGTTCGAGTCACTTTTCATACTCAGACTCTACCTAGCTGTAGCATAGCTAGGTAGACAAATTACTAAGTTTTCTACTGCATTTCTAAAGTTTATTACAACATATATACAGAACTATGTACAAATGTATAAGTCCAAATTGTATATCTAAGTCATTGTGAGGTTGTATCTCCACCAGTGAGCATAAATGATACTTTTACTTTTTGATGTTGACTGTTCGAAGTCTAGATAAGTCTTGTTTTGATTAAGAATGTTAATCCTATTTAATATAAAATGCCAATGGCTCAAAGGCTTAACTTCAAACATAATTTGCTTAACAGATAATTACACTAATTGGTGTGAGTTGATTGTCATGTCACCTGGCAGACAGAGCAATCAAACCCAAGCCTAATCTTTTGTACAAACAATTTCCAAGGTCTAAATGTTGTTTTGGCCTAAAGCTGTTTTGTCAAATAAAAGGTGTAAATTGTAAAAAGAATGATAAGATAATTGAAATTCCTCAAAACCTAAAATGTAATTACAAGAATGTAAAACTTTTGAAATACTAAAATGACAACTTACTTAATCATGTTAACAGTAAATAACAAATAATAATAATTAATGATGAAATATGCATGTTAAGAGGATGCAAATTATGTATGCATAATTTGCACCCCATATACTTTATATGCTGGTCATACAATACTAGACAAGAACAAGTACATAAAAACAAGCTCAATAAAGGAATAATTTGCCAAATAGTCTATCATTCCTAAAGGAAAAGTAAACACTCAAAATTCATCACTGTCAAGGTTTATTGACAAATGAGTTTACGAAATAAAAAAATGACTGAGATTGAATGATGTATAAACAACTGAGATGAAATGATGTAAATGACTGAAATGAAACAATGTGTATGACTGAGATGAAATGATCTTAATGAAAAAATGTAAATGATAGACACAACATAATTATTATGGCAGTATTTAGATGATTCCATATTCTGGAGAGCTAGGTGGGTCTTGGTTTGATGTCACTTGTGGAGAGTTCACTGTGCTGGTACCAGAGCTATGCCCTTCTCTTGCTTTCTCTAACAGTTCTTTCTCAGGTTTATCGTGCTTGTGTTTATGCTTGTGCTTGTGTTTGTTTTTCTTTTTCTTCTTTTTGACTTTGTGTGATTTTGCACCGGGTTCTTCCTTGACATCGGACCCTGACAACCTGACAGATGTGGGTGGAGCAGGCGTGGACGTTAGCGGTAACAGACCAGAGAAGGAGGTGGGACCCGATACTGGCTCTGAAATCGGAGTGAATACAATATGACACAAGAGTAAGTTTTCAGGATTTTTGATATTGAACATTGAGAATATTTTCATTTAGTAGCCAATAAGAAAGCATGATATTAAGTACTCGGTACTTGTACCATTTACATGTACATTTTAATTAGATCATACATGTATATTTTTTGACTAGAAAAAGGGATGTTTGACATAAGATAACAAAAAGACTATTTACACTTATTAAGCACAACCAAAATTTAGCAGAAACAGGGCAAAATGGAACAAATTGACATAATAGGGTATTCATGAATAAGCACATTGACTTATTTTCCATTATAATCAATCACAGATCAAAGATTCAGCATAGTTTTGAATTTCCGCGCTCTTTAGCAGCATTAACTCTGCCAAAATTTAAATCAAGTTAAATAATGTATATATATATACATTTAGATATAGCGCAAAACCGTATTTGATGCTACTTTACATTTTGACATGCAAGTACATGTACCTACCTGATTTGATGGGAGTTTCTACAGGGGATGACGACCCTTCACTCAGCCTGGAGGACGTATCCATGGTGAAGGAACTCTGTGGTAAGAGGGGGACGGGTAATCCTGACAGGGTGGGCGTGGCTTGCTGGGTGGGAGTTTGTGAGACATCAGTGACAGGAGGATCCGACTGCATGCTCTCAAGCTCCTCTCGCTTCACCTATTATAGAAACAAACAATTTACCCTTGTATGCTGACAAGAGGATCAGGATTTAGTAATGTTAGTGAATTAGTAAATAAATCCTACTTGTAATTGCTATATTGCACTGTTCACTGGTGTATATCATAATTAGTTAATTACTCCCATCATTGATTTAAGGTATTTTTCTGACTGAAAGATTGAATCAAATATAAAAGTATCACAAAGATGACTTAAGCAAAAAGTCATATTCATCAATGAATAAAAAAGATTTTTCTATAATTTTTTTATCTATCTAACTATACCATAATAGACGCTATCATTCTTTAAATTGTCACTTTTAAAAAAAGGATAAAAATGTTTATATCGGTATAATTTTTAAGAAAACAATTTACATAGATTTATTTTGTAAATTGCATAAAAAACAGATTTTGTCACTTACAGAGAAAATTTATATACACTTCATGCGATTAAAAAAATCTAGATCAAAGCCACAACACCAAGAAAATTATTTTTAATTGTACCCCTACGAATTTAAGAAATTCAGCAGCATAAGCTGACGATGCTGATTGTGGTGTGACAGGTGTTGACGGTGCCGAATGATCCGGATTAGCCGGTGCACATGGTTTGTCGGTGCTTTGTGGTTCACTCGTTTTCGACATGACATGGTGGTCAGATTGTGAAGTGGTGAGTGAAAGTGGCTGAGAGTGTGGCTGAAAGTTTGACACAGAAGTAACCGGTACGGTTGAGTTGGTTACTGTGGGTATTTCTGGTTCAGTCTGAGTAACCAGTGACACCGGTGATCGAGTGTCCAGATTGGTTGAGGCATTGGTGTCCTCTTGCTTAACTTCCCCAATCTGTGTAAAATGTGCTAGGTAACAGCAAACATGCAGATTGAAATCATGTCTATTTTATCATAGTTTAGTAATCATCCTAATATCTACTACAATGTACTGACAAAATAACAATTAGCTGTCACAGGTAGATGAGGCGAAGAATTTCCCATTAGAAAGAGTTATACATGTAAGTCCTCACATTACAACTGGGTAAGGGGATTTGTTAAAACATGCAAGTATGTGAAACATATATAGGTCAAATAAAGAAAGACAGATGTGGATATTCAAAGTAAGAAAACATTTACATGTGATCAATGTGATATGTACATGTCTATCTATAATTTGACCTACAATTTAAAGTACTGAAATTAAAGTTTTATTTTACAAATAAATGAAATAATTGCCCATAAATAAGTAATAACTTCCTTAATCTTATTGGAGATATTCTATACCAATCAGTTACCTAAAAACCAATTACTTTCAGAAGGGAGCTCTACCGGGGAGTTTAATTCTATACATGACACAAATGTGAGTAAAGACAGTCAAAATTGATACTTGACCTTAGGAAATTGGAAAAGATCCCCATCATGATCTTGCTATGAGTAAGGCTGTCACGATACGCTAAGCTCGCGATTTGATATGTATCGCGATATTTACTCATGATACGATTCGTATCACGATACAATATTTTTAATATAGATATGGAGGCATTTCTGTAATTCGTCAGATATTTTATTAAAACCAGAAGTCTCTGACGAGACTGTAGCTCTCCTGGTTGTTTTTTTTTTATTTGTTTTTTTATTTACTCATTGACAAGTGAATAAGATACATACACATAAATATCAATTTCCATTTTTTAAGACCATAGGGAGCAGGCGTTCTAACAAATTAAAAGTTGCACAACAAAACAACATATCCAATAGACTGCAACTAGAATATCACTCATTTAATTAATAATATCCAAGATAAAGTATCTGAAGAATGCCACGCCCATTTTCCAAGATCCCAGGGGGCAGGGACTGCTAGCTCAAATGAACTATCAATGACATAACAAAACTACAGATCCATCTTATTGATTTAGAATTACAACAACTCACGTTCATTAATAGCTTTGAAGAGTTGAGAGCACAATTATATAGGAAAAATGACCACACCCATTTTCTAAGACCCTGGGGATCAGGGACTCAAACAATATATCAGATGCACAACTAGAACACAGACCAATCATATTGCAAAAAGAATGAAGCCTCAATCATTTATAGTGTCAGAGGAGTTGTGAGCACAACATTACAAACAGTTATATACTAGGAGAAAATGACCACACCCATTTTCTAAGACCCTGGGGGTCAGGGGCTAAAACAAAATATCAGGTGTGCAACAAGACCATAGACCCATCATATTGCAAAAAGAATCAAGTCTCCATCATTTATAGAGTCAGAAAAGATGCGAGCACAAGATTACATAGAATTATATAGGAGAAAATGACCACACCCCATTTTATAAGACCCTGGGGGTCAGGGATTCAAACAAAATTTCAGGTGCACAACTACACCACAGACCAATCATATTGCAAAAAGAATGAAGTTTCTATCATTTATAGTGTCAGAGGAATTGCAAGCACAGGATTACATAGACTTATATAGGAGAAAATGACCACATCCATTTTTAAGACCCTGGGGGTCAGGGGCTCAAACAAAATATCAGGTGCACAACTAGACCACAGACCCATCATATTGCAAAAAGAATCAAGTCTCTATCATTTAAAGTGACAGAGGAATTGCGAGCACAAGATTATTACATAGAGTTATATAGGAGAAAATGACCACACCCATCTTCTAACACCCTGGGGGTCAGGGCCTCAAACAAATATCAGGTGCACAACTAGATTACAGACCCATCATATTGCAAAAAGAATCAAGTCTCTATCATTTATAGTGTCCGAGGAGTTGCGAGCACAAGATTTCATAGATTTTCATGACCACACCCATTTTCTAAGACCCTGGGGGTCAGGGCCTCAAACAAAATATCAGGTGCACAACTAGATCATAGAACCATCATATTGCAAAAAGAATCAAGTCTCTATCATTTATAGTGTCAGAGGAGTTGCGAGCACAAGATTACATAGAGTTATATAGGAGAAAATGACCACACCCATTTTCTAAGACCCTGGGGGTCAGGGGCTCAAACAATATATCAGGTGCACAACTAGACCACAGACCAATCATATTGCAAAAAGAATCAAGTCTCTATCATTTATAGTGTCAGAGGAGTTGTGAGCACAAGATTACATAGAATTATATAGGAGAAAATGACCACACCCATTTTCTAAGACCCTGGGGGTCAGGGGCTCAAACAAAATATCAGGTGCATAACTAGACCACAGACCCATCATATTGCAAAAAGAATCAAGTCTCTATCATTTATAGTGTCAGAGGAGTTGCGAGCACAAGATTTCATAGATTTTCATGACCACACCCATTTTCTAAGACCCTGGGGGTCAGGGGCTGAAACCAAATGTCAGGTGCACAACTAGACCACATACCAAGTAAGATGCAAAAAGAATTAGCTTTCTATCTCCTATGGTTTCAGAGGAGTTGCGAGCACAAGAATTGTTTACGGACGGACGGACGCCGGACAACGGGGTATCGCATAAGCTCGACTGGTCAGAGACCAGTAGAGCTAACAACAACAAATTTTGATCATTCATAACTTGAATGATATGGGAATTATTGTATTGACTAGAAAAAAAGTACAAAACTCAGAAGTTATCTTTGACGACTTGGCGTCGAGCATCATAATGTTGATTTTTTACAGATAAAACTAAATGCCGAAAACGAACCATAAGTCAATGATACGGCCTCTTCTTGTATCGTGTATCAAACCGTTGTCAAGAACCGGGGTGAATCGAGAACCGCGGTTAATCGTGACAGCCCTAACTATGAGGTCTTACTTATCACAGAAATATTTCTAATCTACTGGTTAAGTGCCTGTGAGATGGAATACCTGAGGAATATGTGGAACGTTAGCTGATTACTCCTTAATATTTTTTCATTTTCACACAAATAGTCTATGCCATCCTTATGGCCTAGACATTACAAGTCCTCCATTTAAAATTTAAAAAGTAATCTTTTTCTTCATTTAGTTATCTTTCTACTGACCTTGGTCAAACATTTTATAAACCATATAAATTTCTTATTATTGAATTCAAAAAGAAAGATTTTGTTATAGTATCGTATGATAAAATGATAGTAAGCCTGCCCTTACCGTTAACTTTAACTTTTTAGACTGAGAGCTGTCCTCATTAAAAATTCCTTCAGGACATGTCTCTGGCACAGAACCAAGGGACATAACTTGTGGTGACAGCGGTGATGTGGCTTGCCGTTTCTGACCGGTCTCCTCGACTGAGTGGATGTCCGTAACGTTAACCTCAGACTCGGTGTCCATCTGTGAGGTGCTCACATCCAAACCTCGTTCCTCTTCCTCCTCCTCCTCATCATCATCTTCCTCAAAATCCTACAAAACATTAATTCAGTCCATTGAACATCCCCACTCTTCATTTTTATACCATATGTGTAAGATATATGTAGCTATAGAAACTTGAAAAAAAAAAAAAAAAACAAATGCAAGGTGATGAAACAATTGAAGATAAATATAATTATATAAATTTATAAAATGAATTCAAAAATTAAGATTTAAAGAAATGATAATTGACATCAGCAATAGAAATAATGGAAACCTAAATAATCTTATTGTACTGATAAATATATCGTAAGAAATGCCTGAACTATGTTGTTCTTTTCTTACCTCATTTGGATCAAATGAAGCACTCATTCTGTTTCTGTTGTTTTTTAAGTTTAACACCAGCATATTCTGGAAGAAATGATATGGTTTGTCAACTACACAAGCAGACAGAGGGTGAGGACACTTAAGATTTCAAAATTTTTTAATTTAGGCAAAAATTTTCAAATGTAGTAATTTCATTTCAAACATCAATGTCATGCTGACATTTGTCCCCAATGATTACTGTTAATGCTTTTTAATGTTTTATTTTAAAACTGCATAAATATCCAATCTCAAACATTAAAAGTGTGTAATACATTTATTGCCAAATAAGTGTGACCTTGAAAATAAAGTCTTTTCAAGAACTCAGATGTCATCTGTCATAATGCTTTACCCCAAATGCAAGAGGAACTATACATTATTTTCTTTGCCAAAGATCTTGAGTAATTTTTTGACTATATGGATTTTGAGTGATTGTTTCAATGTATGGATTTTGAGTGATGGTTTCAAAACATCAAGTAGAGATATGTATTAATGTCTCGTCCCTCCTTGATTCAGACTTTTACTTAGTGAATTTCTTTTTGTTTAACAAATCTGTGAACTAAGGAGCAGAGTATTATAGAAACTGATTTATCTTTATCTCTAATCCTTATCTTTCATATAAAGTATACATGAACATGTATACTGTTGGAATATATATTTCAGAGAAATATTGTTTAAACTAAATCTGTAAATAAATCAGGGGTATATTTGAAGGAGATGCTTTTTTTTGCTCTATTTTCTGTTTTTTTTTTTTTTTTTTTTTTTTTTTGCTTTATTGGCCGGATTGCAAAGCAATTCTGGTCTATAGATTGACGATGTCTGTCCGTCCATCTGTCAGTCTGCCGTCAACATTTTGGTTAAAGTTTCTGGTTGAGGCAAAATCTAAGGAACTATATGCAGTAGAAACTTTATATTATACATGAAGCTTGCCCATCACAAGACCTTTCAATTTATGCCGTAACATTTGACCTCTTGACCTTGGACTTTGACCTAGTTAAAGATTTTGGTTAAAGTTCCTGGTTTAAGCAAAATCTATGGAACTGTATGAAGTAGAAACTTTATATTATACATGTAGGTTGCCTCTGACAAAATCTTTCAATTTATGCCGTATTTTTTTACCTATTGACCTTGACCCAGTTAGTGACAAATACTGACTTTGCAATCCGGCCATACCGTCTTTAGCATTGTTTTATTTTCTATTTCTTTTGGTTTTGTATGCTCTTTGTTATATGCTTTTCGAAAAAGAGATTTGTATTAGTTCTCATGTATGGTTTTATTCATATTTTGCAGTAAGATTACCTCTGGTATAGTTAGACAGGTGGGTCGTATCCTGCCATATAACGTGAAATACAGATCAGCAATATCACATCGCAGTCGGCTATCGTAGGAAAATGTACAACTGTAATAAATATAACATGTCTAAGTAAGTTATCATCTATTTATAAAATAACAGCCTCTTCATATTTAATAACTGTCATAAAGTTATAAAAGTAATAAAGACGGGAATTAGAGCACCACATTTTCACATGCTGGATATGCACACTGACACATGACGTTCTTTTATCGACCTAAATTCCTGTCACGTGACATGCAGGACAGTGTTCGCTCAGCGTTCCCATATCGTTCTGGGTGTAAGAACAATGGTATTGTGATAGTTAACCATGACATTTATTTTATTCATCATGACATGGAGACCAAAGGGACTATCTTGTACAAAGGAGATCAAGGAGATTACCCCCCACCCCCTACTCGTTCACACAAACATATTTTACAGTTAGGGGGATAAATCTTCTTAATTTTGCTTTGCGTAATGTATCTCCAATATTGCGACTAGAGTTCTGCGTCATTGCCGCGCGATCAAGTGTCCATCGCATTTTATTTCTACTATGGGCGATCCGAGTTTTCAACTATCGTGTAAACGCCTTACGACTGCATTGAGACAGAGGTTTGCATCTTTACTTCTAAATAACACTTTCAACAGCAGTGATATCGAATTATACCCCATTAGTCGCCATTAGTCGAGCAAGTCATTACAAACATCATCATGAAAGCCTGGAAATCATTTTTGACCCCTCTTGAATTGTCCCTTTCCAGTGACTAAAAGCCTGGATAATGATTTTCTGTCTTCTTTCGGGACTTGTCCTCTAGTTTGAAAATTTTCTCACATCTGTTTGAAACTCAAACTTATACCCTGTGACTTTTATAAAACATGTCTACGTCATGGTTATAGATAAGCAATGAGAAGTATGAGGGAACATACGGGCGAACAAAGTCAAAAGGACAGAAGCTAGAAGACAGACACGCAATAATCTAAAATGGGCGTTTAATGTAGGGTACATATAACGTTTACACCCTTTTCCTGCTATGGGGAATGTACCTATATGACAAGGGGACTTAATCTCAGTGATACCTTACGAAGTAAATCCAACAGTATTGATAACACGACTAAATCACATATATTTTGATATACATCAATTTAAGATTTGTACACTTTACAATTTAAACATATACCGTCTGAAAGGCTGGAATTTAATCAAATGTCCATCAATATTTAGCACGCTTTGAAGAGAAATTCATTAAATTTAAACTTTGTTGAAGATGAATATACTTATTTTCTCATTTTCCACGGGTATTATATATTCTTAATAACTTTCCTTTCTCTCACTCTCACTTTTGAGCACACGACATGTCCAAACACAAAAGTCTATATATTGGTAAATGATAAAGAGACGGGTTAAACGCTTGACAGCCTGGTTCTATTGATCTCATCCTATATAATTTACCTTGACAAACTAATGAATATTGGATGAATTGTGATACAGATCTCTATCTGTTATATTACCATAACAAAACATTTTCTATAATAACCGGCAAAATTCTCAATTGAATTTAATATTGACATTGGACAGTTTTGAGGAGTTTGGTAAACTTTTGCCTGTTTATCTTGGCCATTCTTGATGAGATTGGTTTGTTATTATTTGGTTATAAGGGAAAACAGTAAATCTTTCAATCTGCGGTAATGCATTGGTACCTAAGGTATTTAATTATTATTCACAAGTGAAATGGATTTGATAAACTAATCTAATCACAGCTGGTACAATGCCTATTTAGGGTATTAAGGATTTACCTTGTAACACTAGCTAAATCTTACATGCTTTCTAAATCCACAAAAGTAAGTCAATAATACGCTAATCTTTCAATCAACATTTATATTTTCATCAATAACACGGTCTAATATAGGACTTGTAAATTACAGACCTTGATACAGTCTATGACACAGGGCAATGGAGCAAGAAGTGACTGACTCTAGGTGAGATTTTAACTTTTTTTTATCAATAAAAAATGAACTTCTGTATTTTAACTTTCGTTCACTGACTCGAACTAAACAATTAGAATTACAAGATTAATGTTTTCTATTCCGTGATCATATTGAGTTAATTTATTATAGAGTGACATTATCAACAATATCTGATACGTATATAGACATGGATATACTTGGTCCCTTTAAATTCCCTAATAGTCTCCTGTTGCATTTCAGATCGCTTTCAAAAAGCGATCGACGGTGAACGGGAAGATGGCTACGGCGCTGACGTCCCAACTACGCTGTGAGTTATGCGGCTCCAGGAAGAGTTCAGAGTGGAAATGTTACGAATGTTCTCAGATTATGTGTAAACGATGCAAGAAACTCCATGTTAAAGCCAACATATCCAAATATCACAATTTCGTTTCTCTGAAACAGAGCCGCGAGGAGAGTAAGGACAGATGTCCTAACCATCCATCAGAAACGTGTACCAAGGAGTGTACGACATGCGGTCAGTTTGTGTGTGATGTTTGTATCCAACAAAAGCACAGAGGTCATCAAGTACTTTTTGTGCAGCAAGAAATCACAGAAATGAGAGAGATGTGTAGGAGGAATCTGTCTGACGTCAAAGAAATAGGACTCTCAATAGCACTCAAAGAAATGGAGACGTTCAGACAACTGGGTGATGACTACAAAGCTAAAACTCAGGAACTGCTCAAAGAGGTGACCAGCAGGTACAGTGCGTGGGTTGCCATGGCAAAGGACATTCAGAATGACCTTCTACAACAAATTCAGAGTGTTTATAAACTGGACATGGGTTACTATGAGACGGAGGGCAAACTGAGGCAGAATTTGATATTAGAAATGGAGGATGTCATTCAGAACTTCCAGGAGGGGAATATCGGGGGACATGAGGGGCATCAAAGACCTCCTCAAACTGAGGGTAATCAACAGGAAAATGGAGGAGATGATGACGCCAGCACATGTTCAGGAGAAACACCTCCCTACGCTTAGTAATGGGAATGTCACCATTGAGGTGATGCGTGACATTGTTTGGAGTACTGGCTTATGATGACAAATCTCGCAAGAAACAGGTGCCCGAAGAAGGTTTACACGTTTCAGCCAGGCAATTTCAAAACGGACATATGGAAACGCAAAGAAATGGCCAGGAAACACCGAGAGAGCGAAACATTACAGAAACAACCGATACGCAGCAAAATGGATACCCGACTTCACCGAGAAAGAAGAAAGTTACCATACTAAACCACAGTGACGATCAAACGCCACATTATAATACTGACGATCAGGTAACAATGCAACGTAAAACAATCAACATCGTTAATCAAAATACGGAGCATAAAAATTCGATGACAGAACGAGCTCTTGTACCATCCTTGAACTTCAATGGTACTCAACGAAACGGAGAACATACAAGCGGAGAAGAGAACCTATCTATGACGAGTAGCTGTTCCGGTGACAGTACACGAAAATACGGCAATGACGTCACGGACTGCGACGATCTAACGTGTCGAATTAGCATCGAATTCTCGGGTCAAAAGCATGCTCCTTCAATCGCGCAAAAGTTCCTTCAAAATTCAGTTGCAAGGAATATCGTATCGCAAAAGGATAGTATTAAACAAGTGTTCTCGCCTATCAAAGCCAGGGATAGTATTTTTCTAAATTCAAAGCTTGCATCTAAAGAAAACATAAGTATCCATGATACCTTCTTCAGCGAATTGTTTTACGAGGCGCCTTGCGTGGAAAAGATATGTCATGTATACCTAAAGGGTAGATCTAAAGTGTGCAGTGTATGTCCCGTGGGCGACAAGGCATGGGTGGGGTTTTCTGACAAATCCGTGGCCCTTGTGAATGGACAGGGGGAGGTCCTGAAGAGATCCCGCGTGGACATACTTCCTATGCACCTTACAGCATCTTACTCAGGGGATGTCATCATCTGCTCAGAGAACATGTGTATTCTAAAATCTATGTCCCCAACAGGGTTAGTTAAGGAGATGCACAGATTTTCTGTTGAGACGGGTGGGGTTTATGTCACAAGGCAAGGCAGTACCCTGGTCTCCCTCCCTGCCCTCAGTAAAGTAATCAGCTTATCTCAGCGTGGAGAGATTGAAGTCGAGATAAGATACGATGATAACGGTGATGCACTGTTCAACTATCCATATTCAATCACAGAAAATATTGATGGTAATATATGTGTAATTGATGGCAAAAGCTCGCGGCTCAGAGAGCATAGTCAGTGTATAGTTTGTGTGGACAGGAATGCTCTCGTGTTCAAATACAAGTGTGAACCCAAGACAGACTTTCAGCATATAGCATGCGATCAGTACTCAAACATTATACTATCTGACCCTAGTAATTATAATATAAAGATGTTAAACCGTAATGGTGACTATATAGGTGTGTTAGGGAGGGACTCCTTCCTACTGGTAGAGCCCAGATGTGTGGTGTTTGATGAACATTTCAACTTGTGGGTTGTCAATGACAAAAACAGACTGACAGTGGCCAAGTACATTATTAACTAGGGGCAACTTATATGACAATTTGCAGAAAAAAATGATAATTCCCATTTTTTTTTACAAATGGTTAGACAAAATCAGAATTTACTTATATCAAAACACTAGAGTACTTCATAAATGAGCGACTCTAAATACTACACAAATACATTTTATATGTACATGTTTGAATAAACCTTTGAAAAATTCAGTAAGAAGTAGTTATATGATACATAAAGTAGTTAAGAATGCAGTGGACAGAAGATTATACATAGCTAATGATGGAATCAGTATCATATTTTGGGGGTTGATGGAGGTACGTGTCAACACCAAAAAATTGAGAAATATCTACACCATACAGATTGGGAGGCATTCTCCAAGTAAATATATGTTTCTCAAAAGCAATTAAGAAACACATAATTTTATTTACATAGGTAATCAAAGATTACAAAGCTCATCTCACAGCAGCATGTTATCATGGCAGCAAAATTTTATAATTAAACATTTTTCGAAGTAAGCAATCAAGTTAAAGAAGGTGATCTTGTGACCTTTTTTGCACACTGGCTTGCACTAGTACAACTAGATTAAAGTAGGTCAAGGTCAATTTATCAAAGTTTGATCAAAGATACATCCAATATGCAAGTTTGGTACATTTAGCACATAAACCTTGCTCAATATTTACTTTTAAGGAGGCTCAATAATCGTTTGACGTCATCAGATATCGAATGCGGTATTTGCATATGTGGCCTGTTTTAGTTTTCGGCCTTCAAACTCCTCCGTAATTCGCTTGTTTCGTCACGGATTTCGACATGTTTGGTATCGATGGAAACAGCAAATTATCGTCTACAATCTGAGTGTAATAAATATTTAGTCAAATGTATCGTTTAATTTATATATACAAAAATATCTCGTAAGTGAGACACCCTGGCTAACGCCGTAAACGTATCGTTTTTAGAACGTCATCAGCGGAAATTCAACCGCCTGTTGCCTTTGAACAAATTCAAGAAGGTAAACTTTTAAATTCATGATAAAACAATATATTTCTTGGAGATTTTAGCAATATAATAGATAAGATATTTCAAGTTTGCTTTCTCTTATAATCTTTGGTTTAAAGAATTTTTCTTCAATTTTGTCAACTTTCGTACTTTGAAACGAGATGTTATCGAATAAAGTTTCCCTATTTGAAAAATTTAAGCGAATGAATATTAGTTTTAACCCTGCTTTGTTCAAAGATACATCCATTTCACAGATAACTGCACGCATTATCAAGAACGAGGGAGGGGATTGACGTCCACTTACCAACCTTGAACGTCAAAATGTTTAAAGACGCTTCCGTTTACTTTAGTTCTATTTCTCTTATATATCTTTCCGTATCTCTAAATAGATTGATGGAATCAGATATGAAATTTTGAACAAAACATTTTTTAAGCCTTGACTTGAACTTTATTGACAAAACTCATTTAACTGACACTAACAAAACATGAAAGGTGAGAATAACGCTTTGCCAAGGATATTTAGAAGTACACATGTTACGTTCCTTTTCTTTGTTTATTTTTTCGACAAATCATTTGTAAACTTGTTTATTCTTATTTAATTTCGATGATAAATGATAGTTATGTAAGTATTCTTCCTTGTGTCAGAATTTGAAACTTTCACTGAATGTTAGGAAAGAATAATCTCAACTCGGAGTGTCTGATTTTTAGCTCACCTGAGCTATTGTCATAGCGCGCCGTCCGTCAGTCATCTGTCGTCCGTCCGGCAAAAACCAAGTAGATTTTTACAATATGGAAACGAGGTAAAACGGAATGTCTTGTACTTTTGTTAAAAGATTAGAGTCTGATCTTGAAAAATATGTCAATTATAACAGTTTTTAACAAATATTTTCATCGTTATAATGTCAACTAAGGGAACAGGGCATTTTAATTTGACTTGTTGCAAACTGTTACAAAATCGTTACTATGACAACCAAATATTTTAAATTAGATTGAACGATAACATGTACTTTTTTATATTTCTTTTCGAAGGGCAGAGTTAGTCGTTGAGAAAAATATAAAAGAAAATAACTTCTGACAAAGACTTCTTATCACTTTGATGTCAAATAAGGGTACTGAATACTTTTTTTTTAGATTCTCATTTTGGGGTGGGGGTACCCAAAATGTACTTTTCTGGAACAGTTTTAGCTATTTCACTCTTTGAAAGCATTATCTATAAAGAAATACATATTTGACGATATTATTGTGAAAATGATCACAAGAATGGTTTCAATCTGGAATCATTATCAATATATCATGTTTTTATCTATCAAAATTCATTGTTTTGCGACATATCTCGGGATTGGTTTACATATGTATATTCAGAGGACCACTGGTCAGTCAAATGGTCGATGATATGTAATCTTAATTACAAATATAAATCATCAGATATCAATGTTAAATAAACAAAATATTTTTTTCTCCTCTGACAAAGAATTCTTGGATTATTGAGCCACCTTAAGATGAAAAACTTTTGAGCAGAAAAAGAAGGTCAGAGTCATTTTTTAAAAGTTTGATCAAAGATCTATCTGATACATGTATGTAAGTTTGGTACATGTTGCACTTACACTTTGCCCAATAGTGGCTTTCAAAAGCAAAATCACTCAAGCAGAAAACATAGGTCAGATGCAGCATCCAATGCATAGGTCCACCTCGGTATCCCAAGATGAATCACTTATGCAAGTTTGGTTACTGTGGCATGTGTACTTTGTCAGATACTGAACTACATCAAACTTCTTAACCAAGTTACCCAAGCAGAAAATGTAGGCCAGATGCAGTATCTGATGCATGTGTTCATCTCAGCATCCCAAATTGAATCACTTGTGCAAGTTCAATTACTGTAGCATCAGCCCTTTGTCAGATACTGAGCTACCCAAAACGTCTTAACCAGATGCGGATGTAGGGGGTATAGCACAATCTCACTTATTAACTTCGTCGAAGTGAGCAAAAAATGAGGAAGAACTGAACTCATTCAATAAGTGTAATGGAAATGTCACTAACTCTAGCATAATTCCTCAGACCTCGACTTTCGTACATATAACAAAACTATAAAATTTTGGTAAAGCCTTACTTCATCATTTTCCATAATCTTTCTACAAGTCCCTCTGTGTGTAGTGAGCTGGAATCTACACGGCGAAATGGTGGATTTACTACCAACTGACTCAGCACAAAATGCCTGAAATGTATGGAAAAATCTCAATAAATGTTATAACTACTGTATACATCATCATCTGACCTGAATCCCAAATTACATACGAATCATCAAAAGACTAACATCAGGTCTGTAAACCAAAGATTCCAGTCTCATTTTAATAAAACACTGCTAAAGACGGTATGGCCGGATTGCAAAGTAAGTTTTTGTCACCAACTGGGTCAAGGTCACTAGGTCAAATATAACAACATACATTGAGAGGTCTTGTCAGAGGCAATCTACATGTATAATATAAAGTTTCTACTGCACACAGTTCCTTAGATTTTGCTTAAACCACAAACTTTAATCAAAATCTTTAACTTGGTCAAAGTCCAAGGTCAAGGTCACTAGGTCAAATGTTACGGCATAAATTGAAAGGTCTTGTGATGGGCAAGCTTCATGTATAATATAAAGTTTCTACTGCATATAGTTCCTTAGATTTTGCCTCAACCAGAACTTTAACCAAAATCTTTAACTAGGTCAAAGTCCAAGGTCAAGGTCACTAGGTCAAATGTTATGGCATAAATTGAAAGGTCTTGTGATGGGCAAGCTTCATGTGTAATATAAAGTTTCTACTGCATATAGTTCCTTAGATTTTGCCTCAACCAGAAACTTTAACCAAAATGTTGACGGCAGACAGATAGACGGACATTGTCAATCTATAGACCGGAATTGCTTTGGAATCCGGCCAAAAATTGTAGCCTTGACCTACTTATTTTTAACTCCAGAAGTATCAGTAATTGTAATTTTCCTAATTGAGAAGTATCTACCTCATGTACATATCTGGGTCTTGTTCCACCATCTCAAGAAGCCAGTACAAATCTTCTGGTCTGGACTCCGCTAAGGATGTAAGACATGTTTTATGATAATCTAGGTATGCTACTGTCCTGTTCACTTAATCCAGAGCACCCTGTTTTGGCGATTTATTCTGTCGTCTGAAGAATTTTGCCTTAAATTATTGTTTCCGAGCATTGACCTCCTTTAGTCGTAACTGGAAATTAACTTCAACTTACCCTATCAGCTGCCTTCAAACCGCAATATGAAAAATAAAATGTCTACGGGAAATTCCCATGTTAATTTCAAGCTGCCGCCATCTAGTTCTCCGTGTCAACAATAGTAAACAGTGACGTCAAAGCCTCCGACGTCACACATTTTCAGCGATTTTACTATAGAAAATCCCCGTAGACTTTTTATTTTCCGTCCTATTTCTAACTTAACTGACGCACAGCCAAAACAATGGTATTTTCTGTTACGACTAAAGGAGTACTATAAAATTGATATCTTTTTGGAAGATGACAATATCATATTTTAGAGAAAACCGGGAAAACAGGGTGCTCTGGAATTAGTGAACAGGACAGTAAGTCTGTATATCATCAGGGACATGTAAATCTTCCACAGAATTTCAAAGGTTCCAGACAAATGGCAAAAATAAAATTTTCCGTAAGTCTCATCATACTGTTTTGGTTTTGTCTACCAATCTTTACTTGGACTAGAGTTTGAATGTTCATTTCTTTTTGGACTGAATTACTCATAGAAGTAAAGATCCATCTCATTTATATAAGTAATATTTATATCAAATAGAAAAGAAGCTAAAACTGCAAATAACTCAAAAACAATACCTCATTATTGAGTATGGAAAGAAGAAATGACACTGCATCCCATTAATATATAACACTCATTCCATGAAACTTACTTCTGATGAAATCTACAACGGCCTCTATGGCAGCCTGTCTAACGTCCCTGAATACACCATGTACTGCGTAACTCTTAAAGAATTCAACTTCACTCGGCAAGTGGCCAAACTTCTGTAGTGTCCGTATAGCTCTCAGACAACTAGATAATTAATACATGTATGTATCATAAATACATGTAGCATACATTGATATATAATTTGCTTTAGTAATTCACAAAAAGATCAAGTTTAAAGTTAAAGATCAAATTTCCATAATGTGGTCATCATCCTATCAAATATGACTCATTATAGTGCAATAAGAATAAAAAATTCTTATTCTTAAATTCCTTTTACTTAAGGCCAGGGTTGCAACTTTTAATAGACTTGAGGTACATGTAGAAGAAAGATTGATATATCAACATAGAGGGAAATTTCCTGGAACTATTAAGACCAAAAAAATCAATATTTGCCTGTCACATTTATCATGTTAATTGGCTACAAACATCCATTTCTTGCCCAATTTTTTGTGTGACTTTTTGGAGGATTGCACATGGTAACTTTACACCTCTGTAATGCATGAAATTTCAGGAATTCATATTTTTCAGGATCATCATCGCTTGTATATAACTTAATTAAAGGCTATTTCGAGAACCGTAAAATATTGAGTTTTACTCAGATTTTGATTTATCTCTATATTAATAAATTATAATAAATCGTATATATTCTGATGTTTGAATCTTTGATAGATGAACTCATTCAAAATTGATTTTTTTTCCCTATTTTCATTAAAAAACAAATATTTCCCCAAAAATACCCATTCAGCAACGAAAATATCAAGGGGTATTATTTTTTCTTTAAGTAATGTAACAAATGGAGGTCATATCATTTATCATCTATATTGGCTTCAAAAATTACATGATATGAAAATAGAGTTTTCTCCCTGTAATTGCAACCCTAAAGCAGTGGTCGCAACCCACGGTACGTGCAAGTATGTGCTGTCTACGTGCAGAAACGTAGGCAAACCTTTGGTATCTGCACTGTGTCTGGGCATTAAAAGTATGTGTCCCGTACAGCCTCCTTACGGATGTGAAAACAGGCAGACAGCACACAGGACGTAGCAGTTTTAGTGCATACAGAACTTTTGCTGCGTCCTGTTTGCGTGCTGTCTTTGAATTCATCAAGAAGTATGTTGCAAGTACGTACAACGCACCTTCGACGCAAGAAAGTGAGGAACCCTTGTGTAAGCAGTACGTGTAAATTTGACATCTGTACAATAACATTGGGTTGGGTTATAGCTGTCAACTGACCCGATTTTGGCGGGTCAGTCCCGCTTTTTTACCCTTTGACCCGATTATTTTTTATCACCCGCGCGGGTCATGTCTTTCACCCGATTTTTCGTTACTGACCCGGGAATCATCCGATTCCGATATGGTTCCGTCTATTACTTGGGACTTTAAATTTCCAGCTGTGACTTTTCAATTAAAACACCTGCATTTACAGGTAAATTGGGTTGTTTGTTTAGTGATATGGGAAGTAATAAGCCACTTTCATGTTGTTTTAACGACCTTGGCTTGGATTATTATGGGAATGTCTATGGAAAGACGATCGTTAACACGGAGATTTATGCAGACGAAAAGGGACAAATGTTTCATAGTGTTTAAAACAATTGAAGCAGTGAAATGTAGAGTTTATTTCACACAAAATCTTCATCATGGTATAGCATTGACTAAATAAAAGTATATCTAGCCTAGCAAATTCAACTTTGTGCTACATTATCATGATTATGCAGTATTACAATTTAAATAAATGCTTTACATGTCTTACAATAAAATTAACTTTATTGACCTTTTTTTTGGGGCTAATTTTATTCATAATGACACAAGAAAAAGGTTGCGATTTTGTTTCGCGCGCTATGATCCTCTTTTTTCATTTCCCAAAGAGGGTCATTGACCCTCTTTCGTCTGAAAAAAGTTGACAGGTATGGGTTGGGTTGATGCACTCCTTCCGTACTCTTGCCTCTTCCATCCTTGCGTCTTCAGAAAAACATAGCTCACGTAGCCTCCACAAACATGCAAGTTCAAAAAGTATGCAGGGCGGGTTGTGACCAGGGCTTAACCTTAATGTATAGGTACTGTGTTATTTTCTCACCTGACAGTAACTGTATGTCTGTAACACGGTAATAATTTATCCAGGTTAAGGTACCGTGTGATCTCCTCCAAGATCTGTTTGGTCTCAACTGATAAATTCTCAGAGCTTGGTCCCTTCCTTTACATAAGAAAAGTCATTAAATGCCAAGCTACATGTATTAAATCTTAACTTCTACTTTTAAAGCTATTACGTTTCGTTTTTTTAAAATGAACTTTATTTATACTGTATGAGTACTTATTTTAACAGAATTCATATATTAGTGGAGTAAGGAATGAGAAAGAAAGCATAAGTGACTTACCCTGTTGCTGACATCAGTGTTATAGCTGGTGTAACAGTTGTAGCTGCAGCATCAACTAGGGCAGCTCTGTAGTAGTTGTCTGAATACTGTAATAACAGTACTAGGTTTTATAATCATAATCCCTACAGTCAACTTGTATGCATAAGAAGTTTATGCTGAACAATGAGCCAACATAGGCATTTTATGATGGTATTTCAGACTCCGGTGAACAAAAATCAGCAAATGGTACATAGCAAAATGATACAAGCAGAAATAAGAAAGATCTTTAAAATTTGACAGATTGGTCACTAAGTTTTCTTATAATTTACAAATTTTCAGCAGACGATTTCCATGAAATTGCATAATATAAAGTCTATCCTCAATCGTGGCTACCAACCTTGTTCCTACTATTGTCATTATATTTGAACAGCTCCATGATGAAGTAAAACACATCAGGTGGGCACATGGTGTTTATATTCCTTAGTAAAGCCATGGCAAGGGGGATAGTCTGTAATGTAAATACAACCACATGTAATCTACATCATCACAGAATTATATTTATATTACTGCACCAGAACGTGTAAATTAGAAAGAAAAATCTTTACTTTGAAAATTAAAAGTTCAAGAGCAGGGTGTCAGAAAATGAATTTTCGGTCCGATAGAGGCATCATTGAAATGAACATCTATGAGATACATGAAAGTCCTGACAGAAGGGTCCTTACGATTTGTTGTCGTTTTAGATAAAGCAATGTCACAAATTCAAATCAAAATGCAGGTACATGTATGACATCACAACCAGCTGATATAAGAAGATATTACCATGTGTTGGGCAAACAATATATATAAGCTGCACATTTGAATTCTTTAAACAATAAGGAATGCAAAACTGCGAAGAGCATGGGAGTGAAAAATTGAAGCCATGAGACCCTTTTGTCATCAGTGCAATCATATACATGTATGTTTCATACATCCATCATTCATTAAAGGCATACCTTGAGAAGAAAATAATGCTGAAAGTTTGAGAAGTTGTTTTGTCTGATAATGGCAGGACATGAGTGGGAACCGAACAGCTTACGGAAAATTGTCATCATGGCTGGAGGACCATTCCAAGCACTACTGACCATGGAATTAGCTACCTATATGTCACATAAACACAGTAAGACATTGTAAATCTATTAGTTCTCTTACTTTCAATACGCAACTAAAAATCTACATAAATCTAAAATTTTCATTTTCATATAAAATACGGCAAGAGATTCCTATAAGGAGCAACTTAAATAAGTATCTCCCACTTTTCTCTTGGAATTTTCAATTTAAAATTTTCTATAAGTGAGAGCATTTCACCAGCTACAATGATCAAGACAGATGCCATAAATACAAGTATGTACATCAGAAATTTACAAGTAAGCAGTATCCCCTAATTATATGTATATCTAAATACATGTGTATAAGAATTCAGAATGTAAAAAGTAAGTAAATACCTTGGCTAGACAATAAGCAGCCTCCATCCTGACTCTATAAAAACAATGTTCATTCTCCAGAATGTCCGTTAAAGCTTTCCTTGTAGCTGTGGTAGGGTAGTTTATCAGAGCATCTATAGCCTACAATTGTCAAATACGAAACTTTAGTGGCTAAAATCACACCATGATTAATGTACTAGTGATGCCTAAATATGTAATAAATATATCTATTTTACACTCAGAAAATACAACAGAATGTATTGTTATGTGAGTATTTCCTAAGGAAAATTCTGAATCACTTCTTTAAAATTCAAATTATTTTTTAAGTATGTGACTTTTTATTTTTCTGAGCATACGGAACAAAACTAAATATATTGATTCGAAACATGGACCTAATATTCTATTACTGCTACAACAAAGAATTAAAACAAATTTTAAGGATAGCCAGAGCTTCAATGTACATGTATCAGTTCTAGAATGATCAAAAGATATCTAGATGTCTTTCCCTCCATTGAAACCTTGCTATCTACAATACACTGTGTATACCTCTTTCTGGGCCACGACATCTCTCTCAAACTTGAGTTGATATTGCCACATATAATCAGGTTGTTCCCAGGTCACATGACTTAGCAAGTTCATATCTGGGTCAACTCGAAGCCATAAAACTGGTGAGTCGGCACTAAGAGAGAAAAGGTGGAATACAAAATATGAATACTTTCAAGCCATTTTGAATAGTTTTAAAGGGTAAAATACCAATTTCAAGGATTTTGATATGATAATCCAATGAAAATGACGTAAATACATGTATCATAGGAAAAATATCATACTTGACAGCAAATCCTATCACATTAAGAGGAGTAAATTTATACATTGATTATACCGGTATAGGATATGGTTTTGTGTTTTGAAATCATATCAGATTAAGAGGAGTATCAGATTATCAGGTATCAGATTAAGTGGAGTCCTCTGTACATTGAATTTAAGTGGATATATAAAAGTCAGCAACAACAACAAACTTTGTGTTGCATGCATGTGACCAATACTGGTACATAGGAATCTCAGTATCAGGTGACATTCAGAAACTACATGTATCTCAACCTTGCATGCCTGTCAACTTTGAAATTCTCAAAAGAGGGAGATCTCTCTCCTTGAACATTGGAAAAGAGGGAAATTATGTGTTTTTTCTGCAATGGTCAGAAAGGACAGCAGTTTCAGATAAAACTATCTTTATTTGTGATGTGTATCATTGTAATGATCAGAAATGAACCCCAATCAGAACTCTTTACCTTTAAAAGCTTTACCTGCTTTTGCCATTTAATGACACCATTTTGAGTAACAATAGCGTAACTTTCTTGAAAATTGGAGTTATAACAATCACATCAGTCACAGAATTTAAAGCTAAATGCCATACCATTAGACATATTCGCTATTTTCGAAAATCAGAGTTACTTCCCATTTGAGACGGTATCTGACATAGACTGATTATGACGTCATCAAATTCTATGGAAACAGTCCTAAAAGTCTGGGAAATGACGGTATAAAATCGACGTTACCATACCATTTTCATGACGTCACAATGGTTTTACGTCAGATACCGTCTAAAAGGGGGGAAAACTCAATAGACTCAAAAGACTCAATGTAATCAATATGATTTGAAACACTGTACACGACCATTTAAAATACATATTTTACACATATTTTAAATGTTTACATGATACTTACTCCATAGCACTAAGATCCATGTCCACTTCCTCTCCTGTCATCAGAGGTATCTTCTTCTTCTTGTTCCTGTTAAACCATTTAAAAAAGTAATCATATACATGTACCACATACATTTAAATGGAAATTTATTACGGCATTTACACATGTATACATGTACATGTATATATTTTGTCCATGTACATATGTTTTATAAATGTACATGTACATCAACATTTAATAATACCATTTTGAAGTATAGAGAAGAAGAAAATTTCTACTATATATAAATTTTCCATATCTTTGAACAAGAAACATAGGGTAATCAAAGATTACTTAGCTCGCCTTTACAGATTTTTGTCAGAAACCAGGTTAAAGTTTTTGAAAAGTAGATCAAAGTCCAAGGTCAAGGTCACTAGGTCAAAGGTCATGGTCTCAAATGAAAGGTCTTGTCATAAGGTATCTACATGTGAAATATCAAAGCCCTACCCATTATAGTTCAAGAGATATTGTCCAGGTTAAAGTTTTGTCTACGGACGACGACAACGACAACAACGACGACAACAATGACAACAGCATGGCATTAGCTCTCCGGACTTTTTCGTCCCGGCGAGCTAAAATTGCTTTACATATACTATACATGTAAACCATAATCTTTATGACAATGTCTTTCTTTTGCTCTTTTTATTCTATTTTTATTGTGCATACTTCCACTTTTCTTTTAATTGTAACCAGAGAAGTCATATACTCAAAAGAAATGTTAAACACATTATAAAGATTGACAATATCAGATACATATGTGTACATATTGCAATTAAACAAATATTCAATTTTCTTCAAAGCAGCTCATTTACTTAAACCAAAATGCTTTACAACAATAACTTTGTAGTTCACTGAAACTTAAAGAATGAGTTGTGTAACAATTCACATAAAGTGGCCAAGTATGCTATGTATATATATTGAGAAAGCATGTTTTAAAAAATACCGGTACTTGATATCACATTAATGTAACAAAATTTTCAACATTGACATCTTATGCCTAATGAAGAAACTTATTGAAAATCTGAATTGCAATGAAAATACAGGGATTTTTTTATGCCCCTTTTTGGTTTGGTCCCATTCCCAATGAAAATTAGTATCTTTTTCCCAACTTTGGCTTTAAAATTTCCCAATCACATGTTGATGGAATTATCATCAAAATTAGTGAAATTTACAGGTTCAAAAGTAGCAAATTTACTGTTAATTTGCCATAATTTTTGTAATCAATACTAACCATAAGTAATTAAATCAAATTAAAAAGAAAATAATTCAATTTAACATTCAATTGCCTAAGCAGTCATTTAATTTTAATATCTAAGCACTTCCCAAAATATTCCTAAACATTGTCAATTATCCCAATTGCACAGGCCCTGACACCATTCCCAAATTACTGAAAAAAAAACCTGAAATAACACAATAGAGCTCCTTTGAAGATAACTGACGAAAGATTGCTTAAAACAAAAACTTCCATTTCACCATTCAAATGTGTAACACCCCCAATAAAATTCCTAAATCAATGAACAGTAACATTAAAATTCCTATAAACAGCAAAATGTGGGAAAATATCATACTTCATCTCATAATATGCTCTGTAAACTGGAGACATAAACTGTCGGAAACTGATAAAACATAAATCTATTATTGATAGAAAAATCTCTACTTTTTTGCCCAAATAAGTTAGAATCTTTTCTTTTTGAAATACTTATATCTTTGAATTTACATTTAATCATTCATTCAATTATCTTTAAGAAAATTAAATGAATCATTATTACAGTCAATACATTTTCTACATACCGTCTGCTTTTTGAGTGACATGTGATGTCGAATTTCGTTTTGTTTTCTTCGATTTTGAAGTTGTGATTGAAGGATCCATCCAGTTCTTGAATGGTCACTGTAAGTGGACCCTTAGAAAATACATAGTACATATTCAAATACTTTTACAATATAAAGGAGCCACCTTTGGATAATATATTTCCTTCTCACCCATCCCCCCCCCCCAAAAAAAAAGTTTAATCCCCCTTCTTTATATCCCCTCTTCACCATCATCTCAATATTCCCTCCCTATAATCTACATTCCCTCAGACTAGTGTATATCAGTTAGAGTGTACATAGAGCAGAATTAATAGTCCATTTTCCACATAAAAGATATGACCGTTCCTAACCTTGGTTTTATACACACAGACACCAGACCACATCATTTGGCAAAATTTTCCATTGTGACGTCAAATCTGATTGCAACATCTTGAAGCACCATGATGTGTTGTCATGCTTTCATTTCTGACGTCACAATGAAAATATCACGAAATTTGTGATGTCTGGTGTCTGTCCGCCCAATATATTGGAAAATCAGCTATTGTCCTAAGATCTTGACTGTGACCATGATGGTCATCTTGATCATCATCTGCAGGTTTTTAACATCAAGTCCAACATCAAAAGTTTCATGAACATGCATCAAATAATAATTTTTTTTAACTTTTAACAAAAAATATTTTCATTTGAAACGAAAGTTTTAGCAATCATAATTGTCTTACCACATATTTCAGGGCTCCCTTAGCACTAAGATCCTGTTTGAGTTCTAATTCCACAACATTCCTTTTTCTGTTAAAGACAAAGTTACCGAAGAATCGAGCACACCCACTTTGAGAACTAAGATGGAGTTAAGGAAATATACTATGTCTTCACGATAATTTTTATTTTATAATTTTTTTGGAAGAGGGATTATCAATGACTGAGATAAGGTTTCATATTTCATCAAATTCTATATCTTAACTTAATTTCAGTGAAAGGATACACCCAGAGGTCCAAGAAAGGTGCAATGTCTTTTCCCGTGACAGTTGATATGATCTTCAAAAACTACAACAAAAGAATAGAAATATTTCAAATTTTCTACATATATGTAAATAATGACAATTCAGGACAATGTCCACTGTTTCATATAAATAACATAAAATATCAGAGAGTGAATCCATAATGCTGTACATAACTTACTGAGTCTGTAGATAGTAGTAGGTTTCCCCAGGTGTTTGCTGTAAACTTTTGCTGAGCCCCTGTATAGGCCAGGGAGAGAAGTTTGTTGATAACCTATAATGGTGAAATACATCTACATATTGAAGGCTCATGGAAAGTCTTTAAAAAAAGTTATTGAAAACAAAAAACAAATTATTTTAAAAAATTGAGTTTCAATTCCATCAGACATCAACTTACAAATTCCTTAAACCTAAACTAAAGTTCTTGGTTAAGGCAAATTTACTTAGACATGATGTTAAACATGGAGCAACAATGTCAAAATCAGCCAAAGTACATGCAGCTAATATAAAACAGCCTCTGGAACATTGACACTGAAAACGATCTTAAAAATAACCTAATAAATTGGATGAAATAAGCAAATAAATATAGTAAATACTTTAACAGAAAGCCATAAATATTTTTGATGCCATTTTCTTGTCTTTCACTTGTGTACTTACCTGAACCAGTAATTGAAACCCAATCCTTTGTTCCAGCATTCTGGTAACGAGCATAGCTTTCTTACAGAACACTTGTCGATATTTATGTGACACGGTATGACTGTTACGTATTGAGAAATGATGGTTAGAGTCACGCTTGGATGGGTCCAGTATTATACCCCCTACACGGTTCTCAAATTCTTGAACGTCTTTTAGATACTGAAACAATCGGAAAATAATGCATGCATAGAATCAAAGTTTAAGTCACTGTCCTTTCTCAGTATTTGTTTATGTTCCTCATAAGTCCCTGTGGTTCAGTAATTTGTCATACTGTATGTGTCCTGATTTTAGCAGGATCCATATTTTAGTGGAGTTAGCGCTAATTTAAGAATACGCTAAATCATGAATCACTTATAGATTAATGTGGAAAACAAGTCAAAACGCTAATTCATGATTATGATAATATGTCAATTTACCAAATTCTGCTGTTTCCATTAAAATTTGGTTGCGCTTAAACAAGTACACATACAGTATGTGCTTTCGATAAACAAGAACAAATACAAATGTATTTACCAGATTCAAAACATAACTAAACATATACATGGATTGAAAAAATTTGAAATTATCAATGATACCTAAAAATCCATAGTAAAGCCTCATCTAGAACTATGATAGAAATTCCGTTAAATCATACCGGTATATATCAAGTTGTACATTTCTTACCTCAGCCACCATAAATCTGTATTCATTGTTACCAAAGGTTTTCTTTATATACAGTGCTCTAAGATATCCAGAGATTCCCATTGGTAGCCAAGCATCATACCTGATAGATACATGTACAAATACATATAAATATATTCAAATTTTCTGATAGTCATTAAACAGGATTAAAATTCTACAAAACACATCCTTACAAGTACAGAAACAAATAACATTTAAAAAAAAATTCAAAACATAAATGGAATTCCTTGTTTACATTTCGTTAAATCTTCTTTAACTTTCCAAAACATGAATAAGAGGATAGTAATTTAATCCACTGGTTTTCTTATCTAGAGAAAACCTTGAAAAGCACAATTTTTTTTTCAAAATATACAAAATGTATGTACAGGTACATTTACACCTCTTAATAGGGAAAGATCTAAACAGTCACACAAATTTTACTTGAGATGCAGAGTCTGTGGTATCATAATTTTCTGTCCTTCTGATACTGAATCCTATCTACTATATCTTCACCATAGGTCAGGAATGTAACAGCTTACCATGACTGCATGCTGATAAATGTTCCAAAGAATTGTGATGCTACCGCAGCCGCCATACATTTTCTTGTCTCTATCGTCTGATCAATTATACGAGAAGAATGCAGGAGGTTTGTGCTAAAAGAGTAAAGCAGAATGTATCAGGAATATTATGTACATTACAAGTAATACACATAATTCAGATTTTTACAAAAGAAATATGTAACAGTTAATTTTAAGTTACAGAAATAAACGTTTGAATGAAAGAAAAATTTACTGTACCTAAAAATAGTCATGGTAGCATATGATGCAACTTCATCATAACTCTCGTCCACAAAGACCTGTTTATAACAGGAGTATGGGTATCTACTGGACAGTAACTCTTCATAAAACTCAAACGCCTGTTTTAATATAAAAAGATGATGGTAATTCACATGTACAATGAGCTAAAAATAAAGTCATCATCTAAACTTTAACCCTAGAAATGTTATAAATATAAATTCTTATATGAATGATATCGCCTATAGGTAATCTAGAGGCATTTATAGTGAATAAGAGGAACTAGCAAAAGCAAAATTTAGGTTTTGAAAATTAAACTTTTACTAGTTTAACTACATAAACAGATCAATAATGTCTTAATATAAGGTATTTACTTTGTTTAAAAGAAGTATCAAGGGGAAAATTGTCAATTCTACATGAAGTTGACAGTCACAAATAACATTATAAGTACAATGTATATGTACTGATCCAAAATACCTCATGAATGTAGCCTGTAGTTTGCTTCAGGATGTCAGTAAGGTGTGGTAGACAGAAATGAGTTACCTCATGCATGTTAGGGTCCACCAGAATCTCAAAGGGCCTGTAAATCATGTATACTACTTCAAACATGAGTATACAAAAGTCATTAAATAGCTTTGATGCAACAGAGTAAAAAATTAAATTGAGACTATCTTAAGTGCAAGGTTTCATTACAGAAACAACTTAAACATGAAATCATGTAGGCTGTAAGAAGATGACATAAATATGATACTTGAGTTCTTAAAATCAAAGTTCTTAAATAAGTTTTCCCTTATTTTTGCCTGCTAATGTTTATCAGTGAACATGTACATGTATTCTTATCTAATACAATCTCTTACCCGACAGCCAGAGCAATGTTTGGTGCTGCCGTTGGGTTAGATAAGAAGTAATGGAAGGTTTTACGTTTTCTGTCAGGAGTAGCAATGACTTCTATAAGATCACCACATGATACAGCTGTCATATATAGATCTACTGTTATCTCAAGCTTCCAGGTACACGGCTCTGAATATGTGTCAATGCAGGGAAACCATAACCTGTGTAATATATAAAGAACTAGAATATCACAACATCATACAGCTGTCATATGTAGATCTACTGTTATTTCAAGCTTCCAGGTACACGGCTCAGAGTATGTGTTAATGCAGGGAAACCATAACCTGTGTAATATATTAAGAGCTAGAAGATCACAACATCATACAGCTGTCATATGTAAATCTACCGTAATCTCAAGCTTCCAGGTACATGTACATGGCTCAGAGTATGTGTCAATGCAGGGAAATCATAACCTGTGTTATACAATGTATATACATGTGGATAAAATCCTATCATTTGACATTTCTAGATAATGCTCAATCTTAAAATCTCTTAAAAGAATGGTACAAATACTGTATCACAAATGATTGTTAAGTTTTATCAATTTTTTTTTTCAAAGTGAGTATTATATGATGTTTATCCCGTTCCTTGATGCAAATGACCTGGATTATCTATTTTATAACATCCTAACAAATATGTCAAAATATCTAAATCAATAAGTAACTTCACATAAAAAAAGACATGGACTTTAACGAATTGGAACAGGAATTATTTGTACATTTAGTGCAATGCAAGTAATAATTTGTCAGATTAGATGATTTACATACCTTGATGCATTACTATGTCCATAAGTATACATGTGAGCAGCCCTTTCCACTAAACTACCCTCAATGTCCGGCATTACAAAGTGAACTCCACCTTTGGGCATCTCTAGTGAAAACTCTATCGACAACTTGAAGGGACGCATATCTATAAATAAGCAAAATATCAAACATTAAAAGGGAAAATGAAATTCTCAGGTATTCAAAAGATTGTGACAACTAATATAATAGTTAAAGATCATGTATACATGTATCAATAGCAACATTGACAACTTCAGACAGATTTAACCAAGATCTCTGCAGTACATTTCATTCTCACCTTGTACAGTAAGGAACACCTCCGGAGGAAGTCTCACAGTTACCTCCCCATTGCCTTTATCTGCGTCTACTGCATTCATGGCAGAGAGATGGCAATTTTGGAAATAATCCAAATTGCGTCTTAAAAGAAGATGCAAGAGAAATCAAAATTTTAACATCATACAAAAAAGCCAGTGTTACTTTCATTTCCTACAGCTTTTTGTCTTATGTTTTTTGGTTTAATGCAGATCAAAAGATTTATTTGTCCTTGACAGACTTACTGTTTGACCTCTTTTTGACATACTGGTACATGTACCGTACTTACTGTTTGACCTCTCCTTGACATATCTCTAGTGTTGGGTCATTGTAGGTAAACCTTGCTTCATACTGCTCATTCACACTCACATGGTAAATTTCTTGTACGTCAAGGAAGAATAAGTCATCCATTCATTATTTCATATATATACTGAGAAAGTCATACTTTCAATCTAACAGAAAAATTCTACAAAAGGTCCCTATTTCAGCCTCTAAAATGGTTAAACATTACTTCATGCTAAAAATAAATTATTTTCGCAGACTGATATCCCGCATGAAGTCAATGTATGTGTATCTATTAGAAGTATCTATATGCAGTTGTGTTGTGTTGTGCTCCTATGGGTCATGATTTGGTAATAATAAATCTTGACATTCCTCCATAGATGCCATGTTTATCGTAATAAAAGGATACTGCATTGTTTACTATTGATCTTTACTCTGCGCAAATCTGGGCGAAGTGGATGAATGGCCAACTCAACATATCCCTGAAATATACCATGATACACATTACACAAACAGTGATTGGGAAGGAAATTTCATTATTGGGACATTTTCTATGATTATGTACAATTTCAATGGGTCATTTTATTAGATTTCAATGGACCATCTTTCAAGTTAATGGGACTATGGCCTATGACCCTGTCCTTCTAAATCACTGCACAAAAAATTACAAATTAAAAATATAAAACATATATTACATATGAAAATGTTCAAAGGAGCACAATTTTTAACTGAATGACAAAAAGTTTACACATTTAAATTTTAAAAATCAAATTCAAGGAATCGTGGTCCCCCGCTTTTGGGTGTTTGTCTTTAAAGAAATGCTTACAGAAATTCCCCCATTCTTAAGTTTTAATAATATATCTCATATATTATCAACAAGATTAACTCCAAGAAAAGGTCAAAAGGTCCAAACTTTTGTTTTGTTTCCAAGGGACAGGGCTTATGAAAAGGTATGCACATGTGAAATATTTAAGACCTATGATTTAAATTACCATCAAAAACTTATGGTCGAGGTTAAAGTTTTTAAATGTGGGTCAGCCTCCATTAACAAGGTCACAAGGTCAGAATGTTGTTACCAACAGAAAGGTCTCATCACAAGCCAATACACATGTGAAATGTGAAAGCCCTATCATTTTCCATTAAAAAGTTATGGACAAGGTTATAGTTTTTTGAAAAGTAGGTCGAACTCAAAGATCAAGGTCACAAGGTCAAAAATTTTGGTATCCATGCAAAGGTCTTGTCACAAGGAATACACATGTGAAAAATCAAAGCCCTATCACTTTCTATTCAAAAGTTATGGTCAAGGTTAAAGTTTTTAATAAGTAGGTCAAAGTCCAAGGTCATGGTCACAAGGTCAAAAAATTTGGTATCCATGGAAAGGTATTGTCACAAGGAATACACATGTGAAATATCAAAGCCCTATCACTTTCCATTCAAAAGTTATGGTCAAGGTTAAAGTTTTTAATAAGTAGGTCAAAGTCCAAGGTCAAGGTCACAAATTTTGGTATCAATGGAAAAGTCCTGTCACAAGGAATACACATGTGAAAAATCAAAGCCCTATCACTTTCTATTCAAAAGTTATGGTCAAGGTTAAAGTTTTTAATAAGTAGGTCAAAGTCCAAGGTCAAGGTCACAAGGTCAAAAATTTTGGTATCCATGGAAAGGTCTTGTCACAAGGAATACACATGTGAAATATCAAAGCCCTATCACTTTCCATTCAAAAGTTATGGTCAAGGTTAAAGTTTTTAATAAGTAGGTCAAAGTTCAAGGTCAAGGTCACAAGGTCAAAAATTTTGGTATCCATGGAAAGGTCTTGTCACAAGGAATACACATGTGAAATATCAAAGCCCCATCACTTACCATTCAAAAGTTATGCACAAGATTAAAGTTTTTGTGACTGACGGACAGACGGCAGATGGACGGACGGACGGACGGACGAATCGGTTTTAATGTCCCCGCGCTTTCGCGAAAGCGGGGGACAAAAATGAACTCTCCATAGCTCCTAGCTCCTGCACAAAATGACAATACATGTACATGTATTTTCAGATTAAAATTGTCAGATTTTTTTCAAATGTTAAAGATGAACATATTTGTCAAAATTATACATATTTACCTCCCCTAGGAGCAGACAAACTCATCTTAACTTTCAAATTTTGTGATTTTTTTTTCACTTTCAGTACTTAATTTTTTATTTTATTCAGAGTCATTTGATAAAAAAATCACTATAATTAGTGATGAACTTTTCTTTTTCATGGGATCATGGCGTAAAGTATCTACATATACATGCTTTTTATACCAGCCCCACAATTTGAAGCGCTTTTGAGGACTTAGAATTTTTAGGGCACTATACAAATTTAGGTATTGTACTGTGTTGTATGAACTTATTGTTAATGTCAATGATCTGTTGATTCAACTTGATTGTCAAGAGCCTTTCGATTCCAATAAATGATTTCATTTTTCTTAACTGATAGTTGCTGTAATGGAAAAGCTTTTTGATTGAGATGTTTCTTTCACTTCAACACAAAAGCTATACATGTAAAATTTAAAATGGTAAAACATGCAGATGAAATAAATGTTTTATTTCTTAATTTACATTTTTTTTTAACTTCCATAATATTTTTGTTTTGCACAACAAGAAGATATTGACCATATTACATGTATTATAAAAGAGGGTAAAATATAGTTACAATGTACATGTAGTATTGTCATAATATACTCACTGCTAACGATCTTTTCTCAAAATTTATAGATCTAATGCACAGAGTTTGGTGAGCTGCAAAGAAAATTATTTAAAGCATAATTCTACAAGCTGTGAACTTTCATTTGTGAAATACATTTTAAAATAGCAATCTAAGAAATGCATGTGTCCCCTGCGAAACAGCTTATTTTAAAAAGTGGATCAAATATGTAGGTCAATGTCACTTGGATCAAAATTATTTGTATCAGTAGGAAAATCTAGTTAAATGAAATTCACGTGTGAAATATTAGACCTCTTACTTACCAATTAAAAGATATGGTCAATCTCAAATTTTCAGAAAAGAAGGTCAATCATCTAGGTCAAGGTCACTAGGTATAAATTTTAGGTAACAAAAGAAAGGACTCATCATAAGAAATACACATGTGAAATATTAAAGCCATATCACTTACCAATCAAAAAATTAAGCCAATCTTAATTTTTTTTAAAGTAGGTCCAGTACGTAGGTCAAGGTCACTAGGTAAAAAAAATATGGTATGTGTAAAAAGTTCTTGTCACAAGGAATACACACATGAAATATCAAAGCCCTATCACTAAAACCAATAAAAAGGTATGGGCTGTGACACCGAAAGAGTGACAGACAGACAGATGGACGGATGGTTGGACGGACGGACAGACGGACAGAAGGACAATGGACAAAGTGATCCCTAAGTGTTGCTATGCTTGCAGGCGACACAAAAATAATATCTGAAAGCCAATCTCCCATTCTTACTAGTTTGCAAGAATTTAGCACTTTTTATACATATAATTAATTCATAAAACGACAGTAATATTTCTCTGCCTACTTTGAGCAACATTCTTTAGGCAAATAAATATCAAAATTTGACCATCCACCTATTATTATACAATTATGGACTTTTTACGAGGTGAATATGGTGTGATATTTTCAAATTAAGAAAATATCACACCATATTCACCAAGTGAAAAGTCCACAGTCGTTTTATCATATAGTGGACTTGATCAGTATTTATAAAGGTACCGTTTCGAAAATGGCTGACATTGATTGCGACTTTTCTTTAGAAATATTTTAAAACTTAATATAAGCATAAATTGTTTCTGAGTTATCCTGAACGTAATAGCAATCATTCAGTGAGTGAAGATGATTTCAGAGTCAAAATCCTTCATAATTCTAAGAATAGTCACAGATATAAATTTCGTGCGTTTTCATGGTAAACCGGAAGCAAGTGCTTTCACAGTAGTGTTATCTAATGAAATCGCCCCTCACAGATCAATATGATGTGACAATGACTCATTGCCTGACAGTTCTCAGCCAATGAGATTGAGAGTGGGAATGTAAATAGACTATATAATAATATGAGTTTAAGTATCATCCCTACATGAAAATTATGTATTGTCGATCCATATAGATAGTAAATACAGTACGTAAGACAAATTCAATAAATTTAAACTTATTGAGAACCTTGAACATCTTGCATAAGTCTTAGAAACCAACAAATGGACTTGGTGCGCTAACCTCTAAAATCAGCCCTATATTTTCGATGAAAATTGTTTTTATTAAACAAATAATGAAATATCACTTATTGTGATGTACAATATGTGAGGAAATACTATGTCATAATTTTAAGTCCTTGTAAAGTCCCGTGCGTGCTGTAAAATGTCATATTCCAACGTCATTTGTCCTGAACCAGAACTTCCATAAGTCTCTGATGAGATTGAAGCTCTATCATACGACTCATCATACCCAAATGCAGATTTCAGCATGACAGTGATGCATAGACAAATGTTGAGATTATATTTCCGGTGACGGTCTAATAATGCATGTACAAATGTAAGCTGAAAAAATATGCATCGCCAAGAAAATTTTTGGATACTGTATTCTCAGCTTTTGCCTATGCATCGATGACACTGTCATACCCAAATCTGTATTTGAAAGGAAATCCAGGCTGGCACAATGTGCTCAATGACCTCGTAATAATTCTCATCTTTTTAGTCCCCTACCGGCAACACTGAAGGGGACTCTTGGTTTCCTCTCGGTCTGTCTGTATGTCCGTCCGTCTGTCTGTCCCATTTTCAAGTTTTCCGGACTTTTTTTCGCTGTTGTTGCATATATTGAACTCATTTTTGGAATGTGGATATATCTCAATGTGATACAGATAAAGTTTGAGTGCCTTTTGATTGACCTAATTTTACAAGAGTTATGGCCCTTTGACTTGGCAAATTTTATGAAAATTTCAGTTTTCCAGACTTTTTTTCGCTGTTGTCCCATATTTTGAACTCACTCGTCTGCAGGCTTATGAACGCCGGTGATGACGGCGATTTTCGAGAATCATCGTTTTTATGATTTATTATGATTTAACTAAGAGCTTTCTTTTAATGCACTGAAGAATTCACACCTAATTTGTATGGCCTTTGATAAACTGTCCTCCCTTCCTGGTGATTCATGATCTTCACTGGATATTTCAGAAAACTCGATAATTTCTTAGCGGTCCTTTGGGCGCAGCCATTTTTGCTTTCATTAGTTTCGCATTCGTTATTTAATTGTTACGAGAGCGTTTTGATGATAATTACTGCAACTAATTGACTAGTAATTAACTTGATAGAATTATATTGACCTTTTTTATCATTTTTAAATGTTTTTACTTTAATCTATGAAGATTTTTTTATCCGAAACTACTATTTCACTCTGCATTGCTGACAGAAGAAATTGACAACTCACCAAAAAACTATAGTGAGGGTGTATTTTCCCGTCTTTACTGACAATCTTTAACTGGTTTATTGATAACACTAAGTAGAGAAAGATTCAACATGGCCAGTCCAAGGACGAGAAGGGTTTTAAAAGATCTACGGATCAAAGACGACAATAATGTTAGTACATTCGATATGAAAAGGTGTAAACATTGAACATCAGAATATCATATGGTATTTTGTTAACTCGAAATGATAATAGAATAAGTTTTACTTTATTTTTAATTACCTTTGCAGTAAATATTTCTGTCGTTCTGGTAAATTATTTTCAATTTCTCCACCGACTGTCCGAAATATTGCCCCTGTGAAAAATAAAATTTTCGACTACAATACCAGATTTTAATTTAGCTAGAAAGGATTAATGCTATCTGAGATAATTTTTGGAGTTTTCACAACTGCCAAGTCGGAGAATATATGATTAAAGTTAGGGCTTTAAACAACGTAATTCCCCTTTTCTATTTTTAGAATGTTTCGGGTAAGCTGGCAAAATGAAAGTAGAATCATGATTGTCTTTTGTCATATTTTTTGCTGTAAACCATAGGATAAGACATATTCTCTGCCTCAATATTACAGTACTCCAAGTAGCATTCAAGATTTGGTTGCCAAAAAGCGACCTTGCTTAATTTAATTTTGGTCGTCATTTCCAAAATTTGGTCGCTATTTGTGTATGTTTGACTTTCCAGAAACAAAACCTGTATTTTCTAATAAATAACAAACTTTTTTAAGCAGGGATCACCCTAGGCCGCGATTTTGCGATATTCTCGCATTTTTTACTAAAATATCGCATTTGCACTGCATTGTCGCGCTAAAAGATCGCATACCTCCATTGAATAAATCGCACTTGAGTTAATATAATGCGACAGAACAGGAGATTCGTCTTTAATCTTCAAATTTTCAGCTGATTATTGGAATTCCGCATGCAGCATCACGTATGTATTTATGAACTCGGTGGGTATTGTGCATATACCCAATCTATTTCCTGAAATTCCCTTGTGTCGTATTCACGTTTGTTCGTAGGTTGTTTTTTTTTTTTTCGTTGATGCGAGGATTTAGCTTTACATTTCTCTAGCGGTTGTCAGCGGTACATGCTCTTTTGTCATTGTAATATCAATAGAATATTATGAAATATTACAATGTAGTCTTGATATTGTTTGTATAGAAAAAAGACCGGAAAAGAAAAGTATATATCATACAAACACTTTTCACCAAAAGTTTACAAGTTGTATTGCGCATGCAAGTGGGCCGTCTTTTTACATGTATTTGTCGTCGAAATGTGGCCTGTACTAAGCTATAACTAAGTATCTTCAAGGACTTATAAACAGTTCACAAGTCTTTGGAATCGTCAACATGAACAATAGCTATACAGTTCTTCAAAATATTTACAACGGGTAACTAAAGTCTTGACGTAAACATTCTACAGTACACCCAAATTAGACGTTACCGTAAAATTACTTGTCACGGCGCGCTGAAATATTTTTAATGTGTACCATTGGAACCGATGATTTCTTAAAAGACATTCAAAAGACATTGTAATTTCCTTTAGATGGAATAATATTTCATATTTAACCAGCGAGTGTAGTTGAGGCACGGCGATATTTTTCCTCTTAAGTTGTGAAAAAAAAGACGTCTCGTCGGCGACTTACAATGAATAAATGTAGCGGCAGTGTCTGAAGGACAAAGAATTTTAAATCTTATTTGACCTCATTTTTCATTTAAAGGGAAGAAGAAAAAATCCAGGGCGATTCTCACATTCAAATAAAGTGTTGCCAGATGTTCACGGAAATAAACAGTCTTCATGAAAACTTTTTTTGACCACTAGCCAGTCGGGCTAGTTGAGTGCAAAAATCTACTAGCCACCCAAAATTTTCACCAGCCATTGAAGAAAAATCAAAACGCTATACAGACCCATCATTTCCTCAGCTACTAGTAGGTATGTTGAGTAGGCAAAAGTTCACACATATATAGAGTATACACAAAAATCGAACGAAGTTAAACCACCACCCGATCATTTCTCTGGCGGATGTCAGCTACGTCATTAATGTATCAATACAATAGACTCAATTTTACAATGAATGCATGATATTCTTTGCCTGCAGAAGATGAACCGAGAATGAAAAACATAAGAACTTATTTGAATCATACGTGTACGCTAAAAGGCCGGTCGTTGTTTGCGGCTATTGGCCAATAGTTATAAAATTTTCGTAAGAATTTCTTTATTTCAGTGTTCAGTCGAGATTTTTGAAATTGTTAGATATTTAATTGAACATGTTATACTCGCATATTTGTCGGTACCGACAATAACCCGTCACGCCGCGCAGAAAACAATGCACTGTGGTTACGGAAATATTTATCTTGAATCTTAGAACTATATTTAATGAACAGATATTACAGTAAAACGTTATCATAATATTTCATTTTAAACATGTTCATTGTTCAATAAAATAAACATTTCTTACTAAACCAGCGATAAAAGTTGAGATGTGACTGATACTTTTTACGGAAAGTAGGTGGTGATTTTACCCTAAGTATTTATAAGACAAGAAATTGCCAGCCGTCGGCACTTAATGAAAACACTGCATTTAATTAAAAGTCACTAGCCAGTCGGGCTAGTTCAGAATCAAAATTTGGTAGCCCGAGGAAATATTTGGTAGCCAGGGCGGTCTGGCTAGTGAGTTTTCACGAAAACTGAATAAAGAGAATTTAGTTTGATTTTTAACTATTTTTTCAAAGAAATACATTCAAAATCTCATTGAAATCGAGAAAATCTCATTGTTTTTTAGCAAATGAGATTTTTATCTCATTACTCTGAAGGGCTAGGGTGATCCCTGTTTAAGTCTATACAGGGAAAGCCTCGCTAGAAAACACTTTGTGACATTGTCATAATCAGTTTTATCCCTGCATCGGCTGGACTCGCGCAAGCTATCTTTCGCCAGTAACGAAAAAAGTTTTCAAACGAAGAAAGAAAATTGTACTTAATGACAGTCTTACATGTACTTTCAAATCACAGACATTCTAACGTGTATAAGTGTATGAAGCCATTAATTGTACATTGAAAATAATTGCATTCATCGCTAAATAGATAACGGGATTAAAGCGTTGCACAAGGGTAGATGTTGTCAGGGTAGACGTTGCCGGGGTAGACATTGTTTATTAGTGTACGTACATGTGTCAGTAGTCTGCCTCTGTTAGATATACTTTATCTATTTTAAAAAGGTACTTTAAATTTTACTTCACCGTAGCAAATCTGTAATCCATGTGCATCTGAAAGATTTTTTTATTGTGGTAAATTATAATCGAAGAACGGTCGAAAAAGAACGAACATGCATTTCTGAGAAAAAAGTTTCTAATTTAAAACTGACAAACACCCCTATTCCAACATTATAAAAGTAATGTCCACATAGTTTACGCCTATAGTATAATATTAGACAGTCCTTTAGAAGATCAAAGGTACAGCAGGCAATTAAATATGACTGAGTAGTTTTTACTGACCATATACCGGTTTCAACATCTTTTTTAAAAGGTACCACGTTCCCGCTCCTAGTCTCTCCTCAGCAATTGTTTATTTACTAATACTATGTTTTTTTATTTTTTTTTTTTTTTGCGTAATACGTATCAGTACCCACCCTAAGTGTGATCCCACACAGTGTGTTGAGGTTAAAATTTAATGCTTATACATCAGTACACATGTGTTAAACTCGGCGCCCGATTTTTCTTATGGTCATGATTTTGTGAGTTCATTTAAATTAAGGTCGCAAAACCAAATTTTCAGTCGCAAATGCGACCAATTTAGTCGCAACTTGGAGCTCTGTATTATCAGTAAGGAGAGCAACATAAAGATTGTACGGATGATGTATGTTCGCAATATACTAGGGCTGAGCGGTTTTATCGCGGTACCGGTATATCGCGATACGAGGCTTCGCAAAACGTACCACTGTATTTGTTTTCAAAAACCGGTTTTTGACAATATTATTTTATCTTCGTATTTTTATGTTGTTTCTTTGAAAGCGATCAGTTCTACCATTTTCTGACAAGCCACTTTAAAACATGACGAAGTGACCATTCTGTGCTATACAGCAAAATAGATTTCAAGAAATAGCTAAAAAAAGTTTCTTCAACCTTTAAAAACATTTGTTAACACACTGCACATTGGTATTCTAAATTGCAAGAAAGACTTCATCATCTTAGCTCGATTCTTATGTAATGTGTTTAGAGTATATGTTTAAACGCGCAACATTGTGGTGTCATTTTAAGTTTCGTAGTGACTTTTTGCACTGTCTGTCCGAGAGTGTCGCCGATATCTCAGCAGAATTATTACCTTGATAGCTTAAAATGATTGGATTATTTTTTTTTTTTTTCAACCCAATATTCATGCATGTATGAGTGACTTCATATAATATAGAAGGACTGTCAAATATATCACGAAAACATTTTCAGATCTTAAAATAAAAATTTTTAAAGGGAAATTGAGGTAGGAAAAACATAACCATAAGGACTCTTGATGTTATAAAAATATTGCAATATACATGTATCGCAATATTTTTCCAAATATCGCAATACACATTTGACCTGCAATACTGAGCCCTACAATATACTATTTGCATCTGTTTACAACCTAAAATTTCAAAATTTACTCCAACCGAATTTTCATATATCTACATCTGTACAGTTTAGTAAGTATACTGGTAATTAACAAAACAAATTTTGTGGAATTACAAAACAAAAAAATGGAAATACTTTTAAAAAGCAGGAAAGGAATGATAATTTCTGCCAGGGAAAAAATTGCAAGGTTTCATACAACCTAAAATATTTACATTGCAAGTTGATTTCCTATGTTAAACGCCTATTAAATTTTGACGTTCATTTCACGATGAACACAGGTTGGCCCCAATCACATAAATTGATGCAAGAATTGATGCGTGCAAGAAGTTCAAACAGTGGACGGGGCATACTGATGCTAATTTTGCGATCAGGAGGAGATTCCCAACATGTGTACGGGGAATGTGATGATATAAAAGAGAAGAAACAGACGGGGACAACCCAAAAAAAAATCATTGAAACCATTGAAATATATATAACAACTCTGTATACTTGTATATGTACAGTTTCCACAGAGTTCATATGTACTTTTATGTAGATGGTGTTACCAAAATGAATTTATGCAGTGCTGACTACTCTGATATTATAAGTAAGGCTTTATTCTCTTTAAATTGTTTATAAAAAAATAAAATTCATCATGAAAACGTTTTAGCAGATATTTACAACATTGTGAAAACGTTGTAACAGTCCATTTTCAAATGTGAACTTCCACAGAGTTCATGTGTACTTGAATGTAGATGGCCCTACTGAATTGAATTTATGCTGCACTGACTTTTCTAATCATAAATAAGGCCTTATTTCCTTCAAATTGTTTTTAAAAAATTAAGACTCATCGTGAAAATATTTTAGAAATAAAAATTATTCGGTATTTTCAAATGTGAACTTCCACAGAGTTCATGTGTACTTGAATGTAGATGGCACTACTGAACTGAATTTATGCTGCACTGACTTTTCTAATCATAAATAAGGCCTTATTCCCTTCAAAATGTTAAAAAGAATTAAGACTCATCGTGAAAACATTTTAAAAATAAAAATTATTGGGTAATTTTTAATATCAAACCGTATATTTTGGTCCTTTGCAATGGAGTATTTCTCGCCCTTCCTGGTAGGGAGAATTGACATATGTGAAACATTTAGATCTTAATTTTCACTTAATTTGTAAAAAATGTCGTGGATGTTTTCAAAGATGTTTTACATCTGAATGTTTCTGAATTTAGATATAAGGAATGAGTATCTTATTTTTTGCATTCATGGCTTTTACACTCTGGTTCGACAGGCGCAAATCTTTCGAGAACCGCTTTGGACTTTGACCTAGTTAAAGATTTTGGTTAAAGTTTCTGGTTGAGGCAAAATCTATGTAACTATATGCAGTAGAAACTTTATATTATACATGAAGCTTGCCCATGACAAAACCTTTCAATTTATGCCGTAACATTTGACCTAGTGACCTTGACCTTGGACTTTGACCTAGTTAAAGATTTTGGTTTAAGTTTCTGGTTGAGGCAAAATCTAAGTAACTATATGCAGTAGAAACTTTATATTTTACATGAAGCTTGCCCATGACAAGACCTTTCAATTTATGCCGTAACATTTGACCTAGTGACCTTGACCTTCGACTTTGACCTACTCAAAGATTTTGGTTAAAGTTCCTGGTTTAAGCAAAATCTATGGTACTGTATGCAGTAGAAACTTTATATTATTAATGAAGCTCGCCCATGACAAGACCTTTCAATTTATGCCGTAACATTTGACCTAGTGACCTTAACCTTGGACTTTGACCTAGTTAAGGATTTTGGTTAAAGTTCCTGGTTTAAGCAAAATCTATGGAACTGTATGCAGTAGAAACTTTATTTTATACATGTAGGTTGCCTCTGACAAAACCTTTCAATTTATGCTGTATTATTTGACCTATTGACCTTGACCCAGTTAAAGACAAAAACTTACTTTGCAATCCGGCCATACCGTCTTTAGCGGTGTTTTATTTTCCAAAAATTTCCCGTAAAACATAGTATCAAAAAAAGAAAGGCCTAATTTCTACTTCCTGACTACCACATTGTCCTGTATGTCGTAAACTTGTGCACATGTTTTGTCTTGGTCTTCATCTTGTAATAAAAAAAGACAATTTTCCTGATAAGCTCTGGTCAATTCATGACAACTTACATACAGTCTTCGTGAAAACTCACTAGCCCGACCGCCCTGGCTACCAAATATTTCCTTGGGCTACCAAAAATTGCTGCTGAACTAGCCCTACTGGCTAGTGACTTTAACTGAAATGCAGGGTTCTTATTAAGAGCCGACAGGCGATGATTTCTCGCCTCCTACTTCGGTTTGAATTGCCGCCTACTTCCGTAAAAAACAAAAACCAGTCATATCACAATTTCTATTGCTGGTAAAGTATGAAATGTTTATTTCATTGAACATGTTCAAAAGGATTTTTTTTTTCCAAAGGAATGTTTTCCTGTAATATCTGTTCATTAAAAAATGTCCCAAGGTACACAATAAATATTTCCGTAACCAAAGTGTATTGTTGACGGGTTATTAGCTCACCTCGACGAAGTTGAGTGAGCTTATGCTATAACCCCGCGCGTCCGCGTCCGGTTAAGAAGTTTGGGGTAGCTCAGTATCTGACAAAGTACTAATGCTACAGTAACCGAATTTGCACAAGTGATTCATCTTTGGATGCTGAGGTGACCTACTTTTTCCACTTGAGTGATTTTGCTTTTAAAAGCCAATATTGAGCAAAGTATAAGAGCTACATGTTCCAAACTTGCATATTGGATGTATCTTTGATCAAACTTTCATAAAATGACCTTGACCTACTTTTTCCGCTTGAGTGATTTTGCCTTTAAAAGCCATTATTGAGCAAAGTATAAGTGCTACATGTACCAAACTTGCATATATGATTTATTTTTGATCAAATTTCATAAAATGACCTTGACCTACTTTTTCCGCTTGAGTAATTTTGCCTTTAAAAGCCAATATTGAGCAAAGTATAAGTGCTTCATGTACCAAACTTGCATATTGGATGTATCTTTGATCAAACTTTCATAAAATGAAATTGACCTACTTTTTCCGCTTGAATGATTTTGCCTTTAAAAGCCAATATACATGTATTTAGAAATATGTTTGAATTGAATTTTGCTGCCACGAGGTGAGCTTCGTAATCTGTGATTACTTATGTTTTTTCCTGCCATGTAAATAAATTCTTTTGAAAATTTTATAGCCACGCGCCACCATGTGTCTCGGATAATAAACGGCCGGCGGGCCTATTCACGTGTAAGATACAAATTATGAAATATAAAGTTCTTACGTAATCATTTTTCTTTCTCGGTCCGTTTTCTGTATATAAACAGTGTATGTGAAATGATATTCATACAAACAGATATACCAAGAATTAATTGTAATATTGACCTTTGAGTCTATTGATATTTAATGACGTTGTGAGCAGGGACCTCTGACATTCTAAGTGAGTACGTAGGATCGGCGGGTGGTTTATGTTCATGCATTTAGATTCAGTTGTTTTTGAGATATGTGTGAATTTTGGGCTACTCAACGGACCTATCTGAAGAAAAGATGGATCTTTAAATATCTGAAAAAAAAATCTCTGTTCTGACTCAAAATTATTTGAACTTGCTAAATGGCATAAACTTCATTTTCAGTCACATTAGATTGATTTGTATTCTGAAAGAAATATCAGAGATTACGTATCGGTCTTGTTTATATGAATAATGAAGAAGACTCATCTTACCGGGAAGGTCACATGTCTTGCAACATAATCACATTCAGATACAATTAGATTGGTGCATTTATTTGTTGTGCCAGTCATTATCTACATGCTGACTTTGAATAAATCGTATCTTATCTTGATTATGAATGATTTGATATGTGAATGCAAATTCTATTTCCAAGATGTCCTACATGTATATACATGAACATGAAACATGTGTGGTTGAAAACATATCAATTAAGTTTCCTCTTTTTGATTTTGTAGAAATGTTTTGAGTGTAATGCTCACAATCCACAATGGGTGAGTGTGACTTACGGAATATGGATTTGTCTGGAGTGTTCAGGCAAACACAGAGGACTTGGAGTTCACCTCAGGTAAGTTCCTGAGAAAAGGAATAATTGTATAACTGGTGTTTTATTGGTAACCTAATATAAACAGTTACCAGTTTATGCACAGTTACCAGTTTATGCATTTTAATTATGATAAATAATGTAAAGGACATTTGGGTTGAAATAATGATAAGAAAAATTTCAGAAGTTTGGTGTTCACAGGTAAATTTATTCTGTTTACATAATGAAAAGATAAATTCCTAAGGCTTCATCTTTTCAAACACCAATGAATAAGAATTTGACTTGAATTCAGAGCTGGTTATGAAAAGTGTGGAGTTATTCATCTTTGAATTTCAATATTTCAAAGTTTCAATATTTAAAAATTTGTCAAAGTAAAAATATCAAAAGTTTTTGAGTAATGATCACTTTCAACACATTTAATGATTTGAGAGAAATGGAATGAAATTTCATCTATTAGTATAAAACCATCTAATCATCTAGTAATTTTAATTCTCAGAGACTTTGAAGTACAAGATGAAGACCATTAATTCTTTATGTTTGAATATTTCAGTTTTGTAAGATCAGTGTCCATGGACAAGTGGAAAGACACGGAATTAGAGAAAATGAAAGTAGGAGGAAATCGTCAAGCTTTAGAATTTTTTAAGTCACAATCAGATTACAATGCAGGAATGTCTATACAAGAAAAATACAACAGTAAGGCTGCTGCCCTATACAGAGATAAGGTAAGAAATTTCCAAGGATACTTGTAAAGAGAATAATACTCACAAATATTACATAGATTTTAAAACCATGACCAAAAATCGTAGTGTTGTGAACATGATTATGGAGAGTCATGAGATTTGAAAGTGGTAATTGAATTCTTAGAGAATTTTACATGTTTGTGTTTCCTCTTTTCATGATGAGAAACAATTTGATTAGTACAAAGTTTTCATGCAAATGCTGTTTTTAGATATCTACAGAGGCTGAGGGTAAATCCTGGAGTATAGCCACATCATCAGCTAGAAATTATGTAGCATTCCAACCACGAGCCACATTAACACACGCTTCATCATCTCCTAGTCTGAAAAAATCTTCAGGAATGAATCACTCATACTCTGATACAGGACTAGACAGTTACCAAGATGGATCTATGTATAATAGGTAAACATAATTCTCAAGTATCTGTGTGTAACATACATGTATTACTTTCTTTCATAAATTTGATATAATTGATTATTTTCAATTGGAAAGGAGTAAGAAAAGTCTGAATAGAATACTGTAAATTGGTTTTTATTCGTCAGATACCAATTTTCGTCATTTTCGTCAGTGCCTTCATCGACGAAATTACGTACCGACGAATATAAATACTCCTGACAAAAAAAATTGTAGTAAGTAAAAATTGAATCAGTCTCTTGGTTAAACTTAAATATAAACAGGGAGCATTGCAGAGAAGGGAGAAAGATGCTGAATTCTAAGATTCAGAGTTTTAAGACATTGTTAAATAGTTATTACGTTTACGACATGAAAATTGCAAATCAATGAACACTGAATACGAACACAAAGTCGCATATAATTTACATTGTACATCTTATTACGAAATGATATGTTTTCACAGCAAGGTACATAATAGACATGTCTCTAATTGTTTGTTTACCGATAATGTGTTAAACAAATAATGAATACAAACACATATGGCGGATTTGACGATTTGACGGCGAACTTGGGTAGACATTTAAACAGACAATTTTACATTTTAGGGACCCTTGGATGACGGATATACGTACCGATGAAATTGTCATTTTTAACAAATTGGCGAAAATTGGTACTGACGAAAATAAAGCAATTTACAGTATAAGTAAAACAAGAGGTTCAAGTGGGCATTTGAGTCCAATATGGTACAATGTATCAAGTGTCCTTTAAAAGAGGCCCTTTTGTGCTGTCTTGCTTCCTGTAATTCGTCAAGTTTTGTGAAATTCAAAAGTCCATTAATCAGATCAAATTAATGGTCATGTTGATTGAGGAATTTTGTTAAATACACAACTTTGTCAGAGAACCTTTGACACATACATATGTACTTGCTGTAAGGTTTCATGAAAGTCTATTCAGCAATTCCAGGGAGAAGTCAAAAATGAGTTGGATTACAGTTAGCAGCCACCTTGAATGGTGGATCAGGTCAAAAACACAAACTTAAATACAGAATTGCTCGGTATTTTCGTGTTGATTGGTCTGGATCCATATTGGCCTGGATTCAGACAAAACTGCTTGCCCTAGAACCATTTTTTAAAAAACAATCTGATGTTCTTTAAAAGTTACCTTTATGAATCATTTATTGTGTGTTTACATGTGCAAACATATAATACATTACATTTATAGACTTCTACATATGTATATACACTTGATTCTGAATTCTGATGCAGAAGCACATTGTACAACATAATCTACATTTTACAAACATTTCTTTTTCAGTGAAGAATTTAAAAAGGAGAGAGACAATTTCTTTGATAGAGTTCAAGCACAAAATGCCAGCAGACCTGAGTAAGTCTAACAATCCTATGTTTTTCTGATTAGAATTCAGCTGTCATTACCTGCATAGAGATCTGACAATTCTGAATTATCTGTTAGAATTCATATCTAGGGTCAAAGTCAGAAGTTCTCATGATGATGATTAGTCCTTATGTGATAAACATTTGTATTTTACACAGTGTCATTTCATTGGTCAAATAGATTTTGACCCTGATACGGCAATCCATAACAAGAGCTGAATTTCAACAAAATTGTATGATACCAGAGTATTGTAAATATGAATGTTTGTCTCATTTCTGAATCCTTGGCTTGTATTGAGTTTGTGTTCCACCAATCATCTTTAAGTCAAAGAAATGTTCAGTTCAAAGGCCAAGGTCATAAGAAATTGATGATTGAAGATTGTTTCTTGGAAATAAATGAGTGAGTGTATATTCCTCATATCATCATGAACTTAAGGTATTAGGGGTATTATAACAATATCGTCGATAAGCTAGAAATTATGTACTTCCATATCTTACATATTTTGATATCTTTTAATGTTTCATTCAACTCGCCTTGAAAATGTATGGTCCTGATCATTGCCAAAGTTGTGCATCTTCGGCCAACTTCATGGTATTTTAATTTTCTGTAGTCAAAATAACCGGAAGTAGAGTATTATACCCCTAATGCCTTAATACAGTTACTCTCAATAAGAGGTGGACGTGCCTTATTTTTGAGGCTTCAAAGTCAAGGTCATAGAGCATTGATGATTCTTAATGCCAAAATGTTTACTATTATTTCTCCTTTCATCATATGACTGCACATCATTACTTCCTCCGAGTCCAGAATATGATGTATGAATTTTAGGATTAAAAGATTAAGGTCATAAAGAATTGATGAGAAAAATGGTTGTCAGATGATAATTGAATGTGTATCATCATAGAACTTTATAAACACTTTACTTTTGAGTCAAGGAAATGCCTTTTACGTTTAGAATTAACATGAATAAATTTGTGTATTCCACCTATCAGACAGCATGAAACATATTCCCTTTATCATCATTCCCTGTTGATTCTGAGATTTAAAGGTCAAGGTCATACAGCATTACTGATTGATTACTTTTTTGGGTATTCAAACATTCTCTCTTGTTCATAATCAAGTACAGTTTGTAGGCACTCAAACTTTCCTCATGAAATTTCACTGTACAACTCACCATGTGAAATTTATGGAATGGAGTAAAAGGCCAAAGTCATAGAGTACATGTATTTTTAATTGAAAATATTTATGGGGTAGTACATTTGTATTAAGTAAGTGTTTATTCACCTGTTATCACAAAAGTTCATACTTACACTTACTATCTCATCAGCAGTCAAAGATGTGCCTTATTGATTTTTTGAGTCAAAAGGTCAAGATACAGCTCAAAGTATTAAAGAGTAGTACATTGTATTACAATAAAGTATTTCACTTGGTGGAAATGTTTTGCAGCTTGAACCTTATTGCATCATTTTATCCAAGCTTCTAGTTCAGGAGAATTCCTTATTTTGTTTTAAATTATACATTCTTGATAACAAGAAAATATTTTTTATTTGGTAAAATATACGAGGAGCACAATGTATTAAAAAAAAATAATATTAATGTTTAATATGAATCCATTTTATAGTGGTATACCACCAAGTCAGGGAGGAAAATATGTAGGCTTTGGCAGCACACCTGCTCCACAAGAGAAGAAAGATGACTTCTTTGAGAATACTTTATCATCTTTATCCACTGTGAGTAGACACAAGTCTTCTTTCATTGATTCTTTATTCGTCATCTGGAACGTAAAATATCTAGCTAGACATTCACTGCAAGGTTTAAGCAGACAATCTGGTATGAATTTTTTTAATGTAAGGGCAACATATAGGAATCTCTTTATCTAGTGTCTGTCTGTCCAATGGCTAAGCATGATGAGACTCAATATTCAATGAGTGTCAATGTTACCTTCAGGATCAGATTAACATAAGCAGTGACATATTATGGGTCAAACATGAGCAGGTGACATACCTGATCTCAGACAGTCTTGTTTTCCATTTCATATAATCTGTAAAGTTATATCTTTTCTGCATGAGATTGAGAATACCTTTTAAATTTCTTTGTTTACAATATTTCTGTAAATTATGAGAATATCATTACATTTCTAACATCACGTCCAATTAAGGGGGTCCAGAACATTTTCTGAAAGAACCCCATCGGAAAGCTCTAGATCAATATTATGACATCATAATAGAAACGGCAACATTGGCACATTTTTCGCAAGAACGTCAGCGTTAGGTAACGTAAAAATAAGGGGGAGGGGGTAACAAAATCACTATAACTTAAAAACTGACGGTCAAATTTCAATAGGAACTTATCGGTGTTTCAATTGACATATGAAGAAGATAATATCAAGTTTTTACGGAAAATAAATGATTGGGTTTCAGATAAACGGACTTATTAAAAATTAACAATTTAAAGATGTTCTGAAAATAGACATAAATTTATCTCCTTTTGACAATTTTTTTAGAAGTCTTAGTAATCATTTATAATTCTATACATATCCAATTGCCCACATCATACCTAAATGAAAAATACAGAACTTTTTCATATTCTGCCTCTACAGAAGATTTGTAACTGTTTTTCATGACTTAAGGTGTGTTAATTTTAACGTCACATTTACGGCCCATTTTGGGGCTTTCATTGGGTATATACATGTATGTACGTTTGTAGCTTCAAATCTAACAGTAAAAAATTGATGAAACTTTGCATGTAGGAAAAGTATGTTTCAATTATGAACATTCATAATTTTTAGGAGAATTAAATTATAGGATCTTTATTTTAGTCTGGCTGTCGTGGACCTCCTTAGATCTTTTACTATTTATTATAGGGTTGGTCATCATTTACTGTAGGAGCCACAAAGTTTGCATCTGTTGCATCAGAAAAGGTAAATTCTTACCCTTAATATTCATTGTTGTCTGTGTTAAAGATTATTGATAGAAAGTGCATGATATACTATATTTTCCCTCACATTTGCCATCATTGTACATATATACATTTATGTAAATGTACTATCAAGACCTGATACAAATGTATACAGTTTGATTACCAAAATCCATCTCATACACAATGGCAAGAGATCACTTTTAGAAAATATACCATGATGACATTTATTTGAGTTTGTTTGTTTGGATTTTTTTCTTTTTTTCGCCACTTGCGAACTTGCATCTTCCACATTTGAGTTTTTGTCAGATGTCCAAGGCCCTAGTCTCTCATACCAAGTTTTATTCTGTCGTAAATTACTCACCAGTGAGAAGAAGCAGAAAGAGAACCATAGCAGCACCTAGGTACATGTGTCTGTCAGTCCGTCTGTTTGTTACAGAATTTTAAAACTTTTGACAGTAAATGATTGGTTATTGACATTTGAATTTTCAGATGACTGTATATTTCCTTTAAAAGAAGTATGCAGATCAGAATATAGTTTAGATGGAAGATTTGAAGAATTTCTGTAACTCTTTGAGATCAGATTTTGACACACATTGTAAAATTCTCCTATCTTTTGTTCATAATTTACTTAGTTGGATGAAAATATTTATCAAATTTTGCAAAACATAGAAGACTCACCGTGTGGGAGGAAACATGATGTTATGATTCCTTACGGAGGTTTTTGATTGTTTTCTGGTCATACAAGTGATTTTGCACAAAACTGATTAGATGTTGCAGTAGGACAATGTCTAATAAGTATAAATCCATATCGTTTATATATCTGAAAAGTCTATAGTTTTGCAAACACTTCGAGAGTTCTGCCAGGTCAAGAACGTTTCTGTCGTCGACAAACTATTGAAGTTTTTGCAAAAATTATGAACTTTTCATATAACTAGACGATATGGATCGATTTATAAGGCATTGCCCTACTGCATCGGCTCATCAGTTTTGTAAAGTTTAACTTAGAAAATGAAAAACGCCAAAAAAAAAAACTGTCCAAGGAATCACAACACCATACGTTTCGATCCGATGCAGTGGAAGACTGCTAAATGAAAAGATAATACATTTCTGGGTTCTGACCCTGTGACTAATACTAAAATTTCTTACCTTGTGACCTTGACCTGCAGTAGTGACAAAGTTGAGACAAACAGGCAAAAATTCTATGATACTTGAGTATTGTAGAAAGATTGTTTAAAATCAAATACTGTATGCGTACTAATTTAAGCGGGCAGCGCTAAATAGTTCAGCTCCTATAGATAAAAGTGGAAAACATGTCAAACTTGTGCTCTTATTAATGATTACCCTAATATATATGATATTAATATGTAATAAATCCAAAGTTGAGTGTTCAAGAAATAGTTTTTATGCCATGAATGCATCCCCTTGGCTTTGAGGTCAGCATGCTCATTTCAGTTAGGATACGTATTATTTCATTACGACCTTTACGACCTTTTTAAACGTCTTTATGACCTCGTATCTAGGGGTAGGGGGATATTGATTTCTGTTTGTCTAGTTTTCTGTCTGTCAACAATTTTAACCGTTCACATAAGTTTTTGAATTTTAACCTCAGCTAAACACAAAGGACCGGGAAAAAATGAGTTTGTGGTCAGGATTAATTATGTGACAAAGCGATAAACCTGTTATAGAGCAGCTTACTTAGAGAAAATGTCATCAGAATCTGATGTCTTAATTATGTCAAGGCTGATTTTGGTGGAGCTAGGTTCTTTAGTGCAAGCATGCTGCTGAAAAAAGGATAACAATGCTTCAACGTCACGTCCCAGGATTGAGTATGTTATGTAATATAATAATACATTATGATTTCTGTCGTTTTGAAGTCCTCATTATGCAGGGTCATGATTGTGTACCGATTTAATTTTATGGCTGATTCACACATAGAGCACAAACAATATCATAACTCTGTGATAACATACAAGCGCGGATCCAGAGGGGAGGGGAGTGTTCAGGGTGGGGTTGCTCCCCCCCCCCCCCCTTCCGCTTTGGAATATGTCACAAATGCAACTTTTCCTTATTTTTACATATATTTTTACAACCGTATGCTGGATCCCCCCTGACGAATTGAACCCCCTTGAAAAAATCCTAGATCCGCTCGTGACATACGAATACTTGACTTAATTTCAATTTGATTAGATGCCGATTCTCCACGTTGTTTACACAGACTGTGTTACTTAAAATAATTCCGATAACATCCGATAGATCTTTTCCATTACATCACATCTCGGGAATTATCAAAATAATCTGCGTACCCTCTCTACAATGGAATTAAAAAATCAATAGTACAGCTTCTTTTGGCAACAGATATAATTTGCTCAATGATTGTATATCGATTCTGTTATATACGGGGCCTTTCACTTCGCTAGTGTGCAACACGTGGCATGCATGCAAAATTATTGTCTGCTCCTTTAACATGCTCATTTAATACAGCAACTTGCCACTTGAAGGTTATCCTATAACACTGATTTCTTATCTAAAAGAGAAGGTATCCAGTTCAAAACGTCAATTTCGTAAGTAATTTTAAATTTGCATGTATTACACTCACAAATGTATCTAGGGTGGCGAGACCCGGCGTGACTTTAACATTAAATATATTACTATATTTTACATCAAAGAAATTAAATTCATGATCATCTACATTAAGACAAGGCTGCTGCATTGTTACGATGTTGAGCTATAGGGAGATACTGGTATTGATTTTTGATAGGCTAGATATTAGTCATGGGGTCTGAGACGTCACAATGACAAACTGACATTCCGGCACCAGATGGCGATTGGAGGCTTCAGGAGACTGATTTTCTTCGCTCCTACTTCTTCACGATACCATAATCTGCTTATAAAATCCCTGACCGTTTCATTTCCGATATAAGGAATTGGTACCGGTGTCTAATGTTTTAATATTGCTATCGCACTCAGCGGTCGAGTGGGAGGTTCGATGTAAGCAATTTCCTGTAAGTGGTGAGTAATGTTGCACGTTATTTATCGAAAGTCTGTGATATTTCTGCATCATTAATTTCTTTGTTTTCAAAACATTTTCAAGTTGTCTTCAAATATGCATATTGTCATTGCTGTTGAAATTTATTGTTAAAGATGCTTAAAAAAGAACTTAAAATATGAAGAAGTTTCCTTCTTTTTTGCGTAATTTCAATTGTGTGTCATATATGTACAAAAGTTTCTTTTGAAATAGTATATTAACTGGCTTAGCTACAGATAAAAACCTCGTTGTCCCCTGTTGTTTGTTTAAGTTCTTTTGTCTGGTTTCCGTTGCATCCTGTGTGTGCGTGTGTTCCGCTGTGGTCAGTACAGGGAAGTCCTCCTCATTTTAAACCTTCATGAACGGGCCACTGTTGCAAAGAGCAATATTCCGGTGCATCTTTTTATCGTTTTGTAAGGGTTTTCCATTTCTTACAAAAGATTTGAAAATATTTGTGTATATAATATTTCTTTTATTTCCCTCGACTGCTGGGCTACATCTACGGATGCCAACTATTGCTTCTATTCGCAATAATTCTCATTTAATCAACTGATTGATGCATGTTATTACTGGATGTTGACGTGCCTTCAGTGATAAGCCGTATCTTTTGTCCCCTCGTGTCCACGTTTGATTGGTCATTGAGCAGTTTTGGGTCCTTTGGTGGCATGGTAATTGTCTACAGTTCTGCAGAAAGCATAATTACTATATATTCCTGGTAATTAATTACCATGATGAAGCTAATGATGAGGTACCACGGGACCGTCGTCCTGTTGTTACTTTCACCCGGGAGTAGGCCGCGGGATTCTGCATTGTCGCCTCTAGCAAAATGTTCCCTTATCTTATATTTGACTCCATTGTGTATGCATTACAAGATCATTTTCCGGGCCCCATGTCTCTTCACTTTGTATAGTGCCGATCATTTGAGTGGTACGCTTTTTGGAATATTTTTTTTTTATTTTAAAACTTGTCACGGTAAGTAAGTGATATACGTTACCATGATCGCAGAGGGCCTATGTAATGTTGTTATAACTTTTGCCCAATCCTATTTCATGTTATTATGAAATAAAATATGTTTAAACTAAACATGATTGCAGACTGACTGTTCATAAGCGACACCAAAGAATGTTTGACATCTATTAAGGTATCCGATGTACAATAGGGCATTTTTCGATGCCTGGTAAGGTACTATAAACTATATATTTTCTGAAAGGTTATAATGCCCTATGCTCAAAAATAATAATTTTGGGGTCAGAAAAATAAAGGGGAGTAACTGATGAAGCATTTGAATTGTATATTTTCTCTATATAACATATGCAAAACAACAAAGTTGTACAAGAGTTTTTCTCCTTTGATTTTTAAGACCCGGGAGTCTTATATCTGTACTCAGGGCATCATTACCTTTCAGAAAATATATAGTTTATAGTACCTTACCAGGCATAAAATTTACCTTACTTTACAATGGAGATGATTAAAACGCTATGTAAAATGACTCTATTGTACAACGGATACCTTAAAGCTAGTATCTGTTTTTAAAAAGAATTGAAAAACAAGTACGTGTAGTTTATTGTGTTGTAAGAGTACTAAAGATTCTTCTGAGAAAATGATATAACAAACAAACAAACAAACAAAAACTTTGTCTTTGAACGTGGTACTCACCTAGAAGCTACAACTATTTAAAGTCTCCATAGATGAACAGATATTTTAGTTTTCGACAGGCTAACTCGCTCTCTTTATTAAGAATAAGAAAAAGTTAAGTAAGCTAGCAAACTATTTATGTTGTGCATTTAGTCGCAAAAATATGTAATAATTTATTATTTCATATCCACTCTTGTAAATTACAGTATCATTAATGTCCTTCCTCCAATATATCTCTACCTCTCTTGAATGTTAAAATGTAAGAATTCACTAGATTATTGATATGTAATTGCATTGTCTATTGTATATATGTTTATGCTGATGAGCCTTTAGGCTTAAAGCTAATAAACCATTCACAAATTTTCTCAGAGAAATTACTGTTTCAAATGCTCACTACATGTAGTTCTGTTTAATCTCAACTTTTGGCAGAACTACGGGTTTTTGATGTTACTGACATGTATTGAATTTGACTGGACATTCATTCATCTTCATCTGACTGAGATAGGATGAAATTTCTCAAATTTTGCAAGACGGATACACTCTTAGAAAGAAATTTTCTGATAGTAACGTAGGGAAGTGTTACGTACGACTCTTTGACCTTACAAGGATGAAAACATAGTTTAACATTCAGATGAATGCATTGCATAAATACAAGTCAGACATGACAAACATGTATACTAGTATGCCTACAGATTGAGAAGTATGGATAGAATCCCAGAATGTGATCAATAGGCTATAAATCTGGGAATACTCGGTAGACCGGGCGTCTTTTCAGATTTCACACGATTTGATGTAGTGCCATTCGTCTACTACAATGTATTATTTTCTTATCTTTACAAACATTCGGAGTTGAATGAGATATGACGACCATAAATCATCTGGGATGTCAGTTTTGCTCATTGAAAATTGAATATCAAAAGAAAATTCACACTGCGATCTCCAGCGCGAACAAATCCACATAAATTTGATGAGAGCTAATTAAGTAGACTGTTTTCGCCTAAATCTATGAAATTAGAAATGAGTTACTGTGTCAACTATTTCATACACGTTCGAGTTAAGGCGATAATTGATAAAGCTAAGATGATAATGAGTCGACATTTAGAATCGCTCATTTCAATTAGTGTCCCTTTATCAGCAGTCAGTAATGTATCAAAAGGAGTTGTTTTCATTGAAAGTTTTAGTTGCACCCTAAATTGGCCAATCGGAAATTAGTTGTCTGTACGTCCGTCTCAATGAAAAATTTCTTGAACTACTTATTGAGAATTTATAATATCATTGTCTGTTTAGCTAAAGGTGGTCTCTCAGGGTCTTGTTTTAAAGGTCAAAAGGGAATCCAGAATGCGTATACAAGTACTTCATTTTCATCAACAGTGTCACTTAGACCCTTCGGACGAACGTATTTTACAGGAGTTTGTTTTGTCTGTCATTCTTTCATTTTCCCGATGCTTTCGCTTATCCGAATCGGATATGCTAAATTGCACCTATCGAGTTCAAAGGTCACTGCAAAGAAAAAAAATGCATAAGATATAGGTTTCTGGATGATAACTCAAGAACCTTCCCACCTTTTTGAACTACATGTAAATATGGACATATGGTTACTTATCAGGAGCGGAATACTTCTGTTGATGGTGGGATCACTTGGTCAGAAGTCAGGGTCACTGTTCGGAAAATTACACGTAAAATTTCGGTTTCTAGATGGTAACTCAAGTCAGGAACCCTTTCACCTAATTAATCAACCAAAATTTGGATGTATGGATACTTGTCAGGAGGGGAATACACCTATTGATGTGAAGGTCAATAGGCCAAGGTCACACCTTCTTTCATTGAGTCAAAGTATAACAGTTGGGCATATGTTCTAGTATTTCTGAAAATCACCCTGAAAATTAATTTTGGAATATCAGGAAAGGATTTCATGTATTTTTGAACAAGAATCGTTTGTCTCAAACATCAAGGTCACTCAGATAATATAACTTGATATACAAAAATGCTTTTGATTAAATGGATGAATGAGCAAAATGTTTGACGTCTGCAATTTCTTTCGTTGTCCTTAAAGTCCATTGTTTGAAATATCAGCACCATCACTGGATACTGGGAGATGTTGAATTAGTTAGACACCCATCAAATAACAGATTTTTACCTTTGTAGGCCTCCAAGTTTGCAAGTGCAGCTGGACAGAAAACCAAGGAATTTGGGGAAACTGTCAATGAGTCTGTTATAAGACCTACCAAGGATAAGGTTACTATTGTTTATCATAAAATTTGTAAAAGTTTGAAATATTCAGAAAAAAGTTGATTTTACTATTCAGGAAAACTAATGGTAGCTAGGTCAATCTATCATTTTAAGTGCCAGATCAGGAAAAAAAAACAAGAAAATTATTCTTCATGAGAACATCAAGATACAGAGTTTTTACTTTTGATTTGACTCATTTTACAATGTTACTATTTTGTATAGAATCTCTTTGAGATGACTGAATATTTATTTATGATGCATTAGCATTATTCTAAACCTATTTTGATATATGTATTTAATAATAAGATATGCATTTAACACTTGTTTGTAATATTTGAGCAATGCTAGCTAAAACAAGACCTTATATATTGTAGGTAAAAGAGGGAAACCTAATTAACGAAGTTGGCACCTCCATGAGTGGGTTTGCAGCCAAGGTGAGACTTGTAGACTGTGCATTTTGTATTACATACGGTAACACATAAGGAAAATTTAATTTAAGGTCTAAAAAACATACAAAGTCAAAGTCTTGTTGAGTAGAACATTTGGTTGAAATAAATGTGCCTTTCATTAAATGTACCCACTTGAAAAAAAGTGTTCACAAAAAATTGAGTATATCATTGGCCCTGTATTTGTAACAGAAAATCTACTGAACGAAGAGGAAAAAACAGTTAGTATATACATGAAATGTGGTAAACTTGTCAGCTCCAGGAAAACCATTCATGACTTAAATAATTGGTTACCATGGTCATTGGAAAAGCTGATAATTATAGCCTGTCTGTTATTGTAACATAGAAGTCTTTAGTTTATACTCAGTGATAAAGTAAGCACAGACTATACCACCATCAAGCAATATAAGGTGGTAGTCCTGTCTTCTTCCTTAAGCCTAGTCCTTCCACAGATTTTATTGGACATCAACAGTTTGAAGAGTTCATTACAGATAAATTTGGCTGTAGAAATGTTAGGTCTTGATTCCAAGGAAATTCAATGCATTAATAGAGGTATTGATTTCTTCGTTCTAGGAAAGTAGCAGGAAAATTGGGACCCATTAAGGGACCTCACACCTTAATTTGACGATGATTTATTGCTCAGTTATTGGATATCCTCGTTTATCCCCAGTCAACGTCTAGATATATCTTCTCATTAGCACTTAATATTCCGGTTAACGCTTTGGTTCATTTCAATCACACGACACCTGCAGCTACAGTTATGATAAGATTTGTGTCACATTGACTGCTGCAAGTTTTCAGTAAGCATTAGGTGCAGAAGCAATCATATTTCCTAGCTCTAATGACCGCTATGTGTGGCTAGTAGGGTCACTATATTTGTGATGTATTATTATATAGATGACAGGAGTATTTGATAATGCTAGATTTGGGGAACATGCTCATGATGATTTTATTGTGGTTCTTCAATTCTCATCTCAAATTACAAATACTTACCCTGGTAATCAATAAATGAAGCAAGCAACACTATAAGTAATTAATTGTCTCTTGTCACTTGTATCGGCATTTGTAGTAACTACCATGATGTCATGTTCTGTTACCAATTTCATGTTGACTATTCTAATATGACTTGAAATTTTCTCCCTATATGTACTATAGAACTCGCCTGGTGTAAAATTTCCAACAAACTTACAATGTGCTAAGCTCCGCCCATTCACGTGCTATATTAGAATAGAAATAACAACTAGCTAGCCGTGATTCATTGTCCAGTAATTCCATTCGCGGCTCGGTGATAATTTGATTGGTTTGTGCGACTCGTGGAATTACTGGACAATAAACCACGGCTAGCTAGTTGTTATTTCTGAAGTAGGGTACTTTTACTTGCATTGTACATGTATACCACGTGGGATTGAAGCGTATGATGTTGTGATTCCTTACGGAGGTTTTTGATTGTTTTCTCATCATTTAGGTGATACTGCACAAAATTGATGAGACGTTGCAGTAGGACAAAGCCTAATAAGCAAGCCCATATCGTTGATATATAGTTTTTGCAAACACTTCAAGAGTTCTGCTAGGTCAAGAACGTTTCTTTTGTCGACAAACTTTTGAAGTGTTTGCAAAAACTGAACTTTTTATATACCTACATGATATGGATTGATTTATTAGGCATTGTCCTACTGCAAATTGGCTCATCAGTTTTGTAAAGTTTAACTTAGAAAATGAAAAAAATACCAAAAAACTGTCTAAGGAATCAAAACACCATACGTTTCGATCCCATGCGATGATGTATATGTCTATTAAAAATACACGTGGTTCGTAAGTGGATCTTTCGGGGAGATTTCTGCCTTGCCTTGCGAGTGGATTAGGTTTACATTTTTTTTTTCTTGAACAAAACTTATTATTATAGAATTTCTTGTGAATTGTTATAACTTACCATAATAGACTTTTGTGATTTAGCTTTGGAAGTTGTTGCACCCAAGTGCTAAGGAGGGTTAGTTTATTTTGTACGAAAATCATCTACTGTAAACGTTATCGCTGGGGAAAAATTTCTCGATTTTAAATCCAGACATAACGCTTGTTAGAAATATTTGTGATATAAACAAATCTGCCTTTGTAAAAATGCAGTAGGGATATTTTCGTGTGGGGGAAATTTTCACGAAGTCCATTGATTTATGAAATGCACAAAAAATTACCCCCATGCACAAATTTCCACATTTACAGTTCATGTGGAGAAAAATTTACACAATGCTTCATAAATCTAAATCAAGAAATTCATTTTGTTTAATACATGATATAAGGTGATTTTAGAAAGCAAATCATAAAGTATGATATGATTTTAGTATATTGTATTTTCAGTTATCATCAGCTAGTTCAAAAGGCTGGAGTAATTTTCAATCACTATGGGGAGAACCCAAGACAACCTTGTCTACTGTGGACACAAGCCCTGGGGAGAAGTCCTCTCTCCTAACAGCCCAGGGCTCTATTGACAGGTTTGTACATGTTACTATAGCCATACTGTCTACTGTGGACACATGCCCTGGAGAGAAATCCTCTCTACTAACAGCACAGGGCTGTATTGACAGGTTTGTACATGTTACTATAGCCATACTGTCTACTGTGGACACATGCCCTGGGGAGAAATCCTCTCTACTAACAGCACAGGGCTCTATTGACAGGTTTGTACATGTTACTATAGCCATACTGTCTACTGTGGACTCATGCCCTGGAGGGAAATCCTCTCTACTAACAGCACAGGGCTGTATTGACAGGTTTGTACATGTTACTATAGCCATACCGTCTACTGTGGACACAAGCCCTGGGGAGATGTCCTCTCTACTAACAGCACAGGGCTCTATTGACAGGTTTGTACATGTTACTATAGCCATACTGTCTACTGTGGACACATGCCCTGGGGAGAAATCCTCTCTACTAACAACACAGGGCTCTATTTACAGGTTTGTACATGTTACTATAGCCATACTGTCTACTGTGGACACAAGCCCTGGGGAGAAGTCCTCTCTACTAACAACACAGGGCTCTATTTACAGGTTTGTACATGTTACTATAGCCATACTGTCTACTGTGGACACATGCCCTGGGGAGAAATCCTCTCTACTAACAACACAGGGCTCCATTTACAGGTTTGTACATGTTACTATAGCCATACTGTCTACTGTGGACACATGCCCTGGGGAGAAGTCCTCTCTACTTACAACACAGGGCTGTATTGACAGGTTTGTACATGTTACTATAGCCATACTGTCTACTGTGGACACATGCCCTGGGGAGAAATCCTCTCTACTAACAGCACAGGGCTCTATTGACAGGTTTGTACATGTTACTATAGCCATACTGTCTACTGTGGACACATGCCCTGGGGAGAAATCCTCTCTACTAACAGCACAGGGCTCTATTGACAGGTTTGTACATGCTACTACATTGTATAGCCATACTGTCTACTGTGGACACAAGCACTTGGGAGAAATCCCCTCTACTAACAATGCAGGGCTCTATTGACAGGTTTGTACATGTTACTATAGCCATACTGTCTACTGTGGACACATGCCCTGGGGAGAAATCCTCTCTACTAACAGCACAGGGCTGTATTGAAAGGTTTGTACATGTACATGTTACTATAGCCATACTGTCTACTGTGGACACAAGCCCTGGGGAGAAGTCCTCTCTACCAACAGCCCATGGCTCTATTAACAGCTTTTTACATAAACTAAATTTAAACGTTCATGTTTAGAGGATTATAACAAGAAGCTGTATGTTCAGAGAGTTGCAGAAATTCATGTATAGCTTCAAGGTCATACAGTCCTGCAACCCACTTGTTTGACAAAAAAGTGGATATGATGGGATGTAGGATGCAGGATATAGGATAGAAAGTGGATAGAATCTTATCCTATCCTATCCCATCCTATCCTATCCTATCCTATCCACCTCAATCCTAACCATTTCTATCCCATCCTATCCTACATCCTATCCTATCCTACATCCTATCCTACATCCTATCCTACATCCTATCCACCACATTCTTCAATCCGATCTTTCTTTTTTATGAGACGAACATACTTATTTGATTAAATTAGATCCACGAAAATTTTCAATTGACTTAATGGGTAATATTAATTTCATTTGAATAAAAACAAACTTAGAGGTTTTAATGTTATATTTTTGTTTCGTTCAATGCAAATGCAAAAATGGTATTTAATCATCTAAATAATTTTCATTTTTATAAAATCCAAAAAACAGCAATAATTACAGATAATTTACTACTTATGCATGACTCTGAAGACGTTAAACATTTGTATCAAGTTATTTAGTTTTAATCATAATCTTGCTAAAGGTTATGAGGAGTAGATAAAGATGAATAGGATAGGATGTAGGATAAGATAGGATAGGACAGGATGTAGGATAGGATGGGATAGATTTAAATTTGAATGAGGTGGATAGGATAGGATGGGATAGGATAGGATAGGATAGAGTGGATAGGAGGTGGATGTACGATGTAGGATGATGGATAGGATAGGATAGAATTGTCAAACAAGTGGGTTGCAGTACTGTACATTGTATTTGTATAAAAAGGATTTCTCAGAATTCAAGAACGTTTTGACCTATCCAGAATAACTTTTGCTCTAAGGATAATTTTTTGGAGATGAGGGTTAAATATTTCCTTCTTTTGCAAGAAACAAGCTAGTGCTATTGCAGTCATATGTATTTGTAACTTCATGTTTGTCTATCTTTGTCTTTCATTCCACTTTGGATTTTGGATAATGGATTTGAGATACCTTTAAAAGCAGTTGACGCAGCAATTAATTTAGATGTTCTTGTTTTTCAGTGACCCCAGTAAAAATCGGCTTTTATCTGAAGATGACAACTCATGGGGAGCCGACTGGGATGATAATTGGAAGGATACAGACACAGAGAAAAAAGGGAAGAAAACAGCAAATTCAGACTGGGATGCTTCACCTACTAATGAGGACGAAGCTTTCGAGGCTTGGCTAAATGACGACACACCTCTACAACTAACAAAGTCACAGTCAAAAAAGTCAGACGATGGCTGGGACAGTTGGCCTGAAGAAAAGTCTCAAAAACCTAAAAAATCTAATAACAAAAGTGACAAAAATATGAGTAAGAAGTCTTCCAAAGTGAAATCTGAGGACGGATGGAACAATGCAGACTGGGACATGGGATTTAATTCAATAAATAAAAAACAAAAGGAACCATTAGTAGGCAATCTATTAGACTTAAGTGACGATACACCCGCACAGAATAACGATAATTCCGGATGGGACAATGAAGTATGGGCAAAGGACGGTGATGAAGACGAGGCGTGGCAAAGTCTAGACGCAGGCGGCTCAGAATATAGTAAACTTAAGTAATAAGGAGTGATCTTGCTCCGTGCATACCTGTTGATTGTGATGTTGTCATATTGTTGCATTAGAGATATTTCTGTAGCTGATTTCATTAGAAGCTTGGGATGTCTCAACCTTGTAAAGTTGTTTTGATGAGATTTGACTTGTTACATGTACTGAATTATTTCACTTACAAAGCAAAGTACAGGGATAATATTGTCCAACTTAATATCTGTCTGCCTGTATTGGCTCCACATATTTCTTAGTAATAAATATGAAGCCTAAATGATATTTTCATTAGGGGGTTGAAATAGGTATATTTCACTTAAAGTGACAGGGTATCTGCAAATCCCTTATTAGAAATTGAGTATTATATTTATGTTTAATCGGATGGCTCTAATCTGTATCTCGGTAAGAGAATACCTGATAATCTATCAACCTTTGTAAAACATCTGTATACCAGTGGTGTCCCTATACTATGATTTGTCAGAAAATAGTTTTTAGCCACATTCCTTATGATGCTGATTTCAGAAATAAAACTGCAGTGAAATGTGAATATTCCTATAGTTTATTCATTGCTTATCTAGTCTGATTGCTTGCTACAAAATAAAGGCAATTCAAATCTTACAGAACATAATTCTGAAATCATTGATGTTGGCATAAAGATATCTGATACATGTATATGTTCTCCACATGCTAAACATGTTCTTACGTAAATGTTTAGACAATATAGTTTTTGCAAGATGTAATTTGTATTTATTGAATGATATTAGCTTATGAATTTCGTGATTCTTTTGAAGTCTATACAATTTTCTATAGAAAAATGTCATTCAAATGACAAATTTACTGTTTGAAATATATTTTGACTTTACATGAGTATTATTTTTAGATATAAGTAATGAACTATTAACGAATAAGATTTTCAATATCAAATACCCTTTTAGAACACATGCAATTTAGGTTTACAGATTATTTAAAATATTAATATATGAAATTTAATTTATCTTTTACTCAAAGTGGCATTCATCTAAAAACTGTTTCTATTATTAGAAGTCTTAGAAGACATGAGTGCAATATTTTATTGTCATATTTTCATGTATATGATTTTACCAGTATTGTCCAATGAAATTGCTTCGTATTGATTGTGACACTTACATGTAGTTGTTCAATTTATCTCCCTTTATCTGGGACCCCCCCAAAAATATGGTATATAGGCAAGAAAATAAGAAAAATAAGAACGCACAAATAGTAATACATTTTGATTAATTATACAAGCAATACCCAAGATTGGAACAATGATTATGTTATACGCATTATGAAAAAGCCTTCATTTATTCATATCGCTCAGTCTGTATAAATGAATATCATTGATAGAAAACTCATTCATTGTAAGTATAAATGTGGTGCTTGTATCTTAAACACTTTTCAAAAAGAAGGAAAATATCTCTAACATGACTCCGCCAGCAAGAAATATCTACAAAAAGTCACTTCTGACAAAAAATACCATTCAAGACAATACACAGTTTAAAAAGGTTGCCAGAGGTTCAAAATCAAAACCTCTAGCAACCTTTAACACAGAGCAACCAACACAAAAGAACAAATGAAAAGACTAGTGAAGGCCATATTGAAACATATAGGATAACACATACAGAGACCAATATGTTCGCCTATCCAACTTGTGACGACCACTTGCTATGATTACCAAATGGTGTGGCCATCCTGATTACAAGTTCACTCTTATTTTACGTGTACGGAGGTTTCAACAGCCACTCAACCTAAGATTGTTATATGGGTTTTAAATGTTTTGCTCTTCATTGTCATGAGTAGAATTCTAGATTCTTTTATGTGTTTTATAAACATGTACAAGTATCAAGACCCACAAAATATTTATTTTACGTATCATTGATATTTATGAAATTAGTTTGAGAACGATATAGTCGTTAATTGCCAAACGAAATTATTATTTCACAATTTTATGACTGATGTCAGTAATTAAATAGGATATGTGTAAAAGTAGATGTCTGGGACCAATTTCTTTCTTAGATACTTCTCATTTTTCATCTGCTTATACTAGTAAGCAGGCAATATATTGATTCCTCATCTCTGTCTGTTTACCTTGTACATTACATGTTTAATATTGTAGACATTATTTTTTAAACATGTTAAAAGTTCTTGAACATATTTCAGACTCCAGTAAAAAATGATAATTTATTGTTTTGTGTACATCATTAAGTGCTTCATAAGAAAATTCAATACTGTACTTGTTTTATTATACATTCTGGTCATATTTGACATTGTCGGCAATGCCAACATTATCATCTTCATCATCTGTTACAAGTAAAGCTTATAAGCATGTCAAACTTATCTTTATTTTCTAAAGGCCTCAAATTATAGCTTCATATTGCTAGTGCTTATCTTTCAACACTTACCCTCTACTGGGACCAGGTGAGTCCATGGCTATCTGCACTCTCTAAGGAGAACGCAGGCTGTCACAGCTTAGCTGCTGTACCAAGTACTATTATTGAATCATTCTCATAGCCATGCAGCTTGTCGTGTCGGGTGCCTGGGTTACTTCTGGGTAGGAGAATCAAGCAACTTACCTTGTGTCATTTTCTGACAAAGGTGACATTCGAACCTACAATCTTTTTGTCCCTAGTCCGCTGAGCTTCACTACCATCTCGACTTGTAAATAACTTGGATTCTGTATCAACTTATATTCTGTAGGAGTTATCCCTCTTCAAGTGCATGTTGAGTACCATTCTTCAGAGACGTGACTTAATAATGAATATATAAGTGTTTTCTTGCTTTTATACTACCCACCATTAATAAGTACCCACCTGATACATTTCTCTTGTTTTCAAAAAAGTGAAGATTTTTGTTCCATTATTTTGAAAATCTAAAGATTAACCATTCTGCTATCAATTCAAGTAAATTTTTTGGCTAAATCTTTGTTTTATTAATTTTTGCAATTTTCCCCCCAAAATGTCAATTTTTCACATGAAAAAAATTCTGAAAATATTCTTAAAAATTTTCTAATTTTGTATAAAGATAAATGATGCAAATAATATATTGAAAATTTTTATGCATTTAAAGGCTCAGAAGAGAAAATAATGGGATGAGCTTTTCATGAAATTTCCTATGTTTATGCTACCTGGATACTTATTTATGGTGGGTAGTGTAATTTCAGCGGATTTCTTTTCTGAAGATATGTAGGATAAGATCTCATCACTGGGTTTGTATGTATATATGTGTTTGTTTGGGCTTATATATTTAAAAATGTTTTATTAATTTATGGATAAAATATTTTGGTAGTTGATAACAATTTTATGTATGGGTGTTTCACTAAGTGAGTACATGAGTTGTTATTCTAATCGGTTCTTTCGATTTCTTTAATATACACGATCAATCTCAGAAAATCCAAACGAAATTTTGTGTTATACATGTTGCAAGTTTTGAACATATTAGTAGGAATATAGAAATTGCTAACAGAAATCCCCCTCAGAAAACTTGAGTGCAATGTGAAACTCTGTTGTCGGTCATCACATCCTGTCTTCATTGGTGATTTGCCTTGCGCAAAGTTTGCTCACAATTCAACGGGAACTGCTGTTTGGGTCAAATTTGCTAGAAATAGACGATGCTTATCTGCCATTTCTTGGCTTACATTGACGATACTTCACTAATTATATGGAGGACTTAATTGTTCTTGGGATTAATATCGAGGACTTGGTCAATTTGGTGCATATAGTTTTAAAATAGTGAAATAAAGATAAGGCGTTTGAATAGTGTTGATAAAGTGTTTGCATACGGAGGTAAAAATGTTTAGGGAGCAACCATTTGAGTTTGATAGTCGCTGTCATGCCCGTTTCTCCGTCCGTATGTCGTCTGTCTATCTGCTCATATTTCCTGAACCGTTCAACAGAATTTGATATTTCACACAATTCTACATTGACCTACATTTTCCCCTCGAGTGACTTGGTTAGAAGTTTGGGGTAGCTCAGTATATGACAAAGTACTTATGCTAGAGGAACCAAATTTGCACAAGTGATTCAAAATTGGGATGCTGAGATGGACCAATGCATGGGATGAAGCATCTGACCTACTTTTGAGTGATTTTGCTTTTAAAAGCATATACTGAGGAGGGTAAATGTGCCAAAAGTACCTAAGTTGCATATTGGATGTATCTTTGATCTAACTTTCATTGAAGGACCTTGACCTACTTTTTCCACTTGAGTGATTTTGCCTTTAAAAGCCAATATTGAGCAAAGTTTAAGTGCTGTACCAAACTTGCATATTGGATGTATTTCATAAAATTACCTTGACCTACTTTTTCGCATGAGTGATTTTGCCTTTTGAAGCCATTAAGTGCCACATTTACCAAACTTGCATATTGCATGTATCTTTGACCATAATTTCATAAAATGACATTGACCTGCTTTCTCAGCTTGGTTGGTTTTGCTTTTAAAAGCCAAATTGAATATACGTAGAAATTGCTGCCACGATAACATGCTGCCACAAGGTGAGCTTAGTAATATGTATGTGATTACCTATTCTTTTGGTCTGATTGCAAAGCATTTCCGGTCTATGGATTGACGATGTCAATCTGTCCGTTCGTCCGTCTGTCTGTCGTCAACTTCTGGTTGAAGTAAAATCTAAAGAACTATATGCAGTAGAAAACATAAAACATACCTGTCAAGTCCCCTCTTTTGGAGGGAGACGCCCTCTTTTTGACCTCATCTCCCTCCTTGGCGTTTCTTCTTCGAGGGAGACCAAAATCTCCCTCCTTTTTTGCCCAATCACCCTCTTTCTCCCTCTTTTTAGCTCGCCGGGACGAAAAAGTCCGGAGAGCTAATGCCGTACCCTCGGCGTCGTCGTCGTCGTCCGTAGACAAAACTTTAAACTGGGCTATATCTTTGAACTATAAGGGGTAGGGCTTTGATATTTCACATGTAGGTACCTTGTGAAGAGACCTTTCAGTTGAGACCATGACCTTTGACCTAGTGACCTTGACCTTGGACTTTGATCTACTTTTCAAAAACTTTAACCTGGTTTCTGACAAAAACCTGTATAGGCGAGCTATGTAATCTTTGATTACCCTAGGAGTGGCATATTTACGTAAGAAGGATAACTCTAAATAGCGATATTCAGAGCATTTCATGAGAAATTGCATGACAGAATGCAAGAAAAGATAATAGAATGCAATAGATTATTGATACATGTTTCATAGTTTATAAATGTTTTGCATTGAAATGTCAGCACAATAAATTATCTGAAAATTGGTTTTGCTCAAAATTTCGCGATTCAGTAAAAATGTAGTAAAAAAAAATGGTTCACGTGCAATCTCTCTCTCTTTTCAAAAGCCAAGGAGGGAGATCGCCCTCTTTTTAAGGATTCAAAGTTGACAGGTATAAATTAATACTAGTATTACACATATCGGTTGCCCTTGACAAGATCTTATAATTTATGCCGTAACATTTGACCAAGTGAGCTTGACCCAATTAAAGATTTTGGCTCAAGTTTCTGGTTGAATCTACTACCAACTACGTCCAAGCATGTGAATCCCCCTTTTAAATAAGGCAGAAATCATCTTCGAAGATCATGAAACTTGGCAATGGTTTGTTGCCTATTTTCTGTCATCGATCAAGGTCACATTAAAAAGTAATAAAAAGAAGAAAAAAAAACGTGTAATGTTACAAAATTCATAACTTTGGATGGTCAGCAAACCATGAACCTTTTGCTAATGATTGGATATTTACGCCCAATAATGTTTTAGGTAGTGAAAAGTCAAGGTCACAACAAGGTGATATAAAAAAACAAACTTTGATGACTAGATAATTGGATGAAAGAAACAATGTTAAATTCGTTGCCATGATTCGTAATGACTTGCGTATATAAGCTCACCTGAGCCAAAGGCTCTAGTAAGCTATTGTCGTAGTGTTTCGTTCGGTGTCCGCCCGTCGTCTGTCCTTTAACTTTTCACATTTTTAACCTCCCCTCTGTTATTACTCCACAAATTTCATAAAACTTTATAGGAAGCAAGTACTCAAGAACCTCTACTAAGTTTGTGTGTTTGGAACCGATCGGTCAACAAATATGGCCGCCGAGGAATCTGATTGGCTGATACATTTTCGACTTCTCCTCTGCAACCGCTGCACAGAATTTCAAGAAACTCGATAGGAAGCAAGGACTCAAGGTCCTCTACCAAGTTTGTGTTTTTCGTACCGATCGGTCGACAAATATTGCCGTCTAGATATGTGTCCCTCACCCGGAGTGAATGTACATTAAGTCAATCCAGAGTACAAAAGACCTTCTTTATAACTTCATGCGTTACACACTCATCTAATCGGGCCTCTGTATTTGATGGACTTGTTTTTATCGTCATTTTTCAGGATAACATAAACAGCCTATCTACTTTCTGCCAAACCACTGGGTTACCGGACAAGCGGAAATGTTGTGCGTTTATGATCCGGATAACCACTCCATTTGCTACCAGCACTACAGATTACCGTCCTACCAGGTAGATTGTGTTGTCGTTGATGTTGTTTTTGTTTGTTTGTTTTGTTTTGTTTTGTTTTTTTCGTGTTTATGGCTGTGTCTGTATCTGATTATGTTTTCGATCCGACTTCGTGTGTATTCACTTTTGGGTGTTTGTGTCATTGGCTTTGTGTGAACATTTGCTGATGTTGTCTTTGTCACTTCGTCTGTATTCATACCTTTTTTTATGTCTGTGTGTGCTCCTGTTAGTGTTGCGAATTTCCTTCCTTTTTGTGGACATCCATTTCAATTTCCTCCCTCATCGATGTACAAGTATTGAACGTCCTCTATTGGTAAGAACACAATAGGCTAATATAAGAATTTTCGTGTTTGTTTGAATGTTTTTGTTTTGTGTTGTTTTTGTGTGTTGTTTTTTGTTTGTTTGTTTGTTTGTTTCTTTTTTTTTTTTTTTTTGCCTTTATCATTATTGCTTGATTCACATGTCTTTTGATCGGATAGCAAATTTCATTCATCAAATAAAACATATGAAATTATTGTTATAATATGTGTTACAAGGCAACCATGGAGTTTAATTAAAGCTTAAAACCCCAAATGAATCATCACGGCGCTGACCAAAATAAATGAATTTGTCCATCAGCATCTCCCCTGGCCTTTATCAATCCAGGCGTCAATGTGTCACTCGCCCCGTAGCAGACGACAACCCTGGACGACCAAATTCAGCAGATGAGACTCCTTGTAGCGTCAAAGTATCAAAGTGATTTGTCAGACAATAAAACAGCCCGGAGATAAATGGTAATTGTTACCCGCCTCGCTGGGCTGCTTTACTAATTCAGCTTTTGATTATCTAATGATCGATTGACAAAAATATCAAACGATGAACGAGAATGCCATTAAACTTAAAAGAAAACACATTAACTTTCTGTAGAATAAAAACATAAAAATAATGGCAAAGGAGGAGATAAGTACTGTAAACATCCTTATTTTCGCTGGGGACAAATTTCGCGATTATAGCATTGAGACATGGCGCGTGGGGGAAATATTCGCGATAAAAATGTCTTTCCCATTGTATAATGCAGCGGGGATATTGTTTCGCGAATTCCCTTGGTTCGCGAAAAACGCAAAAATTATCCCCACGCGAAAATTTCCACGTTTACAGTACTTGAATTTAGCAGGAACTTAGTATTAATATAAGTAAAGAAATGTTTCATAGGAGTGATCATAACAGATACTTCTTAAATAAACCAAAAGTCGTAAACTGCCTCGTCTACTTCTAAATTTTCATTATTTGTACCGTCAAACCTGCATAATTCGAACTATAGAGGTATATTCAATGTCGCTACAACTGAACAGGAGTGCTGGTTCAATAACGTTATCCGAGTTACATCTGGATATATTTAAATTAAAAATCAGCTGATAAATATTTGTTTAAATATAGTATAATTAACTTTCTAAATGGACAGAGATGATTTCTAAGAATTTTATGCTATGCTCTTCGTTGATTTTTATCCGTCTTGATATTTGCAAAGATTGGTTTCTATGCGGCAAGACGATAATAAATATTGTCTTAATTGTATCAACTTGCTTCTAAATGTTGATGAATCCCATACAATCCAATCTAATCGACGCTTCACTTAATATGTCAAATTGCTCATATACAAACGTTTTTGTGTCTATGATCAATACCATCCCTATTCATTGGAGACGGATTAGTCCCCCTGACTAATGCTTTGCGTGTAGTTAACGGGACCGTCGGAAAATGTTATTATATTCTCGTCACCTCCGCGACCCCAACGCCTCTGAGACAGAAAGCCCAACCAATAATCCTTTTGAACGACTCTATAGCTATAATGTTAGATAACGCATCTGACGGCTAAGAAAATTGATTTTCACCCATTTGGAAAAAGTCCGTGTAAAATACAACGCGGCTATACGTCAGTACGATGAGAGGGGCTTCATTTCACGATAGGAAACTTAATTGTGGCAATAACACGGCGAGAGTGATTTGAGTAAAAGTGAATTAAGTAAAACGTGATATTGATCTTTGTCAAGATTGATATTACAGATGTACATTTCAATAGATAACGAAGAGAACATCGTCCATTATTTATTGGACTGGGACGTGTTATTTATTAGTTGTAGAAACCTCGACAAACATATTATTGACAAGAGCTTCCGTGGTAAAGAATAGCCCTAAACTCACCTCTCTCCTTCTGAATTAATCTATCTCAAGAAAGTTTGTCTCTGTGAGAATTCACTTGATTTTCGTCGATAAAAAGAAAACTGCGATGTCGCCATAAATAAAGTATTTGACCATTACGAAATCACAATGATTGGTATTAAAAGGCTTATGCATGACGGAAATATTCCGAAGTTTGAGAATAGAAATAATAGGAAGCAACTCGATGCCAAATTGATATTTCTAAACACAATTCGTATTTGACCGTCAAAGGGTCAGTGGTAGACTAGCGAAATTTACTTCTACAAAATCGCCTCACGTATTTTCATTAAAAAATGTACGGAAAGCAAGCAAACAAGGTCCTTTACCAAATTTCAATCCGATCACTCGAACAATATGGCACCAAAGATAGTGATTAACTGACACATTTTAGACTTTTCGAATTTCACAAAACCGTACTGAGATTTACTTCTATTCTATGCGACCAATCGAACAAGATTCTACCCGACCAATCGAACAAGATAACTGCCACTCGGTTTAGTTGGATATAGTATTTTTAACTTCTCAACAACCGCTGCACGAAATATCACTAAACCGTACTGAAGTTCCCCTATTGATCCGATTCTGATTCCCTGTCGAAAATTTCGACTTCACATAATTCGTCGCATAGAATTTCACTGTATTGTCTTTCCAACACAGTCAGTCAGACCAGATGACCGCGAATAATGGATTGATTCATTGACACATTTTCAAATTCCCCTCAGATTCGCAGAATAGAAATCAGTTTGTTTGATTTTTAAACGCGCATACTGATAAGCAATATTTAAAGGCGCACTTAGGTCTCTTGATTTTCAAGTGTAGCAGACGAAGGACAACTGCTTATTCTACGGCATTGGCACATGAATTGTCTGTGATCATTATACTATATAAAAAAGTCAAAAGAGGAAATTCAAGTTAATAAGAAGTGTTCTCAAAATCACTCAAAGACGCAAACTTACAGAGAATGAATTCAGATGTTGGATGTTCCAGTTGTTCCTGGAAAGACAGGATTGTCTCAGATCGACACTCCAGGCCGATCAAACATGGCGATCTTCTAGTAATGCTGGAATTTTTATTTGAATTTGAAATTCTGATCCACATAATAGAATATTATGATGTTGAGTTTGCATTGAGTTAGTTTTATTGTTAGCTTCGTTATCATGAAAACAATCCTTTAGTTTCTATCCTCTATATTAGAGGCTTCTGCATTCCCTGTTTACGATGAGTGGGTCAAACATGGGTTTAAAAAAGGCGTCCTTTTTGGAATTTTTTAAAAGAACAACTTTTTGCATATTTTAACTATTTTTCGTGGTTGAAAATCCATTGGCAAATGCATTGTCTCGTTCAAAACTTTATTTAATTTGGTCACCATGGCAGCATTCAGCTTGAAGGTATGCATGTATATATATTTTTTGATACAATAGATTTTTAATATTTCATTACAAAGTATCGTATCCATGCATAATTCATGTAAACATTAAGAGATATTTCTATATAAATAAATAAGAAAAAGAAGATAATGCATTGTGTTTTCAAGGCATTTGAAACATAAGTTACCAGATTTTAACCCCCCCCCCCCCCAATATTATTTTCAACCAATATTTAGGAACCATGTGAATTTAGACTAATCATTCACATAAATATTGACGATGTTTCTTCTTTTTTTGTGTGTGTAATTTGATTTAATAAAACACGAGAATTATAATTTCGTGGTTTTTACCATCGTGTGAACTACGGTCTTCTCTCTCTCTTTTTTTTATAGTGTAATTTGATTGAATAAAACACGAGAGTTATAATTTTGGGGTTTTTACCATCGTGTGAACTACGGGGTAGATCGTACCTTTTTGTGGGGCACGAACTTTCCTTTGGGTTACACGCATTGGGTTTTTACCATACAAATACATTTTTAAAGGAATATACCCAATAGATTCTTAATTAACTTTTCAATTATCAAATCTATCGATGTCCGCAATAAATACTTGTGTCAAGTTATGAAAATATTTTTACATTTCATTTTTTTGACAGCAATTAAGTCTCATAGAACCTCAAGTCAGTGTTATGAAATGGCATAGTATGTTATAATCTGTCCCTGGATAAGTTCTGTCCATCATGAATATAAAAAATGACAACAAGATTTGAATAAAAGGCAGAAATTAACTACTGCAGGTATTATTTTATTTGTCGATTGTTTCTTTTCTTTTACTTAAACCATCTAGGAGGTATTGAATTATAGTTGTCTTCATTACTTAATGGGACCTCATTTTGTTTTGTTTTGTTTTTCTTTTCGTTTGTTTGTTTGTTTTTGTTTGTTTGTTTTTGTTTTTTTTTTTCCTGTTTGCTTGATTTTTACTGATTTTGGCTTGGAACAGAGCTAATTCAACTATAAGTGCATTTTGAAAGATACATATAAGAAGATTAGAAAACAAATAGGCTGTCACAGTGGTATCCATGGGAACTAAATGTCCGACGATGGATTATTCCATTGTGTCAAAGGTGCTGTAGAACGAGTTACATAACAACAAGAACCCACTCAGACCAAAGTTTTTTTTTCACCTTTCAGTGCACGATATATACCCAATATAAAATCATGAAAATCCTAGATGTGCCGTGTCACTCGATTTTTGCCCGTACGCCTTATCATTATGAAAAACGGAATAAAGAAAAGTACAAAATGAGCCAACTAAACCAGTATGATCATCCCCGACTCCCAGTGAACTGTTTTTGACAAAGTAGCTAAATAACTCAATGGCGCCACCTACAGTGAATCGCATATACTAGTTTGCTTCACAAAGAGCGACAATTTTGCGTATTTGATGGGAATTTACAGCAATAATAGATGCAGGGTGAATGAACATTAACTTTACCTATTTGATTAATAATTTGGAAGTGTTCCAACTCTACTGTCTTGGGGAAATTTCAAACCATTTTAATGCACCAGAAACGTGTTTCGGATAGTAAATGCCGAAGAGATTTTCAGAGTGTAAGTATCATCTTCTTTTTTTATGAAAAGAATAAGTAGAGAAAGTCAGATTGATAATGGTCCAATGCAAGGATTCTAACTGGCACCCGAGTTAGTAAATAAGATGAAACCCTCAGTCGCGGGGAATGTGAGTTGAAGTTACTAGTATCCAAACAAAAAATAAATAATAGCAGTTTTAGTGAAACGAGATCCGGATTTGCTGAAATTCAGTGTCATGGATTTCCATGGAGCGTTTGGACGGACGACGTAATGCAAAGGGCCGAACGAGAAAAATAATCCAAATCATTTGTACAAAAAAAAAAAGACAAAATAGCCTCACAATGAATACTTCTCTAGCTCAACAAATATACCTTAAAAATATTAATTCATAAAGTTTTTAACGATTTTGGTAGAAATAATCATAGGAAGACATGGGGCGATGCTACGTGTTAAAAAGGACACAAAACAGAAAGCAACTTGTATTCAAAATTTTGTATTTGCAGATGTTTTAATTCAAAATAATTATGAAATGGAAAATTACGGGGTTTTTATTATAAATAATGAACAAATACATAGAAATAATGCAAATACAAATCAATAAATTGAACACAATTTGAATCATGGGTATTCAAATACGTCGAGTTGAAATATCTATAGCACTTGAACTATAGCACTACCCCGAAAACAATAGAAAAATGGATGACAAGTGCATCGTTATCTCAGTGACTACCCAATGACTTATGCCATGGTTCTAGATTTTAAATTATTCAAAATCCAGACAAGGATAGAGGATTGTAACTTATATAATAATTTTTAGTTATAAACATTATATAAATTTATATTATATTTTATTTTTTTGATTCAAAGAAACTCACTTTGAAGAAATGCGCACAGAGGCGATTTAGTCTTTGTTATCTTTTATTTATTTTCATTATATTTTTTTCTATAAGACAGAAATATAGACACGTAATGGTATCAACAATCTGTATACAAATTCCAAAGACATTTTAGAGATTCTGGTGTTTTATGCAGTAAATGGACAATTCGAACATATAATTTTTCCTTGAAATGCGGAGACGAAAACAATATTAATATAAAATTTTGAATTTTAAAAGTCATTTTACAGTCATAGTTTTTTATCATTAGTATCATTTTTTAACTTGCATTATTTTTGGCGTACATGTATGTCAGTGTTTGTCGTATTTGCTTAAAATAGAGTGGTCAAGTTTTTGTCCGTAAAAGCCGTGAAAACCAGGAAATGTATATCAAAAAGTAAAGTTCCCATATGTAAAAACAATACAGCTGAATCGTGACAAAACTAGTTTTATCATTTTTACTGTTTAGCATCTTTTAAAAAACTCACCCACGATGCATATTTCTGCATCCCTTCATCCTGGTCAAAGTGGTGAAAATATGACAAATATTTTATACAACTATTATAACAATAAAAAAAAATCCCATTAATATTTATCATGATATCTTTGGTTTCCTAGCGAATACTTACTTATTTAACAACATTTCATTTCAAACTGTCAAGTTTTTCGTAGTTTTGGAGTTTGAAGTCTTTAGCGAGCAAATATTCAGTATTCGAATATTGAAATTCGTCTAGTACTGTCTTTACCTTTCACTTTCTTGAAGGGTCACTTTTCTGCATACCAAATAGCGGCGCGCACTTGTTCGAGTTGTGTTCACTGTCTGACGTCATACTGGCCTGCATACCCTGAAGTCGGCCATACGCCGAGAACGGCTCAAAGCACGGCGTAGTGGCCTGCGCGGTGTTCATGTAGGCTATCATACGCCTCATTTCTTCCAGAGCGTTGGCCTGCATCAGTATGTAGTTTTTAGCCAGAAGGAGGGTGGCGATTTTGGAGAGTTTACGCACGGAGGGACTATGGGCGTAGGGTATCACTGACCTCAACTCGTCCAGGGCGTCGTTTAGGTCGTGCATGCGTCTGCGTTCCCTGGCGTTAATGTTCAGGCGTACCACCTTTTCGCCTTTGTTTCTTTTATGTTTGTGCTTGGACTCCAACTCGTGTTCACCGTACGCCTCCTGTAAGCCGTCACATTGATGGCGGTACCCGTCTGAGAGGTTAGCATCACTACTGTCGTCGCTGCTGTTTCCGTCAACGTTTATATTTCTATATAAATTTTCAGAATCCTCCAGATTTTGTTTTAATTGGATATTTTCTGCACCGTAATTATCTCGTTTCCCATCACTTGCTATATCAGAATGTACAGACGGACGATAGTTTGTGGGGTAAGCTCCTCCACTGAAATTTTCGTAAGTGTTTTGGGCATTTTCGTTACTATCAGAGCCTGAATCATTCATTTTTTTAAATACGTACACTTAATTTTCAAAGTTGTTTTTTTTTTAATCCAAATGTCCAAATATAATGTTTATGAAGGTTACTTAGTCACTTTCTTAAATGTTTTCTTCTGAGATTCTGTAAATAAACCTTGTACTTGAGAGCATCTTACAAAGATATCCGTGGATTGATGCCCCTAAAAATCATATTAGTAAAATTAATTTATCGGCGAGAGTCGACGGAAGAAGCCGACCTCTGATTGGTTGTAATTCTCTTGCTCATTTAGATGGAAGCTCTGCGCAGCTGTAGCAGAATAATAACGCTGTATTGGGGTACAGAATTTGTTTCTTTTGGAGCATTTGTCGTGAGGGGAAAAAGGAGGCAGGTACTTACCGATATAAAACGCCTGATAATGCCATACCAGACATCCCTTTAAAATCAATTAATTTCCAATAAAACGAGCATTCTCGTCTTGTAACCACAGGCATTTGTGATCACAATAGAGGCTACAAGGAGGCGGACTTTAATCTTCACGGCATAATCAAATTTTATTGCTTTTATGTTGAAAGTAACTTTAAAATAAATTAAAGGGTTGATTGTTTGGCGTTTTCATACGACATATGTCATTATATTTCTTTCTGATTTTGTCATAAAAGATAAAAATGGCAAACGACCGGTAAATAGTTATTTTAGGTAATTTGGGAAACAAAATCCGTGAGTTTATGTGTAACTGAGACTGTAGATAATATGTCACTTTCATCATCCGTTTTCGTCCGAAGAATTTCTTCATGCGAAAAATTCAAAGGGTGTATGTCCATATGATTAAAAAATAAGTAAAAGAAGAAGAAAACAAACAAACAAATTCGCATGTAAGATAAATTTTGTAATTGATTAGATGATTATATGGAATAGGTAACAAAATTGATGGATAGCTTATTAAACGAAGACAACAAAGTTCTTTTCTTCTTCGTCTTCTCTTGCTTCTTCTTATTTTATTCATTGATTTTATCAATTTTAATATTTCATTATAATGTTTTATAATTATGATGAAACCTTGATTTAATCAATTGCTGCACAAAAACCACGTATTTCTTTTACAGCACAATTGTAATGCATCTCAGAAAATTCCTGCTTACCCAAAAAGAATGAGAGAAATCGAAAAAAAAAAATCGTTTTTGTTTTCTCAAATGTTATGGAAGAAAATGCAATAAGTTTAAAGAGATTACTGTTCCCATGGGTGCACTGAATGATTCGATTATCAAAATAAAGTGTTCCTTTGTTGCGAGTTTCCGCGGATTTACAAATTGTTCGCATTGTTTTCTCTTGGATCGGTCCCATCTGAGATTTGGTAATTTTCATTATGAATAAACGAGAATTCTATTCACACATTTATTGTGACATATGGCGCTTTAAGATGTTAAAGAAAGATCCAGATGACTTGGAATGGAAACATTTTACAAAACTTAATCAACTGCCTCTATACGAGGCCTCATTACGTATTCCTGGACACGACTGCATTCTGTATCAATCCATTTCTCTAACCAAAATAAGAGCAAGACAAATTTAACACTTGGAAACAACGACAGTCAAACCAAATGAAAACAAAGATTGGTTGATGAAGTGTATTGGATATATCCTCATATTTTTATTTCTTTTTTAGTCCATTGATTAGATACACAATTATATGCGAGTGATGTGATATTTATTTATTTATTTATTATTTATTTATTTATTTATTTATTTATTTATTTATTTATTTATTTATTCATTTATTTATTTATTTGATTTATCTATGAGAATTTATCTATTCATCTACTAGATATTTATTTATTTACTAAGTATCCTTATATGTATAGTATAGAATATCTAAGATAGACCAGTAATGCATGAAGAGGATATTCAGCGGCGATTTGTTTCTAATGTCAAACACTGTACACAGAATCTTCATCATCACAAAAACTAAAGATGGACAGAAAAACCAAAATATTATGACAGGTGGTGTATGGAGGGCCTTTCGGTCGGCCGAGCTAAGCCCACTTGAGCCGCCCGCTGTCACGGGAAGGCACAGAGGACCTCTCTAACATAGAGCCATCCATCAAACCGCCACACGACAGACCGCCATTCAGCCCCGTACCATCATTTCCTCCTTTATTTCCCATATTGTCATGTATGGCAGAAGTCCCTTTTTATGGTGCAAAGGACTGAAAAATAACAACTCAAGAAGGAACAGTTTCGATAAAATAAAGGAAAATGCAATTTATGTATACATGACACCTGATTTGACTTACATTAGTCCAGAGACAATATTTAAAGAATAATATGCACAATCGATACAAACAAAAAAAATGAAAAGCCAGCAGACTATTTTAAAGCTACAAATGATAAAAAAGGAGACACAAATCGCAAAAAAGGAGACAAAAATCACCAAAAAAAATCCTCAAATTTCAAATGCATGATGATTTTTTTTTTTTATTTTTTAGAAAATTCAATCCAAAATTTAGTATTGGATCATTACACATCGTCGAGTGACAGATCTGTTGTATGACCCTAGTGGTCATTCTGATATGGTCATTCATGTCAGAAATGGACTGCTCAGTGGCGGGCATAGATGAGAATGGACAAAGGAGACGTGATGACCCATGAAATACGAGTAATTGACACGACAGGGGTTTATATTCTCTAAGTGGCGGATTTGTCAGATTCATTCATTATAAATAAATTCGATCCGTTCTCTCTTGGCGCCGTCCACTATAAAATATTCAGGTTATTCTTAAACTCGTTTCCATCAATTGTACTTTAGCTCATCAGAGCTAAACAATCTTTCATGGTTGTCCGCCGATAACATTTTAGAATGTTGGTAGTATTATCATAGAGGAATTTGGGACTTTTATCATAATTTGTATTTTTCTATATTCGGACATTTATTTTTATATTCAGACATTCATTTTATCAAATTTATGACATTCGATTTTAATGTGTTTGTTTACAGAGAACTTTCTTGTTAATCTTTATTTCTTTAGATCATTTATTCTTTGGGATTAATTCAATTTTCGTTTAATTGTAAAACTGCCCTACGGTCATTATAGTTAAATCAACGTCCATCGCTCAAACCTTTACATTGCGTAATTAATCCTTCTTTAGAATTTGTATATATTCTTTACATCAAAAGGGACAGAGTGTCACGTCCACTTACGTTACCAACTGATTTGTTTGTTTTTGGTTACTAAATTAATTTACTTGTTTCTTAACTCTCAATTATATTGACTCAACATGCCATTTCATGTAATTAATCTTATAACTTGAGTTTTTAATAGAAATCTTCAGTTCGGAGGTCAGACGTTCAACTGACAACATCCGTCTCGTCTTTGTTCAAGTTGGAATTTGTTATTGTTCATTTTATATCGCATCTTGGACTTTTCAATATCCATCGTTGAAGTGTGCAATAAATCATCGAAACTCGGATTCATATCACTGACATTATCCTTTACGTCTTTATTCTTTCCTTATTCGGAGCGCTTCGGGAATACGGCCAGCGACGCGCCAACATTCCAGGCTCCATTCGCCGACTGACGACGTCGGGCGAACTTTCCGTTGTCAAGCAGACGACAACACATCGTTTTCTTCATTGTCTCTTCGTTATAATTGGTGTGAGAATCCTAAGGGTACAGTACCCGGGGCTGCTGCATATATTTTGCAGTAGTCAGATCCTAGTGCCTCAACGTCAAGCGAGTATTACCATTCCCCATGACGACTTACAACGATGGACGCAAACAGATTACGTTCATATTACGTGCAACGAAAATGCGATAAATGCGGATACGGACATTTTAACAACGTCTGTCCAGCTAGCAATAAGGTATGCTTCATTTGTCACAAAATTGGACATTTTGCAAAGACATGTACGCAACATGTGGAGAAATTATGCCATTTCACTCAGTCACGTGACGAAGTTCAGCGAAACTCCCATTAAAATCAGATAGTAGCTTTTCTCCGTAAAATCTTCGTTTTATTTAATTTCTGTTATTCATATTATTTTTAATTTGTTATGTAACGATGATTCATGACCTATTTTCAATTCTATAAGAAAACATAATGATTTTATACTGGAAAATAGAGGAAATTTCGTAGAAAGAAGGAATTTTTAAGATATGTGGGAACCGCCAAAATCAGTGATCCGAAAAAACGACGATAGCTGACTTCATGTATTTGTTATGAACTTTCAGACGCGATGCCCGGAACACGAATTATTAAACTAGAAACCTAAGAAAACGGACATTGAAGTTGCCGAAAATCGCCAAATCATGCCGTCTTCCTATGAGATTACTGTACAGCCTATGGACAGAATCTTACTAATTTTCAACTCATGTGGGAACCGCGAATTTAACACGGAAAATAAAGCTTTTTACATCAACTTCTTCAGAAAATAGCGGAGTATCATATCCGATGCCCGGAAGCCGTTTAACAATCTTAGTTTCAGTTATGCCCATATACAACAATAGTAATTTCAAATCTGGCTGCGAGCCATGACGTGATGTCAGAGTGGCATTATTTCTCCGTATGAAAAGCTAAATCATTCAAGAAAACTCAACGTGACAAACAGAGAATTCAAACTTTTTATCAAAATGTAATTTTACGGAAGGAGTTTCCTTTCGCCAATATCAGCAATGCTGCCCTTGCTCAGTGCATGGATTTACGCAGTACGTTACGAACAGAACTCAAATCCGTCAAATGTAAATTGATGAAAGTGAAGGAAACTTACGATAGAGAAGAGCAAACGCTAGCTGAGAACGTCAAAGACATAAATACAAAGAATTGTATTTTGGAACAAACAGTGCGCGATCTGCAGAATCAGTTATGCCTACGAGAAGAATCGAATAAAGTGAAAGAACAAAATTTATCAACGGAAGTGAAAAATTTGAATAAGAAAAATTCAAAATTAAATGCGGAAAATTCAAAATTAAAAGAAACGGTGAGTGACATACAAAATAAGATAAATGTGTCCAGTGTCCAGAAGGATGCAGTGTCAGCTCTCAAGGACAAAATTCAAGCACTGGAAAAGGAACGTGACATGCACAAACAATGCTGTAAGGCATTTATTAAAAACTCAAACAAGGAATTTCTCGAATTCGAGAAAAGGAATCAAGAACTTAAGCAAATGCTAGCAACGGAGATGGCACAGAGAGAAAAGTTCAAACTGTTACATGAGAAGGACCAACAACTTATTTGTGACCTTAACAATGAAATAGATGAGCTAATGCAATGTAATATGCCATATCTGCCGATGCAACATGTACAGCAACAGAGGACAATTCCGGTCCAACAGCCGAACGCCCCGTCACAACATGTTCCGTTGCCTTACGTAAACGCTCAACCCAAAAGAGGACGTCGCCGATCACGCCGTGGAACTTTTCTCTAAAACTCGGGACGAGTTTTCCCGACGGAAGGGGGATATTATCATAGAGGAATTTGGGACTTTTATCATAATTTGTATTTTTCTATATTCGGACATTTATTTTTATATTCAGACATTCATTTTATCAAATTTATGACATTCGATTTTAATGTGTTTGTTTACAGAGAACTTTCTTGTTAATCTTTATTTCTTTAGATCATTTATTCTTTGGGATTAATTCAATTTTCGTTTAATTGTAAAACTGCCCTACGGTCATTATAGTTAAATCAACGTCCATCGCTCAAACCTTACATTGCGTAATTAATCCTTCTTTAGAATTTGTATATATTCTTTACATCAAAAGGGACAGAGTGTCACGTCCACTTACGTTACCAACTGATTTGTTTGTTTTGGTTACTAAATTAATTTACTTGTTTCTTAACTCTCAATTATATTGACTCAACATGCCATTTCATGTAATTAATCTTATAACTTGAGTTTTTAATAGAAATCTTCAGTTCGGAGGTCAGACGTTCAACTGACAACATCCGTCTCGTCTTTGTTCAAGTTGGAATTTGTTATTGTTCATTTTATATCGCATCTTGGACTTTTCAATATCCATCGTTGAAGTGTGCAATAAATCATCGAAACTCGGATTCATATCACTGACATTATCCTTTACGTCTTTATTCTTCCTTATTCGGAGCGCTTCGGGAATACGGCCAGCGACGCGCCAACATTCCAGGCTCCATGTCGCCGACATGACGACGTCGGGCGAACTTTCTGTTGTCAAGCAGACGACAACACATCGTTTTCTTACATTGTCTCTTCGTTATAATTGGTGTGAGAATCCTAAGGGTACAGTACCCGGGGCTGCTGCATATATTTTGCAGTAGTCAGATCCTAGTGCCTCAACGTCAAGCGAGTATTACCATTCCCCATGACGACTTACAACGATGGACGCAAACAGATTACGTTCATATTACGTGCAACGAAAATGCGATAAATGCGGATACGGACATTTTAACAACGTCTGTCCAGCTAGCAATAAGGTATGCTTCATTTGTCACAAAATTGGACATTTTGCAAAGACATGTACGCAAAAAGCTAAATCATTCAAGAAAACTCAACGTGACAAACAGAGAATTCAAACTTTTTATCAAAATGTAATTTTACGGAAGGAGTTTCCTTTCGCCAATATCAGCAATGCTGCCCTTGCTCAGTGCATGGATTTACGCAGTACGTTACGAACAGAACTCAAATCCGTCAAATGTAAATTGATGAAAGTGAAGGAAACTTACGATAGAGAAGAGCAAACGCTAGCTGAGAACGTCAAAGACATAAATACAAAGAATTGTATTTTGGAACAAACAGTGCGCGATCTGCAGAATCAGTTATGCCTACGAGAAGAATCGAATAAAGTGAAAGAACAAAATTTATCAACGGAAGTGAAAAATTTGAATAAGAAAAATTCAAAATTAAATGCGGAAAATTCAAAATTAAAAGAAACGGTGAGTGACATACAAAATAAGATAAATGTGTCCAGTGTCCAGAAGGATGCAGTGTCAGCTCTCAAGGACAAAATTCAAGCACTGGAAAAGGAACGTGACATGCACAAACAATGCTGTGAGGCATTTATTAAAAACTCAAACAAGGAATTTCTCGAATTCGAGAAAAGGAATCAAGAACTTAAGCAAATGCTAGCAACGGAGATGGCACAGAGAGAAAAGTTCAAACTGTTACATGAGAAGGACCAACAACTTATTTGTGACCTTAACAATGAAATAGATGAGCTAATGCAATGTAATATGCCATATCACCCGATGCAACATGTACAGCAACAGAGGACAATTCCGGTCCAACAGCCGAACGCCCCGTCACAACATGTTCCGTTGCCTTACGTAAACGCTCAACCCAAAAGAGGACGTCGCCGATCACGCCGTGGAACTTTCTCTCTAAAACTCGGGACGAGTTTTCCCGACGGAAGGGGGATATTATCATAGAGGAATTTGGGACTTTTATCATAATTTGTATTTTTCTATATTCGGACATTTATTTTTATATTCAGACATTCATTTTATCAAATTTATGACATTCGATTTTAATGTGTTTGTTTACAGAGAACTTTCTTGTTAATCTTTATTTCTTTAGATCATTTATTCTTTGGGATTAATTCAATTTTCGTTTAATTGTAAAACTGCCCTACGGTCATTATAGTTAAATCAACGTCCATCGCTCAAACCTTACATTGCGTAATTAATCCTTCTTTAGAATTTGTATATATTCTTTACATCAAAAGGGACAGAGTGTCACGTCCACTTACGTTACCAACTGATTTGTTTGTTTTGGTTACTAAATTAATTTACTTGTTTCTTAACTCTCAATTATATTGACTCAACATGCCATTTCATGTAATTAATCTTATAACTTGAGTTTTTAATAGAAATCTTCAGTTCGGAGGTCAGACGTTCAACTGACAACATCCGTCTCGTCTTTGTTCAAGTTGGAATTTGTTATTGTTCATTTTATATCGCATCTTGGACTTTTCAATATCCATCGTTGAAGTGTGCAATAAATCATCGAAACTCGGATTCATATCACTGACATTATCCTTTACGTCTTTATTCTTTCCTTATTCGGAGCGCTTCGGGAATACGGCCAGCGACGCGCCAACATTCCAGGCTCCATTCGCCGACTGACGACGTCGGGCGAACTTTCCGTTGTCAAGCAGACGACAACACATCGTTTTCTTCATTGTCTCTTCGTTATAATTGGTGTGAGAATCCTAAGGGTACAGTACCCGGGGCTGCTGCATATATTTTGCAGTAGTCAGATCCTAGTGCCTCAACGTCAAGCGAGTATTACCATTCCCCATGACGACTTACAACGATGGATGGAAACAGATTACGTTCATACTACGTGCAACGTACAATGCGATAGATGCGGATACGGACATTTTAACAACGTCTGTCCAGCTAGCAATAAGGTATGCTTCATTTGTCACAAAATTGGACATTTTGCAAAGACATGTACGCAAAAAGCTAAATCATTCAAGAAAACTCAACGTGACAAACAGAGAATTCAAACTTTTTATCAAAATGTAATTTTACGGAAGGAGTTTCCTTTCGCCAATATCAGCAATGCTGCCCTTGCTCAGTGCATGGATTTACGCAGTACGTTACGAACAGAACTCAAATCCGTCAAATGTAAATTGATGAAAGTGAAGGAAACTTACGATAGAGAAGAGCAAACGCTAGCTGAGAACGTCAAAGACATAAATACAAAGAATTGTATTTTGGAACAAACAGTGCGCTGATCTGCAGAATCAGTTATGCCTACGAGAAGAATCGAATAAAGTGAAAGAACAAAATTTATCAACGGAAGTGAAAAATTTGAATAAGAAAAATTCAAAATTAAATTGCGGAAAATTCAAAATTAAAGAAACGGTGCGTGACATACAAAATAAGATAAATGTGTCCAGTGTCCAGAAGGATGCAGTGTCAGCTCTCAAGGACAAAATTCAAGCACTGGAAAAGGAACGTGACATGCACAAACAATGCTGTAAGGCATTTATTAAAAACTCAAACAAGGAATTTCTCGAATTCGAGAAAAGGAATCAAGAACTTAAGCAAATGCTAGCAACGGAGATGGCACAGAGAGAAAAGTTCAAACTGTTACATGAGAAGGACCAACAACTTATTTGTGACCTTAACAATGAAATAGATGAGCTAATGCAATGTAATATGCCATATCACCCGATGCAACATGTACAGCAACAGAGGACAATTCCGGTCCAACAGCCGAACGCCCCGTCACAACATGTTCCGTTGCCTTACGTAAACGCTCAACCCAAAAGAGGACGTCGCCGATCACGCCGTGGAACTTTTCTCTAAAACTCGGGACGAGTTTTCCCGACGGAAGGGGGATATTATCATAGAGGAATTTGGGACTTTTATCATAATTTGTATTTTTCTATATTCGGACATTTATTTTTATATTCAGACATTCATTTTATCAAATTTATGACATTCGATTTTAATGTGTTTGTTTACAGAGAACTTTCTTGTTAATCTTTATTTCTTTAGATCATTTATTCTTTGGGATTAATTCAATTTTCGTTTAATTGTAAAACTGCCCTACGGTCATTATAGTTAAATCAACGTCCATCGCTCAAACCTTTACATTGCGTAATTAATCCTTCTTTAGAATTTGTATATATTCTTTACATCAAAAGGGACAGAGTGTCACGTCCACTTACGTTACCAACTGATTTGTTTGTTTTGGTTACTAAATTAATTTACTTGTTTCTTAACTCTCAATTATATTGACTCAACATGCCATTTCATGTAATTAATCTTATAACTTGAGTTTTTAATAGAAATCTTCAGTTCGGAGGTCAGACGTTCAACTGACAACATCCGTCTCGTCTTTGTTCAAGTTGGAATTTGTTATTGTTCATTTTATATCGCATCTTGGACTTTTCAATATCCATCGTTGAAGTGTGCAATAAATCATCGAAACTCGGATTCATATCACTGACATTATCCTTTACGTCTTTATTCTTTCCTTATTCGGAGCGCTTCGGGAATACGGCCAGCGACGCGCCAACATTCCAGGCTCCATTCGCCGACTGACGACGTCGGGCGAACTTTCCGTTGTCAAGCAGACGACAACACACGTTTTCTACATTTTCTCTTTGTTATAGTATGATGTCAAAACAAGGTTTAACGTTCAACATTCGAATGTTGAATCACACTGCACTGCGTAGATTTTCGGATTTTTATTATTATTATAAGTCTGTCATACTGATATAGATATGTGTACATGTCACCGAGGGTGGGAATTTTAAGCAAAATCATGTCCGAACTTATAAAAAAAACACACAAAAAACCCCCAAACAAACAAAAATGTAAAAGATTCAAATGTGATCGAATTTCAAGTTAATACTCATCTGTCTATATGTTTCTGATGTTTTGGTTAAAAAAAAGGATGCGAAGCGAGATCAATATCTGTTTCTATTTAAAAAAGAAAAAAAAAAAAGAACGTTTCTTTTGGTAATTATCGTTTTCACTGCTCTGTGCCTTGGCGTAACTTTCGACACTGAGTAGTCAAAATTGTCCAATCAAATAACGAATATCAAGCTCGCTGTATATTTGGTCAAACTTTGAATTCCTCTCCATCGGGTTTGCTTTCGTTGTTTAAAAAACCAATACTGTAGAATTTGGGGGCGCCACCCGTATCGAAATACTGATGATGATAGAAATGTCTGAAATCTTTTACTACAAGCTGCCATGACAAATTTAGAAAAGTGGGAGGGCTGTACGCACATAATATGGATAACTACGCCATTTGCTACTGTCTTTTTCTGACTTTAAATTTTGAGAAAATTTCAAGTGAGAATATGGAACGCCATCGCTGTCTTATGATGATATATTTCAATATATGGTATGGTTTAATCAATATATGCGGTGGTAAGTACATTATATGCCATGGTAAGTACATTATATGCGGTGGTAAGTACAATATATGCGGTGGTTAGTACATTTTATGCGGTACTAAGTACATTATATGAGGTGCTAAGAACATTATATGCGGTGGTAAGTACATTATATGGAGTGGTAAATACATTATATGCGGTGCTAAGTACATTATATGAGGTGCTAAGAACATTATATGCGGTGGTAAGTACATTATATGGAGTGGTTATTACATTATATGCGGTGCTAAGTACATTATATGCGGTGTTAGATACATTATATGGGGTGGTATGTTCATTACATGGGGTGGTCAGTACATTATATGCGGTGCTAAGTACAATATATGGGGTGGTATGTTCATTACATGGGGTGGTTAGTACATTATATGGGGTTGTTAGTACATTATATGCAGTGCTAAGTACATTATATGCGGTGCTAAGAACATTATATGGGGTGGTGAGTACATTATATGCGGTGCTAAGTTCGTTATGTGGTGATTTCGTTATGATAAACATTCTTATGACCAAGATTAAACATTACTGAGACTCGGATCGCAGCTGCTCGTTTTTACGTTTTTGTGGCCTTTAAACACAAACATTTATCTGAGAAGATAAAATAGATACTATGTTGTTTAATTGAGTTATATTTCATTGTATTTTATTCAAAAAAGTGAAAAGATTAATCTTTGGCAACCAGTGAAATCTATTCTACAATTTCATCCCCGCCATGCAAGGGTGCGGTGGCGTAGTGGTGAAGACGCAGGACTGCAACTACCAAGGTCGCGAGTTCGATCCTGGCATTGGATACATTTTATTTTTCAAAATTTTTACAAAGTTCTTGCTTTTTTTAAAGTGAGAGGCACCATGATATCAATAGGCATTGTTTCCGTATATTGTATATGCTTTTACATATTAGAAGAGCTTTGTACAGTACAGATAAATTATGTGATATTAGTAAAGAGTAGATTAATTCTGTAACACTACGTTACTAATATATAAATTATAATTTTTATTTTAGCTTGTGATATTCAATTTACGTGATCTAAGAGAGAGAGAGAGAAAAAAAAAAAAAACAGGGTGACGTGAAAATTCTATATCATTTTTTTTATTCTAATAATTAGAATAAAAAAAATAATGATATAGAATATTTTCACGTCACCCTGTTTTAAGAATATCAATGTTATCGGCAATCTCTGAAATCCAGAAACTGAAAAAAAAAACGGTTGTATTTCTTTCTTCTCGGCCACTTATGTAGCTTTCTGGCGCGAAATACACACGGTGTAGATATAGACAAATTTATTTCCTTCCAAACGGTTAAATATTTGATCGGAACACACTATGAATAGATTGTTCCATGATATAAAAAGAAAAAGATGGCAATTATAACCTACTTTTAATATCGCTCTAGAGATGAATTTTAAAATAGTCATCCATCCCCCTTTTTTCGTTTTTGCCATTATAGTACGGACATTGTTTCCCCCCTCGCTTCAGAACCCCACTTATCCAGAAAATTTGTTTTATTAATATACACCTTTGGTGAATGTGGCATTGTAAAGCGAAGGGGGGGGGGGGGGCGCTGTTGTGTAAAAGCGTTTCCGTTTTCCATTGTTTTCTGTGTTAAAATGCTTATTTTGACCCAAATACCGGTCTCCCCCCCCCACCCCATGATAGAGCTGGGAAATATGTTGAATCCTTTTGTGTTTATGTGTCCTTTTGGGTTAATGATAAACCGAGTCTCAAAAATGTTTAATCTTGGTCATCAGAATGTTTATCATAACGAAATCACCACATAACGAACTAAGCACCGCATATAATGTACTCACCACCCCATATAATGTTCTTAGCACCGCATATAATGTACTAAGCACTGCATATAATGTACTTAGCACCGCATATAATGCACTAACCACCCCATGTAATGAACATACCACCCCATATAATGTACTTAGCACCGCATATAATGTACTTAGCACTCCATATAATGTACGTACCACCCCATATTATGTTTTTAACACCGCATGTAATGTACTAAGCACTCCATATAATGTACTTAGCACTCCATATAATGTACTTACCACCGCATATAATGTTCTAAGCACAGCATATAATGTACTTACCATCGCATATAATGTTCTTAGCACCGCATATAATGCACTAACCACCCAATGTTATGAACATACCACCCCATATAATGTACATATCACCGTATATAATGTACTTTGCACCCCATATAATGTACGTACCACCCCATATAATGTTTTTTACACCGCATGTAATGTACTAAGCACTCCATATAATGTACTTAGCACTCCATATAATGTACTTACCACCGCATATAATGTTCTTAGCACAGCATATAATGTACTTACCACCGCATATAATGTTCCTAGCACCGCATATAATGTACTTATCACCGCATATAATGTTCTTAGCACCGCATATAATGTACGTACCACCCCATATAATGTTCTTAACATCGCATATAATGTACTAAGCACTCCATATAATGTACTTAGCACCGCACATAATGTACTTACCACCGCATATAACGTACTTACCACCGCATATATTGATTAAACCATCCAATATATTGAAATATCTCATCATAAGACAGCGATGGCGTTCCATAGAGAACATGACTACTATGTTCTCACTTGAAATTTTCTCAAAATTTAAAGTCAGAAAAGACACTACTAACGTAACAGATGACCGTCTTAAGTCAGTACCGATTGCCCGTTGGCCTCTTTGGTTATGTGTAGTCTTTTGTGTTTCGTGTTTTGATGTGGTGTTTGGTGTTCCTTGTCTCTTTTGCGTCTCTTGCCATGTGGAGCTCGTAAAAAAGTTCCCCGCGAGGGGTTTGACAGTAAGTGTTTTGAATATTGTTCTCTGACATTGTCACCATAGCACTTTCTATATACATTGCATGCATTTTATATATTGTTTCATTTTCGTGCGTGAACATCGACGGCGGGTGCGGCTAACCAACAGGAGATGCTTACTCCTCCCGGGCACCTGGTTTCACCTCTAGCTTGCTAGGGGTACGTCGATGCTCAGTTTTGTGCTCTATTGTGAGCACTGTTGAGATTGTCGTCATGAATTTCTTTAACTCATTGCTGTGTATATCTGCTCTGTATTTTAACTTTTGGTGTTTCAATGATGTTTTGCTGTGGGTGCTGCGACCGAGTCTTGTTGGAGATCCCCTCCATTCTTGAAATAAAATTCAATTAACATGTCTATGAAATTCATTTGTAAAATGAATAAAAAGATTTGTAAAATGAGAGTTGGATGACAACTTACTACAATGCATGGTATTTCGCGTTTTCCAGAGCGACCGGGTTAAGTGAAATTGGACAGGTCCTTTATCAGTATTTTTTTTTAAAAGTCCTATATCAATCAAACGTTTGTGGGTGGTGCACCTAAGGATGCATACTGCAATGCACGTAAGTTTCGCGGAATAACGCGAAAAAATAACTTACTCAGCTACCACTTGAGCTCAATAGGTATCTTTTTATATGATCATTTAGGTTTTTGTTGTTTGTTGGTTGGTCCGTGTTTATTGTTTGTTTGTTTGCTTGCTTTTTTTTTTTAGTTATTTGCGTTAATCATTGTTTTTCATTTAAATTTTGGGGAATGGGCATCGTTTGAAATTGTTTATTACTTTTTGCCTTTTCTCATTTGAATACGAGGGAGGACTTCAACAAAGCGAACTTTTTAATATTTTACCGTAGTTACGGGTGTGTGTCTTCGAAATGAAAGAATGATAAAAACAAGGCTGAGAAATTATTTCCTTTTCGTCGGGAGGGGTATAGATGGGGCATTTCGATGCATTGGAAGTTGCGATGTTTGTTTTGGAAATTATATTTATTTTGCATAAATGATAACGACATCATTTGCTACTTACTTGTTTGTGTGTGGTCTTGTTTGTGTGTGGTCATCTGACAGTGAGAAGGTTGTTTTACACCACAATTGTCCGTTCTTCGAGACCTCTGGGTAATCGGAAAAGTGGGAGGGTTGCGCGCACGTAATCCAGAATAATCCTTGTCACTTTGCGTCTCTTTCTGTGCTTGTCTGCTCTGTGTTTTTGCATTGGGTGTTTTGGGGTTTTGCTGTGGGTGCTGCAACCTGGTGTTGTTGGAGATTCCCTCATTTGTTTTGCGTGGCAGATGGCCGTTCTAAGTCGGCACCACCATGATTGGTTTATGTGTTTGGTGTTTTGATGTCGTGTTTGGCGTTCCTTGTCCCTTTTGCATCTCTTGTTGTGTGTCTTTATGTTGGATCCTAACAGGAGGAATTTTAAATGTCTTCCTTGTATTTTGGAGTGTTTTGATGTGTTTTCAGTGCTGCCACTGGGTGATGCAACCACGGATCTTGTTGGAGTTATGACCCTAATATAATGGCCCTGATTTGGAAATAAAAATCTTGAATCATGGTATTTAATCTTGAATCTTGTAGTAATCGTCAATAACATAACTATTGTGCACATACTAAAGAAAATATTGAAATGCTGAAATAAAACAGTGTGGCAATCTGGGATAGCCCCTTCCTTCGGCACTGACCCAAAATTTTCCAAAAACAGGTATAATTTGGTCCTTTTCAGTAAAAATGAGCAAAATTCGCCCCTTGACACCCCCGCAACCCCCCACCCCCACCCCGGGTCAAAAAGGGCGCTGAATCCGCCACTGAAGAGGTTTTTTTTTAATTTTCATTTTTAACTCACCTGGTTGGGAGGAGAAAGGAAGACTTTTTGGAAGCATGCATTTCCCTCTAGCTTCCAGTCCAAGTTCCGAATTTTCCAACACCATCCGTACAGGAAGGTTTCGTCATTTAATTTTGCTGGACGTCTTTTTCACGTTTTTTGTTTGAAAATCGTTAGGCCATGGCAAATTATTTGTACACTTAATAAAAAAGTGAAACTGTAAGTCACAAAGTACTCATAATACTTAACATAAACGTATAACATTAACATTTCACACTGTCGACACTTTGTATGTGTCAACGCTGAACCTTTTTGGAGGAAATTCGGAAAAAATAAACTAGTAATTCTATACGAATTATGGGAGCGTTTAGCTTTTGACACGTGTATATATATGAACTCTGCCAATTACTAGAAAGACTTTAGACTGTAGCAGTTGTTTAATTTTGTGGAAATCGGCATTTAAAATTATTTTAAGTTAACTTAAAAAAAATGTAAAGGTAGGGTTTATAGTCTTGTTCACCTGAGCCTCACGCGACTTCTACAATCACCTCCTTGGCGAGACCTGTACAATCTAGTGCATTCTCAACTCCCTTCGGAGTATACAAGAAGAGCTGCAGCTTAGGCGCTAATGCTTTTCATTCACACTATATCTGTATCTGTATATCTGGATATCCCTCCTTCGTAGGAGCAACTCCACGTCGCGGAGTTAAAAACACTTAAAACTTCCAGGCACCATAAAACACTTAAAATTGTCTTTAAAAGTAAACTAAAAGATAATGTACATCGTCTGCTTGCTACAGTTCAGTTCAGTTCAGTTGGTCTGTATTAACCACCTTTAGGTAGGTGCACCTAGCAGCCGCTAGTAGGTAAGATGCGCTTCATAAAAAAATAAAATAAAAACGTTCTAAAAAGTAAGGGAAATGTGCCTCAACTGCCAGACGGTCCTCTTTTACCTCTGGAGACCTTTTCCAGTAGAAAGATCCTGCCGCTATGTACACGGTAACACAGGTATCTCGAAATTCGCTCAATATATGTTCAGTATTTAACTGCATTGAATGAACCACGTTGGCACGCGTGACGTCCATCCCTTTTGCGTGTGGGCAACTTACACATTTGATAATATCTGCTAGAGTGCAAGGCATAGCACAAACGTCTAGTATGATGTTCAATAAGCAATCTATCATGAATGTTCCTTTTAGAAAGTTCAGGTATTGTACAATGCCCTATGTCAAGAATAATTTGTAATTGTTCATCTACAGGCAATATAGACATATCAACTCCAGTCACATTGTGCACACATGCTGCAAGTTCATCATAAATGGTTCTACGTTTCACATCAAGCTTATCACATTTAAGTAGAAAATGACCCAATGTTTCTGATTCAGACCCACACAGTAAGCATGTTGGATCTACTAATGACCTATTGAAAACAGCACGGTTACTCTGTAGTATATACGTTCGAGTTGTCATTTTGATTTTGACTGAGTAACGGGACACATCACGAGTTAATGAGATACCCTGTAACCCAAGAGTAACAGACGTAACGTCCTTATTACAAGCTCGTCTCATGTGCCAGGTACCCGGTTTACTCCTGGGTGGAGAGAGTGCAACGTAGTGTAAAGTAACTTGCCCAAGGTTACAATGGTTTGCAATGATCGGCGACGGTGAGATTCCAACCCATGACCTATGGATTCGCAGTCCACTGCTCTAACCACTACATGTACGCTACCAGCACCAACAGTTACATGTAAGACTAACTCGAACTGAAGTAATTCTTGACCCAATCCCTTTTGAGATTGGCAGTGGCTCCAGATACGAACATTCATATCTTTATACCTGTGTCTCTATGTATGAACAAGTTTCAGATTGGTCTGTAACGTTCACGTGACTTGGGCCATGTGTTCATTGTAGAGAAACAGTGATTCAGATTGTGGTTGGCCATCGGCAATTTGCGAATGAAAATAGGAAATGGCTGACAATCCTTTTTAGCTGCCAAAAAGGCCAATGGAATTGCCCTGGATAGGCTGAAAAGGCCAATGAATTTACTTAAATACTCAAATAAGTCCAGGGAAAATTGTTTCATCAATAGTTGCTGACAATCAAAAAATCGTTGCTGACATGTCACTGATAGTGACAATTGATATAGTAAAAATCTCGAATTGATTGTCACTATGATTTCCATACAGAATAAGTACATGTAACAGTTTTATTGCGATCTTATGTATATTGTATTTCCTTGAAGTGAATACCGGTATTTGTTTATCACCTTGCAATGTCTGTCTTGTTGATCGTGTACATGTACTCTTCATGCTATCCCCATGTAATATAATTTTTTTTTTAAATTTTACATCACACAGGCTTGACCCCCTACCAACTTTGGAATTGTGTGGTGGTGCAATTTGCTGTGAAGTTGAGGATTCTCTGCTGACTAATATTATGCATCTTATGAGTCATTGACTGTCACAAGCTTGAAAATTTGAAAGCCTAAGATTTAGTTTTTTTTCTGACTATAATCATTTATGCAAGTTACATGTACATGTACTTGTATGACCAATATCAGATGCCTAGATTTCTCTGTATGGATTTGCTTGAGGGGTTCTATTGTACTACTAGAAAAATATTATGAGTTTGACTAATACATTAACCATACGGTATTTGGAGACCATATTTATTGGCCTTGAAGTCAACATATAATTTTTATGTTTCTAATTACAACCAAACAAGTTAAAAAATTATAAAAAATTTACTTGCGGATTATGTAAATTGAAGTAATTGTGTTTTGTATGCAAGATGGGACGACCTCAATAGGGTTTTCACTAGCAAACATCACCAGTTCAGATGCTTTATCAGAATTTCAATAGTCTACCTTTACAAGAATCTTATAATTTTGCAGACAACAGAGAGAAAAAGGGATGATGTAAATTTAAATACCAGGTATTTATATTTGACAATGACAGAAACAAGTTGCCAGCTAAATAGTTTTTTGTCCTTTTTACCGGTATGCCACTACTAGTCTACCAACCAAAGGGGCATATAGTGTTATGCTTGTCATTCTGTCTGCTGTCAATAAAAGTTATAGTGCTATCATAGTACACGTACGTATTCCTTATGATGATTCCAACATTTTTCTACCACATTAACATGTTCTAACTTTTGTGATAAACAGATTCTGCTGAGAATGAGTAAAGAGGAAAAGTCTGAAAAGGATGGGAAGGGGAAGCGAGCCAGTAACTTAACTGTAGAGCAAATACAGGAGGACAGTATCACCCAGGTAATATTATAAATTAATAAAGCCAGTAACTTAACTGTGGAGCAAATACAGGAGGACAGTATCACCCAGGTAATATTATAAATTAATAAAGCCAGTAACTTAACTGTAGAGCAAATACAGGAGGACAGTATCACCCAGGTAATATTATAAATTAATAAAGCCAGTAACTTAACTGTGGAGCAAATACAGGAGGACAGTATCACCCAGGTAATATTATAAATTAATAAAGCCAGTAACTTAACTGTAGAGCAAATACAGGAGGACAGTATCACCCAGGTAATATTATAAATTAATAAAGCCAGTAACTTAACTGTAGAGCAAATACAGGAGGACAGTATCACCCAGGTAATATTATAAATTAATAAAGCCAGTAACTTAACTGTAGAGCAAATACAGGAGGACAGTATCACCCAGGTAATATTATAAATTAATAAAGCCAGTAACTTAACTGTAGAGCAAATACAGGAGGACAGTATCACCCAGGTAATATTATAAATTAATAAAGCCAGTAACTTAACTGTAGAGCAAATACAGGAGGACAGTATCACCCAGGTAATATTATAAATTAATAAAGCCAGTAACTTAACTGTGGAGCAAATACAGGAGGACAGTATCACCCAGGTAATATTATAAATTAATAAAGCCAGTAACTTAACTGTGGAGCAAATACAGGAGGACAGTATCACCCAGGTAATATTATAAATTAATAAAGCCAGTAACTTAACTGTGGAGCAAATACAGGAGGACAGTATCACCCAGATAATATTATAAATTAATAAAGCCAGTAACTTAACTGTGGAGCAAATACAGGAGGACAGTATCACCCAGGTAATATTATAAACTAATAAAGCCAGTAACTTAACCGTGGAGCAAATACAGGAGGACAGTATCACCCAGGTAATATTATAAATTAATAAAGCCAGTAACTTAACTGTGGAGCAAATACAGGAGGACAGTATCACCCAGGTAATATTATAAATTAATGAAATGATAAATCAAAATTATTTGTTCCAGTGTCTGTCTGTGTGTCTGTATATGTCTGAACAGTCTATTGTTTGGTTTGTTTTTCTGTCTGTTATCCTGTTGTTTGCTGTTTATCCATTTGTCTGTCTTTTGCTTAGTTCACCAATAGGTAACTGTCTGTTTACAAGGAATAACATCTCTAATACATTCCGATTATAGCAGACAACAAGTATAGTGTTGCTCAGTAGAATCAATGGCAGAGTATGCACGTGAGTAGGCGTGGCTTATCTGTCCGTGAATGTGTTGGAGTATATACCATGGGCGAGCTCTATCATGACTATAGCACATGTAGGGAAAAAATCTCTAGTCATATTAGAATTTGTCATAAAAGCAATACATGTAGTACCTAGTTTGCTGGGCACTAAAACTATTGTCTCAAAGTACCTGTGTATGCAACCAATAAGTTGTCAATGATTTAATGAATGTGATGCACTATAAATACATGAAATGACATGAAATCTTATTGAAATACATGTAATTATAATAATTAGATAAACATTTGTCTGTCAGAATATGTTGCTTCAATTCAAATTGGCATAGACTGTTATTGTCATGTGTACACTGTACCTAACTGTGAGTAACATTCAGTTCAGTGTCTTTGATAATATTCAAATAAATATTAAAATGTATAACCTAATTTTTACTTGGAAATCCTTTTATGATTCCTTCAAAACATGCTCATTTCAAATGTTTTGTGGACACAACAGACTCCTGGAATGCTATACATGTACATGTAGTTTTATTCATATGTGACAAATCTCCATATTAAGATAATCTTTTCTGGTTTTATATTTATAATTTTTTTCAATCATTAGTTAGCCGTCCAGCATTGGTCTCAGGATGCCATAAACAGGGGAGTTCCCTTCTCATCAGAGGTATGGTATACATGTATTTAAAAGAACTTGTTTGCAATTGCTTAAATTCTCGAGAAAATCTTCAGAATCATAAACAGTCTTCATACAGATATAAGATATCACATACCAAGTATATTGTACCCTAACTAGACATTACCCTAAATACTACTAAAGACTGAAAGTTCATGCATTTTGTGATATTACGCATTCATGGTTTGTGTAAATAATGGAAACACGTTATTTTGACAGGTTGTGGAAAATGTTTACAAATCCGAGCTGTTTTCATCCAAGTAAGAATTATATGTTTATACACAATATAGTAAAAGTACATATGTATGTACCAGTAAATGATACCAGTAAACCTGTTCTTTTTCCACCGCATTTAAGAGGTAATGTAATTGATAATGAATCATGTGTTTTCTAGCTATTTCCTGAGTGTAATTTATTCGAGTCATGCATGTACTGGGATAAACATATATTCATAAACAATACCATTAGTCCTATCAAATATAAATTTTCTGTATTATTCCTAATAATACTGCAGTTTTCTATCACATACATTTTCACAGTACAAATTTAAAGATTATGTAATTTAAAATTTCTCAAGATACATGTTCCCAATTAAATCAAGCGTTCAGACAGTATAGATATGTAGGAATGTGTTAATCACACAGATTTAAGATATTTCCTTTTTATTTTACAGTTTCTCTCAAAGGAGAATCATGCTGCTGGAATTCAGGTAAGACTCCTTACATTTCATTTTGTCATTCACTTTCTTTGCTGCTCTGGTATGTATACTGTACGTGTACTTTTTTTAGCGCAACCAAATTGTACCGGAAACCGAGAGTTGGGTAAATTGACATATTAGGGTAATCATGAATTAGCGCTTTGACTTATTTCCCACACCAGTCTATCGGAGATTCATGAATTTATACATGTAGCATATTCTTGAATCAGCGCAGTCTTAGCAGCACTAATTCCGCTAAAATACATGTAAGTACACTTATAGTAATGTTGATGCATTTGATCTTGAAAAAAAAAAGATATGAAGTGTATTCTGTTGCATAAATGTGATAAAGTAAAAAACCCAAGTGAAAGAATATTGAAGCATGTTTCCATGTATATGCTATGATAAAGAAATGATGATATGTTTTCACAATACTCTATTTCTTTTTTATTTTTAGTCAATTCTTAGAGAATTATCTATGGCCAAATTTCAACCCAAATAAGGCAAGTATATTTGATTAGATTTCATCTTTTTATTTACTGTATGGTGACTTCTCTAAAAGTCTTGTGCACTCTTATCACTTTACTATCACTAGGGCTAATTTGTCCCTATTCCCTAAATAAAATAATTTTTTTTTTCCCAATTTAGAATTAAAAAAATTCTAATTCTCCATGCTCTTTGTTTGATATAAATTCAACCATCTATCAACAGAGAATCTTGCCTTAATAAAAGGTTAATTGAATATTCTTGAGATTTCATTTCACTAGTAAATTTCCTAATTTTGCTAAAAATGCTGCTGTTTTTTTCCCCAATTTGAAAGACCCCAGCCTCAATTCCAAAATACCCTGTAACAGTCTTGCTGTGATGGGCAGTCATTGATTATCCTTTCCAAAATGTGCTTTTGAAAGGTCCTATCTTGCTTTAAAAGATATACTTTCATAGTATATCTTGATATTTACTCATGTCAGATGCTTCCTGTTTCATCTGGGACATTTTTAGCTCACCTCGACGAAGTTGAGATGAGCTTATGCTATAACCTCGACGTCCGCGTCCCCGTCCGCGTCCGGTTAAAGTTTTTGGGGTAACTCAGTATCTGACAAAGTACTGATGTTGCAGTAACCAAACTTGCACAAGTGATTCATCTTGGGATGCTAAGGTGAACCCATGCATCGGATGCAGCATCTGACCTACATTTTCCGGTTGAATGACTTTGTCAATGTCTGGTTAAAGTTTTTGGGGTAGTTCAGTATCTAACAAAGTACTGATGCTACAGTAACCAAACTTGCACAAGTGATTCATCTTTGGATGCTGAGGTGAACCCATACATCGGATGCAGCATCTGACCTACTTTTTCCGCTTGAGTGATTTTGCCTTATAAGGCCAATATTGAGCAAAGTATAAGTGCTACATGTACCTAACTTGCATATTGGATGTATCTTTGATCAAACTTTCATAATATGACCTTGACCTACTTTTTCCACTTGAGTGATTTTGCCTTTAAAGGCTAATATTGAGCAAAGTATAAGTGCTACATGTACCAAACTTGCATATTGGATGTATCTTTAATCAAACTTTCATAAAATGACCTTGACCTACTTTTTTCGCTTGAGTGATTTTGCCTTTAAAGGCTAATATTGAGCAAAGTGTAAGTGCTACATGTACCAAACTTGCATATTGAATGTATCTTTGATCAAACTTTCATAAAATGACCTTGACCTACTTTTTTCCACTTGAGTGATTTTGCCTTTAAAGGCCAATATTGAGCAAAGTATAAGTGCTACATGTACCAAACTTACATATTGGATGTGTCTTTGATCAAATTTTCATAAAATGACCTTGACCTACTTTTTCCACTTGAGTGATTTTGCCTTTAAAGGCTAATATTGAGCAAAGTATAAGTGCTACATGTACCAAACTTGCATATTGGATGTATCTTTAATCAAACTTTCATAATATGACCTTGACCTACTTTTTCCACTTGAGTGATTTTGCCTTTAAAGGCTAATATTGAGCAAAGTATAAGTGCTACATGTACCAAACTTGCATATTGGATGTATCTTTAATCAAACTTTCATAAAATGACCTTGACCTACTTTTTTCGCTTGAGTGATTTTGCCTTTAAAGGCTAATATTGAGCAAAGTGTAAGTGCTACATGTACCAAACTTGCATATTGAATGTATCTTTGATCAAACTTTCATAAAATGACCTTGACCTACTTTTTTCCACTTGAGTGATTTTGCCTTTAAAGGCCAATATTGAGCAAAGTATAAGTGCTACATGTACCAAACTTGCATATCGGATGTATCTTTGATCAAACTTTCATGAAATGACCTTGACCTACTTTTTTTCACTTGAGTGATTTTCTTAATATACATGTACTTAGAGATATGTTTAAATTGAACTTTGCTGCCGCGAGGTGAGCTTCGTAATCTTTGATTACACTATGTTGTCAATTGATATACATGTAGTTATATTTTGTTGCATTATCATACATATATTCATTATGGTAATGATTTGTTAATTAATAGTCCATGTTTCCTTTCCAGACCAGCCATGCTCATATCATGTCCATAGCATTAATGGTCAATGAAAAGTTCAGAGAGAGAGTCCCACCCTGGGAGGTATATATTTTTCAAAGCTCCTTTTTCATCTATACAAGTGAAATTGAAATTTTCTGTGCGAATTTTTTTTCAAACTTCTGAAAATACATGTGAGATTTTGAAGTAATATGTAAATAAGTTCAGTACGTACATTTTATCTCTGGTATATTGTAGATGTAAGTATTTGTTTGAAATATAAGGCAAATCTGACTGTATTTAAAATCATTTACTTTCAGTCCTTCATGTCCAAACCAGAACATTTTTCAAAATTCTTCCATAAAATCCTGAGCACGTGTTTGGATGAAAGGACCCAACTTAGAGAGCTGTCACTTTTACTGATGTTCCTGATCCACTGTTTTAATAGCTTGGTAAACTGCTTTTATTTTTTTCTCTAACTCATCATCTTTTAATAAAAGACTTAATATAATTATTATTGAAAATGGCCTCCTAAAATCAATTTCTCTGGAAATAAGTGTATGAATCATAAAAAGAGAGATACCAGATAATTTACATGTATATATATGTAATTCAAGTTTTCCAGAGACTATGAGTTCCATTGTTGGTTGAACATTTCAGGAGGTAGATCTCATTCGTGACCAGATACAGAAACTTGTGTCATTACCGATATGGGCCAACATTTTACCAGTGAGTTTTTTTGTATATTTTTATCATTCCAGATTTATTTTATGTTTTCATCTACCCATGTCTACAAGTTCTACTCTATAAATGATTACGCAAATCAAAGGACAGATAAAAAAGGCAGGTGTTGTCTGTTTATGTAAAAAAATTGTTTTGTATAACACAGGCTTTCTACTGTTCCTACTTTTTCCTACTTTTTCCTACTTTTCCTACTTTTTTATTTTGATCCTATTTTTTCCTACTTTTTCTTCAAAACCTCCTACTATTCCTACTTTTTCATCTCAAAAGTAAAAAATTACTTGCTTCGCTTGTCATCGACATCTGATTCAAAGTTCTAAAAAAATTCGGGCTCGCTTCGCTCGCCCACTCTGTATTTTTCAGTTCAAAAATAAATCTGTCTTATTTCTCTCTGTGATTTCCTCACAGGTGAAACATTATCAGTCTACAAACATTGCTTACTATGATTTTGTGTATCATACTTACTGAAAATTGTCGCTAAAAGTGATGGAAAATTTCCTACTTCTCCCCTATTTATTCCTACTTTTTCCTACTTTTCTCCTACTTTTTTACATTGACTACTCCTACTTTTTTCCTACTTTTTCATCAAGGAAGAGTAGAAAGCCTGTATAACAACTTCTTTGAATTCACAGGGACGCAGAGAAGAACTTTTCAAAGGAAATCCAAAGTACAAGAAATTTTTCAACTTAATACGCAAAACAGATCAAAAGTTATCAGAAGAGGAGAAGAAAGTTGTTGAATCCGAAAGAAGTTTTATGTACAGGCTGATCACTAAATTCATGACACTTCTTGATACAATTCCTGAAAAAGGTAATAAAACTATACTGAGGAGAGATTTCTTTCAACTATTCTGTACCTAAAATATATGAGGATATATATTTATGTTTTCTTTAAAGACTACATGTATTTTTGGTACATGTAGCTTGAAGCTACAAAAAAGATCTTTGATCCTTTTTTCCATCAAAATTCAATAATAAATGATTTGTGAAAGTTTCATGCTTGAAGATTCTGAAAGATGCATACATGTAGCTAAAAAATATAAATCCATTAGTTGATTTGTGGTTGAGAAAGAACTCCCGATTATTAAGAGGTTTGATTTCATTATGGGCTGAAGAGACTTTACTCTTTTTCTTGCTCAACTCTTGTATGTCTCTAATGCACTGATAACTACAGTGCTAAGTACTTTCTACCAGAAACTACTTGTATGTTTAAACCGCTTGCATGTCTACTACATGTATATACATGTACATGTGTATCATTATAACATGTAATAATTGTTATTCCTCTATACTTTAAGGTGATGTCAGTATGAGTAAGATACATTACTGTGAGAGATTCTTGGAGCTGATGATTGACATAGAGGCACAGTTACCGACACGTCGATTCTTTAACGTCCTGCTTGAGGACACTCATCTAGTCGTCAAGTGTCAGCTATGTAATCTTTGTAAGAGGGATGACGGAAAACTCTTTGTTCAGGTAATGTCCTTACATCATGGCATCCTGAATGTAAAGTGCATTAGTTTTGTTGTCAATTACTGTGAAATTTGATTTTGCCCACTATTTCTTGAAAACTTTTAGTACAATTGATACTTTTCAATAGTATTTGTTGAGCAATAACTTGAAATATAAGTTATATGTTCATAGGTGCATACTGTCAAATTATACAGACAAATACTTTATTTAGATGGGGCATTTTCTGATGTTGATTTTCCAGTGACATTTCTTAGACTCAAGTACGTTGGTAATGTCATGTTTCAATTATTTTGTACATGTACATTGTATGTATTATATGAATGTATGCGCCAATGAACATATAATTCCTGTGATAAGTTAAAACTAAAGCTGTAAAGCTGTTTCCCAAGTTGAGCTGCCCGAACAGTAGCAATAGATGATACCTTTAAAGATGTAAATATAAATTTCTATTGGTATAGATAAATCCTGTTTTGATAAGATAATGTAGATCTAAAGATGAAGTTATATTAACAGCTGCTTGAAATGCTAAAGACCTACACAGAGTTTGAAATAGATGATATTTCTGGTGAGGCACTGACCATTCACAAGAGACTGGACATACACTATAACAGGGTGTTAGCACTACAGGTAATTACATGTATATACATGTACATACATGTAGATGTACATTATAACATTATAGGGTACTAGTTTTTAAGTACTTAGGTCCTTTTACCAAAAGTGTTATTTTCTACCAGATCAATGAAACAAGATGGCAAATGATTAGTTGACACAATAGACCATTTTCTGATCTTGACGGAAACTCGGAGCAATTCCGTTGTGCAGTAACAATGAAAAAGTGTGCAAAAATTGCTCACCTCAGACATTTTTCGTCATTTTGTCAACCATTATGAATTTTGGCATTAGTCTATTTTACTTCTCCATAACAGCTTTAGTTATCAGAATTTCATAAAGGAAGCAAGTGCTCAAGATCCTCTAGTCTCTACGAATAATGTGTTTTTTTTACCTTATCTATTAAAAAACTGTGATTAATTCTATTGTCTTACTTTTCTTTTCCAGAAAGTTGCTTACAGACATTTTCCTGACTTGAAGAAGTTTGCGATATCTAATGTTGCTAGTATTGACACTAGAGATAAACTGGAGAAGCACCTCAATTCCATGAGGCAAGTAATCATAATAATGAAATAGCATTATCAAGAAAAGACAAATCCTTTATATGTCAGTATGTGCTTGTAATAAGAATGTTTATTTTTTGCCATTTCATTGGATGATGAAATGTCAGCTGTCGTATCACAAATTGTGTAAAACCTGTAGTATAACATAACACCCTAGACAGTTTTGTGATTTCTTAAGCGTTGATGTGAAAGCAGTTTTAGCGAATTTTGACATTTTGTCTCCTCATAAGTCGAAGAATAAATGCGATCGAACAATCAAAATGTGTCGTTTCATATAAATAAACACATTCAATAGTTATTCCAGATTGATACAAAAAGAAGAATTACTGTAACAGAAAATCTGTTAAATTCTATGATACATGTACATGTACGGTATATGTTGTAGCAAACTGGCAATAATTCTTCATGTAATTTTGGACTTCTTACAGAATATACAAGCAGAACTAATATTTTCAGAACTAATGCTTATCCCTCATATTGTCTGTCATATATATCAGGTAACATTTTACTAGTGGCGGGCCAGGATGGTGCAATCAGTGTTTAATAAATTGCCCAATGTAATATGAGTGTTACAGTGTCTTGCAATAGTGAAATTTGGGTCTGTAAACCAATGTCGAAACCATTTTGCTGTCATCTCCATTCAAGAGTTGATGATTAATTGCAGTTTTAAAAATTGAGAAAAAACTGTACTAAATCAGTAACTTTTTTTACAGTAATGCAGATCTACACAAGCTATTAGCCCATGTCAATGAACTTCCCATGCCAGAAAGTGATGAACAGTGTATAAAGGAAACAGACTTTATGATGGAACTCCTGGTAAGTGGGTACTTAGATAAAAATTATATATGTTGTGTGAAGAACAATGCATTTTGCTTTAAGCTTAGACATATTGAAGCTTGTTGATTGCTGCTGAAGGTCTGGAAATGGTTTATAATACAGATATGATATTATGATAAACAGGTAACGAGGCATGAGAAGAGGAAGTCCCAGTTGGAGCAGGTTAACGAGTTACCACTGTACCCTACAGAGGATATTATATGGAATGAGAACATCGTACCCATGGAGTACTTTGCTGGAGATGGTATTGACTTAGATTTATTTATCCATTCCGTCACATCTGCTGCATGGAATTTTATGAAACTGTAGAGGCAGCAAGAAATGATGTTACACATGTAAAATCTGACACTAATTCATCAACTACTGTCCGTGCAGCTCACTTCAGAAATTGGAAAATTGAAGATTTGTCACATTTGTCAGAATGTTTTTCGATTAAAATTCTTATTGGGGATAGATCTCAAACTCTCATTACTAACGATGTAAATTATATGCATGTACAATCAATATTACACTCACAGTGACAGATAATGAATTTAGATGGGGATTTTTCTACATTAATTTTAGCGTGATGCCATTGATGTTCTCCATGGGCTCAATGTTAAACATCAGTGACACCACGCTAAAATTGACATAGAAAACTCCCCATCTAAATCTAGTTTCTGTCACTGTGAGCGTAGTTTTGGTGCACAAATATTTAACTTGCATCGTTAGTTACAAAAATTCGAGATCTACCCCCCTATATGAATTTCAGTTGGAAAATTTGCTGATAAGACAGAAAAATTTTAATTTTTCTAATTCCAAAGTGAGGTGTGTGGACAGTAGGACTGGTGTTAAGGGATCTGATGGGCTGAAAAATTTCCAAAGTCTTATCTGCAACTGCTTTATAGAAAGCAAGAACTCGCAGTTATATGAAGAAACTACAAAGTAGTATTTGAATTATTCACTAATTAAGATAGCTCAGAAGGCATGTAATAGGCAGACAGAATCTCACCATTGACCTTTTAAAGTACTTTATTAAAGTCTAAATCTAAAAGTAATCAGTACTCAATGTCTTCATTCAAAATTGTATCTGTCAAACCACATAGTTGAAGGATCTCTTCTTCTAAGACATATCAATCTTTAACTTCTCAACCATTGTATGAAATTGAACCAGATCTGAAAGGAATTGATCTTCAAAGTCTTCCTTGCTGAGTAATATAGACTTATTTAAGCCTCTAGAAAGGTCTTATTTATTTTACTTCTAACCATTTCAATACAATAATTTACAGAAAATTTTGCACAAGAATTTTTTTCTATATTACAGCATGTCTGGCTTTGCCAAAGTTGAATTTACAGTTTCTGACCCTTCATGATTATCTGTTACGTAACTTCCATCTTTTCCGCCTTGAATCGACCTGTAAGTATGACTTTAATCATGTTGAATATTTTGAAGATGAATTTGTGTATACTGTTCAAATGAAGTTATCCAATGAAAGATGAAAATTTTTGACTAAGGAATCTGCAGTGTGCTTGTTGGTACATATTTATTTTCTTATTTTAAGAAAATTACAAAATGTTATAATATACATTGTTCATATCCTGTAAATGTGGAAATTTTTGTGTGGGGGCAATTTTTATGCCCCCGGAATCACAGATTCGGGGGCATATAGTTTTTGGCCCGTCTGTCTGTTTGTCCGTCTGTCTGTCTGTCTGTCTGTCTGTTTGTCCATTTGTCTGTTTGTCCGAACTGAAAACTTTAACATTGGGCATAACTTTTGAATGGTAAGTGATAGGGCTTTCATATTTCACATGTGTATTCCTTGTGACAAGACCTTTCCATTGATACCAAAATTTTTGACCTCGTGACCTTGATGTTGACCTTTGACCTACTTTTCAAAAACTTTTAACATTGGGCATAACTTTTGAATGGTAAGTGATAGGGCTTTCATATTGCTCATGTGTATTCCTTGTGATAAGACCTTTCCATTGATACCAAAATTTTTGAACTCTTGACCTTGACCGTGACCTTTGACCTACTTTTCAAAAACTTTAACATTAGGCATACCTTTTGAATGGTAAGTGATAGGGCTTTCATATTGCACATGTGTATTCCTTGTGACAAGACCTTTCCATTGATACCAAAAGTTCTGACCTCATGACCTTGACCTTTGACCTACTTTTCAAAAACTTTAATATTGGGCATAACTTTTGAATAGTAAGTGATAGGGCTTTCATGTTTCGCATGTGTATTCCTTGTGACCATTTAATTGATAGCAAAAGTTTTGACTTCGTCACCTTGACTTTGACCTTTCACATACTCGACAGAAAATGGTGTTTATACTAACAAAGATGCCACCGGGGGCATTTGTGTTTCACAAACACAGGCTTTATTGCATATTTTATGAATCAAGAGTCTTCGTGAAAATTCCCCCCACCTGAAAATAATCCTGCAGTATTGTTACAAAGGCAGAAATGTTTATATCACAAATTTTTCCCCCAAGTGTATTGTCTTGATCTTATAAACGGGAAATTTTCCCCCAGCGAAAGTAACCTTATTATTTATAGTATAATTTTTGAATATTTCCTAGTAATAATAGTAGTATTGATTTATAAATTGAATCTTGAATGTATCAGTAGTTATCAGACGTGATAAAGCATATTGTTATACCCTTGTCAGTATCCCTATATAAAATCCCCATAGGAAAAATGCCTATAAATTCGAATATTTGACTAAGCGGTCAATATTTACATCAATATTGGCCCTAGGGCAACATTTCAAAAAATATTGACCGATTAGCGGTAAATCCTTTGTGACGTCACGTCATTGATGACGCTATTAGCTCTACCTATTTTTCCGCGCTCTTTCTCTTATAGATGAAAATGAACGTAAACATGTCGGGCTAATCGGTTCGTTACTGCAGTATTGATGTAAGGTATAACAAAACAATTATTGACTGGGAATTCGGGCAATATATGATTTGTTGGACCTTCAGACAAAATATATCCCTCGGCCTTCGGCCTCGGGCAATATTTTATCTTCAGGTCCAACAAATCATATATTGCCCTCATTCCCGGTCAATAATTGTATAATATTTTTTATTGAACAGATGAAATCAGACAGGACATGGAAGATGCTATCTCTCATCTCAAACCATGGTAAGTTACATGTACATGTGTCTTAAAAGCTGTTGTAATGTAAATGTATCTCATTTCAAGCAATTGTTAGTCATTGGGGATGGGCATCAGTGTTTTAAACATCTTGACTTTTACTCAAACACAAGTTTGTGTTATTTGTATAATGGATTTTTCCGCAAATTTAGTTGAATAACTAAGATATCATAAGTAAGTGGACCAATAATAATTGATAATTGATGAGCCAGTTAGCTCTTATGAGTAGTTGAACCTAGTCTTCAAATGAGCTATATAGGTCAACTTTGGCCTCTTTTTAATGAACATCTATTTTTACAATACAGGCAAGCTGAGGATGGAGGGTGTTTATTTGGTGGATGGGCCAGGATGGCACAGCCCATTGCAGCCTTTAATATTGTAGAGGTAAGAGTGAAATCAAAATATTCACCGTTGTAAATTTGGCCCACTTTTATGATATGTCAAGATTTTTATGCCAACAAATTGAACATCAAGACTTATTACTTTTGCTCTGTCTGGCTGTTTATTTGTCACCTCGAAACATGAACCTTGTACATTGTTTTTGAAAGTTGAGTTACTAAGTAATAGGGCTAAAAAATTTCAAAGTTGCATTCCGAGGGACAACACCTTACTTTTAGTACTAAGGTTTGACCTTTTGACCTTCCCAGGATTTAACTTAACATTTACACAAAAGATAGCTGCCAATGGGGGCATAGGGTTTTGGAGACATATCTTGTTTCAGATTTTGCATGAATTTGAGTTTGTTGGAATTTATTTTAAAATTGGCCAGTTGAAATTTATTTTTATTGGTATACACATTCATGTACTTTGTAGGTAGCTAAGCCATTGGTAGGTCAGTCCCATCCTGCCCAGGTCAGGGCTGATGTCACAGTCAACCTTGGTGTTAGACCTGATATCAAACATGAGTGGGAAAGTAAGTATATGTGAACAAAAGTGTGGGGTGGGGGAACTTTGAGTAATTTGATGACTTGCCTGATTAGTAGGGTCGTTTTCAAATATGGAATTTTAATTGAAATGATACTTACAATGTCAAAAGCCCAAATTGTTTAGTGATAAAACTTATTCATAGAATAGAAACAAAAATGTCTTGCTATCTGCAAGTATAATGAATATTTTTGAGATATCAAGATCAAGTGTTTAATTTCCTTTGCAAATATTCAGAACAATTTTTAGCTCTACTGGTCTCAGACCAGTCGAGCTTATGCGATCACCCTTTGTCCGGCATCCGGCCGTCTGTCCGTCTGTCTGTCTGTCTGTCTGTCTGTCTGTCTGTCCGTCTGTCCGTCTGTCCGTAAACAATTCTTGTCCGGACAACTCCTCTGAAACTGTTAGAGATAGAAAGTTAATTCTTTTTGCATTTTAGTCTAGTTGTGCACCTGACATTTAGTTTCAAGTCGCTGACCCCCAGGGTCCTAGAAAAAAGGCGTGGTCATTAAATTCTATGTAATCTTGTCCGGACAACTCCCCGAAACTGTTAGAGATAGAAAGTTAATTCTTTTTGCATTTTACTTGGTCCATGGTCTAGTTGTGCACCTGACATTTAGTTTCAGTCCCTGACCCCCAGGGTCTTATAAAATGGGCGTGGTCATTAAATTCTATGTAATCTTGTCCGGACAACTCCTCTGACACTATAAATGATGGAGACTTAATTCTTTTTACAATATGATGGGTCTGTGGTCTTGTTGTGCACCTGATATTTTGTTTGAGCCCCTGACCCCCAGGGTCTTAGAAATGGATGTGGTCATTTTTTCCTATATAACTCTATGTAACCTTGTGTTCGAACTCCTCTGACACTATAAATGATGGAGACTTAAATCTTTTTGCAATATGATGGGTCTGTGGTCTTGTTGTGCACCTGATATTTTGTTTGAGCCCCTGACCCCCAGGGTCTTAGAAATGGGTGTGGTCCTTTTCTCCTATATAACTCTATGTAATCTTGTGCTCGCAACTCCTCTGACACTATAAATGATGGAGACTTAATTCTTTTTGCAATATGATTGGTCTGTGGCATAGTTATGAACCTGACATTTAGTTTCAGTCCCTGACCCCCAGGGTCTTAGAAATGGGTGTGGTCATTTTCTCCTATATAACTCTATGTAATCTTGTGCTCACAACTCCTCTGACACTATAAATGATGGAGACTTAATTTTTTTTGCAATGTGATGGGTCTGTGGTCTAGTTGTGCACCTGATATTTTGTTTGAGCCCCTGACCCCCAGGGTCTTAGAAATGGGTGTGGTCATTTTCTCCTATATAACTGTATGTAATCTTGTGCTCACAACTCCTCTGACATTATTAATGATGGAGACTAAATTCTTATTGCAATATGATGGGTCTCTGGTCTAGTTGTGCACCTGATATTATGTTTTAGCCCCTGACCCTTAGGGTCTCAGAAATGGGTGTGGTCATTTTCTCCTATATAACTCTATGTAATCTTGTGTTGGCAACTCCTCTGACACTATAAATGATGGAGACTTAATTCTTTTTGCAATGTGATGGATCTGTGGTCTGGTTGTGCACTTGATATATTTTGTTTGAGCCCCTGACCCCCAGGGTCTTAGAAATGGGTGTGGTCATTTTCTCCTATATAACTCTATGTAATCTTGTGCTTGCAACTCCTCTGACACCATAAATGATAGAGACTTAATTCTTTTTGCAATATGATGGGTCTGTAGTCTAGTTGTGCACCTGATATTATGTTTGAGCCCCTGACCCCCAGGGTCTTAGAAATGGGTGTGGTTATTTTCTCCTATATACATGTAACTCTATATAATCTTGTACTCGCAACTCCTCTGACAATATAAATGATGGAGACTAAATTCTTTTTGCAATATGATGGGTCTGTGGTCTTGTTGTGCACCTGATATTTTGTTTGAGCCCCTGACCCCCAGGGTCTTAGAAATGGGTGTGGTCCTTTTCTCCTATATAACTCTATGTTATCTTGTGCTTGCAACTCCTCTGACACTATAAATGATGTAGAATTAATTCTTTTTGCAATGATTGGTCTGTGGCATAGTTGTGCACCTGATATTTTGTTTTAGCCCTATACCCCCAGGGTCTTTGAAAATGGGTGTGGTAATTTTTCCTATATAGTTGTGCTCTCTACTCGTTTAAAGCTATTAATGATGAGTTAATTCTTTATCCAATATTATGGATTTGTAGTCTTGATGTGTCATTGATAGTTCATTTGAGCTAGCAGCCCTTGGCCCCTTAGGATCTTGGAAAATGGGTGTGACATTCTTTTTAGAAATACTTTATCTCGGATATTATGAATTATATGAGTGCTATTATAGTTGCAGTATAATGGATATGTAGTTTTGTCATGCTACTTATAATTTGTTAGAGCGCCTGCTCCCTATGGTCTTGGTTTAAAAAAAAAAAAGAAAGTGAAATTGATGTTTTAGAAAAAACAACCAGGAGAGCTACAGTCTCGTCAGAGACTTCTGGTATTCTTACATGTACATGTATTTAATTTGTTACCTCTAGATCTGAGAAAGCATGATGTTGCCTTCCTGGTCACCTTACGTCCTACAGTTCCCATACAGTACAAATACAAACATAATGAGCCATTCATACCACAAGTTGGCCTTACATATGTCAGAGGATGTGAGATTGAAGGAATGCTGGATATGGAGGGAAAAGTTATAGAAGAAGGTCAGAAATCATACAGGAATTTTCTTCAGTTATGAATAGACCATTTTCCGATCTTGATGGAAAGCACAAAATGTCCAAGTCAACATCTTTTGGTGTTGGTTTACATTATGATGTCACTGTTTAAAGACACAATCCATTGTGACACAACATGTGACACGACATTTTTCGTCATTTTGTCCGCCATTATAAATTTTGGCAAGTGGCCTATTGAGTTTTTACATTTGAATCAAAAGTTGTTATCAAATGCATGATTCTATTCGTGTAAAGAAACATGTAGTATGTATAAAGTTTAGAAATTGAAGTTGTTTCTCTGAACAAGTCAACTTTGGAATTTTTTTTTATTTGTGTTACCGGTATTAAGTTTTTCACATTTTCTTATATTTAAATAAAATTTCGAACTGAAAGATTTAGAAAACTGATGGTTATGATCATTACATAATATTTTCAGGTCCCGAGCCCAAACCCGACTTACCTGGAGATACAAGGACATTTAGGGTGTGGCTCGACCCCAATCAATACCAACAGGATATGACTAGTACTGTAGAAGGAACAGAGGTAATCAGTAATTTGTCTCAGTCTTGATTTAGGAAGGTTGAATCTATTTGTATGGCCTCTTCATTGCCCCATTCCTTTCATCCCTCACTTAAAGAATTGTGCACAAGACACATGTAGAATGCCATCCCCCATCAACTCTTCAGCCAAAGACCTCTAGGTCCTTACATGTAGTTTACCTAATTGAGCAATAGTACAATTTTGTGTTTTAGGATGTATATGAAACTTTCAATGTAATAATGCGGAGGAAACCCAAGGAGAATAACTTTAAGGCAGTATTGGAAACAATACGTGACTTGATGAATACAGAGTTTGTTGTACCGGACTGGTTACATGACCTTATACTAGGCTATGGACAGCCTGATGCAGCACATTATTCCAAGTAAGTTTTATCTACAATTTTAGGGAAAAAGACCAGAACCTTAAACTATGAGAAAGCCTTTAATTGCCATTTTTAAATGGAGTCAAACTATCTGACAATGATTTCCAAATACATGTATTGACTGGAGAGATGCTTGCAAATTTTTCCTCAAAAAATGTTTCTCAAGATCCCCCCCCCCCCCCCCAAAAAAAAATTGTATCTATAATTTTTCTGATACACTTTACTTAAAATGTACATCTGTTCTTTATAGGATGGATAACCAGATTATAACATTGGATTGGAACGATACATTTTTGTCTATAGACCATTTGAGGGCCAGCTTTCCTGACCATGAGATAGAGGTCACCTCTGATGATACATCAAAACACATACCACCATTCAGGTCAGTAACTCATAGATAGCCTCATACATGTATGTAGTTCATTTTCATCGAACTGAACAATAAACCATTTAGTACTTGTGGATTATTTAGTAATTAACCTCAGGAGGATATTAAACTGATAGATACTTTAAATATGAATTGTTCCATTTATAGCATTTCCTTGGTTTCAACCTTTTCACAAGATTACATTACTTACAGAATAACATTTGGCCAGAGTCAGCAGCCAAGTATGAAGAGGAAGGACCCAGAATCTGACCCAGTAGACAGACCACGTGCCATAGTCCAACCACATGTTATACCAAATAGGGGACCCTACCCTTACAACCAACCAAAAAAGTAAGCTACAATCCAAACATGTCATACTAAAAGGGGATTAAGTTCTTTATCGTTCAGTAGTCATAAATGAAGATGTGTTTTGTTAAAAAAAACTTTAACCCCAATTTTCTTTTTGATGTACATGTATTTATTTATGTTCTCACAAGAGTTAGCCTATGTTTCATAAAATCATCTCGTGAGTCTCAAATACGTGTACCTACATGTACATACATTTTATTTAGTATACTTAGTAACTTATTTGTTTACTTACAATTATGATTAATTGTTTACATTTTGTAAATCTTAAAGTTATTCTGATTATGTTAACCTGTTTCCTGTGAACTTGTAGGAATGCGATTCCCTTCACACCCACCCAGATAGAGGCCATACGGGCCGGGATGCAGCCTGGTCTAACCATGGTGGTCGGGCCACCTGGTACCGGTAAAACTGACGTAGCTGTACAAATCATCTCAAACTTATACCATAACTTCCCAGAACAGAGAACTCTCATTGTCACACACTCAAACCAGGTAACTATTACTGCCTGTTTTACTACACCATGAAGACAACACTCCCATAATTCACTCTTAGGATCATGCAAAAATTTTGAAAAAAAAATCACGTCACTTTGCATTTTCGATATTTGTCTGAGGTTTGAAGCTTATTAGTTGAGGTAAAAAACATTGTGACGTCACAGAAATTGGCGTCACAAGAATTGTCTTGACGTCACAAGAATTGTTTCATGTAATCAGAAGAATTGTTTCACAAGAATTGTTTCACAAGAATTGTTTCACACGAATTGTTTCATCACAAGAATTGTTTCATGTAAAAAACATTGTGACGTCACAAAAATTGGCATCACAAGAATTGTCTTGACGTCACAAGAATTATTTCATGTAATCAGAAGAATTGTTTCACAAGAATTGTTTCATGAATTGTTTCACAAGAATTGTTTCACAAGAATTGTTTCATCACAAGAATTGTTTCATGTAAAAAACATTGTGACGTCACAAAAATTGGCATCACAAGAATTGTCTTGACGTCACAAGAATTGTTTCATGTAATCAGAAAGGTAAAGGTAAATTCATTTGCTTGACTTATTTTATAACTTCACGTCAATGACTTACAAAGTTACATGTATGATGGCTATCGTGCTACATTGTATTTATTGCCGATCAATACAGTTTTGAAGCTGCAGAGCATGTTTGTTTTTTACAAAAGCTGTTCTTCACCATTTGAAATGTGATGTTTTCAGGCATTGAACCAGTTATTTGAGAAGATCATGGCACTCGACATTGATGAGCGACATTTATTACGACTCGGTCATGGTGAGGAAGCATTGGAGACAGAGAAAGATTTCAGCAGGTAGAAATGACTCAGTTCTGAGTTAACATACATGTACATGTATTAATCTATTGGAAGTTTACTTGAAATTCAATTAGAGCTTAAAGATTTTGTTTCAAAATCTGGTGCTCCTTACTTAATTCTTCAAACCATAATTGACAGGAATATAAAAATTGTAGAGAATAATTGACTTTATCTATTCAATATAGATACGGAAGAGTAAATTTTGTGCTGGCACAGAGATTGGAGTTATTGGAGGAAGTAGGACGATTACAGAACAGCCTTAACGTTCCAGGTGACATGTCATATACTTGTGAGACGGCTGGCTATTTCTACCTGTATCAGGTAACTTTCTTGACTAAATACATGTAATCAGAGCATTTTGATTACGTTGTACAGATGAAATCGTACGTGTTGTTTTTTCCTTGTGAGAAAAAAACTACATGGATATATGTAATTGCTCTAAAGTCAGTGATAAGCAAGTATATCAATCTGAAAGACCCTTTGCATAAATACACAGTGTACATGTACATGTAGCTGTGCATGTGGAGTTTTATATAAATGATTTTAAAAAATCATGGGAATTAAGTTCAATTTCTCCCCAACTTAAAGCTTACAAGTGCCATTATTTACTTTGTCTATGTACTTATAGGTGCTGGCTAGATGGGAAGAATTTCAGAGTAAATTACGCCAACAAAAGGTAAGAAAATGATTATCTCATTTCCAGTAAATTAAAATTTCAATTCATTTTCAGTTATTCCATTGTACTTGAAGACATTTAAAACACTGAAATAGATGTAAAACTATCACTCTTTCCTTTTATAAATTATAGGAAAAAAGAGCAGAGACGATACAAAGAGAGTTTCCGTTCACCAAGTTCTTTGACAATGCACCTCAGCCACTGTTCAAAGGAGAATCGTATGCTGGTGATATGGACATTGCTGAGGGGTGCTTCAGGCACATTAAGAAAATTTTCACACAAATAGAGGTGAGATCTTGAAGTTTGTCTGTGCAATTAATTGATCTTATTTGATATGGGAAACTCATTCTCTCTCCCTGCTTAAATTCTTGGAGCCTGTTTTACAATATTTCAGTTACATGGTAATCTTACGACATACATGATTTTCTATTACGTTAATAATGCAACAAAGGAATTAAAAGAATGCTACTAAGATAGTAGATTTTGAAAAAAAAATGAGCAGAAAAAACAAACGATGAAAGTAAAGAAAAATTTTCTTATTTACATGTATATTCGTATGAATTTTGTTAAATGTTTATTTTATAGGAGTTTCGAGCATTTGAGTTGCTTCGTAGTGGATCGGACAGAGCAGAGTATCTACTTATAAAGGAAGCTAAGATTATTGCCATGACGTGTACACATGCTGCTCTCAAACGTAGGGATCTGGTCTCTTTGGGATTTAAGGTAAAATTTTGTTCATGAATTTTTTTTATCATTAATTGAAAATTTCATTTGTCTTTTATTCTAACTTATTATATACATGTACATATCATATTCAGTTAAAATCCATGATCTCTTATTTCTTTTTCAGTTTGATAATATTTTGATGGAAGAATCAGCACAGATCCTTGAGATAGAAACCTTCATTCCATTACTGTTACAGGTAAGATGAGAGTTATACTTTACTATATTTGTAATAATTGCTTGATCTCCTATGCTCCACCCTGTCAGCAGACTTGTACTTTGTGATGTTAACAATGTAATTATATGATCTGTCTGGACTTTGTGATGTCCCAATTACATGACCTGTCTGGACTTTGTGATGTCACCATTATATGACCTGTCTGGACATTGTTGGGCCTTTGATTATGATGTCATAATGTAAAAGTCAGCCAGAGTGTGTTATGCCGGACATTTTGCCAACTAGTGATTAATAGTATACAATGCAGGGGTCTAGAATTCCCATTTTCCGTGGCAAGTGAAAAGTTAGGTTGGAAAAGTGGAAAGCAAGTGTTAATATGCTCGTGGGCAAGTCGACTTATGGAATGTTTTCATCGTCTTAATTCAGATTTCTTTCTTATCTCGTAATTCTATGAAAGGGTTTTATTTTATTCTGTGGAATTATGCACTCGATTTTCTAAATATTTACCACATTTTAACATGGCCTTTAAAATAAGTTGCAGTATAACTGTATACGACTCATCCTTCTCAACATAAAATTTCTCATGAGCAAGCTATTTTTAGGGTTGGGCAAGTAAATTTTATGTCCCGTGTTGCCCATGACAAGTAGATTTTGAAAAAAATTCTAGACCCCTGCAATGTACATAGACTTGATACCATTTCTCATCAAGTAATTAACAACAACTTTAGTAGTATAATTCAAAAAGAATTGTTTGTTGAGCGCTATGATGTTAAGTGTGTTTGGATATTTTACCTTAATATAGAATCCAGAGGACAACATAAACCGTTTGAAGCGTTGGATCATGATAGGAGATCACCATCAGCTTCCTCCCGTCATTAAGAACATGGCATTCCAAAAGTTCTCTAATATGGAACAGTCACTGTTCACTCGGCTTGTTCGCCTGGGTGTTCCAACTGTAGATCTAGATGCTCAGGGAAGGGCTCGAGCAAGGTAGGTGATTTTACAGGGTTAGGCATTGGCTTCTGAGCATGGGATTAATTTCATTTACAATCAAAGACAAGAGAGGAGCAGACTGTTGTCTCTGAAACCATGTTGATCAAATTTAGTAATTATTGGAAATAATTTTAACATTAGAGGTACATTTGGCTGAGTTATAGATGGTTACCTATTCAGTGCCTATTCATAATCTCTAAAACGTGTTCAGAGGAAACAAGGATGTGAATTGAAAAAAAAAACACAAAAAAAACCCCGAGAAGTTCCTCTACATTGTAGCATAGATTAAATAGCATGTATGAAGAAAATGATATTCACTTAGTTGTTAGAAACATCTACAATATTTTCCAGGTCGTACAAAAATGCTTGATTTGATCAGTTGTCCTCTTCAAATGACTTTTTTAAAAGACTTTGAGCAAGCAAGCTGCGTAGTTTTAATTCAGTCACTTGTAAATTTGGAAAACAACATTTGTAAATAAATTAATTTTCGTTCAATATTATTAAAATGTGACGTATGGTATTTGTGAGATGAAAAAAAAAATATTAACACATGCTCAAATTCTTATTTCAATCAATATTCTCATTGAAGCATTGCAAATTTATACAACTGGAGGTATAAAAAGCTAGGAAATTTATCGCATGTTCTTGTGGAGCAAGAGTATAGGGTGGCCAATCCAGGATTCGTGTTTGACTTCCAACTTATTGACGTTCAAAATTTTAACGGAGTTGGAGAATCGGAACCTAATCCGTATTTCTATCAGAATCTTGCGGAGGCAGAATACGTTGTGGCTATGTTTATGTACATGAGACTGCTGGGATATCCAGCGGAGAAGATATCGATTCTCACAACATATAATGGACAGAAACACTTGATACGTGATGTGATTCATCAGAGATGTGGGAAAAACCCGTTCATTGGAAGACCAAGTAAAGTAAGTGCTCATCACAATCAAGATTTATCTCATACCTGCAAATATGTCACAGAGCAAATCCTTGAAAAACAAATATGAAAATTCATGGTACAGATCACTCGTCGGCTGTATCACAAATCAGTTGAATTGGCATTTTCTGTTGTTATCCCATTTCTTTGTTATTTTCTGTTTTGCGTCCTCATGCTGGTGGGTTTTGAGCAAAAAGTCATAAAACAAAACAAAATTAAAATAATTAAATCTTTTGCAAATTAAATGTATTTTCTAGACAATATTAAAGAGAAATTGTTCAGTTTTTGTATTTCATGTAAAAATGTATAAGTACTGCTATAATTCAAGACATTGCAGTATTTATCCTTCATTTGTTGACTAACAAATGAAGAATGTTTCTGTAGGATTTCACAAAGTCACATTATATAAAATTGCAACTTTGTTTTGTATGCTTATTTGTTTTTCTCCCTGGTTGGCTGGTGGCTTTCTCAATTTCGAAAGGATGCAAAACAGAATAAAAACAAGAAATGGCCTTACCTTGTTATGATCTCATGATTTTGCACAGAAAGCAGGTTCCATTTTTGTCGAATTTCAATGTGATTATACAGTACGATTGAAGAAAATATTCAGAGTCTGCCATTAACGAATGGTTGCGTGCAAGGGGGTCTCAAAATCTTGCAAAGCTCAAGGTTTTACATGATTTTGAGACTTCTTGCTTTAATGATGTATTTTGTGTTAGACAATGTGTCCATTGTTGTTTGAATGGAAAGTGTAGCTAGACCTTTATTACGTTTTACCTTTATTTAATAAATACCACTTAATGTTATTACAGGTAACAACAGTGGACAGGTACCAAGGACAGCAGAATGATTATATACTATTGTCGTTAGTAAGGACCAAAGCTGTAGGCCATCTTAGGTTTGTATTATTAGAATTTAGTCATATTGGTTATGTGTTAAATTAATAGGAAACTGACTCATTATCTTACTTCAATTGCTATAAGTACACATCAGAATTTAGATGTTATTTGATATTTTGAGTGAGTGATTCAGAGAGAACAAATTTTCTTTTCACGACTAACTATAAAATTTTATATATTTAGGGACGTGAGAAGGTTGGTAGTAGCTATGTCCAGAGCTCGTCTTGGCCTGTACGTCTTCGCTCGAGTCTCACTGTTCAGTAACTGCTTTGAACTAACACCAACATTTAACAAGGTTTGCATTCTTTCGTTATTCCTTATAAACATTTGTAACCATATCTTTATTATACACATTCTAATGTTCTCTATGTTTTCCAAGGGAAAGAGACTTGAAAACTGTATCTTAAGTTCATGTGAATATTTTCTATTAGAAAGGAATGAATTTGAAGGTACATGTATAATATTGTATATGTTGTATTGATTGCTTATCAGTTTGCAATTATGTTACAGCTTATGACCCGACCATTACAAATGCACATAATACCATCTGAAAGCTACGCTACAAAAGGCAAAAGAAAGGTATATTAATATTTTCTTTCATTCTATGTAATTGGTGATTTTTTTTTACTGTGGGCTGAGAATTTTCCAGTGTAAGGATATGAATGGAAAAAAATATTTATTTTGACCTGTTTTGATACCTTTAGTAAACTAAAAAAAGAGTTGATGTACATGTACGTTATAAGTACTTAGTAAACATGTAATACTGAGTTTGATTTTCAATTGTACTTAACCATTTCTTGTACTTTTGAGCAGCTGATTGATCAAGTTACAGAGAAAGTAGTGATTATTAAGGACATGCCAGACTTTGCCCAGTTTGTGTTTGATTTGTACAACTCCAGAATCTCTCAGCTGATGGCGGATCACAATGCCGGAGGAGAGGTGAGGCTCATATACTGATATTCACTGTATATCCGTAATGTGTCATTCAATATGTTTTTACTTCAATAATCATAGAGACATGCAGATATACATTGTACATGTACATGATACAAGTACAAAAATGAATAAGGAATAAAACCATATAATGATGTAACTGTCTTTGTGTTACATTGGTTATTTCGAATTATTTATTTCTTATAGAATAGATCCAGTAATCCAGGCAAACTTCAAATTTTATTGCCGGAGTTTTTATTTATAGACATCTTTATCTTTAATTTTAGGTACACGTGAGAGAGTTATCTCGTCCTCCTAGGCGATACTAAATCTCCATCGGACATCGAGAAACAGCAAGGACATTGTCATGCTCATATCAGAAAGTTTCAACGAAAATGCTGAAAAGTACAAAGAATGCTTGGGATAGCAGATATCTGTGTAAACTGAACAGTGGAATAGATTCACATAATGTTTACAGAAAGATATCTGATCTCCTGATCAGTGCAAGGATAGCAACATGTGAATGTATTATTAGATGTGAAATGTTTTGTTATATTAAAACACAGTTTTTAATGAGACATAAATGTTAAGAAGTGTAAAGAAAACTTGATGTGGATGACTGTTTAGGAAAGTGCAACTTGTGGCAATATTCATACATGTAAAAGCTATGTGTATCTACATTTTTATGATTTTCTTATCTGTTAAGATGAACAGTATCAAATAGCTGTCAACAGCATCATTTGTATATTTATCATGAAATATCATGTCATTATAATCTTTTCTTCAACACAAGGAATTATTAATTAAAATAAAATGAAACAAAGAAACAACCAGAGTGTTTTTTATCGATTTTTTTTTTTAATTTTCAAGCTCCCAGAATCAAAGAAAGGGGGCATATTATTTTCATGTTGCCTGCAACGCAAGAGCAACTTATGGGGATCATTCTGTCAAACATTCGTCTGTCTGGTGGTCACACTTTCACATACCTATATATGGCTATAACTTGATTTATGCTACCATCAAACTTGCAGGGATGGTCAAGCATAATGCTACCTCCAAGGTCTAGGTCATATATTTAGGTCAAACATGCCTGTTCTTGAACAGATCTGTTTTTGATCTGTCAGTAAGACCAACTACAAGGTCTAGGTCAATTCAACTGAAATGCTGATACAGTTGGCGTAACTTTAGAAAGTGAAAGTGTCATATTTTACATGAGTATTGCTTGTGTAAAAATCTTTTTTTTTTTTAGTTTGTGATAGTGATCTTGGAATTAAGCAGTATCTCTATGTTGTTTAGGGGCATCAGTATTTGACAAACAAATATTGTAATCATTTGAATTTGATTGCACTTGGATCAATTTGAGGCTTGTAACTGTAGCATTACAGTATGAGCAGCCTGCTTTGCTAGGCAAAGTTGACAAAAGTTACAGAGTGAACCGACATTGTGCATATTGTTAGATACTAGTAAATCTCTCCTCACTTCAACGGTTTAATCCCGATTGTCCCACATTTGGAAAAAATCATATCCCGATTGTCCTACATTTTTAAACAAACACATGCATAATGATAATACAAACATTCAGGTTATAGTCTATTTTATTGTTGTAATTTTTTTGTTACACTTTTGAAAATGATATTAATATGATTAAATACCGATACATTCTTTATTATTACTCATAAAGGACAACCCCCCTCCCTTGTTAACTTTTTTCTGGCTAAATCTTCTTTTATAACACTTTTATATGGACATACATTTACTCTTTATATTTTCATGAATAAGCCTAATATTTTCTCAAAATTAGCAGTTTTTGCAAAAAATATTTCACTCCAAAGACATGGACGATCTTCATTTTTGGCACCTTTATTGATTCAATTTATAGCTATTTGATATCATGATCAGAGTTTTCTTATTTTTTTTTTTTTTTTTGCATAAGGAATTTCATTTATTATGATCATGATTACATTTTTGGTTAAGCTTCTATGTAAATCAAAAATGTAATCAGATAGTTATCATGATTACATTTTTGGTTAAGCCCCTGGGTAAATCAAAAATGTAATCATGATAGTAGAGTATGGGACAACTACTGAAAATATTAAATATGAATCTACTATCGATAAATACAATCTAAGACTTATGGATTCTAAAGGATTAGTTTCGTATGCCTTATTTCCTAGATTTCATACGTGATCAAGATTTATAATTATAGCTCAGAAATTGCACATTTCAACTGAAATAGCATATACATGTATCTGTACAGAACATTAGTATCGAAACGTATGCAATATAGAGATGAAAAGGTCTTTATGTCAATGAAAAGAGGAGTCATACTGTTGTCACGTTACGTTCCAGCAACAATTTAGGCATTTTCATTTTCAAATAGATTAGTATGACAAATATGGATATTTATTTCATTTATTTTCTAAAAATCCATTAATTATTATAAATAACAATGAACACTCTATATCCACAAATTTTCGGCCACTCGGCCTTTATCAAGTGGAAAAGCACGAATACAAAAGAATTCTACGTAATATCCATAACTGCTGGTAAACAAAGCCCAGCGTAAAATGAACAAGGTATGACGTCACACATAACAATCAACAATGCGTAAAGCGCCAAAACGACGTTACATAAAACCGCTAAAACTGCGTACCGTTATCGAACGTAAATAAGTTAGAAAAGAGTTCATTTAAGTTGTACCGTTAATAAAATTATAAGATTTATGATTAACAAATAGAAATTCAGAAGGTTAGAGACTGGCACGTCCCCCACCGTCGTCCTTTCTAACATCTACAAAACTAGTAAGTCATATCAAATTAAGTGACAAGATACATGTATGAACTATGAATATGAAAACTAGACTAGATCCAAATATATAGAAAAACGGTAATAGAACAAATAAATAAATAACTAAATAAACGAAACAATAAACAAATAAAATGAACTCTTTTCTAAAATATTTACGTTCGATAACGGTACGCAGTTTTAGCGGTTTTATGTAACGTCGTTTTGGCGCTTTACGCATAGTTGATTGTAGAAGGTTAGAGACTGGCACGTCCCCCACCGTCGTCCTTTCTAACATCTACAAAACTAGTAAGTCATATCAACTTAAGTGACAAGATACATGTATGAACTATGAATATGAAAACTAGACTAGATCCAAATATATAGAAAAACGGTAATAGAACAAATAAATAAATAACTAAATAAACGAAACAATAAACAACTTAAATGAACTCTTTTCTAACTTATTTACGTTCGATAACGGTACGCAGTTTTAGCGGTTTTATGTAACGTCGTTTTGGCGCTTTACGCATTGTTGATTGTTATGTGTGACGTCATACCTTGTTCATTTTACGCTGGGCTTTGTTTACCAGCAGTTATGAATATTACGTAGAATTCTTTTGTATTCGTGCTTTTCCACTTGATAAAGGCCGAGTGGCCGAAAATTTGTGGATATAGAGTGTTCATTGTTATTTATTATATTAAACTTCCCTACGGAGGACACTACTTCATTCTCATTAATTATTAGTTTTCATAGGAATGTGACAATTCGGACAATTGTCAGACACCTTCATATAAGATTTTATGTTATTTCGTAATTGTCATTGATTGCATCTTCATCCTTTCACATTTTTTAACAATCACATGCAAAACCTCAAAATTAAAAAAGATTCAAAAAGAAGTACATGTATAGTCATGAGCTATTCTAGTGTCAGAACGGTTTCCGGACAGACGTCGTCCTTTTGAAGTAATTTGAAGAAACTTATTTTCAAAACTCTGTGACAATTTTGAAGTATTTCAAAAATGTTGCATCTAAGTTGCTTAATCACACCGCCTTTTGACCCCTCTCGCCCCTTTGAATTTGTCAATATTAAAATATATGTTCTATAGTACCAATTTTATTGAACTAGACACATGTTTTGGATATTGAATCCTCGTCAGTAGCACTTCATGTCAAACAGTTTAAATAAAGCCAAAGTGAATTTTCCTGGCGCCATCTACAATGTCGCGCACAAGAGGAAGTCGCCGAGAACCGTCCTTTTTTTAATCTATGTACATGATTTTTAATATCCAAAAATCATCCAGTTTTGCCTGAAATCGATATTAATTGACAGCTTTAAAATTCGGTGTCCCGAAAATGGTCAAGTAATTTGAAAAAAAAAACCTGCCAAAATATATAGGGTCACAAAAATCGGTCTACAAATCACATCTTTTAGTAGATTTCATGGGCGGATCCAGGAGTTTTAGGGGGATGGTCCTAAAGTCCGGAAAAAAATGAAAAAAAGAAATAAATAAACAAAAGCACACCAGAAAGTACAAAACATTCATGCCGTTAATTAAGAAATCATGAATCAGACTTTAACCTTCATCCTTTGATCTCTGAATGAGATAATTGCCGCAATTACCTAATTAACCTGCACACCATATCCCGATTTTCCCACATTACTTTTATACCTTTTTTATGTAAATGTGGGACAATCGGGATGACACCACTTCAACAACCTATCAAATTTCTTCCAACCAGAGACTTCACAAAGAAGGACATATAAATCCTGGATCTCCTCATAGTTGCCAAAGTACATGTGAACAAGGAATTTAGGAGTTCACATGTTACAGTACAAAACACTTTGAAGATAAAAATGTAACCTGTATGGGAATTGAACTTGGAACTGCTAATTAAAAAGCTGACACTCTTATCAACTGATCCAGTTCACTACTTGTGAAATTGTTACATTACTTTAAGCATCATGCATTTTGAATCAAACAGCTCATTAACAATAGTATGGGAACTTGCATACTCTTACTGTTTGTTTTTGGTGTGTTTTTTCTTGCAGATTTTCTGTGGATATCTGAGAATACAATGTACATGTACCAGGATGAAATGGTAATTATGTATTTCATATATGGGTTTTCAAGCTACATGTATGTATGTAAAGAACACTGTAGAATACCAATAGATGAGCTGGGTCCTCCAATTTACTCACACAAACGACCATATTTTATATATTAAAGCAATTGAGAAGATTAAGATTCTCATTAACAGGGAAATAAATAGTCTTTCTTTCTGTCTGTCTGTGGAAGTCCTTCCCCAGTTTTAAATATTTTTTTATCATTCAAAATATGAAAAACCAGCAGAAAATTCCAGGCTAAGTATACATGATATGTAACTTCTTAATTTGAATTCTTTTGTCAATGGTGTATCTTGGTCTAAATGTAAAGGATTCTGCCTCTGGCAGAATTGACAAAATAAGAGATCCAGAAAAGCTTGAGAAAAAAGTGGATGCTGTATGTGACATGTTTAGCCCATTCGTTTTTTACCTTGCTTTGATTTATGTCAATGTATATATAGAACACGGACAAATTAGATTTAAGGATTTAATTTTGAGGTCAGAATGACCAAAACACGACGCGGTGTGTATTCCGGATTCGCGCGTCCGTTTTCGGTTCTTGGTAGCGGAAGTTGCAAGGCGTCCTAGTTTCTAAGGAAACGTGAGGGAACACCGAAGAGCGGGGAAAGTAACCCGCAAAATATTAGCTGAAAATGACGGATATATTGTGTCGATGGCTCAATGATGAGCTGCAAATCTCACAGAAAGTCGGTAAGTTTAATATCCGGCTATTCATGTAGAAATCAAGTCATTTGAATTGGACGAAAACACAGCAGAATAAGTCATTCAAGATCGCTCAGCTCTGCTCTGTTCATATTCTTTGTCCGGCAGTAAATTCAAAACGAAATGGCAAAATATCTGGCCAAAACTTTGATCTGACAATTGATTGATTATATTATGAATTAGGAAGTGGCTTCAGATACGAACATTCGTTCCTTTTTACCTGTGACAATCTCCACGTACGAATAAGTTTCTGATGGGTCTATAACGGTCTTCCTTCTTCCCTATTGGATCTGACTCAATGCTGAGTGACAATACTACGGCACATGGGCAGGCTAAAAGCTAAAACAGTGGCTGATCCAGCATCCCCTCTGCTAGGGGGGGATATTACTGTAAATATGAAACGGGGGCACTTGATCTCACTTCTGATGTCCTCAATATTACAAATGGATCATTATACCACTGATGGGTTCGAGTCATTTATTACATGGATGATATGACAAAGGCATGTAAATGGCAAAGGCATGTAAATGGCAAAGTCCTACAATGTATATAATAGTGATGTGACGATAGTTGCCGACTTTCGATATCGATGGTTGAAACCCCTTTGATTGTGATGAAATATTTCTTCCAGCATAATATTATTCCTTGGATATTTTATTATATATATTTTTTCCCAGGAACTTTTATTGTGTATCAAATATTCCGAAAGGAAATTTTATTATGTAATGGATCTTCCATGATCATAATAAAAGTTCTCATACCATGGAAAATATATTACATAAAAAAATTCCATCTGGATTTTTTTAATGTTTATAATATATGTTCTGATACTAGTAACATGGAAAATCTTACACAACAAAAACTCCAATAAGGATTTCACATATGTGCACAATAATTGTCATTGGAAAAATATTGTAATGAACTTATTTACAAATAGAATTCAGAGTAAGAAATAATAAATTTTTAAAATCATGTACTGTACAATGTACTGTATAGCTTGAAAATGTGATTCCACAGAATTTTTGTTCTGTAATATTTATTCCTGTAAACTAACCATGTTAATTACTGTAATCATTGACGTAAATCAGTCATTCATGTGTTTGAAGCATATACGGAAAAATAATTATACATGATACTCACATATCATATTTCTTCTGTTTTAAAGAGAAAGCAGTAATTTGGGTAAGTGAAAAAGAGCAAAACATCAACAATTTTCATAACAACGTTTCCATCTTTATAGACGGAAACGTAGTTATGAAAATTATTGATGTTTTACCCCTTTTTTTACCTAAAAGGACTGTGGAAAAAGTATAATGAACAAGGAAAAAATATTCTATAATAAAAAATCCGGGAATTTTCATTATAATAATAATTCTTCCAGAAGAAAGAAATATTATGCGGAAGAAAAGTTCGTTCACATGATTTCCAATAATCAATATTAAAATTGACAATCGATTGTTGCTCAGAGATAAAAGGTTACATTATAACCAAAACTGTTTTCGTGAAAAGAATCAAAATGACATCAAGCAATGTATACAAATTTAAAATAACAATGGTCAAGAAAAACAAATTAAATTGTTGATTTTAGTTTGAAAATGTATTTCTATGCATTTGCAGCCTATGTGTATGTTGCAAAGGCCACATCCTCAATGGTATTTCACTAATTTTGAACTTGATTTTTCAAAATCTGATAGTTCCGATGATCAATTGATAGTAAATTTCCAATAGTGCCCCGATAATCGATAGTAAAATTTGTCCGATTGCTCATCAGTAGTATATAATAGCAATAATAAATATTTGGTAACAATGTATATGAAAAATACAACATTTAATATAAATATAGATTTATTAAATTAAAACAAAATTTATACAAAAAGAAAATAATTCATCAAAATTATTTATGGATAATTGTAGCGTTTTTGTTCTATAGAGCAGTTTCTCTTGTGTGCATTGTACCTTGCGACTAACTTGTCGCGTAGTCTGTTTAGTACCCTTGGGTATTGTAATTGTTGTGTAAACAATCTACTTCTACCATTAGAAGTATACCGAGCGGTCATTTTGTTAACAGAGCAGGTCGTCTGCTCATTCTCCATCACAACACCCAGTGCTGTGAGAATCACAGTAACGTAGATCACTAAACTAAGTAAATCCAAATAATCCATGTTGAAATAAGAGTCGCAATATAAGTTCACTAATTTATTAAGTATAAGTCCAATAATAATATCTGATCATGTAATAAAATCCATATCTACACACTACGTATACAATCTACACAATTCGACTACATGTACATACTGTAACTGACTGCTACTGACTGCGACTAATGTTATAATGCGACACACTGGCCAGGTGCGCGCTACTTATATACTCTAGCGGGGCAGCTCGAAGTGAGCTGCCCCTACAACATGTTAAATGGGCAGCTCCAAATGAGCTGCCCCTCCAACCTTACATAACCAAGCGTTGTATAATCAATTAAGACAGCATTACAGGATAAATATATACATATAAACAAGACATAATCATTATTTCGTTACAACTCCCCCCTCCTAAGATTCGATCCCCTGATCGAAAAGCATAAAACAAATAATCATACATCAAACGAAAATAATAAATTAAATATCATAAATGCAAATACTACAATAAAGAAAGTCAAATGCAAAATGTCAAAGAAATGTTTATCAAACAAATGTTCGTTCGTCCATCTCTGTCTTCTGGTGACATCTCTGTACTCTGTAATCCGGAATCCTAGTCCAATATTACGGGGATTCCTGGTAACGTCCGTAATGTATATCCATTCCCGTGCGTCCATGTGACATCTATTATCCTAAGTATACTACGGGGATTTCCAGGCAACGTCCGTAATATACATGCTCTCCAATTCGTATTCAATAGAGTGCACATTCAACGAGTGCACATAAATCCTTATTATACCACGGGGATTCCAGGCAACGTCTGTGGTATACATTAATCCAACGATGCTATTACACATTTGACATAAAATCACATAAATCCAAATCATACTACGGGGATTTCGGGCTACGTCCGTAGTACGTCCATCCATCATATAACACAGAAAACATGAACACAAATAAATCAAGATATACTACGGGGACTCCAGGCAACGTCCGTAGTATGTCCATCCAACGTTGGTAATATAAAATAGAAAACAGGAGCACACATAAATCCAACTATACTACGGGGACTCCTGGTAACGTCCGTACATAGTACACATCTCTCCAACGTTGATAATGTACACTTTTCTGGATAATAGCAATACTGGTCCTCTTTTCACTCTAGGTTACACACTCTTCTGACGTTTAAAAGTAACTGGGTTATGATAATCGCAATGGCAACACGGCTGTTGATTTAATCCACCTCGAGGTCACAAAACTTTTTCGTTTCTCCATCAAAGAAGCTTCAACATCCATATTTGAATCCATGGAAATCTATTACACGATTCCAACTCATTATCAATCCTAGGAACAGGGCACTTTTCACTGACGGTCCACGCTACAAGGCGGCGGTATTCCACTCACGAGCACCATGCAACGTCCGTCTGTATCACTATTACATGGACAAGGGCTTCACTTCCCTCCCATAATGTCCTCATTTTCACATCCTATCTGAATTATAGGAACTCTGCGCAGTACTTCTTCAAATGACCTCTCGTCATTTCTCTGTTATATCCAAATTCATGACTTAAACACTGTCACATGAATTTTTACCATAAAGTTGCCTTTGAACATTTCGGCACACCACAAAATACACTTCTTTATACAACTTCGACGTCGAATTCTTCACTTAAACGGTCCACTTACACTCGGAACCGGTGCATATAGCACAATATATCACAGTACCCACTTCTGTACGTTAGTTCCTCCACTGGATTGAATACGCAATGCACAATTGCAACAAAGATCTGACCATTGCGAGGGGATTCACATAGTTTACTTTCCCGACATCGGTAACGTCGCAGGTTGCCGTTCGTATTCATTGATTGCACATTTTGTTCGTTCGTCTTACGTCCACACACTTGTCCCAGTTATATTCTAAAACGTCACATGTATCTGTTTCATATACGAATTCTGATTTTTCCATTAGGTACCAGCTTTATTTAACGTAGTTTTTTTTTCACTTCCAAAATTAGGATCGGCAAGCATCTTAATACACGTTTCATGTTAGATCGATAAGCACTTTGAAGTTGCACAAGTTCACATTGAATTAGGAAGCAACACTTTCCTTGAACTCCTGAGTACACTATGTGATCATTTGTAAATTGATCACCAAATGCTAACTTCGACACACAGAAATGATTAATGCGTTTTACGACGACTTCGAACACCAGTCAGGTTCGTTGGTGCACACCTCTCCAGTAATCTTTGAACGAACTGAATAACACAAAATTGTGCTTCTCGTGCGCCCTTTATAACTACTACTGCTTCGTTCGGTGTCGGATCAAAATTCGATTCACTATAGACTTTTTCGACACACATGTATGCTAAATCCACTAAATTCATAAATAAATTTATCACGTGTACGCAGAATTTGCACGTCACACGGAAACTCATCACTATATACACAGAACTGTACCCACAAAACGCACAGAAATTCAAATCGTTTCACAAATATCGCATTTAATGAATTAAAAAAAATATCACGCGTATTCAATTACTTTTCGGACTCTTAGATGATATCGTCACAAGCGCACATGCATCTATAGTTTTATAAATGCACATACAAATCGGCACTGAAATACTTTTTCAACATACAAACAATGGCTTATTGTTGCATATACATATCGATGCACATTGTAACGGATAAAAGTACACAAGCACAGATACATAATTCGCTACACATCGCGCACGAATGACACAAATTCACATCACATATCCGGCACAGATAACACATGTTCACACGCACGAACGTTAAAAAAATTAATCGCACACATATGAATTATCACAAAATTATACACACTATCGCGTATGGAATGGTCACAAATAAATGTCACACGCAAACAAAATCACTGAAGAAATTAAAAGCACAAATCAAAATAAAACGGTCGCGCACTTGATTAAAACACAAAACTTATGCATGTATCATATATGCAATCGCGCACTGTCACTGAAATTTGTACGGTATCATATACACATATCAATTAATATATATTTGCCGTACACAAAATAAACACGAATCGATAATTTCACTGATATGATTATAATAACGATATTTACACACAAATATTATACATACATACTTCACGGAGGAATATACAAACTAAGTCACTGAATCCACACGCAAAACACTTATCTTTTTAATACAAACTTTAAGAAAATTGTTTCACTTTTCCTCCGCAAACTTCATATCGTTTTTCCGAATCCATGTTATAGTGAGAAGCATTCCTCACATTCCACTCGCGATTTCACTTGTACTTTTCTCACAAAATGTACGTATCCAAACTCGGTGTAATCGTACACGCGAACGAATTTTGTCGATTTCTGAATATCCATTTTGAAGAATCACACACTGAAATTACGCACACTGAACGCAATTTTTTACTGTAAATCCCAAGATTAGTGTCTGAAATAAACTTCTGCAAATTTAAGAAAGATTTATATTCATATTTAGTGAATAAAAAGAGTATACTTTACCCGTGTTTAATTAAATATCCAAATTGCACAAATTAAGAATCCTGCGAATTTTCACAACACAATAAAATCCTTAAATTAATTTCACTGTCACGCGAGCTGCACCAGTTGTAGCTTTGGCTTTTATGTGTAGGTTATATCCCATGAGCTGATACAAGTTGTATCCTGTAGGTTGTATCCCACCGCTGCACCAGTTGTAGCGTTTTTGGCCTTTCGAGCGTTCTTTTGTATGTATTGTACCCTGTGACTAACTTGTCGCGTAGTCTGTTTGGTACCCTTGAATATTGTAAGTGTTGTATAAACAATCTACTTCTACCATTAGAAGTATACCGAGCGGTCATTTTGTTAACAGAGCAGGTCGTCTGCTCATTCTCCATCACAACACCCAGTGCTGTGAGAATCACAGTAACGTAGATCACTAAACTAAGTAAATCCAAATAATCCATGTTGAAATAAGAGTCGCAATATAAGTTCACTAATTTATTAAGTATAAGTCCAATAATAATATCTGATCATGTAATAAAATCCATATCTACACACTACGTATACAATCTACACAATTCGACTACATGTACATACTGTAACTGACTGCTACTGACTGCGACTAATGTTATAATGCGACACACTGGCCAGGTGCGCGCTACTTATATACTCTAGCGGGGCAGCTCGAAGTGAGCTGCCCCTACAACATGTTAAATGGGCAGCTCCAAATGAGCTGCCCCTCCAACCTTACATAACCAAGCGTTGTATAATCAATTAAGACAGCATTACAGGATAAATATATACATATAAACAAGACATAATCATTATTTCGTTACATAATCATACCGGAAAATTAATTTATATTTTCTGCAATTCAATAAATTACCTCAAAAATGTATTTCAAACATAAATGACCTTTCTACAAAAAATGCAATATAACCTGAATAAATGATATCATACAAATTATGATATTTATATGAAATTATGATGAGTAAATAAAATGATATGTACCCATTTGTTATGGAGGGGGATTAGGGTCACAATGCTATTTGACTTGCTTACATGCTTCATGCTATGTTGCTCCATTCAATGTTTGATTATTCCATGTTCATTTGTCTTGCTTTCATTTCAAATTGACTTTATCTTTCTTCTTTGTGTAATTTTGCTTCCCTGCATTTTACATTTGTCCTTCGTCAATGCATAACTGTCATTATACCATGCGTTATGACATCCTTCTTTCTGCCATTATCCTTTCGTCTTAATGCTATTATTGCTTCGTCAATGCTAACTTCAATTTTGATACCAGATGGCGCTTCGCGGGACCGCATGTGCCCGTTCCTTGAAATGAACTTTGAAACATCCCCTGTCGTTAGATCTACTACAGTATCGTTCGAAAAGCAATTATATTATCGCACGAGAGGACAGTCAGAAGTAGATTGGCTGTATAAATATTTGAAAAATATTTTGAAGTAATAAGTAAATATTTGATTTTGTATGCATCAGATTTTTGTAAGTTTTAACTTTGACTATAAAATACACAACTGGAAGGAGATTTCCTGTGGCGTAGTGGTTATCACGATTGCCACTGAATTTTATTTTACACCTTTCCGAGTGGGTTCGAATCCCGGACGAGGATACATTTTTTTCCTTTTGTCAATTTTAAGTATAATGTAACTTGGTAACTTGTCCATGTTGTCCATCTGCCCAGTAGAGGATGTAGAAAAAAATTGGGGGTACTTATAAAAATAAAATGTTTTTATGCATTTTTTCCAGTTTTTCTTTGGGGGGGGGGTTCATTGTTTTGGAAAAAAAAATATGACGGGCAGCTGTACATTATCATTATTCAGTTGAAAAAAAAATCATTTTCATTACAAAAGTTTGCAAAAGCTTCGTTGGCTCACTATCGTTTTTAATTACTTTCATGCCTTTTACATACCCGTCAATGTCGTTTCTGTACCATAAATCGGATGATTCTTGCATAAAAAGATAAAACTTCTATTTTGGCCATTGTTGAAAAAGGCTGTGAATGACACTGAACTGTTTTTGTGCCACGTTCCTGAGCAGGCGTAGTCCTGGACCAACGGCGTAGCTCTGCCTGAAAAAGTGGAGGGGCACAACATCCCAAAATTTCTAACAAGCAAAAAAATAAAATAAAATGAAATAAATAAATAAATGAAAAAAAAAAATAGTTAACACAAAGGGGGGGGGGGAGATTAAAAAAGAATATGGGGGTTTCATGTTCTGTATGCACAAATTTTAACATTTCTGGTGCAATCCTAAAATTTTAATACATGGATAAATGTCTGGCGGGCGGTAGCGAGCCAGGAATTATTTTCAGCAAAATATTGACTTATCAGAAAATACTTTCTATACCCTCTATCATTACATGTAATAATATTCTATATAGATTGAGTTAAATGTCTTCATGTACATTGATAAAGTTATATGTATAAACGATGGATCAGAATAGCTAAATTCAGAAAGTCTATAAAGAACTGGAGAGCGGTAACGCTGCCCCGCTGCCCCCCCCCCCCCCCCCCCCTTCTCCTACGCTCCGCTTGTCCTGGACAACAGCTTGGAGTAATTTTGGCATACAGAAATGCCAAAAGGTAAATTTTCAAGGTCAAAATTATGAAAGGAGACTAGAAACTGCATTATTGACTGAATCAATGGGACCGGGGATGTTGATCTCTAGGTTCGATCAGTGTAGGACGCGCAGCAGTTTCAATTTATCTAGAATTTTTCGATATGCAATACCGCCTTTCCCACTCACAATTCAGAAAAAAAAATTATGAAGCCGATGGGATTCGAACCCATGCGGGAAAAAAATGCAAGTGAGGTCCGGCACGCTCACCGCTGAGCCACGGAGACATTATTACACAAGTGTAAAACTTTCTACATTTTTCAAATCCCAAAATGGCTATTACTCTATAAATAAACAAACAAACAGAAAAGGTCCAAATATTTATCATTTAATGATTTCTTTTTTTGTTCAAATATGCTTTTTTCCGCTATTTATAACTAATTTATCGAAGTACTGCAACAGGGGACGTCTCAAAGTTAATTTCAAGGAACGGACACAAACGGAGCGCCACCTGGTATCAAAATTGAAGTTAGCATTGACGAAGCAATAATGGCATTATGACGAAAGAGTGATGACACAATGAAAGATGTCATAACGCATGGTAGAACGACAATTATGCATTGACAAATGACAAATGTAAAATGCACGGAAGCAACATTGCATAAAGAAGAAAGACAAATGTAATAAAGTCAATTTGAAATGAAAGCAAGACAAATGAACATGGAAAAATCAAACATTGAATGAAGCAACATAGCATGAAGCATGTAAGCAAGTCAAATAGCATTGTGACCCTAATCCCCTTCCATAATTTGTGACATAGAACCTGCCGGGAAATCTGCGACAAATCTCAGGTATATCAGGTAAGTATTGCAGCTACATATCATCAATAGACCTGTGTAGTGCATGCCTGAAGCTGTCAATGGTCATATGTTTATTGCAACTTTGCAAACAAGGTCATAGGTGGCGCAGGCTTGCAATATAAACCTTAAATATAGAGAAATAAGTTTTTTTCATAATTATATCAAGGTTCTACTTCCAACTCAGTAATACAGCAACTGGGATAAAAGCCCACTACCCTTTCAAATATGATATTGTGATCACATCAGTAATAGACACACACTGGTCAGTTATCAACAGCCAGTCATTTGAGTGGAAGTTGAAGTTTTTGAAAGTTGTGAGAAGATAATACATAGTCTTAACTGTTTTCAATTTACTTTTCAGAATATGTTATCCCCCCCCCCCCCCCAAAAAAAAAGTAGAATTAACTGGAACGCAAGTTGGCTTGAAAAATCAGAACCCTGGCCAACTATAGGCCTTGATATTATTATAGCTATAAACTTGCATAACTGTTTGCTTGTTCGTATGCAGAGACCCAGCTCTACAGATACGAATGTTCGTATCTGGAGCCACTGCCTATAAATTATGTAATAAAATAGAGTTTGCCAACAGGTGCAATGATTGACATTGGTGATCCTGCATTTATGTTAAGGGGACCTGGACCGTAAAAAGAAAAATTATATTTTGATAAAATAAGGGCACTAGCTATACCATTATTTGAGGGGCAGACATCACTTATCAGCTGAGATACTGGTACAGTAATTCCAAGACCTCAAATTTTAAAATTACTAATCTGAAAATTATAATATCTATTGTAGATCAGACAACATTTTCTCGTGACTTTTCCTCTGGATTTTTGATTGGAGAGGTGCTGAATAAGTATCAGCTGCAAAATGACTTCGATCAGTTTTCTCAAAGCAGGTAAATATGTAACTGATATTCTAAGGTTCCTGATTAAAATTGTTTGAAAATTTTCTAGAATATAATCCATTTGTAAGATATTCATTTCTGTCTTCATTCAACTTTATGTTTTCTAAACATGTATGGAATTGGAAATATTGAATACCTAGAGTAAGTTGAAGCATTATACACAAGCTATGTTCATCCATCTATCTTGCTGATGGGATACAGACTAAAATATCAGCCCTCAGATCTTCATACTCTACACAAAGGATCACCATGGTCAGATTAAGAAGCTGATTGACTTTGAAGGTTGGAGATCAAAGTTCATGGTCAATTACAAGTTCATGTTAAAAGCATGTGGGTAAAAAGCAGATTAAATTTTGACTATGGATCTGAAAACCTGTCACACATGATCATCATTATATTAGAGAAATAACTCTATTGATTATAAAGGTCAAAGATCAAGATTATACTGTTGAGTAGTCTATGACCGGCATAGATTTTGTTGTTTTTTGAACTCTTGTTTCATTTACTTTAATCATGTTAATATATTATGTATTAACATTATAAATGTTTCTTCCTTTACAGAACTGATGTATTAACATTATAAATGTTTCTTCATTTACAGAACTGCAGACTCAAAGCTCAACAATTTTACGCGAGTGGAGCCAGTTTTACATTTATTGGGCATTCCATTTGACACCAATGTGGCCAGAGATATTATGACAGAGAAGCATGGGGTGGCAACCAGATTGATGTATCAACTATATGTAGCTCTCAACAACAAGAAAAAGGCTAATCTGACTGGTGTTGCCATGGAAACTATGAGGCCTGCAGCACCTGCTAAACTTAATGCTGTTGAAAGTGGCATCTATAAGGAGGTCAGTAGTTATTTGGTATTTTGAAAATGCAGAGTTTCTCCCCAATTGTGCGGGCTCTGATGTCAGCTAATCATGATGTCATCAGATTCTATGAAATCCAGTGTGAATTTCAGTTAAAACAGTGCTACAGTTATGATGATTTCAAAGGAATATTTGACATCTTAATAATGCCTTTTAGTAAAACAACATCGCAAGCAAAACATTAGCCTATAAAATTGAATAGACAGATTGGTTTGTTATATGTCAAGGTTTGTGTTGCATGTAAATGGTATCTAGGGTTCAGATATGAATTCATTTCTATACAAATCTGTTACAGAGATTGAAGCATGTGACCCCTAGACAGACTGACCTTGACCTTGATGCTGTAGCATCCAAGTTTCATGAGAAGCAGATCCAAATGGAGCAGTTAGCGTTTGAGGAGAGATTCCGAGAGCAGGAGAGGATACGTCAACAGCAGCAAGATCCAGCGGAGCGCTCTACTGGAACGATCACGTCTGATGAGAGAAAAACAAAGCGAGATTGTAGCAAAAATTCAGTATGTATCATATAAATAGTGACATTAAATCCCTTTTGTCAAAATTATAGTTTAGCGTAATGCAGTTTTACCTTTATAAATATTTGCCCTTTTACGTTCATGAAATGGAATCATTTACGCTCAAGTTTTGTCTGAATGTCTATATGTTCTTGAAATTTGTGCTTTGAATCATTTAAAAATTATCAGTATTAAAGAGAAAGTTATCAGTGATAAAGACAACAGAAGATGGATTTAAAGTCTGCATAAGGAGGAAAAATTGTAAACACAAGCTCAGAAGAGCTTTTTACTGACAAAGTCATGAAACAAAAATTATAGAGCTATTGTTCTTAAAATTTTCTTTAAATATCTAAGTTTGTAATGCTTACCAAATTGTATGTCGTCTGCGTCTTTATGATTCAATACCATAGAAAACATTTAAGTTCAAATGATGAAGTTTGTATTTCATAGAAATGAGTACATGTATTAAAATATCTTTAACGGAATTGATTCTGAATATTTCAGTCAAATGAGGTAAAATTTGTGTGATAATTTTAGCTGTATAGAATATAGAATGTCACATGCAATCAACTTGCTCATTCACAAAATGTATGAAAATCATTAAAGTATACAATTCCAATAAATGAATTATATTTTACATATTTGTGATATCATACTTGATATTTTGCTTTAAGCTTTTCACCATGTCAAGCTGGCATATGTTTTGCCATGAACTTACGACACCAAAAAGTTTACTTTGTGAACATGATGCTTATGAACTTTTCTATATTGGCAACACTTGATGCTTTATATCACTTGCCATGCTTTGATAAGGCATGATAGAAGATAAAATATTACAGACAACTGTAATTACATTATATTTTATCGATGACAATTCCATGTGATATCATATGTATTACTGGTATGTGTATTAGCCATAATATGGGATGACGTATGTAATGTAGAATCATTCACTGGTACTTTCTTTCACAGCTTTGTAAAGGTTGATCATTTCACTTGGACATTGGTTTGCAGATCTTACCCTGATGATATTGAATTTAACATGTGGTACTTTAATTTATTGAGACAAACTTTCCCACTATGATACTGATTACAAAATTAAAGAGGCAAAGTTTAACAGTGAATGATTCTACATGTATATCTATGTAGAGTATTATTTGATCTAACTTGACATCCTAACAATCATTCTATAGGATTAAGAATAAGAATTGACAAACCAGTGTTGGCACATTTTAAGAGAAATAGACTGACGTTGACCCCACCTAACTAACATACATGTAGATATAGCAGTAAAGAGTCTTATATGAACATTCAGTTCATTTAGGTATTTTAATATGAATTTAACTAATACTTAACATGTGTGATATATTATTAAAACCTCATTTATTTTGCAGCTTCTTTACTTATTTTCTGAAAACATATACATTTATAGTTTAACATTATTGTATTGTTATTACCAGGGCTGCCACTGTGAACATACCTAAGCCTCCACCACAACAGACAGCCAAGGCCATCCAGAGGAGGAGGGAGATCAGAAAGCGTAAGGAGGCAATGGTAAGTTATGCCTTTATCATGATTACAAAGCATTAAATATTGTGTGGAGATAAGACATTATGATTATCTGTGCATCACATCAAATGCATTTTTGAAGACCTCACTTAATTCCTGGGTAACAAAATTCTTTTCCTATTAGACTTTTCTCAGACACTTTCATTCATTTTTTGACACCTTTGATTCGGCATACTTTTATTTGCACAGTGTCATATTTTATTTGTTTTATTCTTTTAGGAGACTGTAGAAGCTATAGGAAGATTTGAGGAGAAAATGAAGATGATTCTTCCTCCGTCCAAGGATGATGATGGGTAAAGCTTAGAGACCTTACTTAGAGTTAATTACTATGTCATGAGTTAATTAATCTATAATTTAATTTCTATGAACAATTGCATTTTTTTTTGTCAGTTTTATAATTGAATTATAATTATTGAATGGGTAGATATGGAACATATAAATCATAGAAATGGCTAAACCTATACAGTGAAATTTGCAGTAAACTCAGAATAAATTATGAAAATGTGTTGGTGAATGTTTATACAGAGAGCAGATAGATGTACAGTATATCCTAACCCGGGATGAGGATAGATTGGCAGACGCTATAGAACTGATCAAACCTGCATCCAATGACGACTACATCGGAAAAATCAGAAAGAGGCTTCAGGAAGACGAGGCTGCACGGGCGGAGAGAGAGAAAAGGCGAAGAAAAGTCCTCGTGGATCAAATGAAAGCTCACGAAGCTCAAGAGGTTTGTCATCATAACTGTGAATGAGTATAAACTGTATAACAAGTAATGATTAGTAACAATAACTTGATTTATAGTGTAATAAAATCATATTCTTCTTTGTTCCAATCCGTTAAAAAAACTTACACTGTATATTCTATTATTTGTAAATTATTTTAATAAACTGAATGAGTACATAATAAAGCCAAAGTGAAGATTTATTTTAAAAACGATTGTCATTTATCAGGAGGCTCGGAGAGAGGAAATGTTGGTTAACCGTCTGATGAGACAGTCCCAGCAAGAACGAAGAATAGCGGTACAGCTGCTCCAAGCCAGGCATGAGAAGGAGATAATACGTAAAAACCGTGTGATCCGAGAGAAGCAGTACGAAGAACGTAGACTGAAGGACTTTGAAGATGCTCTGAATAAAGAACAGGTAAATCATTTTACTAGTCACCTCACCACACCATTATAATGTTATTAGAACATTTATCATGAAAAAACATGTGAGATGAAATAACAGGAAAGTGAAATTAATTGCTTTAGTGATATAAAAGAGGCCTTCATTACTAACAGGTATAATAAGTCAGACTCTTCACTGCAACACTGTCTTAAGTTGACACAATCAAAAATTATTTTGTTAATTCATTCAGGAAATGGCCAGACTTGCTAAGTTGGAGTATGAGGAGAAAACAAAGAAGGACAAAGAGTTACACGATCAGATTGCTGCCGAGAGGGCGGAAGCTAAATATCGTAAACATTACGACAGCTGTAATGAAATTATACAACAAGTTGTGGACTTCACATGCAAAGTCGCTGAATATAGAGAATTAACAGAAAAGTAAGTGAAGTTATCTTAAAGTAATATGCTCAAGAATTATTTCTCCCATGTAATTATCTGTACTGTATTGACAGAGAGTATGCCACCCTTTTTCTCAAGAAAAAACATTGACAATAGCTTCTTTGTGTGTTGTAGACTTGTTCCAGCTAAGTTATATAGAGAATGGAAACAGTTATTTGTGGCGGGTAAACCTCTGTATGAGCAGGTGGCACCCCCTGATGCCACGGAGCCCACTCCCGAGCAGATCTTGGAGGAGGAGAGACAACAGCTCCTGGATGAAGGAGACTTTACAGAGTATAAGGTGAATACATTAATTATTGATTGTATAAACAGTATAGAAGTTTCAGTCTAAAATATCTGTATATGAATACTGAAATAAACTTTTGAAAATTGCATTTACAGTACACAAATTATAAGTGGAAGTATGCATAAATAAATCTACTACAATAGATATTCACATTAATCTTAATATCATTAAAGAAATTCTGACATACAAATTTTATCTATAGAACATGAATGGAGAGTGGCAGCCCCCAGAGGGATGTGACATCACTGGTCCACCAAGAGACAATCCTGTAGTCGGTCATATTATACAGAGGGTATTTGACCTTGTAGAGCCTCCACAGGTCAGTACATTTCAAAATATATTTAGGTTTTACCACTTTTTTTCTTAGATGTAACTATTTCGTTATCGAAAAGTCATAACTACATGTACATACATGTAGACTTCAATATGCAATATCACATATTATGAGTAGCAACATCACATATTATGAGTAGAACATGTCTTCATTATGATTGAAGCTTAAAAGATCATATGTAAGTTAAAACCATTGTAAATACTGACATTGATTACAGCCGGCAGCTCCACCCCCAGAGTTTCCTCCCTTCCCTATCAGGGCTTGTATCCTGGGAAAAGTTTTCAGCGGCAAATCTTCAGTGGCTGCTCGCTTAGCAAAAGGTATGATGAACAATACTTTTGACTTGACGTGAAAGAATAATTATGTGTCGAGTTTCAATACATTAGTCTGTAAAGTATACACTACACATGTAGTCTTAAGTGTCAAGACAAACAAAAATTAGGCACATTATTTTTCTTTTAATTCTAGCCAAACGTCTTCATGTGTTAAATCCTGATGAATTAGTAAATGAGGCTTTAGAGGCACATAAGAGAGGTGACACTATGGAGATCCAGGTAATATTCAACATTTGTATACAATTACATGTATATCGAAAAAAAAAAAAAAAAAAAAATCAGCTCAGTTTTGCTTCTATTCTAAAATACTTCAATAAAGTCTTTTAGATACTTCAGTTAGCATGTCTGTGCTATCAGGAATGATTTATACTCCATGACATGCATAATTTTATTAGAATATGTAAATTCATGATGATGAAATAGTAATACATTATGATGTATATTTGAAGGAGGTAGAACCAGTGCCGTCAGACACGGCGGTACCAGCTGATCCTGCTGCAGTAGAATCAAGTAAGATTCCCTATATAAACTTATTGCATTAAAACCATAACCAATTATCAATTACTGTTAGTATGCAATTGATAAATTCAATGACATTACAATGTCTTTATCTTGGAAAAAAACAAGCTTCAAACCTTGGTCAAATATTAAAAATATTGTGAAATCATGAATTTTCTTAAATTTTTGCACATTTGGAAGGATCAATAAGGCCATGCAAAAAAAATTTTCTGGTTCTCAGATAATTGATCTAAAAAATATGGGTAGGTAGGTAGGGTTTTTATTTTTTGTTTTTATTTTCCGAAAACTACTTAAGCACAATTTTTTATTCAGATATTATAGAGACTGTGATCTATAGTGACTATATTTGTTGTAAATGTTCACCATACTCAACTCTTCTCATTTTTACAGTGCCAAGAATGCTTCAGCCCAGTCTGCAATTTTAAAATTCACCTTCAAGCTGACAATCACTCGTTCCTCCCTCCCCCCCCCGGTCGCCATTTTGCATCTTGTGTACAATAACAAAGTACAGTACCGTAATGGTCCGAAAAAAAAGTCCGCAAGGGTAGATATCACGCAGGCAAAAAATTGCGCTGAAAATCGTGGAAAAAATTCTAATCTAGTAAATAATACGCATTAAAAAAATCGAAATTTCGCCGATGTTTTCTCCCAAATTAAAAATATCAAAGAAACGGCCCGCTCGGTAATTTTTATTGTAATGACTTGAATTAGATACCGATTACAAAATAATCCATAGTACGATTGAAAGATTTAGGATTGACATCCGTATTATGTATCAATTAACTGAACTGACCATTGAAATTTACCGTTAGAATAAACCTATTCGAGAAGATTTTACTTCCCCCTTCACCTGTCAAAAGTGACAGATCAATTTCATGCTTGACCGCAACGCTACCGGTGAAGGCTATTTGTCTCCGTTCAACACCCCTCGGGGTAGACAGGTGTTTACACATATACAGGTATTTAACGTACATGCGCTTGTACGATCTGACCTTAGATGACCAGGTACCGTAAATACTTGGACAAATGTTATTGTAAAGCGATTGTTTACTTACGCACGCACTGGTAGCGTGAATTAAAGTCAAATATACTTACAAAATTGATCTATTGACGAATTATCTGTTCAGAAAATTAATAGAAAATTATATTTATCAGCATGAGAAATCTGGCGGGCGGCGGCTATTTTTTTCCCTTCCTACGATAAAAACGTCTCGTCGGGAGGAATTTTGAGCGCGCGGCGGTGTCTGAGAACCAGGATTTTTTTTTTATATGGCCTAATGCTTAACAAATTTTTAGAGCAATAGGAATTAGCTTGTATACAGATTATTGTATATCATCACATCTCTTGTGATGTAAGAAGACCTCACTGTAACTATAACTAATATCAAGATTCCTTTGAAACTGCACTAAGTACCTGTATGTTATCTTCATGATTTATTTTTCAAAATATAAAGAATTGTAATTATCCTGTTAATAACTTTCTCTCTCTGAAGCTGAACAAGGAGGAGTAACAGCTGAAGGTGAACAAGTAGATAAGGCCGCATCAGGGGAGGTAACTGCTGAACAGTCAGCCACGTATCTAGGGACAACAAAAGATGCCACGCCTTCCAAACCCCCACCACCTAAAAGGACAAGGTCCAAAAATGTCAAGGACGATAAATTGGTGGTATGTTATAGCAATGAACTAAATAATGAAGGAAATAAATTCTCCATTCTATAATTGATTTGATAAGTTTACAAAAAAAAGTGGATACTTGTCATGATTTATTTTTGATTTTCTGATCTTTTCAGCCAACACCAAAAGCTAAACTTGGAGCCAAAGCACTAAAGTACTTGAAGAAGGGTCAGCCTGTAGATGACCAGGTCATAGTGGACATACTTATAGAGGCCATCAGGTGGGATCATTATAACATAATACTGTAAACTTGTAAATATTCATATGAGGGTAATTTTTATTCCTTAAATATTATCATGAAAATAATCCCTGCATGAAAATTGCAACCAGTATAAAAGACTAAGGGGAATACTCCAGATTTCGCCAAATTACCCCTCATGTGCTGTTACAATGGTCATTTCGTGAAAAATTTCCCCCAGGGAAAATCTCCATGTTTATAGTAATATAGAATACCAAATTATGTAATAGATCAGAAAATAGTGGTGTATGTTTTGTTTTGATATTGACTATTTCCAGAGATTATTATACAAATATGGACTTGGTCGAGATCATTATGTCAATATAATGACCTGATGAGATTTGTAATATCGACCGAGGCCTTCAGCCTTGGTCGATATTACAAATCTCATCGGGTCATTATAATGACATAATGACCAAGGCCAAGTCCTTATTTGTTATATTATATAACGAATAGTAAGACTATATATTACTAAAATAATGATTCAAAACAATATGAACACAAAATTAATTTTTAATTAAGAATTCAACAATGAATTGCCTTCTTTTGTGAAAAGTATATCTAAAATTTTGATATTTAACAAAATAACCCTTTTATTTTTTATCGTAAATACTGAAATCAGGGCAAATACATTGTATACTACACCGAGTCATCATCTTCCGTCAGCGGTCATTATCGGAAAATAATGACTCGCACGCCAGCCAATCAGAATCGACGTTACATCCCGGTTATATAATATTATCTATTATATGAACCATTATTACTTGGTCGCTTTATTCTGTATGTTATATTACAGGAATATCCCAGAAGGAACAGGATATGTGATTGATGGTTTTCCTAACAACTATAACCAAGCCAAGGTATTGGAGAAGGCTCTAACTGGCTTCTCTGATACATCCAAGGACGACAAGAAATCTAAGAAGTCTAACTTGGTACCTGATCCCCGTCCAGCTCCCCCCGTACCAGACCCACCCAGTGGTATTGATGTTGTTATATTGTTTGATGTGGAGAATGAAATGTGTCTGAAGAGAGCTGCAGGCAGATCATGTAGGTTTTATCCTTTCATATTTTGCTGCATTGCAAAGCAAGCACAGTATTCCTCTATCCATCTCACTGTCTGTTCTCAGCATGTGGTTAAAGTTTTAGTTGAAGTTTCTGGTTGAAGCAAAATCTCAGAAGCCAGATGCCTTACAAATATAATACTACACAAGTAGGATTTCCATGTCAAGACCTTTTCAATTCACTCAGTAACATTTGATCTATTTTCATGACTGAAAAAAGTTACTTTGCATCGGACCATTTCACTAGTTTTTATTTTTGTAAATTTCATTGCAACCTTGAGTGAATCGAGAATTATGCTAAAGGGTGTATGGTGATGAACCAACTTTAAGTATATACATGTACTATATACAACTTTTAAATATTTATGATTTACAACTTTAGATGAGATGCAGAGTAATGAGCAGTTCCATCAGGAGTTTAAGCCGCCACCAGAGGGCAGCTCTACAGGGGTCGGTAAACAGGCCAAGGTCGTACCTGTAGAAGATGCTGCTCACGATCAAGATCAAGTTCAGCAAAGGTACGCAGGATAAGCGATCACATAAAAAAGATGTCATTTCTAAATCATTGTGCTTGTCCTTGTTAGATGTTGTATGTGAAATATCATTGCTGTCATTCTGTCTGTATGTTCTTGATAGGATAACAAAGTTCCTGGATTCTTGGCCAAAGCTGGAGAAATGGTACTCCAAGTTTGGTAATCTGACAAAAGTAGATGCAAGTGATCAGGTTAGGTCCGTCAGTTTGGAAGTGGAGAAAGTTTTAGAGGAAACTTTAGAGAAGGTATGAACAAGATCATTATATCACCCATTCTGCTTAACAGGACAAAGTGCTTCTTGAAAAATTCTAAGATGAATACTTGTATTGAAATATCATTAAATTGCTAAAAGAATGCTCATAATTGAAAGTCATTTTAAATGTTAATTACATGTACGTCTTAGCAATGATCATCCTAGAATATTTTACTGACATTGCAATTCTATACTTACTAAGAAATACATGACTGTAGTTATTGTATTAAGCCCAATCAAATCTCAAATTATATAAATTGTCCTATATGTTACGTGTAAATATAGAACTTTTGAATTGTCATTCATTCTATTTAGAATACTTACATATATGTAAATTTTACATTGTATGACTTCAGCTTCAGAAGAAAGACGAACCTCCACCTGAGGAACCTGTTGTGGAGGAAAAGAAAGAGGAGGTACTCATACTGTATAATATCCTCTTAATTTGTCTAAAAAATGTTGAAGTTTTCAAAATTTTCAAAGTTAACAAGTAATGGAATTTCATCCAGTTTTACCATTTTAGTTGTGATTTGTAAATGCTGATGATGAATTTATTCTTCATTGTTATAGGCACCACCACCAGAACCTGAACCTCCCAAGGAGGAGCCCCCAGCAGAGGAAAAATCCTCAAGACCCTCCTCACGTAAAGGTATGATTATTACCAGTTGAAACACATCTGTGCTATGTTCTGTCTAGGAATTCAAAATACTAGTGAGTATTGGCACAAATTATCATCATAAGTTATGACTATAGCATGGAATACTTAGTAGTAATACATACACTAGTATATGTAAATTTCTAATGGATTATGCCGTAAGTAAATACCTTTGTAATTTTGTGATAGACTTGGTTTTTCGAAAAAATGCATAACTATAAAGATTCTCAACTGACTTTTCTTTGTATTAAGTTATATTTTTTCCTATTAGTTAAAAATATGGAAATGCAGAGTATTTATAACAAGATGTGTGTTTCAGGATCTGGAAAGAAGGGTTCCCGTCCATCATCAAAAGAATCACGGAGTAAATCACCAAAAGATAAAAAGGGAGATAAGCGTGAAAAGAGCTCCTCTCCTAAACGTGGAGGAAGTAGCAGTAAGAAATCTGATGCAGGCAGTACCAAGAAAGGAAGCAGAGGTCTGTTAGATCTTCTCTTGTAGCTTATTTAACTATACATACAAGTCCTTCTTGCAAATGGTTTAGTTAAGTTTATTTATTTATGATGCTCTAATCATTACTCAGGTAAAAAGTGTAAAGTAATAGCAACCCTACATGTACATGTATGTTATTTAGGTTCTTCACCCAAATCAAAGAAAGGCTCAGCAAAGAAAGGTAAAACTCCTGAACCTGAACCTGATCCAGAACCAGAAGTACCTGCTGGTCCACCTCCACCTGAACCTGGCTCAGAGGAATGGGAGTTTGTTGATCTGCCATTGACAGGGGTAAATGTTCATGATAATTATGTTCTCTGATCTATTGAAATTATGAATATGGCTCAATTTTACATATTCACTTTCCACTTTCTTTCAATCTCATCAGACACTTTAAATATTCAAGTAGAATTTTAAGTATTTCATCATCATATGATGGACAAACTAATATTTTCAATAATTTTTCAGGAACTTGCTAATGTGCTGGCCAAATACTGGGAAAACATTGAGAAGACTTATGTCAGCAATGACAAGATTGTCTTCAGAAAACTCCGTAACGAACGGGAAAATATTTACAGATATTTCTTCCAAATCAAGTAAGTAAATGTTTATCCAGCCAATTTTTATCTAATTCAATGCACTACTGTCCTGTTCACTAAATCCAGAGCACCCTGTTTTTGCGATTTACTCTGTTGTCTGAAGAATTTTCCTTTTTAAATATTGTTTCCGAGAATTGACCTCCTTTAGTCATTACTGGAAATTAACTTCAACTTATCCTATCAGCTGCCTGCAAAATGCTATATGAAAAATAAAATGTCTGCAGAAATTTCCCATGTTAATTTCAAGCCGCCACCATATTGTTCTCCATGTCAACAATAGTAAACAGTGATGTCAAAGCTTAAAACATCACGCATTTTCAGTGATTTCACTATAGAAACCTGAAGACTTTTTATTTTCCGTCCTATTTCTAACATAATTGACATACATTCAAAACAATGGTATTTTCTTTTACAACTAAAAGAGTTCTATAAAGTTCATATCATTTTGGAATATGACAATACATGTATTATATTGTAGAAAAAACCAAACATAAAAGGGTGCTCTGGATTTAGTGAACAGGACAGTAGACTTGTTTGTATTCATTAGTCTTAAGAATAGCTTTGGAAATTGATAATTCATGTTGACAAGAACTTTTATGTTTGATACAACATTTTAGTGTCATTGTATAATGGAAATTTATTTCACTATAAGTTAAAAGATGATTTATTTTCTTACAGAAAAGACTATCTTGCTTACCTGAGAAGACCAGACAACAAAGAGATCTATGTTACACAATGGCAAAAGGTTTGTTGATAAAGGTCCTTAAATGAACTGACTTGCCTTAATTACGTGTAAATATGCATACAGCTTTCATTTTGCTCTGTTTTGTTTTTTGCCCCACAGAGATGTAAGTTTTAATTTCAATTTTCCTTCTTTATCATTTTTGAGTTGGCAAAGCCAACTATTCATTGGAATCGAATGCCCCAGTTAGGGCCAGTACGAACTGTGCAACGGATAAAAATCTGTAGTCTTACTTAGTAAGAAATAGTACCACTATTATTTGGACACAAACATTTTAAACGACACAATGAGTGCAAGTTGTAAATGATGATTCCAATGCAATTATTGGAGTGAAAAAATGGTCTATAGAGCTATTTGTAATGAAGATTCGGAGTATAGTTCTCGTATCGCGTAGGAATTCAACTTTTAAGTAGTCCAAAGTAGCACTACACTATGCCGGCCATGCGGTTTTTTTTTCCGGGGGAATTACCAGAGTTTAGGCCTAATGATAGTTATTATAACCGTGTCGATTTATATTTCATTGATGAAAAGATAGATATAAAATAGTCTGTTGATGTCAATATAAATCGCTATGGTTCTTGCGTCTTAAGATCAGAGGACACTCGGAAGGCCATACGATGAACGGCATACTGGATTTGTAGTAAGTTCTTGAAAATAACTGATAGAATATTTGAATATTTTCTTATCTGTTGTATAAAGGATTATGAAAAACCACAATTCGAAAGACTAGATCGTCTATTTACTGTATGTCGTTATCTGTTTATCGAAGTTCGATTTTTGGGAAGGAGGGGGGGGGGGGTGTTGTGTTTGATTAGGTGATTGAACGATGTACATTACAGTTCGGGTTATAAGGAGAGCATTGTTCTCGAGGAATATAATTTTTCAAGGCTGAATGAATCTTCACCTAATGACTGCAATAAATGTATATATGTCCATGTACTACTTGTAGTATTACAACACACTCACTTCATCACGTGTTATTACCGTTGACTTGGATATTCATGGAAACGCTGGGAAAATATATTCTCTCATACCCGCGTATATGTTACGGAGAAGGCCTATGAATTACAGCTACCTGAGCTACTTCTGTATCACATATCACGTGACAGCTGTATCACATATCACGTGACAGCTGTATCACATATCACGTGACGCTATTGTTTCGATTGTTTACGTTATTGTGACGTCATGATTTCAGCCCGCAAAACACAAGGTAGCGGCAGCGTCGCAATAAAACATCGATTTTAAGATCGTTTTTCATTGTACCCTTGCGTCATATTTAGGAAAGCCCAATATTCATAGTTTATTCTTATAGAATAAACCATTTTCGGGGGCACTGAATTCGAATATTGCAAAATTTTCGCGATTAGATCAACTTGACATTTTTCAAATTTCGTCCCTTTTCATTCAGTTTTGATTTTGGCCCTTAGATATGAGAGAAAAATACTCTTTCATGGTTTTCTATGAAAGATTCATCAGTTCCACCCTCGGGGTCTCAAAATTTTGCAAAACCCTGGGGTGGAACCGATGTATCTTTCATAGAATTCCATGAAAGAGTCTTATATTTTCCCACTTGAGACTGAGAACTCTCAAATTTCCCTGGGGTGAGATAAATCGATCTCACCCTCTGACGTCATCGATCTCACCCTCTGACGTCATCGCTACCAAAGCGAGGTTATGGAAGCAAGGCAAACTGGTGATTATAACCGACACTCTAGATAGTCGATAATGTGGGAGAAAAACAATCAAACACCACCACAAGGGAGGGATGGCTAATTCTCAACCCTCATGTAAAAATTTTGCTTGTCCATGACTCGGCAAGCCTCGTCATGGACTTGCAAAATTTATACACTCGGGTTGAGAAATTGCCATCCCTCCCTCGTGGTGGTGTTAGATTATATTATTCTTTTATCCCATATTTACAGAACTGTACTCGTATAAAGCAAAATGGCAAATCGATCATCCAAGTTGACTATGACGTTTAGTCTTGATAAGGCATAGGAAAAGTACTATTTTTGATGTTCTTGCACATACCGGTAAGGAGAAAAATAATCGACACACTGCATCGCTTCAACCTTGATCAAAAGATGGCAGAAAAGTAAAGAAAACTTATCGAACGTCAATCACTTGGGTGTGATCATTGATAACGTCACAAGGAAATCATTAAATTTCTATTGTTATTATTAAGAAACGACGATTCTGTTTGGCCGAGAAATTTTCTTGATACCTGTATCAACACAAAACGGAAGTACGTGCTTAGCAACGTCGTTAGCAACACGGTTTCAAAGCCGCAAATAAACGTTGGAAAGCAACAAAATGAAATTATAAGTAATCAATGTTTTTGGTTGATTGAGGTATCAACACCAAAAATTGAGGAAAAACTTGTGCATCTTGCGCTATGCGCACAATGCAGTTTTCCCTAAATAGTTGGTGTTGATACCTTGATCAACCAAAAAAATATACCTCTTGTCTGGGATTGTCTTTTGTCCATGACTCGGCAAGTCTTGTCATTGTACAAGCGAATTCTGGACATTCGGAGTGCTTTTCCTTGTCAATGCTCACACCTGATGATAGATTCTATAAGTCTTAACCCTATGGGGTAAGATTTCATTTTCACGTGCCTTTTAACTGTAATGTCAATTCAGACAATTGTGATGTCATTCATGAATGCTGCGTTGGCTGATCAAAATATGAAAATGAATACCGGTACATAAAATTTTATTTTAAGCGCTTTTAGACAATGTGAGAAAAATAAGCATGTACTTTTACATGTAAGACACACTTTAAAAGTTATGACTTAGATTTATGCTGGTAGGGGACTAATATCGCTTAGAGATTAAGAAAAAAACAAACTTTTTATGCATCCCGTAATCAAAGATTCGGGGGTATATAGTTTTTAGCCTGTCCGTCTGTTTGTCCAAAAAACTTTGAATGGTAAATCATATGGCTTTTATATTTCACATATGTATTCCTTGTCACAAGATTTTTCCATAGATACCAACATTTTTATGCCCAGTGACCATGACCTTGACCTTTCACATACTTAACAGAAAAATGGTGTTTATATACTCCACCGGGAGCATTCGTGTTTCACAAACACAGGCTTTATTCAATATTAGACTTTGCCAACTCGCAGGACTTTCAGTCCTTTGATATTAAACATTCCATTAAAACTGATTATATTCAACCATTTTGACAAAGGATGAAAGAGGCAAAATAAAGTGATCAGGAATGAGACTTTCAAGTTAATGGTCTATCTCCTGTATCCATATCTAATTTGATAATGCCACTTATTACAGGAGTACAATGATGTACCAGATGACATGAGAGATGACGATGAGACAAAGGCTGAGCTTCATCAGCGAGTAGATGACCTGAGGGTCAAACTGTGGGACATCTGTGACGAGAGGAAAGCTCAGGCTGAGAAAGAACGGCAAGCCATCATTGACGACGGCTGGCTTGATGACAGACTGGGCATGCTCAGTAACTTCTACCTGACACTGATGCAGGGTGAAGTAGACAGGTATCAGGACACAGTCCGTATGCTGAGGGATTACTACAGGGGCATGGATGGACATATACCTGATGAACTTAATACTACGTTTGCTAGGATACCTCTTATTGAGGTTGGTTGTCATATATATGTATTATAGATAATTTTGTCTACACTTTGATAGTTGCTATTTGAAAAATACTTGCAGAAATTCTTGTATTTGAAATTAAAATTCATAAATTTTAATGTCTTCTGAACATAATACATGTGATTGGTCTCAAACAGCTTCCTGTGGAGAGACCAGAGACGCCAGCCAAAGCTGACAGTGAGACTGCCTCTAATCCGCCCCCTGCTGAGGAATCCGGAGGGAGTGCCAAGTCAGGGGATAGACCTAGATCTAGTCGTTCTAAGTCTGGACGATCCAAGTCTCCTAGATCTCCCAAGGAGAGGAAGTCACGCACACCATCAGCAAAGAAACGTGACAAGAGCAAGGAGAAGAAGGATACCTCTAATCAATCAGCGGCAGAGGAAGGCATTAAAACTAAGTAAGTTTATCATTCTGATGTACATGTATCTATGAAAGAAAAAACTGCATTTTGCTCCTAATTCATGCACAACTAAGCAATGTGTACATTTCATATTGCCCAGGTTATGATGCTGTTAATAAATTCTCGTTGTTATCTTTGAGGTTGTTGTGTATTGTCATTCTAGTCATTTTTTATCATATAAATGTACATAAGTAATGACCAAGGATGACTTGATTCAGCAATATCACTTTACCTTTATATTGTATTTGCCAGGATACCTTTGGTACCACGACGTCCGTTATCACCCGACGCTGAAGCCAAAGCTGGTGGAGCCGGTGGAGGTAAAGATAAAAAGGACAAGAAGGGAGGAAAGAAAGATGATGGAGGCAGTGAGAGTCCAGCCCCTCCCATGGATCCTGATGAAAAACTGATCTTTGATGGATACCAAAATGGAGTCAACGCCCTGGGAGCAATTGTAAGTCAATTTTATCTGGTCTTTTTGATATATACATGTACATGTAGCATTCTTTTACATTTGGAACAATATCTGAGGTGTACTAATTGTTATATCATTGAATTGCATGGAAACCAGCATGAAATTCAGGGAAACTGTGCAGCACAAATGATGCTTCTATAGGAATTTCATATTTTTGCATCATACTCTGTCCCAAATGGAAGAGAAGCTTGTAAAACTGAAAGACAGACTGGGTAATGTGCTTAAGAGAGCCCCGACTCGCCACGGATAGACCTTTTTTAGAGTCGTAGTGGAGTCGTGGCTCGATCCATGAAAGTGTGAAGGGGGCTTAAGATATATAAAGCACTAGTAGTAGTGTCTTAAGATTTATCATTATAATTGTAGCTACAAGCAGAACATGCTGCCAAGGAAGCTGAAGAAGCTGAGGAAAGAAGGAAAGAGGAAGAAAGGGAACGAGAGAAGGCTGCAGCTTTAGCCGCTGCCCAGAAAGCTGGTAACAAGAAAGGAGGGAAAGGAAAGAAGAGTAGAAGTCCTTCACCAAAGAAAAACTCTGCAGCCACACCCACTCCATGTAAGCAATTGTTACAGTCTTAAATCATTTATAATGACTAAATAATAAATTAATCTATAATGCTTTAGATAGAGAATGTATCAATCACCTGCTCGATATCTGAATTGAGAGATCACTATTGCATCTGTAGGCTGACAGGTGCAATGTCAGAGATTTGACAAAAACTCAATTGGTTTAGTAGTGTTACATTTAGAGATTGAGTAATTTATGATATAATATCTGACTTTTTGTTCATACTATTAATAGCTACAGGTACATATGATATGAGTTGTTTTTAACATTAACAGCTACAGATGATATGAGTGAGGAAGACAAAGAGAAAAAAGAAAAGAAGGAGAAGATGAGAACGGAGTATTTCTTTGCCATCCAGGAAGAAGGTTAATGACCTGATACATAAAATATAAATAATAAACACATAAAAGAAAAAGATAGTTCAAGATTTTTTTCGGTCATGAATCCAAAACGGAAATCTCCTGCAAGACATAACATTCATCTTTTTAATTTTAGAGGGTGCTGCTAAAAGAAGACTGGAACTAATTAAAGCTCATGCCATAAGCATCCTACAAGATTTGAAATCAAAGGCAGATAACTCCTTTAAGGAAATGAATGACTGGTTAGGAGCAAGATTCCTCAAAGAAATGGAAAGGTAGGTCTGGTATTGTACAAGTTATGGTTCACTATGTATAATGAATTTTTGTCTCTTTTGTAATTGTTGCCCAATTTCGCGAAAAGGCATATACACATGTACCTTGAATTCTATTTGTCCATCCATCTGACTGTCAGTATGTTAGTCACAAAAACTTCAGTCTAAATATTTGTCCGCTTAAAAGTTAGACGTACATAAAAACTAATGTTCTACATTACTACTGTAATTACTTATACTAGAGACATAGATCACACATAATTTGTGCAATAAAATGTAATCAGCTTATGTCTTGGGACATATATTGTAGTTCACTGTAAATATGTTCTGACATTTTGTTTGTGATTGCAGTATAGACCACATGTCAGAGGTGATGAGACAGGGTGTAGAAAACAAACAACAACTTAAACAGGAACTTGTACTAATTCAGGAGGACTTCTTACTTAATGAGGTACATGTACTAAATAAATACATGTATATCAGGAGAAAAAAAATTACTTGAATCATTTACAATGCATAATCAATTTTGACGTATTTAAAGCAATTTTGTAAATTCATAGATAACTATTGATATAGTTTTGTCATTATTTGTCATATTTCAGGATTTGAAGGTTCTGAAATCTCCCAGTCCTGCCCCTCCCCCGCCAAAGGAGGAGCAACCTGGGGCAGAACAATTTACAGTACAACAACTTAAAAATCTCTACTCCCAGGTATGTACATAGTTTGTTTAGACATATAGCTCAATGGTGATTGCGCTTTTAGAATATATCCATCAGTCTATTTGAAATGTAAAGTATGCTTCATTTTGATTATAACTTAGTTTTCATATTTCCTACAATACAAGACTGAAACCTAAACATGATGATGTCAGAATGTGCAATGTCAAGGTCAAATGAATTCGGTTTTAATGCAACAACTGCCTATATATAGTTCTGAAATCCAAGTATGATTTAGGGATGAGTCATATAGAATTTATGTTCAGTCGGTCAAAGGTCAACTGTCATATCTTCGAAATGATTTACTGCTATAGTAGTGTCATTCGCAGTTTAATAGAAGGAAACCTTTTCGGCATGGACAATGATTTGCATGATTATCTCCAGTTCCTTTGAGTTATGCCTTTGGTATTTGCATTCAATGAGACAAACACGGTAAGAGGCCGACTGCGAAAGTAGCAAAGGTTTATACACAGGAATGATACCATGTATACAGTATTTGACTTGCAGTTCTTTTATCAATTGTTTGCAATGCAACTACATGTATATACATGTAAGTAGGTTTTCTATCATTCCTGTGTATTGCCCTGAACACTTGGTAATTATAATTCATACTTGCCTTACATGAAATATGCTTTGCATTGTAGTTCATTGCCACTGCACCAAATGGTATAATGTCTAAGCAGTCTTTCCTCGAGACATTTGAAAACATGGTGTCTGTGGCCTTTGGTATGGAACAGTTACCAGATCTCTGGATGAACATTACTCCAATGCAGGTGAGTTCTAATACAATATTGAAAAACCATTTGAATAGAAAAATTTCATGCAAAATAATGTAAATGCACCTTTTTTATATGTCCGTCTTTAGATTAAGTTTATCAAGGATTTTATTGTATTTTGTGAGAGAATTTTTATTTTGTTTATGAATTCCCATACATAGGTCCAGGAGATAGCTGGTGGTTTGTCAGCAGATGGAGAGTATGTGGACTGGCGTAGGTTCCTTCTGGCAGTAGCTCAGCCTATCCCTACTGCTACACAGACGGAACTGCTAGAAACATTAAAACGCTTCCAAGACATGGATCAGAAATCTACGGGATTTGTCACTAGGGAGCAATATGACAGGGTATGTAGTTGACTGGACAGCTCTAAAGCACAAAATTTTGTTTTGATTTGATGCAAATAGAACAGGTTAAGAAACCCATGCAGGTATCACTGCAACAAAGGTAAATTGTGCAAGGATTAAATAGCACTCTTATTTTTGCCTTAGTGCATGTACTTGTCTTTTCTTGTGGCGACAGCGGTAGAATTCTCACCTTGCAATCACAAGCCCGGGCCATGGCTGTAATTCCTTAAGCAAGGCACTTAACCCTGATTGCTCCAGTCAAACCAGCTGTGAAATGGGCACTAGCATTGATAGGGAGTTAATCTGCAATAGACCAGGGTCCTATCCAGGGGGGGGGGGGGGGGGGGGGGGGGGGGATTAACACCTTCTAATCCGCTTGCACTACTGAAACTGTGTATAAGCACTGGCTGTATGAGCCTCAAGGAAGGATTTATATTGTCTTTTCAAAACTGCATAGATGGTTATGATCATATGTATAGGACATACATGCAGATTGATGATAATTGAAAATCATCAAATTCAAAACTAGGCACGTCAGTCTGACATCCTCAAGTAGGAAAAAAAAAACTATGTACATTGCTGCATTTACTTTTAATTTTATTTCTTTTACTCAGATGGATTTATGGTTTGGAGGGAGCACACCAGACGGTGATTTTGATCGTTTATCAACGTTGAAGGCAGCCTTCTTTGACTTTTTTGCTGATCATAGTATGACGCCACCTGTACTTGATTACATCAGCATGGTAAGGCATTATGGAAACGCTACTGAAATTGAATTTGATACGCTACTGAAATTGAAATAGATTTTTCTTAATAACTTTTTAAAGATATTTGTATCCTTACATCAAAGTATCTCATTATTATTGTTTTTCTTCATAGTCGCTGTACTTCAGTGCCTCAAGTTCATCCAGTGAAGGATTTATGCGAGCTTTGAGTGTAGCAGCTGGCACCCATATGCCAAGGATACCTAAACCTGAAAGGGCTCCGAGCATGGCAGAAAGGTAGGAGCAGATTATGTTTCTTTTTAATACTATGAATTTTCCAGAGAATTCATGACTTCGCAATGCATTTTCATCTTTGACTGAGGTTTGAAGCTTGTTTGTCCAAAAAAATATGACATCGTGAAATTTATCACTTTATTTCACATAATCTTTTGAAGTATTGTTAAGCTAAATTACATAAATTTAACTTGTCTCAATGATATACATGTACATGTATTAGGTGAGGATAAATGACCTAATTTGCTGTTTCAGTACCGTGGACATTGTTGATGACCCCTCGCCACCCCCACCCTACCCTCAGGATATCCCAGAAGAAGCTATGAATGCCAAGGTACCGAATGGAGGCACTGTACAGAGTGTTACATCATGGAGAGAGTGCTAGCGGAGATAGTCATAGATTCAGTGTACAGGCCGATCCTGAAGATTCTACCTCCAGGGTATGTATATTGTCTACATCGTGAATACTATGTATATAGTGTATAAAACATTTTCTCTATAATATGATTGATAAATTCAAGTATTTCCTTCTATTTCAATGTATGACTTAGTGCTATATAATTATTTGTTCCCTATTTACTTGCAGGAAAAACTAGCGAACGTTTACCAGGAATTAGGAAGTGAAGATGGGGAACCTTTACAATTCAAAGTCCTTATAGAGCATCCACTTATACAAGATGTTGTTAATGCATGCCAAACCTTCAAGTCACTGGTAAGTTTGGCGTTTGATACTTCATAATTTCTCATATAGTACTTTAATAATGAGTGAATAATTTCTTATTTCGATATTTATTTTGTGAAAGATACATGTAGAAAAATATGTAGCCTCAACATATATAAAGCATTGTTCTATCTTCCTTGTACAGATTTGAGTTTTCAGATAATCTTGAATTAATTTTGAATCATGATTATAAGTAAATTGACTTTTATTCTTCACACATGCACTTTATTCGACAAATGATCTAAACGTTAAGTTGAAAGTCGGACATTTACTTTCTGGTTTAAAATGATTATTTCTACTTGCAGGATATCAGGGGAATTCTAAGCAATCCCAACCAGGACTCCATAGATTTACATAGTACAAAGACACTTGAATAAAACTGAATGGCAATATTACTCTGAAATTATTATATTTGTTACTAAATCTATTGATAAATATTTTGAAGTACAATTTACAAATTACAACGACTGTGATAATTTTGTATATCATATTACTTGAAAACATATACAATATATGTACAGGAATAAACCTATTTGGTCTGTTTTAAATGTGAGGCAATCTAAAAGAGAAGTTTAGTGCATAAGTATTTGTTATTTGATATTTTTACAATCATGTTGTTATAATGAAAATTAAAGTACATGAAGATCATTCATCTTCCTTTATTTGTTTTCTGTAAGACTTAGAATTATACTCAATGGTTAGTAGACGCTTCCAAATAGTGTCATACGTAACATTAATCTTGATATAGCAATTAGCACTGTTGATGCTCATATTCAATGTTTATTGAGAAAAAATGGAGGATGCTTACATGCATATTCAAATTTGATGAAGCTAGTATTTTGCAGAAATCCCAGATGTTACAAGCATTTTAAAGGGTTGTTTTCAATTTGAATACATAAAATGAAGAGGTTCATATTCAAATCATTTTTTTTTTTGAAAAGCTGGTATAGAAAACGTCGTAGAAGTTGGATTCAACATTGACGTATTAAGCGCTGCCAAACTTGATGTAGCAAATATATTATAAAAGGTCATTTTCAATGTTTAAAAGAGGATCATTTCAGCTATGAGGCATACATTATTGCATAGTTGATGAAAGCATAGAAGAGTCATATGCAACGCTAATGTAGCTGACATTATTAGTAGTAATATTCAATAGTGGTGAAGCAAGAATTGTACGCAGTCATATTCATTGAACCATGGTTCCATTGTTCCAACCTTAATGTAGCAAACATTATACACCGTACGTAATATCTACCTTGAAGCAGCAAGTATATGTCATGTAGCAAGTATAGTCCTATTCAACCTTTATGTAGAGAGCATTCTACGAAGCCATATTCAATTTGATTTAGCTAGTATTGTGTGATATCAGTTTCAACCTTTTAGTAAAAATTGTTTGATATTATATTCAACCTTGTTTTGGTGAGCATATTTGGATGTCATATTGAACCTTGTTGTAGTAAGCATGGTTTTATGTCATATTGAACATTGTTGTAGTAAGCATGGTTTTATGTCATATTGAACCTTGTTGTAGTAAGCATGGTTTTATGTCATATTCAACCTTGTTGTAGTAAGCATGGTTTTATGTCATATTCAATCTTGTTGTAGTAAGCATGGTTTTATGTCATATTCAATCTTGTTGTAGTAAGCGTGGTTTTACGTAATATTCAACCTTGTTTTAGCCAGCATGGTTTTATGTCATATTCAACCTTGTTGTAAGCATGGCTTTATGTCATATTCAACCTTGTCATAGTAAGCATAGTTTTATGTCGTATTCAACCTTGTTGTAGTAAGCATGGTTTTATTTCATATTCAACCTTGTTGTAGTATATGTAAGCATGGTTTTATGTCATATTCAATCTTGTAGTAAGCATGGTTTTATGTCATATTCACCTTGTTGTAGTAAGCATGGTTTTATGTCATATTCAACCTTGTTGTAGTAAGGATGGTTTTATTAATTGATATTCAACCTTGTTGTAGTAAGCATTGTTTAATTTCATATTCAACCTTGTTGTAGTAAGCATGGTTAGATGTCATATGCAACATTGATGTAGTAAGTATAAAGCATTGTTGGATGTCACATTCAATCATTATGTATTGAGCAAAGTTAGATTTCATATTCAAATTTGATGAAGCAATTATTGTAGTGAGTTTTAACAAACACTCCTTAGGATTGTGATGCTGCAGCTTTGATACAGTCAGCATTGTAGATAGTCTTATTCAACTGATGAGAGCAAATCAAACATGGATTTAGCAAGCATTGTGCAGAATTATACTAGTATATGTATTCAACTTTAATTCAAGAATAATAGCAAACAATGGAGAGCGTCTACATCCAACAATGCTTACCAAGACTACCCAACAGTGTATGTTGACATCATATATTTATAAGGTAGGTAGAATCCAATGGTTAGATCCCAACATGAGGTAGAATGGAGTTAAATCCGAAAACTGGAAAGTTGTACTGAAAATACAATGATAAAATTTGGCGATGGATCGGTAGTTCGCCAGTGAATATTTATTTTCTTTTTTAAATATGTACAAGAAAGACTACCAAAGCGAAGAACTTTCGTCAAGTTATGAACTCGTGTTATGTTTTCCGAAATGTTGACTGTCAGCAAAAAGGGGATCCGGTATGAGGCGCCATTTTACTATTTATTCCCTATTTTTTGATATCACAAATTCGAATTTGTGATATCACAAATTTGATTTTTTGATATCAGAAATTCCCGTCATATTTTGTGATATCAAAAAATCGATTAAACCCCCCTCCCCTAAATCCTAAATATTCAACCCAATCAATACAGAATATCAGTACTGAGAGGGTCACACAAAGTTATACGAGGAAAGCTAGTTGTTGCTAATTCAATTTTTCAGCTTATGTTTTTGAAAAATATACATAATTTTTTATATACGTATTATAAATACGTGTAACAGGAAAACAAAACTCAGCATTTTGGGAAAATACCACCCCTCCCCTTTTTTTTATATCACAAATTCCGTCATATTTTGTGATATCACAAAATCGATTTTTTGATATCACAAATTCTATTTTGTGATATCACAAAATCGATTTTTTGATATCACAAATTCAAATTTGTGTTATCACAAATTCGATTATTTGATATCAAAAAATCTATTTTGTGATATCACAAATTGTAATTTTTGATATCACAAAATCTTATCGAATTTTTGATATCACAAATTCGATTTTTTGAAATCAAATAATCGATTTTGTGATATCAAAAAATAAATTTGTGATATCAGAAAATAAATGTGCGATATCGAAAATTGGGGAATAAATAGCAGGGACGTATATAACTAGTTATATACGTCCCTGTAAATAGTAATTAAAACGGCGCCCCATAATCCGGAACCCCCCTCCCCTAAATCCTAAATATTCAACCCAATCAATACAGAATATCAGTACTGAGAGGGTCACACAAAGTTATACGAGGAAAGCTAGTTGTTGCTAATTCAATTTTTCAGCTTATGTTTTTTGAAAAATATACATAATTTTTTATATACGTATTATAAATACGTGTAACAGGAAAACTCAGCATTTTGGGAAAATACCACCCCTCCCCTTGCGCGAGTTTCAAAATGAAAAAAAATTAAAATGCACCAGCTTAATTCAATGCATTGTCTGATTCTTTAGCGATGCCACTTCACGTCGTCATGTGACGCATTTCGACGGGAAATTGCAGAGAGGACAAATGCGGAATCTAGAAGATACGGTCGACTTGCTTGCAGCGGAGAATTCGAAAGTAGGAGTTGCAGTAAATGAAGGTTACTCTCTCTCCTTAATGTGTCATTATTACATTCACGTTGTTCGTGTTGTTACCACTTTTTTTTACTTGCCTATAAACGATTGAACGACTGTTTTGTAAGTAACAGAGGAAATTCGATCCAAGAATGTCTTGATGGATATCAATATCTACTGTATTGTTTACTGTCAATCTGTCATGTTCACCGAATTTAAAGAACCCTGCATTGGAGATTTATTCGTCCATCGTTGGAATTTTCCAATTATTTATTACCTCCTTCAGCGGAAATGGAAATGCTCACCCCATTCACCGATTCAGCTGCTACACGGAATATAAAATGTCTGAAATTCCATGTTAATTTAATCCTGCCACACTATTGATCTCCGTATCAGCAAGGATAAACAAAGACATCGACCATGACGTCCAACATCATGCATTTCAGTAATTTTTACAATAGAAAATCCCTGTTGACATTTGATTTTCTGTCCTAATTTTTTTTAACTAAGCTACGCACAACCAATAGGAAGGCATTTTCTCCCGTTGTGGACTGAGATATCCATGGAAATGCTGGGAAAAGATATCCTTTTCTCCCATTTGCCCCCACGTGGGATAGAGTTTGCCCATAGCGACGCGTCATGTATGGTCACTGTACATGTATATCCCACATGTACCTCGCGTGACTTTTAACGTCGGCCGTATAGGCCGTATCCATATTGTGACGTCGTTGTTATCCATTGTGACGTCACTATTTTAGCACCTAAAGCGGCGACATCTCAACAAAAACGTCGTTTTAAAACTTTTTGGCCGGATAGCAAAGCAATTCTGGTCTATGGATTGACGATGTCCGTCCGTCCGTCCGTCTGTCCGTCCGTCTGTCCGTCCCTCTGCCGTCAACATTTTGGTTAAAGTTTCTGGTTGAGGCAAAATCTAAGGAACTATATGCAGTAGAAACTTTATATTATACATGAAGGTTGCCCATGACGGGACCTTTCAATTTATGCCGTAATATTTGACCTAGTGACCTTGACCTTGGACTTTGACCTTGTTAAAGATTTTGGTTAAAGTTCCTGGTTTAAGCAAAATCTAAGGAACTGTATGCAGTAGAAACTTTTATTATACATGTAGGTTGCCCATGACCAGACCTTTCAATTTATGCTGTAACATTGGACCTAGTGACCTTGACCTTGGACTTTGACCTAGTTAAAGATTTTGGTTAAAGTTTCTGGTTTAAGCAAAATCTAAAGAACTGTTTGCAGTAGAAACTTTATATTATACATTTAGGTTGGCCATGATGAGACCTTTCAATTTATGCCGTAACATTGGACCTAGTGACCTTGACCTTGGACTTGGACCTAGTTAAAGACTTTGGTTAAAGTTCCTGGTTTAAGCAAAATCTAAGGAACTGCATGCAGTAGAAACTTTATGTTATACATGTAGGTTGCCTCTGACAAGACCTCTCAATGTATGCTGTAATATTTGACCTAGTGACCTTGACCCAGTTAGTGACAAAAACTTACTTTGCAATCCGGCCATACCGTCTTAGCGATGTTTTATTTTTTACATTCTAATTTTTACTAAACCGATTAAGGCTAAGGACTACGGTTTATTCTTTTAGAAAAAAGCCATTTTTTAGGGTGCTGAAAACGAATATTCCTTTATTTTTCAAATTCGATAAAGTTGACAATTTCATGATTTCATGGAATTTCAAGAAAGGCCTCTAGAAATGGGAGAAAAACGATCAGCCATATGTTTGTCATGTAGGATAAGAAAAGCCCACCCTCGGGGTCTGGTTTCTGGTCAGGGAACTCGGCAAGCCTCGTTCCCTGACCAGAAACCAGACCCCTCGGTTGGGCTTTTCTCATCCCGACAGCATATGGTTGATAGTTATAGTCTTACCCCTATGGGGTAAGATAACATTTTCACGTGCCTTTTGACTGTAACTTTTGACCCCTATGGGGTAAGATAACATTTTCACGTGCCTTTTGACTGTAATGTCAATTGTGACGTCATACATAATTACTGTGTTAGCCGATCAAAATATAAAAAGGAATACATAAAATCTCATTTTTTAGCGCTTATAGACAGCCTCGTCGTGGAACAAGCAAATCCTGTACACTCGGGTTGGATTTCTTGTCCCTGATCACATCTGGGGATAGATTCTATTATTCTGTTATGACTAAGAGAATTCTGTAGAGTGGGTATCAGTTTATAAGATGACAACAATATATTTTAGAGAAATTGCCAAAATAGGATTCTCTGGATTTAGTGAACAGGACAGTAATAATTTGTTATCCTCATTGGTAAATGGAGGGTCATACATCGTTCAAGACTTCTGGTTCTCACTTAAAGTGGCTCGCGGCTTTGCTGTAGTCATCTGTTCATGCGTACGTAAATTTACTCAGCCTTTAGCTGTTTAGCTTAAGTTTTGTGTACTTTCCGTCAGTTACGTCATGGTAAAAAAAGGGGCGATGTTACAGGGAAAGTTAGTGATGGTTGCAAAATTTGAATTCAATCAAATCTGAATGCTTCTCTGTGAAGATAAACATGATAAAGGAACTTCTTTAGGTTTTTGTTTTCATATTTTATTCAGACTAATAATCAATATTTATGAGATGAACTATAGAAAGAAAATCAGCTCTTTAAAACTAGGATTTAAAATTTGGGTCTCTCTCCCCCTTCTCGTATATGTAAGATAATGTAATAAGTAAATAAAAAAGAAACACATTTAATATACATTAATATGTAAATAGTTTGATATGATACATAGGAATGAATGAAGCCCGGCTTGGAACCACTATGATTAGCTACAAATTAAATTAAAGAAAAGTTCGAGTGTTGTTGGAGATTCATGGCACATTTCTGTCGTATTTATGGGCATTCTTGTCATGTTTGTGCCTTATTTGTCTGCATTAGATCGGCACGAATGTTTTGAACTGTTTAAAATTTCCGTGTCTGATTTATCATTCAGCTCACTTTGTGGCGCATTTTCCCGGGAGGACCTCTGGAAAAGCATCCGACTGCGGAGGGGATATCCTCACACCTAAACCCCACCTTAGAATTTTGCCTCTCCCCCTCCCCCTCCTTTTCACTTGTAGAGAAAAAAGTTTTTTTCCAAAGCACAAAGCGAGTCCTTGGCATCTAGTGGTATAAACTCTGAACATATACGCATTACGTACCGTAGAGGGGGAGGGGAAGGCTTGCTAGCTGTTTTGATGAGCAAAGTAACAAAAACTGAACAAGTGGCTACATGCCTTGGCTCATTTTATGATAAAATTTTTTTTCTGTTCCGATCTACATATATTACATGTATTAGTTGGTTCAAGAAAACTACGAAAATCTAGTTATAACAATTTTATATGAATTTGACGAGTATTCATGTCAAGTTTACCTTTAACATGTAGTTTCAATTTTTAATCTCATAAAGGAAATTAAAACAGTAAAATGCAATGACGCTGAACGTTATCTTTTTCTGATGACCACAAAGGTGTGCTTCAAAACGTTTGACGTAATGAAGTGACTTCAAGTGCTACTTTTCATCGTTTACAGTGTCTTTCGGTGCAATATACACTGCCATCCATAAATTAGTATACACTATTTCTGTTCATGCTGCTGTTAGAAAATGAACAGTTTTGAATCGATTGCTGTATAACTCTAAAGATGAACCTTATAGAAATCAATTGTAACAATCTTGACCAAAATATTTACATTTTTCGAATTTCCATTCTTTTTTGTATAAAAATGACAATTTTTGAAAAAAAAAATTGTGCTGATGAAAAAAGTTTCTATTTACATTTTCGATGTCAAAATTCATAATTTTAAATTATGTGAAGCCAATTATTATGAATCTTTCAAGTTCAGAATAAAAAATTAGGATAAACTGATATAGAATTCAGAGCGATTTCCTTCTTTGTATAGTTATTTATGGATAGCAGTGTAATGATATTTTTAAAAATAATGACAGAGTTAACATCTGTATACTTGTACATCAATCAATTTGTCTTATCTTGAACTTCATTGAGGTGAAATTTAATTACTTTCGACCGTAAAATATTAAATCTATTGGCAATTATACTTAGTTTAGTGCATTCCCAAAATGGCATTTTCATACAAAAAAGTGTGTAAAAACAGCTATAAAATTCTTTCTTGTCCTTGAAATTCAACAAAATTCATATGGAAATGATTAATGTAATATATGTTCAACAGTTCAAGAATGTGAACTCCAATGATATCAGCATTATTAGTTTTTCATAAATAAGGGATATAACCCTCAATTTACAGCAATCGATTAAAGACGTCACCATGGTAACTTGAAACATCATAGCATCGATTTCAATCAAACCATCACATGAGAAACTCAAAACATTCCTCTATAAATGGTAAAAAATTGAGGATAGGTAAACACGCTACTTTGGAAACGCCGCGAGCCACCTTCAAATGTGAGTTCTTTTAATGCCCACATAATCAAAGATTCGGGGGCATATACAGTAGTTTTAGTCCTGTCTGTTTGTCTGTCCGCAAAAACTTTAACCTTGGCCATAACTTTTGAATGGTAAGAGATAGGGCTTTGATATTTCACATGTGCATTCCTTGTGACAAGATTTTTCCATGGATACCAAAAATTTTTTTGACCTTGTGACCATGAGCTTGGAGTTTGACCATTTTACAATTTTTACTGACAAAGATGCCAAAGGGGGCATTCGTTTTTCACATACACGTTTTTTATTTGTTGTAATTTTTAGCTCGCCGGGACGAATGTCCGGAGAGCTATTGTCATACCCCCGGCGTCGGCGTCTGCGTCTGCGTGCGCGTGCACAAAAACTTTAACCTTGCTTATAACTTTTAAACCAATACAGATTGGGCTTTCATATTTCACATGTGCATTCCTTGTGACAAGACCTTTCCATGGATACCAAAATTTTTGACCTTGTGACCTTGACCTTGGAGATTGACCTTCTTTTGAAAAACTTTAACCTTGGCCATATTTTTGGAATGGTAAGTGATAGGGCTTTGATATTTCACATGTGTATTCCTTGTGACAAGACCTTTCCATGGATACCAAAATTTTTGACCTTGTGACCTTGACCTTGGAGATTGACCTACTTTTGAAAAACTTTAACCTTGGCCATATTTTTGGAATGGTAAGTGATAGGGCTTTGATATTTCACATGTGTATTCCTTGTGACAAGACCTTTCCATGGATACCAAAATTTTTGACCTTGTGACCTCGACCTTGGAGATTGACCTACTTTTGAAAAACTTTAACCTTGGCCATATTTTTGGAATGGTAAGTGATAGGGCTTTGATATTTCACATGTGTATTCCTTGTGACAAGACGTTTCCATGGATACCAAAATTTTTGACCTTGTGACCTTGACCTTGGAGATTGACCTACTTTTGAAAAACTTTAACCTTGGTCATATTTTTGGAATGGTAAGTGATAGGGCTTTGATATTTCACATGTGTATTCCTTGTGACAAGACGTTTCCATGGATACCAAAATTTTTGACCTTGTGACCTTGACCTTGGAGATGATTGACCTACTTTTGAAAAACTTTAACCTTGGCCATATTTTTGGAATGGTAAGTGATAGGGCTTTGATATTTCACATGTGTATTCCTTGTGACAAGACCTTTCCATGGATACCAAAATTTTTGACCTTGTGACCTTGACCTTGGAGATGATTGACCTACTTTTGAAAAACTTTAACCTTGGCCATATTTTTTGAATGGTTAGTGATAGGGCTTTGATATTTCACATGTGCATTCCTTGTGATAAGACCTTTTTTATTGTTGATGTTGCAATTTACATATGGTTGCCACCGGCGAGCTATGTTGTCATTCTGACAAGTCTGGTTGAAACTTTATACAGATGCTTTATAAGTTAATGATGTACGGTAATGTTTCAATTTTCTGAAAGTTCCTTGAATTTGCTCAGATACAGGTGCACAAAACTTTGTCATAGCTGCATAATGCATGTTGGCAGTGCATGTACTGTATCATGTACATGAAGTATGATACAGTACATCTAATGTGGAATCTCATGTTTTGCTTCTTTATTTAGGGCAAGAATGAGCTGGATTGATCCATCATTTCAAGATTTTGGAGATTTTTCTTCGTCTTCGCAGAGTAAACCATCCCGAAAAAGGCCAGGTTTGACGTCATCACAAGGATCTTCACTAAAGAAAGAAAAAAGCATTTTACCAAATTCTGTGCATCAGATCAAGACAAAAAGAAATCCAAATGAAACATGGGCAGATAGATATCAACCACATACCACGGTGGGTTTATCTCTGCAAATACTTCGAAATCATAAAATTTCGTTTGGGATTTATTTGTTATTTTCGTGGGTGTTTTAAAACAACGAAATTTAAATCCATGAGAAAATTTGCTTTGACTCTGAGAGATATAAATATGTAATTGAGATTTTATTAACAGTGTTGTACATAATTGACAGACGTTGACAATACATGTTTCTCACTCTCATTGTCTGTACTAGATCTGATCCGTTTTAGAAATGATCATTTTTAGCTCACCTCGACGAAGTTGAGTGAGCTTATGCTATAACCCCGCGCGTCCGCGTCCGTGTCCGCGTCCGCGTCTGCGTCCGTGTCTGCGTCCGCGTCCGTGTCCGCGTCCGGTTAAGAAGTTTGGGGTAGCTCAGTATCTGACAAAGTACTAATGCTACAGTAACCAAATTTGCACAAGTGATTCATCTTTGGATGCTGAGGTGAACCCATGCATCGGATGCAGCATCTGACCTACATTTTCCGCTTGATTGACTTGGTTAAGAAGTTTGGGGTAGCTCAGTATCTGACAAAGTACTAATGCTACAGTAACCAAACTTGCACAAGTGATTCATCTTTGGATGCTGAGGTAAACCCATGCATCGGATGCAGCATCTGACCTACATTTTACGCTTGAGTAACTTGGTTAAGAAGTTTGGGGTAGCTCAGTATCTTACAAAGTACTAATGCTACAGTAACCAAACTTGCACAAGTGATTCATCTTTGGATGCTAAGGTGAACCCATGCATCGGATGTAGCATCTGACCTGCTTTTTACGCTTGAGTAACTTGGTTAAGAAGTTTGGGGTAGCTCAGTATCTTACAAAGAACTAATGCTACAGTAACCAAACTTACACAAGTGATTCATCTTTGGATGCTGAGGTGAACCCATGCATCGGATGCAGCATCTGACCTACATTTTACGCTTGAGTAACTTGGTTAAGAAGTTTGGGGTAGCTCAGTATCTTACAAAGTACTAATGCTACAGTAACCAAACTTGCACAAGTGATTCATCTTTGGATGCTAAGGTGAACCCATGCATCGGATGTAGCATCTGACCTACTTTTTACGCTTGAGTAACTTGGTTAAGAAGTTTGGGGTAGCTCAGTATCTTACAAAGAACTAATGCTACAGTAACCAAACTTACACAAGTGATTCATCTTTGGATGCTGAGGTGAACCCATGCATCGGATGTAGCATCTGACCTACTTTTTACGCTTGAGTAACTTGGTTAAGAAGTTTGGGGTAGCTCAGTATCTGACAAAGTACTAATGCTACAGTAATCAAACTTGCACAAGTGATTCATCTATGGATGCCGAGATGGACCCATGCATCGGATGCAGCATCTGACCTGCTTTTTCCACTCGAGTGATTTTGCTTTTAAAAGCCAATATTGAGCAAAGTATAAGTGCTACATGTACCAAACTTTCATATTGGATGTATCTTTGATCAAACCTTCATAAAATGACCTTGACCTACTTTTTCCGCTTGAGTGATTCTGCCTTTAAAAGCCAATATTGAGCAAAGTATAAGTGCTACTTGTACCAAATTTGCATATTGGATTTATTTTTTATCAAACTTTCATAAAATGACCTCGACCTACTTTTTCCGCTTGAGTGATTTTGCCTTTAAAAGCCAATATTGAGCAAAGTATAAGTGCTATATGTACCAAACTTACATATTGGATGTATCTTTGATCAAACTTTCATAAAATGACCTTGACCTACTTTTTCCACTTGAGTAATTTTGCCTTTAAAAGCCAATATTGAGCAAAGTATAAGTGCTTCATGTACCAAACTTGCATATTGGATGTATCTTTGATCAAACTTTCAAAAATGACCTCGACCTACTTTTTCCACTTAAATGATTTTGCCTTTAAAAGCCAATATGCATGTACTTAGAAATATGTTTGAATTGAATTTTGCTGCCACGAGGTGAGCTTCGTAATCTTTGATTACCTATGTTTATAAACGTCTATTTGCCTTTAGAAATTTCGCATGTGAAGTAACAGCCGGAGAAATCGGTCCAGGTAGCATTCTCTTTAAAAATATCTGCATACATATATTGCATGGACATGTTACTAGAATCGTTGCACTTGAAAATCAGTCAAGTCCATTAGCTATGAAGCCAAACTATCTTATTACGGACAAAGACAAACAAACAATTAGAAGGCCAGACACGTGATTGTTTGGATGTTATCGCCTGCAAGACGTAAGACATCGTATATCACCCGACAATGCTCGGACAAGCTATCAAATTAAAAAGAAAAAATACTAAAGCCAGATTGTTAGGATGGGTAAGAGCTTGGGGTAGGGAGATACCCTCCCTTCTTAAATCTTTTATCTTTTCTTACACAATATGAATTCATTTTCAGAATAGATTTCAACTTTCAGGATGCATATTTTATCGTCGCTATGTATTCTATTATAAGAACGCAAAGTCGACAAGTCACAAAGAAACATTTTGATATAGATTGTATTCTGCTGATATTTAAATTAATATTTTGTTCAATCGATCGGTTATCACCATCAAGAATAGTAAGGATCACATTGGATGAATAAAATGATAAAAATAAAATGAAGTTTACTTACAATACGTACAGCTACCGTGACATTTAATATGTACAGATATATGATGTCAGATATTTTATTTAACGAAAAAAGTTTTTTTTGAAAGTCAGATATCAATGAAATTAAATGTCAACGAAAACAGTTTCAGCCCCAAAACCATGAAATTTTATACCCATGAAAATAAATGATTTTTCTGTATTTTATGCATTGTAGCAACTACTGAGTTAGTCTCGTCAAAGGACATGTCAACATCTGTCAGTTTCGTTTTCATTGTTTTTATAATCTTATTTAAGGAAGGGGGAGAAAAGTTTATATATGAGCTTTTGCAAATTATTGTAAATGTCAAAATATTGCAAAAAAGAGAAAAAAAAAAATGAATGTAGTTTTGGTAAATTATAAGGGGGAATTATGGAAATTTCAATTTTGACATCCCTCACCCTGTCAATGATAAATGGGCAACTGGGACAATACATTTACATGAAAATAGATCCAGAAACTCTGCTGTAATTTTACAGCAATTATCTGTTTGTGTTATAGGCTGATTTGGCAGTTCACAAGAAGAAGATAGAGGAAGTGGAATCATGGTTAAGGACTCACTTGTCACCCGATGTCAAGGTACTTCATACTCTCAATAAATTTTTATTTAAATTATTTAATGCACCTTTTCAATTTGCTTTTTGGCTGGATTGCAAAGCAATTCCGGCCTATAGATTGACAATGTCTGTCCGTCCGTCCTTCTGCCGTCAACATTTTGGTTAAAGTTTCTGGTTGAGGCAAAATCTAAGGAACTATATACAGTAGAAACTTTATATTATATATGAAGCTTGCCCATGACAAGACCTTTCAATTTATGCCGTAACATTTGACCTAGTGACCTTGACCTTGGACTTTGACCTAGTTAAAGATTTTGGTTAAAGTTTCTGGTTGAGGCAAAATCTAAGTAACTATATGCAGTAGAAACTTAATATTATACATGAAGCTTGCCCATGACAAGACCTTTCAATTTATGCCGTAACATTTGACCTAGTGACCTTGACCTTGGACTTTGACCTAGTTAAAGATTTTGGTTAAAGTTTCTGGTTGAGGCAAAATCTAAGTAACTATATGCAGTAGAAACTTTATATTATACATGAAGCTTGCCCATGACAAGACCTTTCAATTCATGCCGTAACATTTGACTTAGTGACCTTGACCTTGGACTTTGACCTACTCAAAGATTTTGGTTAAAGTTCCTGGTTGAAGCAAAATCTATGGAACTGTGTGCAGTAGAAACTTTATTTTATACATGTAAGTTGCCTCTGACAAAACCTTTCAATTTATGCTGTATTATTTGACCTATTGACCTTGACCCAGTTAGTGACAAAAACTTACTTTGCAATCCGGCCATACCGTCTTTAGCGGTGTTTTATGTTTGAAATGAAATCCGTTAATTTCTTATTTCAATATCAAAAATCCTTAAGTGTGGACAATAACACAGTTTGTGGTTTTCTTTCTGCAGCTGATGTATATACATGTACATATTTGTCATGCACAGCGTAATATATTATATAAATGTTAGGAGGAATTGAAATTTAATTGTGCGACATTATGATTGAAATTTTATTGTAATGTAATTTGTGTGTTTCACTATTTTGATATAAATTTATAAATACATGTACATATATATATACTTTGCCATAAATGACCTAAATACTTATTAATGACTTACACTTTATGCCATATCATCATGATATGATATAGTACATTATTTTGTATTCACAGAAAATTAGGTCAACCATTTTTTTTTTACTTTTTTTTTTTGCAAAAATCTATCTTTGTGTGCCCATTTGCAGCGTCCTGGAATATTGTTATTAACGGGACCCACTGGGGCTGGTAAGACGGCTACATTACGTGTCCTTGCTAGAGAACTCAAGTATGACATCAACGAATGGGCAAATCCTGATGTCAAGAGACAATACAATGAGTGGAATCAAACTGGTGGTGTCTTCACATCAGGTTCTGGTGAGTATCATCTACTGTAAATTTTTGCATGGGGGTATTTTTAGCGTTTTTCACAATTGTATTATTATCGCAAAAGTAACCCCCACATCAAAATTACAACAAGTTTAAATGACTAAAGGGAACACTCCCGATTTTCCCAAAATTTCCCCCATGCGTACAGTTGCAATTGTCATTTCACGAAATTTTCCCCCAGCAAAAATAACCATGTTTACATTAATCTAATTTGAGTTCACATACTCTTTACCTTACTTTCTTTGTCAGATGGTTGTAAGGGAGGGTCAGAGCAAAATACTGCATAAAAAAAGTGGAATGTTTGGGACACCACTGGGTATTGCCTTTCCAAGTCTCTGAGGACAAGTAAACGTTTGAACATAGTAGGTGGGCCTGTAATTCAATAAAGTGATCCTTTCCCTTATCGATTGTAACAATCATTTCTCTAGGTACATGTACATGTAATGGCCTTAACCTCTGTCAGTAGCAGCCAGTTTATCTTTCCACTGTTCATATCATTTCACTCCTGAAACATTGTGACATCAGCTTGTGCAATCTCCACATGTCACTTAAGCAGTGGGGGTAATTGTACAACCTGGCATATATCTGTCTACTGAAACATGTTGCATTTGACTCTATAGTCTGAAAAATGTTTTTAAAAAGTCAAATATCGAGATTGCTTGGTCAAAGTATGATGGTTACAGTAAACAGTTTTTTTCATGACGTCATCCCTTGACGCGCACCCTTAACCCAGCGTCATATAATACTGTCATAAAATACATACCTATGAAAGTATATATATGGTTAAAAAGAATAAATCTTACACTTTATCATGCTTACACAAGATTATACCTAGTACTTAGAATAAGATGTAAAAATGTGCTCGACAAAGGGGAAAATAGTACCGCGGGGCAACTTCTATAGCGGAAACGACATCGTTCCGTAAATATTTGGGGAATAAAATCCATATCAAAGAAGGAGTGTATTTATATCAATGAAATATAAAAGTGAATTAAGGATTGACCGTGTAGTTAAGGAGAAATCAATATGACCATCAAAAACACTGAAAATCATGATGTCCCTTTTGGTGCCCCTTACTGTGGTAGACTCCTTTAATGAGCCCCAGCTCATTGCCTATGAACAGGTGTTTCAGAAAAGAAAATTTTCCATAATCTTGCAAATATCTTACAGATTTTAATGATACCTCATAATATGCCATTATTTTAATTTTCATGCATACAGTATGAAGATCATGGCTCAGCTCTTATTATTAAAAAAATTGACCGGGGCCAAATCAGCTTAGAGATTATGCGAAACTGTTTATTGAAACCGATATCATTAGTTTTACAGTGTTTTACAAGGGGGATACCAAAATTTATCCCACCTCTGGCAAATTTCTTGTAATCTGATTGGTCGAGAAGAACCGAATATTATGTTGTATTTTGTTACTGACAGGATATTATTTTGATATCCTGCTTCTGCTAAGACGCTTTACGCTGTTGATGTCACCGAGATGCTTTGAAACATGTTGATGTAACATACACAAACCAAAAGCCATCAGCGGGATAAATTCATTATACAGTGTTTTACAGGGGGGGGGGGGTGTCAAATATATTGGGTCGATTAAAAAAAATGTATTGGGCTCAGCTTCGCCTCGCCCAATTCAATTTTTTTCATCAACCCATTATATTTCTGTATCCCCCTGTAAAACACTGTATAACTAATAATATTGGGTCGATGAAAAAAGTTGTACAAAAATGTATTTGGCAAGGTGAAGTGACACTGAAGTCGAGCCCAATAAAACTTATTTCATAACCCAATATATTTTTGTGTCCATCCTGTAAAACACTGTATAAAAAATTTACTTGATTGATGGCTTATGTTACGTCAATTAAAGCATCTCAAAGCTACAGTCACACAATGTGGATTTTTCTCCGAATATTTTGATATAAAATGCGGCTGCAGACAGGGGGACCCCATCTCCAGTTATATTTTCCTATTTTGTGCAGAAATTCTTACATTACTATTAAAAGCAAATAAAGACATAAAAGGCATAAGTATAAAAAACAATCAATACCTAATAACGCAATTTGCAGACGATACTTCTCTTTTACTTGATGGCAGTGAAAAATCTTTATCAGAAACTATGAAAATGTTAAACTTCTTTGCTAGATTATCAGGTTTAAAACTAAACGAAACAAAAACAAAGGCTATATGGATAGGCAGTAAAAAATTCAGTAAAGAAACTTTTCACCATAGGTACGCGTTAGATTGGAGTCAAGAAGACTTCAAAGTATTAGGTGTAGGATTTTCAGTAGATTTAGACAAAATGTTAAGTAAAAACTATGAAATTAAGATTAATGAGATAAAAAAAGAGATGAAGAAATGGTCAAAAAGAAATATTACACCAATAGGAAAGATAACTCTAATAAAATCATTATTTCTCTCCAAACTAGTTCATATTATATCATTCCCTGCCAAATCCAAGTGATGATATAGTCCGTAAATTAAATACAATCTTCTATGAATTCATATGGGATGGAAAAAAAGATAGAATAAAAAGAGAAACTTTAATACAGAATTACGAAAAAGGGAGGTTGAAAATGATAGATGTTCAAAATTTCATATATTCAATAAAAGCGTCATGGATTAAAAGACTAATAAACAGAAACTCATCTTTTGTAGATTTTTTTGAAAGTAATGTATGTAGCATTAAATATTTAACGGATAGGGGTGAACAGTATTTTGAAAAAGAAGTAAATAAAGTAAAACATAAATTCTGGGCAGATGTATTAAAATCATACTCCATTGTTCTACATAAAAATATTGCTTCCTCTATAGATGATGTAAGAGGAATGTGTATTTGGAATACAATGAATGTTTTGATAGACAATAAACCTGTTTATTATAAGCATTGGTATGAAGCTGGTATAACATATATTGAAGATTTATTGGACGAAAATAATGATTTTTTAGCTCACCTCGACGAAGTTGAGATGAGCTTATGCTATAACCCCGGCGTCCGCGTCCGCGTCCCCGTCCCCGTCCCTGTCGTCGTCCCCATCCCCGTCCGCGTCCGGTTAAAGTTTTTGGGGTAACTCAGTATCTGACAAAGTACTGATGCTACAGTAACCAAACTTGCACAAGTGATTCATCTTGGGATGCTGAGGTGAACCCATGCATCGGATGCAGCATCTGACCTACATTTTCCGGTTGAATGACTTTGTCAGTGTCTGGTTAAAGTTTTTGGGGTAGTTCAGTATCTGACAAGGTACTGATGCTACAGTAACCAAACTTGCACAAGTGATTCATCTTGGGATGCTGAGGTGAACCCATGCATCGGATGCAGCATCTGACCTACATTTTCCGGTTGAATGACTTTGTCAATGTCTGGTTAAAGTTTTTGGGGTAGTTCAGTATCTGACAAAGTACTGATGCTACAGTAACCAAACTTGAACAAGGAATTCATCTTGGGAGGCTGAGGTGAACCCATGCATCGGATGCAGCATCTGACCTACTTTTTCCGCTTGAGTGATTTTGCCTTATAAGGCCAATATTGAGCAAAGTATAAGTTCTACATGTACCAAACTTGCTAGCACTTTCTATATAGACGTGGCCTCGGACAGTGCATGCATTTTATATGCTCTATTGTAAGTGCTGTTGAGATTATCGTCAGGATCTTCTTTAACTTATATGTACCAAACTTGCATATTGGATGTATCTTTGATGGAATTTTCATAAAATGACCTTGACCTACTTTTTCCACTTAAGTGATTTTGCCTTTAAAGGCCAATATTGAGCAAAGTATAAGTGCTACATGTACCAAACTTGCATATTGGATGTATCTTTGATCAAACTTTCATAAAATGACCTTGACCTACTTTTTCTGCTTGAGTGATTTTGCCTTTAAAGGCCAATATTGAGCAAAGTATAAGTGCTACATGTACCAAACTTGCATATTGGATGTATCTTTGATCAAACTTTCATAAAATGACCTTGACCTACTTTTTCCGCTCGAGTGATTTTGCCTTTAAAGGCCAATATTGAGCAAAGTATAAGTGCTACATGTACCAAACTTGCATATTGGATGTATCTTTGATCAAACTTTCATGAAATGACCTTGACCTACTTTTTTCCACATGAGTGATTTTCTTAATATACATGTACTTAGAGATATGTTTAAATTGAACTTTGCTGCCACGAGGTGAGCTTCGTAATCTTTGATTACACTATGTTTTAACTTATGAAAACTTTTTGAAAACTTACAATGTTAGAACAAATTATTTAGAACTTTTTGAAAACTTACAATGTTAGAACAAATTATTTAGAATTTATTGGAAACTGTTAAATCATTTTTAAGAAATAAAAAAATTTCATTAGTAGATTATGCAAAGATGAATATGGTTAAACCATTCAATTTGAAAATCATTACAAAGCAGAAAAATAGTTGTAGATTCATTTATGAATGTCTTAAGAAGGAATTTAAACCAACATGTCATGAGAAATGGATGAAAGACGTTGATATTACTATAGACAGTAAAGAATGGGAATTTATTCATATTGTATCTTTTGTTAGTTGTAATTACGTTAAGTTTATGTGTACATTTTGTAGAAAAGAACCAGAAAGCTTATCTCATTTAGTTTGGTACTGCGAGGTTGTTAATGATTTTATTGAGAATTTTAGTAATTGGTTATTTTCAAAAACAGGTATTCTTTTGAATTTTAATATCAAAATTATCCTATTTGGAAAACCGAGAATAAACCAAAACAAAGCCATCAATAATATAATCTTAGTTCTAAAGTACTATATATATAGAAGTAAAATGGAAGAAAACTCACTGAGTATTGAAAAAATAAAAATTGACTTACAAAAACACATTGAAATCGAAAAATCAATAGCCTTTAATAAGAATAAATACACAAACTTTGTTAAAAATTGGTCATCCTTTCTCCCACTTTGCGAAGAATAGTCATTAAGTAACATTATATCCTTAATGAATTGTAACTCTGACTCTTTTCTAATATCATTATGATGTAATACTATTTTTTTGTCATCTTTATTATGACATAATACTTACTATATATACTTCATTGTATTATGTATGTGAAATGTGACAATAAAAATAAAAATTAAAAAAAAAAAGAAAAAAAAAAAAGATTTTAAAGCATCTCAGTGTAGTCAACTGCGCTAAGTGTATTAGTGGAAGCAGGATATTATTAGTTATCTAGTGATCTGGTACAAGATGAAACCAGGTCACTAGGTTTTATACTGGGCGAGGCAGAGTCAAGGGCCTGGTATAAAAGTCTGGGCACCAGGTGAAAGATATACCAAGTCTTTACGCGACCATCATTAGCCAATTTCTGCTCTAGATTTCACAGCTTAATTGTCAGAGTTGGGGTAATAAAATAATATCCTGTCATTGACCTAATGCAACATACAGGTTACAAGAAATTTGCCAGAGGTGTGATAAATTGTAATATAGAAAAGATAATTGATAACAAGGTGATTGGATGAAAGAAATCCATTGAAATTTATTTGCTTTGCTTTACTATGTTATGCTTTGTGTTGACCTCTTCCATTTATTTCTTACCATCCTTTGCTATCAGAGTATTCCCGTGTTGGAACTGTATCAGATTCCCAGATAGCCAGGTTTCAGCAGTACCTTCTCAGTGCTTACAAGTATAATACACTAAGTATATTTGGGAGTGAGGTGGAAAAGAAAAAAATCATTTTAGTTGAGGTAAATAAGTTCATTTCCATGTAATTGATATACAAATGCTTTTTCACTTACATGTATTTGTCTTTACTTATTTTCTTGATTGAGAGATTGGGGAATGTCGGACATCACTCCTGTTGGCAAACTCATGATCAAAAGGCCGTCAAAGCATTGTTTGAACAGGCATATTGCAAATTGTCTTGTTTCAAAAAGGTGATGTCAGCTACAATGTACTTGTACTTGGTGATCTTTCAATTTTTCACCGACTTATTTTTGAAAAACAGTGCGTGAATATATTTACTGGTAATATTTACCAACAATTTTTAGCTCACCTGAGCCATAGGCTCAAGTGAGCTATTGTCATAGTGTTGCGTCCGGCGTCCGTCGTCCGTCGTCGTCGTCGTCGTCGTCGTCCGTCGTCGTCCGTCGTCGTCGTCGTAAACTTTTCACATTTTAAACTTCTTCTCCAGAACGGCTGAAGGGATTTTGATGAAACTTGGTAGGTATGAAGTACTCATGGTCCCCTACAAGTGTTGTTGTTTTTCGTCCGGATCTGTCAACAGGTGGCGCCACCACAGCCAAAAGTAGGTCACAGGGGGTACCCTCCTTTGACAAACTTCTTCTTCAGAACCGAAGCATGTATCGACAAACCGAAAGCATCAGGATGATCTAGAGAGATGTCTTAAGAAGTGTTGTTATTTTTGGTTCCACTTCAAAGTCAAATTTTTGACGCGTTTTTGACGTCTTTTCGGACTTTGTCAGAAATGCACATTTTTGCACTATTTCTTTAAATAACTCAATAAGTGTATGATTTTACACACTCATTTACTACATATTTATCATATTTAACTTACTTAATGCTTTGATATGTATTTTATGCTTAAAATTTATTTTTTTGATTTTTTATGAATTTTTTTCTTATGTAAAAAGGAAGGGGGGGGGGTTGATTTTCATACATTTCTGCTTCTTTTCTATACCCACTCTTCAGATTGTCATGACAATTTGTAGGTATGAGGTACTCATGCATGGTACCCTACAAGTGAAAGAATTTTGTCAAGATATCCACTTTTGGATTTTTAAGGAATATTTTTTAAGATTGTACATAGGTATAATGTATGTTTTCCATGCCAAATGGACCCATGGGGAGTAGCTTCAAACCCCGGCGGGACCCCAACAATTTTTTTTCCCCTTTTTCAGTTTTTTTTCTCTTTTTATTTTTATATTTATCGCTAGAAATGAAACTGTGAAAGAATTTTGTCAAAATATCAACTTTTAGATTTTTAATGATTTTTAAAATAAGACAAGCTATAGCTAGTTTGGCTTTGTGTACTTATTTTCATACTTCGAATTAACTTGGCCACATACGCTATCAAATATACGCTGAATTTATTTTTAAGATGTTGACTTTTTGTGTCGCCTGCGAAGCTCAGCGACACTTAGGGATCACTTTGTCTGTTGTTCGTCTGTCCGTCCATCCGTCCCTCCGTCTGTCCGTCTGTCTGTCACACTTGGGTGTCACACCCCATAACTTTTGATTGGTAAGTGATAGGGCTTTGATATTTCACATGTGTATTCCTTGTGACAAGACCTTTATACACATATCATAATTTTTGACCTTTTGACCTTGACCTAGATATTTGACCTACTTTTCTAAAAATCTAATATTGGCTATATCTCTTGATTGATTAGTGATAGGGCTTTGATATTTCACATGTGTATTCCTTGTGATTAGACCTTTCTACACATATAATGTTTGACCTTGTGACCTTGATCTAGATATTTGACCTACTTTTCTAAAAATCTAATATTGGCTATATCTCTTGATTGGCAAGTGATATTGCTTTGATATTTCACATGTGTAATCTTTGTGACAAGACCTTTCTACGCAAACCATATTTTTTTACCTCGTGACCTTGACCTAGATATTTGACCTACTTTTCAAAAAATCTAAGATTGGCTATATCTTTTGATTGGTAAGTGATAGGGCTTTGATATTTCACATGTGTATTTCTTGTGACAGGCCCTTTTTTCATATACTATATTTTTTTAACCTTATGACCTTGACCTAGATATTTGACCTACTTTTTAAAAAAAACCAAGATTGGCTATATCTATTGATTGGCAAGTGATAGGGCTTTGATATTTCTCTTGTGTATTCCTTTTGACAATACCTTTCTACACATACAATAATTTTGACCTCATGACCTTGACCTAGATATTTGACCTACTGTTCAAAAAAATTAAGATTTGCTATATCTTTTGATTGGTAAGTGATAGAGCTTTGATATTTCATATGTGTATTCCTTCTTGTGACAAGGCCTTTCTACAAATATCATAACTTTTGACCTCATGACCAAGACCTAGATATTTGACCTACTTTTCAAAAAATCTTAGATTGGCTATTTCTTTTGATTGCTGAGTGATAGGCTTTGATTTTTCACATGTGCATTCCATGTGACAAGACCTTTCTTCACATACCATCATTTTTAGCTCACCTCGACGAAGTTGAGTGAGCTTATGCTCTGACCTACATTTTCCGCTTGAGTGACTTGGTTTAGAAGTTTGGGGTAGCTCAGTATCTGACAAAGTACTGATGCTACAGTAACCAAACTTGCACAAGTGATTCATTTTTGGATGCTGAGGTAAACCCATGCATCGGATGCAGCATCTGACCTATATTTTCCGCTTGAGTGACTTGGTTAAGAAGTTTGGGGTAGCTCAGTATCTGACAAAGTACTGATGCTACAGTAACCAAACTTGCACAAGTGATTCATCTTTGGATGCTGAGGTGAACCCATGCATCGGATGCAGCATCTGACCTACATTTTCCGCTTGAGTGATTTGGATAAGAAGTTTGGGGTAGCTCAGTATCTGACAAAGTACTTATGCTACAGTAACCAAACTTGCACAAGTGATTCATCTTTGGATGCCGAGATGGACCCATGCATCGGATGCAGCATCTGACCTACTTTTTCCACTTGAGTGATTTCGCTTTTAAAAGCCAATATTGAGCAGAGTATAACTGCTACATGTACCAAACTTGCATATTGGATGTATCTTTGATCAAACTTTCATAAAATGACCTTGACCTACTTTTTCCCCTTGAGTGATTTTGCCTTTAAAAGCCAACATTGAGCAAAGTATAAGTGCTAGATGTTCCAAACTGGCATATTAGATGTATCTTTGATCAAACTTTCATAAAATGACCTTGACCTACTTTTTCCGCTTGAGTGATTTTGCCTTTAAAAGCCAATATTGAGCAAAGTATAACTGCTACATGTACCAAACTTGCATATTGGATGTATCTTTGATCAAACTTTCATAAAATTACCTTGACCTACTTTTTCTGCTTGAGTGGTTTTGCCTTTAAAAGCCAATATACATGTACTAAGAAATATGTTTGAATTGAATTTTGCTGTCACGAGGTGAGCTTCGTAATCTGTGATTACCTATGTTTTTACCTCGTGCACTTGCCCTATATATTTGACCTACTTTTCAACAAATCTATGATTTGCTATATCTTTTGAGTGGTAAGTGATAGGGCTTTGATATTTCACATTTGTATTCCTTATGAAAAGACCTTTCTAAACATTCCATAATTTTTAACCTAGTGACCTTGCCCTTGATATTTGACCTAATTTCAATAAAAAAAAATCCGCTACGCAGGCGACACAAGCATTCCTTGGATTGCTTTTTTTTCATACATGCATATTTCAGAACATATTTCAGTACATTTTCCCTATTTAATGATTATTTTCTCTGTCTTATTTCTGTATCTATGGTAAGCATAGTCGCCATATATCTTGTGTTACAGATTTGATTGGTTCAATACCTCCTTGCCCCTTTAGTAGGGGTAACTACAGGAAATAAAAAGGTGCACACTAAAAATTTTGACTGACTTGAAATGCCCGGAAGTCTGTAAAATTGGTCTTTTTTGATTGCGAATCTTTGGCACGCATGAAAATGTAAAGAAAAAGGGGGGGGGGTCATGCATGTCCTTTTTTCGCAAATTTCACTTTTTTTACAGGAACTCTGCGTCCTCATCGAAAATGTTCCGAATTTTGCATATTTTCAAACCTATCTGTAGATTGCATAAAAGACAAGATCAAGTTCGAAGTTAAATTTATCACGACTATTGATTCAATATGCTAAAAATACATTTCCAAGCGCCGCATTTCAGCATATTTACCGAAAATAATTTGTCCAAGTGGCTTCACTGGGTCATGAGGTTTGATACACCGTACACTGCTGTTTGGAAAATAAATTGGCTCAATTTCTGCACAACTCACTTGAATTAATATTGTCCGCTAACAACTTGTCTTTGTTAATTGGATTAACACGATTTTGACTGTACGTTACATGTATTAAGATGAAATCAGTACTATTCAAAAGCTCTCATTCATAGATTTCTGTATAATTTAATATGAATAAAGGCAAAACCGAAAAGTCTTTGTTTTTTATGCTTCCGGAATCAAAGATACGGGGGCATATAGTTTTTGGCCTGTCCGTCTGTCTGTTTGTCCGAAAAACTTTACATTGGGCATAGGTGATAGAGCTTTCATATTTCACATGTGTATTCCTTGTGACAATACCTTTCCATTGATACCAAAATTTTTGACCTCGTGACCTTGACCTTGACCTTTGACCTACTTTTCAAAAACTTTAACATTGGGCATAACTTTTGAATGGTTAGTGATAGGGCTTTCATATTGTACATGTGTATTCTTTGTGACAAGATCTTTCCATTGATACCAACATTACTCTGACCCTGACCTCTCACATACTTAACAGAAAATGGTGTTTATACCAACAAAGATGCCACCGCGGGGCATTCGTGTTTCACAAACACAGGCTTTATTATTTTCTGGCATACAAGCTATTAATAATGAAAGGTTTGGTGTTCAATTTTAAATAAACTTAATTTATGAAATCATTTCATTGTTTTATTCTGTTTCTGTTGCACATTAATGTGGAATTTTACAAAATGATTTTATTTTTGATGTTGCATAATCGAACTATACTAGCTGGGCATATGACTTTGGATCGCATAATCCATCTTTTCAAATCAGTAGAAAAGTTGTTGTTTTGAAATGTGACTATTTTCTCTTGTTTGTACTTTTAAAGGTTGTCTGAAAAAAAAACTTGTCTGCATCCGGCAAAAATCTTGTTAGAAAGGTTGTGGGCTAAAATCCTGGTACTGGCACTATCAGTATTCAATGTCAGTATGTCAATTAGAGCGTGCATGGGTATCAGGTGAGCGTTGTGCCCCCTGGGGCTCTTGTTATGAGATGGGCTACTTCATAACAATATATGATTTTATGCTCTTTCCTATTCACAGGACATTCCAAACATATTCGGCAGAGATCCGTCATCATTTCATGGAATTTTAAGGTATCTCTTTTTTCAGCAAAGCTGATCATAGTTGTCATTTTTAATTAACCTCGACAAAGTTGAGTGAGCTTAATATGCTATACCCCCACATGTCTGCATCCACATCCCTGTCTGTGTCCGTGTCCAGTTTAGAAGATTAGGGTAGCTCAGTCTTTGACAAAGTATGTATGCTACAGTACCAATACTCGCACAAGTGATTCATCTTGAGATGAACCCATGCATCAAATTCTGCTTCTGACCTACATTTTCCACTTGAGTGCCTCTGACTGCCTCAGCTAAGATGTTCGGGGTATTTCAGTATTTGACAGAGTACTGATGCTACAGTAACAAAACATGCACAAGTGATTCATCTTGGGATGCTGAGATGAACCCATGCATTGGATACTGCACCTGACCAACTTTTTCCACCTGAGTGATTTGCATATATTATAAGAAAGCTAATACTGAGCAAAAAGTAAGTGCTACATGTACCAAACTTGCATATTGGATGTATCTTTGATAAATCTTTCATGAAATGACCTTGACCTACTTTTCCCACTTAAGTGATTTTGTTTTTAAAAGCCAAAATTGATCAAAGTATAAGTGCTACATGTCCCAAATTTGCATATTGGAGGTATCTTTCAACATGTTCATAAAATGATCTAGACCTAATTTTTCCACTTAGTGATTTTTAATGTTAAAATGAATTTTGCTGGCATGATAACATGCTGTGACAAGGTGAGCTTTGTAATCTGTGATTACCTATGTTTCTAAGTATGCTTAGAATTCAATGATATGTCTTTTATGATGTCTGAGGGCATCAGTATTTCACAAGTACATGATCTTGTTTTTTAGCTCTTCTGGTCTCTGACCAGTCGAGCTTATGTCATCACCCTTCGTCTGGCGTCCGTCCGTCCGTAAACAATTCTTGTGCTCGCAACTCCTCTGAAACTATAAGAGATAGAAATGTAACTCTTTTTTTTTTTTTTTATTTATTTTTTTATTACTTGATATAACATGTATTATATAATAATATTTGATATAGCATGTGAAATAATAAACTTGTACTAAAGAAATATCAAGTGTTTTTATGATAGTTGACAGAAAGAAAGAGAGGACACATTTACACCCTTTCACTCACACATTCATACTTTAGGATTGTGATGTTCTAGACATGGATAAATATTGACAGGTCAAGGTCATGTTTTATCCGATTTTTAAAGTTTTTTTTTTTAAATTTTATTCAAATTCATATATACATAGCTTGTACATAAATTGTAAATAATATGAGAAAGCCGATTAGGAGTTGGAGAAAAGAGCCTGCAAATTATTCCATTTGTTAAGAAATTTGTCATGTCTCTTTTGACTATAGTATATATATCTTTCAAGATTGTAATGATAGTTTAGCAACTGTTTATCTTCTTCAAAATTTAAGGTACTGTCCTTGAGCCGTTTTTGATAAATATAACTTTTTATTATAATGATCAAAAGATTCAAGGCTTTAAATTTTTTTCCATTGGAAATGTAACTCTTTTTGCATTACAATTGGTCTGTGGTCTAGTTGTGCACCTGAGATTTTGTTTGAGCCCCTGAACTCCAGGGTCCTAGAAAATGGGCGTGGTCATTTTCTCCTATATAACTCTATGTAATCTTGTGCTTGCAACTCCTCTGACACTATAAATGATGGAGACTTGATTCTTTTTCTCAATATGATGGGTGTGTGGTCTAGTTGTGCACCTGATATTTTGTTTGAGCCCCTGACCCCCAGGGTCTTAGAAAAAGGATGTGGTAATTTTTTCCTATATAGCTCTATGTGATCTTGTGCTCGCAACTCCTCTAACACTATAAATCATGGAGACTTAATTCTTTTTGCAATATGATGGGTCTGTGGTCTAGTTGTGCACCTGATATTTTGTTTGTGCCCCAGGGTCTTAGAAAATGGATGCGGTCATTTTCACCGATATAACTCTATGTAATCTTGTGCTCGCAACTCCTCTGACACTATAAATGATGGAGACTTAATTCTTTTTGAAATATGATGGGTCTGTGGTATTGTTGTGCACCTGGTATTTTGTTTGAGCCCCTGACCCCCAGGGTCTTAGAAAATGGGTGTGGTCATTTTCACCAATATAACTAAATGTAATCTTGTGTTCTCAATTCCTCTGACACTATAAATGATGGAAACTTAATTCTTTTTGCAATACGATGGGTCTGTGGTCTAGTAGTGTACCTGATATTTAAATGATGGAGACTTAATTCTTTTTGCAATGTGATGGGTCTGTGTTCTAGTTGTGCACCTGATATTTTGTTTGAGCCCCTGACCTCCAGGGTCTTAGAAAAGAGGTGTGGTCATTTTCACCTATATAACTCTATGTCATTTTGTGCTCGCAACTCCTCTGACACTTTAAATGATGGAGACTTAATTACTTTGCAATATGATGGGTCTGTGGTCTAGTTGTACACCTGATATTTTGTTTGAGCCCCTGACCTCCAGTGTCTTACTGACTTAGAAAACAGATGTGGTAATTTTCCAGTATATAGTTGTGCTCTCAAATCCTCTAAAGCTATTAATGATGGAAACTTAGTTATTAATATTTATGCAATATAATGGATCTGTAGTCTTATTGTGTCATTGATAGTTCATTTGAGCTAGCAGCTCCTGACCCCTAGGATCCTGGAAAATGGGTATGGCATTATGTTTTGAAATCCTTTATCTCTAATATTAAAAATTATATGAGTGATATTCTTGTTGCAGTCTAATGGATTTGTTATTTCGTTATGCTACTTATAATTTGTTTGAGTGCCTGCTCGCTATGGTCTTTGGTTTAAAATAAAATGGAAATTGTTATTTATGTATATGTATCTTATTCACTTGTCAATGAGTGAATAAAACAAAACAACCAGGAGAGCTACAGTCTCGTCAGAGACTTCTGGTTGTAAATAGATATTTGTCAATAGAAACCATCAGGGATAATTTAATGGTTGTTTTACTGTAGCAGCCGATGGAGGACACTTAACCATTAGACTGGCGGCTGAAAATGAATTTTGTATCAATAAAATGGTGAAATATTTTAAATGTATGTAGTATGATATGAACATTGATTAGATTAGAAATGACCACAGAGTTTATGGGACAATTGTCCCGTATGTTTAAAAGTTAATGGGACATTTTCTTATTCAATGTTCCATATAAACTTTTTTCAATGATGCATCCAAATTTCAGATTAGTAATTTTCAATATCTGATTTAGCGATGAGTTGAACATACACGTACATGTATAAGAGAAGTAATGGCTTGGAACTCTTCAAAATTCCTTGTAAAAGTTGGGAATTAAAATGAAGGGTAAATATTGTACAGAGAACTCAATTCCATGGTTTTGCTGTTGGACCTATTGAATCTTTATGGCTATACCAGTTGTCATAAAACATAAACTTTAGACAACAGAAATTACTTGAACGTACACCAATACACAAATAACTTATCAGGATCAGGAAAATATTGACCACCGTTTTCAATACGCTGAATGTGATTTCTTCATATTATGTATGCCCTAAAATATGATACAAAGAAGATCATTCAACAGTTCACATCGTTGCGGTTGATTAGCGAATGTTGACCTGCGGACCACCTGGGTTTCAATTTTGAAGAGAAAAATTTAACATGTCATGACTTATCCACTAGTGGCCATGTTTGTTTTAAAATCATTTTTTCCAAACGTCTTATAAAACCCTGTGGGTGGTTTATAAAAAAAGTGGTGAATTTTGTTGCGCCTTTAGGGCACACACATTACAAAAAGAATGGGACATTTTCATTGTCAATGCGCATATTGTGCATGGCGCATGTCCTTCCTAATCACTGTATGAATGGTAGGGTTTAGGAACAGGATTATTTTGTATTATTGATTTCATTGAAACAAGTATTATCAATTGTTCAGGGAATGAAATCTATTATTTTCTATAACTGCAGGAAGTACTCCCAGACTGGTCGCTGTCCTATAGTATTTGTACTAAGTGATGGTGCTACAGGAGAATTTAATAAAAATGTCCTCTTCCCCAAGGAGCTTGAACATCAAATTAACATTACTAATATAAGGTTTGTAAGGATACCTGAAATGTTTTGGGATATTGTGGTTTACTCGGGATGAAATCCCTTTGACCTAAAAAAGAGAGGTAGAATTACACATTATATTAGAACCTCTGCAAAATTTGATCAAGAAAATAGACCTTGTTTCTGTTTTTAAACTTATTTACATGTAATTGTGCATGGTTCTCATTAGAAGCCGTCAACCAGGGAAATGTCACCTGATACTTTAAGCAAAATTGCTGTCTATTCTGTGTGGAAAACATATTAGAAATTACGCAAAATCTTGAATTTTCACCTCCTTCTTCAATCTAAATTGCCATCTTTAAAAGTTTTATAGAATCCTGATTGCATACTTTATTTGAATATTAAATTTTAGCCTTGATGATATTTTAGCTTCAATCCAGTGGCATCTACCAGCATGAATAAAGTCCTCAATAAGGTTGTGGCTACAGAGCTAGCTCTGGTCAGTATATTTTTCTGATGATGACATTATACATGTATTAAATTTACCTTTGTTTGAAAGTACATTTTGAAATTCTCCTCTGTAATATTTACCTTCTATTTCACAGAAAACATCGAATTTCCATCCTCCATCCAAGTCTGTAGTAGAGTCCATATCAATGTCCAGTGCAGGTGATATCAGAGCTGCCATTAATGCTCTACAGTTTGCTTGTCTCAAAGGTGAGAACTCCCTAAAGGATAAGAGCTGCCTTTAATGCTCTACAGTTTGCTTGTCTCAAAGATGGGAACTCCCTAAAGGGTAAGAGCTGCCATTAATGCTCTACAGTTTGCTTGTCTCAAAGGTGAGAACTCCTTAAAGGAGAAGAACTGCCATTAATGCTCTACAGTTTGCTTGTCTCAAAGGTGAGAACTCCTTAAAGGAGAAGAACTGCCATTAATTCTCTACAGTTTGCTTGTCTGAAAGGTGAGAACTCCCTAAAGGATAAGAGCTGCCATCAATGCTCTACAGTTTGCTTGTCTCAAAGGGAAGAACTACCTTAAAGGTAAAAGCTGCCATCAATGCTCTACAGTTTGCTTGTCTCAAAGGTAAGAACTCCCTTAAAGGTAAGAGCTGCCATTAATGCTCTACAGTTTGCTTGTCTAAAAGGTAAGAACTCCCTTAAAGGTAAGAGCTGCTGTCAGTGCTCTACACTTTGCTTGTCTCGAAGATAAGAACTCCCTTAAAGGTACATGTAAGAGCTGCTATGAATACTCGGTAGTTTGCATGTCTTAAAGGTAAGAGCTGCACTCAATGCCCTGCAGTTTGCTTGTTTTAAAGGTAAGAGCTGCACTCAATGCCCTATAGTTTGCTCGATTTAAAGGTTAGAGCTGCCGTCAATGCTCTGCAGTTTGCTTGTCTTAAAGGTAATAGCTTCTATTTTGCTGGTATTAAAGGTAAGAGCTGCCAGTTTGTTTGTTTTGAATGTAAGAGCTGAACTCAATGCTCTGCAGTTGTTTTTTTTTTAATGTAAGAGCTGCCGTCAATGCTCTGCAATTTGCTTGTTTTAGGCCAAAAAAATTTAAGATTTCGTTTGACGGGCACCGCCGCATTGCCTAAAAACCCGCCGCATTTCCGATTTTTATGCGTGTTTTGCCACAATTTTTAAGTAGTCAATTGAACATCGTCGTGCTAATACAAATTGTTTGTTTACATATTCTTTACTTCACTAAATATATAAATTGTCAAGCTGTAACTCAATACTTGTTTACATAAAATAGTATTATTTACCCGAGCTAACGTATTCAATTGTTGTTTGTACGGTAACCGCGACCACGCGTATATTCCATATCACGGACGAGGTAACGTAACGTAAAATGAATTGATGCTTGACTCTGTTGTGATAATATGCAAGAGCATTATTCTTCATTAGTTAAATTATCTAATTTATTCGAAATTTGAAAACATTTTTGTTTAGAACTCACAGTTTACATGTACGTCAGATTGATCACCCGGGAACGCCGGTGACGGGATCGAGGGGAGGGGCAGAAATACTAAACGATCCTAATTTCGATTCGGATAAACTGGTCAATTAAACCCTAAGCACATCGCAGATACTTCAAATTTTCCGAGGGATAGAAATTAAAATTTGCAGACAATTTGCTCAAGTCCGACAGTGAAAAGGGATGACGAATCGATCAGGGTACCCTTGTGTAATCGTTGTTAAAATTCAAACTAAATTGTCAGACATGGAGTGATCGGGAAGGCAAACTTGCTCAATGGGACGATGGCCCCTTCCACTTGGCCTTCAATGGGTCATTCTCAAAAACAATGGGCCATCTTTCCTCACGAAAGGGCCATTCCAAAAATGATCAATTTTCGAAAAGCTATGCATATGCATGCATTATGCATCAGACGTTAGCACATTTTTTTTTGTCGCGAGATTCCCAATTTTACCATTTCCAATGAATAATTTACAGTACATTTTTAGCATGGATCACAGAACAGCCAAGACCAAACTTTCAGCCACCTTTCCTGAATTTTTCGTGTCCACGGATGGGCAGCTTCATTTTCAGCTTTGTTGATATTAGGGAAGATTTTATTACTTCAATTTGTACCCATTGACTGACCACTTTTAAGAAATGACATGCTAATTTTACGGACGAACGCATACACAAGTACCTTAACGTAGATAAGATATGTATTAAAGTGGACGTTGGAGATTTAAATCTCAGGCGCAGATGTCGGAGAAAAATCAATATTGTATCAAAATAGCAAAGAACCTTTCAATTGTCAGTGAACAGAAGAATTTTGTGCCTTCGAGTTCTGACTGGCCATGTACAGAAAGCTGTGATCTCTGTAGTACTGCTTCTGGTGTAGATCTACGTTACAACGTAAATACGAGAACAGAATCTTCTTTAACTCATTTTAGATAGATTTAAAAAACGAAAATGGACGCCGTAGAATAATGGCACCAGGGCGCAGCGAGTTGCCGATTTTATGGGCCATTTTCTATCAGAATGGGCCTTCCCAATCCCTGGACATGTTTCTTTGTATTTTCTCTACTCTTTTGTCAACGCCAAGGGTCAAATTTTCGGTCTAAGCACTGAGCAACAATTACGATTTTCACTCACTTAGTTCCAACTAAAAGAAGTAGTTTACAAAATGTTAACGTCATTTGAAGTTTTAACCTTACACAGGGCAACGGTTAGAGATTGGTGATCCTTTTTAGCATAAATAAGATGTACAACATGCATGTATTTAGTCTACATCTTCATACTGGTCTGTCATAGGACATCGTCTGTCATATGATACATATAATAAGTGTGACCAAATCACAGAATATCTAGCAAACTTCAGATTTGGAAATGCAATAAGTTATTACAGGAAGACGTTGGGTTATCTTGTTAATTAATGCACTCAACATTACCACTTCATACTATACTTAAGTTTTAATGTATTTTCAGCATAAAAACACTTGAATTAGAAATTTGGTTAAAGATAAATTACATTCATCAAATTTCACGTTTGCAAAAAAAAAAAAAAAAAGAAAAAAAAAAATCTGCCTCCCTCACTTTTTTTTCTCAAAAAGTGCCCGTCAAACTAAACATTAATTTTGTATGGCCTTAAAGGCAAGAGCTGCCATCAATGTTCTGCAGTTTTGCTTATTGTTATGTAAAGAGTTTCCAGTTTGCTTGTCTTAAAAGTAAGAACTGCTGTCAATGCTCTGTAGTTTGCTTGTCTTTAAGGTAAGAGCTGCCATCAATGCTCTGCAATTTGCTTGTTTAAAGGTGAGAGCTGCCAGTTTGCTTGTTTTAAATGTTAGAGCTGCCATCAATGCTCTGCAGTTTGCTTGTCTCAAATATATTGTAGTATAGTGGATTATATTTCAATGAAAGTGTATACTTATGAGAAAATTATCTTAATTATTTTTATGATGTAGTAATGTGTGTAATAAAGTATTTTTTGTCTCCTTAACAGATTCCTCTGATTTAGTAATAAAGCCTAAGTCAAAAGTTAAAGCCAAAAGACAGAAGCAGGATACCAAAGGGAAAGCTAAGCCAACAGATGACGGGGAACTAGCTTCTATAGGTGGAAAGGACACCTCACTTTTCTTGTTCAGAGCCTTAGGAAAAATCCTGTATTGTAAACGTGAGATGAACATTTATCAACATTTGTTAGATATCACTGTGTATGGTATAAATTATATTGAACAACTTGATAGGGCAAAAAAATTTCATCACATTCAGCATTGGTCAGTAATCACATACTGATTGTCGCTTGCAATCTCTCTTTCTCTCTCCTGAAATACACAGAGCAATATGTACTTTTCTATCATTTGTTCCATGCCTATTCTTATGATTTGTCCGTTTATTTAAAAATTTACACCTCTAGAAAACAATGTATGATTTAACCCAAGATCTCCCAGTTTTTAAGGTAAACTTTTTCTGAAACCTCAGAGTGACCATATTTTAGGTGTAACAATTTAGATTCTGTAACTTTAAGGTAGGCATATCTGTGAAATGTTAGATTGAATGTAAAGCCCCTATCACACTAGGGCGTTTGCACGGAATTATTTTCTCAGAGCACCGTGGGATTGCAGGGAAAAAATTGAATTTTTCTGATAAGCTGTCAGATTACAGCCGTGTTCTCTTGGCGCTCTTACTGCGCTCAACCTTAATTTCAAATGAGATTAATTCAGTACAAGCGCTGTGAAAATGTGGTAAGGATGCAGCACAATCTCAAAGAAAGCCGCAGGGTCGCCGTGAAAGCACAATAGAGTCGCATTGTAGTCTTAAACATACCTTCCTTGCGTTTGCACTCTGATTTCTTGGTATGTTGTAGGAGACCTTACTGCGTTGCCACAGCAACCTTACTGCGATGCCACTGCGATCTAAATCAATGACGTTCTTAAGGTGACTTTTTTGTGCATGCTCAAAACAAACACAGTGGCTTGGCGTCTTATGTGATCCCACGGCGTTCCTTGCGATGTCACATTGCTGCCAAGGCAATGCTATGGCACTGCTTGCGCTTCTGTTGCGCTCCCACAGCATTCTTCATTTTTCCAGGACGCTGGGGGAGTGCAGTCGGAACTCTGTCCTAGTGTGACAGGGGTTTAAAGAAGTATGGTTTTAACACTCAAAGACTTTTGTGTACTCCACCTTTATCTTCCTATACTGTGATGGTAGTGTAAAACAAAATAGATTTGTGTAAAAGCTAGTAATTTGCATACATTTTTGGTTTCCAGGAGATGACCCATCGAACCACACCGATCTTCCTAAATTACCCTCCCATCTACAGGACCATGAAAGAGATCCTCTACTCATTAACCCAGAGGTAGGTTTTGTAGATATACAACTCTGTAATTTTGATAACAAGATGATAAGAACAAAAGAAAAGGATTTGTTAACTCGGAAAAAAAAATATATTCTGTTCACGATTTTTATTTTTCCTTATAACTGTAACAGAGCCAGCATTGTTGATGTGCAAATAAATAATTGAAGTTAGATTTTGACAATTTTGGAAGAAATATCACGTATTTCATTTATAAATGCATCTTTAGGATGTGATAGAGAAATGTAACATATCGGGAGAATATTTTGTGGCGTATCTACATCAGAATTACCTAGATTTCTACTCCACCATAGAGGACATAGTGAGAGCTTCACAATACATCAGCGACTCAGACTTCCTCAGCAGAGACTGGAATGTACGTATTATAAATCAACTGATAGCTCAATGAAATGTAAAGTTCATCAAATATTTCTTATAGACAGGATGTAACTTTTATGACTTGTAAGGATGTGAATCCAACTTGCAACAAGGTCATAGGCGGCACAGGCTTGCAATATAACCTTGCCATCATCACTACTTTCCTACGCCATTTCACATATTGATAAAACCCGAGAGGCGTAGCAGGTATGTCATGTCGTCACAGTGACGTCATTCGGACTTCTTACGTAAACAGTACAAAAGATTCAAAGGCAGAGGCACATACATGTATTTGAGTGTTTAGGGGCGAGTAAATGGGCAATGAAGGAAACAATTCTTATCTTGATGTAGGAAAATTTACAAGACTCACATCTAAAGATGGTAATTTTCAATTTATAGCCAGAATTTGTATTTTTACTGGAGATGTCTCATTCAGCTGATTGTGTTGGCAAAGTACGAATGTAGAAAGAATCCCTGATACTGCATCATATTGCATTGAAACAAAGACAATTCTTGTACATTGTATACCTCATAAGTGTAGCAATACGGAATCGTAAATACTTGCTATACTTTATTTACAAATACGAAGTCCCAGTTTCTATCTGCAAGAATCTTGCAGAGAAACTATAGGCGATGACGGCAGAGGTAGATTTTAAAGTGAAGAAAAGCGGAACTGAAATCGGACGCATGCGTAAGAGATCATGTATTATACATTCATTGCATTTTTGTGTGCAATATTTTTGGCACTATCACATCGCACCCATTATATTTCGTCAATAAATGGTCAGTTGTCTTCATGTTTTTAATTTCTTGGCAGAGGAATTATAATTTGACCTATGCCTTGAAGAAGAATATAAGTACATGTATCTTAATAAATGATATATAAGAATTTTGAATTTGTATTCAATATTTTGATTTTTAATCTATGTTTATTAACCCTAAATTTATGAATGGGTACCCCGAATAGACAAAATGACTGTACAGAATTATGTAATATTTTACTCTGCTTTGTCTTACACTCATTCTATATACTTACAGTCTAGGTCCAGACTTCAGCAGGTGGGGGCTTCTGTCAGTACCCGAGGTCTTATCCACTCTAACTCAGCAAGGGCGCGTTTCACATCCTCAGGGACGGGGCTAGGATGGAAACCACTCCATAAACCACAGTGGTATACATTATGTAAACAGGTTAGTATCTTCTGAAAGGTATTTAGTGTTAACCAAAAGAAGTATCAACAAATACACTGCCATCCATAAATTAGTATACACCATTTCTGTTCATGTTGCTGTTAGAAACTGAACAATTTCGAATCTCTTGCTGTATAACTCTGAAGATGAACCTTATAGAAATCATTTGTAACAAACTTGACCCAAATATTTGCATTTTTTGAATTTTTATTCTTTTTTATATAAAAATGACAATTTTTGAAAAAAAATTGTGCGGATGAAAAAAGAATCTTTTTACATTTTTGTTATCACAATTCATAATCTAAATTTATGTGAAGCCAATTATTATTATTCTTTCAAGTTCAGAATGGAAAAATTAGGATAAATTGATAAAGAATTTAGAACGATTTCCTTGTTTGTATGGTTATTTATGGATGGCAGTGTGATTACATACATGTACATGCATACAGAGGACTCCACTTAATCTTTATGGTGCAATGCATGGAAATATCATAGATGAAAAAAAAAAGGAGATGATTTAGTAGGCCAAAATAAGCCCTTATCATACGTTGTCCTTTCTAATATTAACATATGCATCTATTCATACATGTATATAGAGCTCTACTTGAATTTTTCCACAGAGAAGGGAGAGTTTTGATGTCTCAAGATCACTTTACAAGGGTAAGTATATTGAATGTATACTTTGAAATATGTAGATATCATAGCCGGGTCAAATTTTATCGGAAAAGGAACAAAAATTAGCAATTTGCAATAATAGCTTAATCATGAATTAGCACACTTTACTTATTCTACATTATTATCTATAAAAGTTAAATGATTTAGCATAATCTTCAATTAGCGCATCCTTCAGAGCACTAACTCTGCTAAAGTATAAACCCCGCTGATACAAGTAATGTACATATACATGTACATACATGTATAAACTTTGTGAAAGCATAATTTAAGAATTTTATTCACATAGAAATGTATTGAAAGCTGTTACCTTTTCGTATGATGATGTCTCCCTTAATATAATTTTTTATGCCATCAATCGAAGATTCGGGAGCATGTAGTTTTTGTCCTGTCCATTTGTCTGTCTGTTTGTCCGCAAAAACTTTAACCTTGGACATAACTTTTGAATGGTAATTATGAATGGTAAGGGATAGGGCTTTAATATTTCACATGTGTATTCAGTGTGACAAGGCCTTTCCATGGATACCAAATTTTTTTACCCTGTGACCTTGACCTTGGAGTTTGACCTACTTTTGAAAAACTTTAACCATTGCCATAAATTTTGAATGGTAAGGGATAGGGCTTTGATATTTCACATGTGTATTCATCATGACAAGACCTTTCCTTGGATACCAAAATTTTTGACCTTGGAGTTTGACCTACTTTTGAAAAACTTTAACCTTGGCCATAACTTTTGAATGGTAAGGGATAGGGCTTTGATATTTCACATGTGTGTTCATTGTGACAAGACCTTTCCATGGATACCAAAATTTTTTACCCTGTGACCTTGGCCTTGGAGTTTGACCTACTTTTGAAAAACTTTAATCATTGACATAAATTTTGAATGGTAAGGGATAAGGCTTTGATACTTCACATGTGTATTCATTGTGACAAGACCTTTCCATGGATACCAAAATATTTGACTTTGTGACTTTGACCATAATACAATTTTTGTGTCGCCTGCGAAGCATAGCGACACTTAGGGATCACTTTGTCCGTCTGTCCGTCCGTCAGTCCGTCTGTCTGTCTGTCACACTTTGGGTGTCACAGCCCATAACTTTTGATTGGTAAGTGATAGGGCTTTGATATTTCACATGTGTATTCCTTGTGACAAGACCTTCCTACACATACCATAATTTTTGACCTAGTGACCTTGACCTACTTTTCAAAAAAATTAAAAATCTATATATTTTGATTGGTAAGTGTTAGGACTTTGATATTTCACATGTGCAATCCTTGTGGCAAGACCTTTCTACACATAAAATAATGTTTGACCTTGTGACCTTGACCTCGATATTTGACCTACTTTTGAAAAAAAGATAAGATTCACTATATCTTTTGATTGGTAAGTGATAGGGCTTTGATATTTCACACGTGTATTCTTTGTGACAAGACCTTCCTACACATACCATAATTTTTTACCTATTGACCTTGACCTACATATTTGACCTACTTTTCAAAAAAATTAAGAATGGATATATCTTTTGATTGGTAAGTGATAGGGCTTTGGTATTTCACATGTGTATTCCTTGTGACAAGACCTTTCTACACAGACCATAATATTTGACCTTGATCTAGATATTTGATCTACTTTTCAAGAAAAGTAATATTGGCTATATCTTTTGATTGGTAGGTAATAGGGCTTAGATATTTCACATGTATTTTCCTTGTAACAATGCCATTCTACACTTACTATAATTTTTTACCTTTTGACCTTGACCTAGCTATTTGACCTTCTTTTCTAAGGTTGTATATATCTTTTAATTGGTAGGTGATAGGTCTTTAATATTTCTTATGATGAGACCTTTTTGTTACCAATTTTTACGTAGTGACCTTGACCTAGATGATTGACACTCTGTTCTGAAAATTTGAAAATGACCATACCTTTTAATTTGTAATTAAGAGGTCTGATATTTCAAATGAATTTAATTTGATCCACTTTCTAGAATAATAATCAAACCGCTTCGCAGGCGACACAAGCATTCCTTGGATTGCTATTTTTACTGACAAAGATGCCGACGGGGGCATTCATGTTTCACAAAAACATGGGTTTTTTTTATTTTTTGTGGAGAAACACATGATTATCTTTAAAAAAATATGACTTTTTGATTTTTCATTTCAGACTTTACTCAGCATGTAATTCTTCACACAGAGATCTTGCCATACTCCATGTCATTAAATGTAACCTCTTTGAGTCTAAGTAAGTTCATGTTAATACATGTACATGTATGTAATAAAAGTTTTTTTTAACTAAAATGCTTCACAATGTTCCCAATTCAGTACAAAAAACAATGATTTTCATACGATTTGATTTACATAATTGAATCTCATTGACCAATTACAGGTCATACCAAACAAATAGCTGTGCCGTTTGCATTGTACTGTCACCACCTTTTGAACCTGTATTTGGGCCTTTTCAGATCATTTTGAACCCAGGAAATCTTGGTGTGATTGAAAAAGTCTAATTGACGTTTAGAATACTGTAAACGTGGTTATTTTCTCTGGGGTAAATTTTCGCAAAATGACCTTTGCAACTGTAAGCATGGGGGCACTTTTGCCGTAAAGGCTCAGAATGAAGCTTAAAACTGTACATTAGACTCCAAATTTGCTAGTTTTTCATTTGTAAATAAGTTATACATCAAATGACCTTTGCAACTGTAAGCATGGGGGCACTTTTGGCGAAAGTGAGAGTATTACCTAATGTCATTTATACTATAATATAATTGCCAAAAAACAAATAAAAAAAAAAAAACGAAAAATAGACAAACTGTCATGACCAATGTCTTCATCATATCCCTTGACCTCTAATCTAGTGATTTTAGACGTATAACAAATTGAAAGTTTAGTGATATTATACTTGATCGTTTGACATGTCACATGTGGATTCATCATTATATGAGCTTTCATTAATTATCATACATCTGACCATGTGGCCTGACCTTGACCTTAGACATTCTTTTCATCATTGAATTCCTTTAATATTAAACCTATCCATTACAGGTAAAAGAAACTTTGTAAGGCAGATATGTAGATTTACTCATACTACAAGCTCTCGGTAAGATTACTTTTAATGTACAGAAATGTATAGCATAAATCTTCTAGCCTAGAGAATGATTCACCTTTATTTTCAAAAACACTGTAGATACAGAAAATTCATTATAGTTAAAAATTAAAACAAAGAAATGTTCATGTACTTCTTATAGATGTTTTAGCACATTATTTTGAATGACATTGCATACTTTTTAGTTCAGAGCGTTTAGATGACAATGCTGTGGACGAAGATGATTCATCTCAGAGATTAGAGGAAACAGATGACAGCAGCAATACTCGGGACAAGTTTGTTTTGGATAGCGAGTCGTCAAATACAGGGACTGAGGTGATAGTGGAGAATGATGAGGAAGAATATAACATAGAGGAATACAATGACTGAAAAATAAATCAAAATACATATATACAAAGTCTATGTATTTATATGTCATCAGCATTATTGTAACTTATTTTTGAGGAAATCTCAATATAAAGCTTGAAATCACCTGCATGTTTGTTTGTAGAGCTGAGATTCACCTATGAAACTTCTATGGAAGTTTAGAGCTGAGATTCACCTATGAAACTTCTATGGAAGTTTAGAGCTGAAATTCAACTATGAAACTTCTATGGAAGTTTAGAGCTGAGATTCACCTATGAAACTTCTGTGGAAGTTTAGAGCTGAGATTCACCTATGAAACTTCTATGGGAGTTTAGAGCTGAGATTCACCTATGAATTTGATACTTAGTACATATCTTTTCTATGTGAAAGCAATTTGGGTCGCAATTTGACCATATACTGTGAAATACTATTTTTCTTGGGGATCGAATTTTCATGATTTTTGTGGATAGCTTTACCCCAAAATTTTGAATCAAAATTCCTATTCGTCAAGAATCAATCAACATCCAGATATTCGTACGTAGTTCAAAAGTATTAGTAGGGTGCTTTGTGTACTATACAATAGGAATACAATAACAATGCAGTAATAACAATAAGTGTACTACAACATATAAAATTTATGAAGGTATCTGTGAACTAGACACTCAGGAGTACATGTGATTTGATCCTCTCTTACACGTGCTATGCATTACTATTCGGATTGCAACGCCTTAATGGAATTGTTGGTGCTTGTAAACAAACAATTAAAACGTTACCATTGTTTGTGATAATAACTTTTTTGCTGTTGCATGTACAAGTTTTGATTAGAAGTCTCTTGCTTTGACTTTATATACATGTAGGGTGGCCACAGATTTTGAGAAATGAAATTCCTTGAACATTCCATGATTTTCCCGGAATCGTACATGATTTTCCCTGACAAAAAGTGCACAAAAACAGTAATATTTTACAAAATTTTTGTTCATGCATGTATATATTATAAAAGTTACCTAAACTTACTTCATTTTAGGAAATTGTACTTGGTGATCAAAGTATTTCATTTGTCTACGGACTGTTCCTCGAATAAGAGGGAGTTGATAATTTCAGTGAACATAAGAATAAATTGGGTAGCATATTTTGAGAAATTGTAGATATGGAGGAACTGAGTTTCATACTACAAGTATTTCATATTACAAGATTTCTGCAAGTATTCATAAGCAAGCCCACAATCTGAACTGTTGATATTTAAGTTACATGTATATAACTGGCGAACGAAGCAATCCAGAATTTTTTTTAAAGACAATACGTCTGCATCTAAACTTTATGCACATTTGTTGTTCAAATATGTATTGATTGACTTACTATTTTCATAAGTTTGATTCTAGTCCCAATGCACTGAACATTATGCCCGGTTCATGAACATTGTGTACCAGGAATTAGAGTTCTAGACATATACATGTACCTGTATGTGTTACAATGTAATTAGTCCAGAAATGGTTTCAATTCATTATATTTACATTGCAAGTTGATTTCCTATGTTAAACGCCTATGCAATTTTGACGTTCATTTCACGATGAACACAGGTTGGTCCCAATCACATAACGTGCGTGCAAGAATTCAAAACAGTAGGCGGGGCATACTGATGCAGAATTTGCGAGCAGGAGATTCCCAACATATGTACGGGGAAGAGACGATATAAAAGAGAAGAAACAGACGGGTCAGCCAAAAAATAATCGCTCAAATCATTGAAATGTGTAATACAACTGTATAAAGGTGTATATGTACCGTTTCCATAGAGTTCATGTGTACTTCATTGTAGGTGGCGCTACCGAAATGAATTTATGCAGCACAATTTATGGAGCACTGACTACTACATTATAAATAAGGCTTTATTTTCTTCAAATTGTTTATAGAAAGTTAAAAATCATCATGAAAACGTGTTAGCAGATATCTACAACTAGTATTTACATTGTGAAACCGTTGTAACAGTTCACAGAGTTCATGTGTACTTCAATGTAGATGGCGCTACCGAAATTGATTTATGCAGCACGGACTTCTCTTCTTATAAATAAGGCCTTATTTGCTTCAAATTGTTTATGAGAAAATTAAGACTCATCGTGAAAATATTTCAAAAATAAAAATTATTCAGTAACTTTTGATATCAAACCGTATATTTTGGTCCATTGCAATGGAGTATTTCTTGCCCTTCCTGGTAGGAAGAATTGACACACGTGAAAACGTTATATCTAATTTGTATAAAATTTCGAGGATGTTTTCAAAGATGTTTTACATCTGGATGTTTCTGAATGTAAATATAAGGAATGAGTATCTTATTTTTTGCGTTCATGGCTTTTACACTCTGGTTCGACAGGCGCAAATCTTTCGAGAACCGCTTTGCGGTTCACGAGATTTGCGCCTGTCAAACCAGAGTGTAAAAGCCATGAACGCAAAAAATAAGACACTCATTCCTTAAGAATATACATATACAAAGTGGTTCAAGAATGCGGTGATTAAGCACAATTTCAACAGGTAGTTTTTAGTTTTCTAAACATCAATGATATTAAAAATTCCCTGAATATTCCCTGATTTTCTTCAAATTTTCAAATTCCTTGATTTTTACCTGTAGGGAATTCTTATAATTTTCCCTGTTTTCCAGGGTCTGTGGCCATCCTTTAATAAATTATCTTCATGTTGAATACATAGAAATAAGTGTCTTAATTTGTGTTTTGTTACGGGTATGCAACACACAGCAAGTGCATTTATCGTATATGTAATGCACGTTAGCGCATTTCATGCGATAAATGCACTTGCTGTGTGTTGCAAACCCGTAACAAAACACAAATTATGACATTTATTCTACACTGCTAAAAAAAATTTTAAAAATATCACTCATGTTTGCAGCTGCTTATTCTATATGATGAACATAAATGTATTAAGACATATTTCATAGTCATTTTTTTATTACCAATGTCTGTATTGAACAGATTAACCATATACACATGATAAAACTTGATGATGTGGTCTTGCTCATCCCAAAATATTTTACAAGCTATGTACCATTATAGTACGGTGACCAAGCCTAAAAAAGTGCTCTATTTTAGGACTTTAATGTCCACTCCTAGTGCAAGGCTATATTTGGTATCAAATGAAAGGTTATGGTCTGAGGTTTACGATTTGACATGTCGTCAAAACTTTTACGGGTGCCTAGTACGTCAAATTTGACGTTGAAATGACGTAATAAAAATCGTGGAAATTCTTCATATTTTGAACGCAAATGTAAGTCGTTTTTCAAACTTGCTGAAATGTGACAATTTCTCCTGCAGAATCGAAACATCCTACCGAGTCCTAATTTAGAAGTCGTTTAAAGTAATTTTCATTCACACTCGAAGACAATTTCTGTACAATACTACAATTTTAACAAACATCTTTTGACAGCACTTTACTTTTGAATTTTGATTTCGAATACTTTATGTTCTTGGGTATTTTTAATATATTTTTTTTAAATATTGATCTGTTTCGATGGTACCTTAGAACTTTTTTTTATTAATATACCAACAAATATTTCTTCCAATTATGATAAAACGCTTAATTGGTCCTTACAATCCACCTGCAGTAGCGATTAATAGAGATAAGTACATGTATATATGCTCGTCATGCGTTCTTTCGTTACGTCTGCATGCATGATGTCGATTTGTGCATACCCCTTGATCCTCCGAAACCTATCTTGTGTTTAGCATAATTCGCCTTTCCAGACAAAAAACATGTTTCAAAGAAATTTCTATTGCTAAAATGAGGGTTTATTTTGTTGCATGAAAGGACTTTTTGGGTGAAAACATGGTTTGAAAGGAAATATCACAGAAAATAGGAAGCAATGAAAATATCATTTGTATTCATCGTAAAATAAAAAAGAATTGAAAGACGCTATTTCAAAAAAAAAGTTTGAATGCTCTTCCCAATAATATAAATTTTACATTCTAACTCCTAGGTAAAGTTGCAATTTGGTCTCAAAAAGTTTGATTTTTGTGAAAAATTGGCAATGCAAAAGTCTGTGAAAAGGACAAGAGCCATGATCGGCGAAATTGGCTTAATTTACCATAACGCTTATCTTTGATTTATACTTTGATAATACTAAATTTCTTAACCTTAGATGACTTTATGTCGTGATAAAGCAAACTAAATTCATGTTAAGTGGAGTATGGTTTATTGTTTGCGACGTCATTTGACGTCATTTTTGACGTATGACACCGCATTCTGCCGTTGTTTTCGTAAGTACATGTACAGTGCATTGATCAGTATCAATTTACCAAAAGAAATGAAAAATACATAATGCTACATGTACATTGAGGAAGCGGGCGAAATATTTATTTGTTTGAAGAATTAAAGTATGTTAAAATATCAACATAGATGTAGAACTACTGGTAAATGCATTCACTTATGCACAGTCGATTTAACGTCTGTTACGTTTTGTTTACATGGGGGTCGGTCTGTGAACCTACGTCGTATCAGATTTTATTCAAATCAGATTGAAAGGGCGCTATAAACCACTAGCAGTTGAAAGGATAAACAAATGCATTAGGCGGATCCAGGATTTTTTCAAAGGTTGAAGAGGTGTTTGAGGACTTTACATATTTAAGGAAGAGGGATGATGATTTCATATTATACGCAAAATGTATCAATTTGCCTTATATCGCAATAATATTGCATATCATTTCGGAAACGTTGCGTTATTTTACAACAATATTCCGTTATTTTGCAATATAATTACGTTATATCTTAATAATATTGCATCATTTTGCTAGAATGATGTGTCATTTCGCTAAGATTATGCGTTATTTCGCAATTCTTTTACGTTGTTTCTCAGAGGTATTGCATTTTATCGCTATGTCGCAATAGATATGCGTTATAGTTATGCGTTATATGAATGGTTGTCATCATCAACAAAATAGGAAATACTTACCTGATGTGTACATCAATATGTACATCGAGACAATTACCGAATTTGACAAGTTTCCATGGCGCTGCTGCGACAAGTGTCGCATGCAATCAGGACGCTGACTCCCACGGGCACCTGGTCTCACTTCGGAATGTTATTCATTCCGAAGTTTGCAACCGTTACTAAGGGAATTCTAATGATTTTGCCTGGCATTCCCGACTTTGAGACTGAATAATTGATAGATACTTCTTTAATGTTTATTATAATGATATTGCGTGATATTGCAAGAATAACGCGTTATTTCGCAATACTATTTCGAAAATTTTCGGAAGTATTGCATAAGATCACAATGTTTTGCGAATCTATAATTTTTTTTTGCGATAGCTCGCGATAGTATTGCAATATATAGCACAATACGGTTGTGAAATAACGCGCAATATTTTTACTATATTACACAATTTTATTGCGATATTACGCAATTTTTGGCCGGATTGCAAAGCAATTCCGGCCTATAGATTGACGATGTCCGTCCGTCTGTCCGTCCGTCCGTCTGCCGTCAACATTTTGGTTAAAGTTTCTGGTTGAGGCAAAATCTAAGGAACTATATGCAGTAGAAACTTTATGTTATACATTAAGCTTGCCCATGAAAAGACCTTTCAATTTATACCGTAACATTTGACCTAGTGACCTTGACCTTGGACTTTGACCTAGTTTAAGATTTTGGTTAAAGTTTCTGGTTGAGGCAAAATCTAAGGAACTATATGCAGTAGAAACTTTATATTATACATGAAGCTTGCCCATGATAAGACCTTTCAATTTATGCCGTAACATTTGACCTAGTGACCTTGGACTTTGACCTACTCAAAGATTTTGGTTAAAGTTCCTGGTTTAAGCAAAATCTATGGTACTGTATGCAGTAGAAACTTTATATTATTAATGAAGCTCACCTATGACAAGACCTTTCAATTTATGCCGTAACATTTGACCTAGTGACCTTGACCTTGGACTTTGACCTAGTTAAGGATTTTGGTTAAAGTTCCTGCTCTTGCGCATTTCCATCACGCTAAAACTCAATATTGTTGCGTTACAACGCAATATTATCGCAATAAATGCAATTTCATTGGGATAAAATTGCATTAGGCAATAAAATTGCGCTATAACGCAATATCATTGCGACATAACACAACCTTATTTGCAATATTATTGCGATAAAATTGAGTTATGCAATATAATTGCAGTTTAACGCAATTCCATTGCGATATAAAGTAATACCTTTGCGAAATAAAGCAACACGTTTGCGATATTACACAATATCATTTCGATTTGACTAAATACAGTTGCAAAATAACTCCAAACTATTGCGAAATGGCGCTAAACTATTGAAAAATTATTGCAAAACAACGCAATAAATGTTATTTTCAATGAAAGCAAACGGGTGTCGGTGAATTTAAAGTGATTTTCCAAAAAAAAAAAATGTAATTTTTGCACGAAAAGTCAACATTTTTGCCCCCAAGAATTTTTATTTTGTGCTTTTATGTGCCAATATGAATCAACATATGATGGCCGAATCACGTAAGAAATAAGTGTGAAATTTCAGCAACATATCACTTAGATTTGGTACATCTTAGATTTTAGATAAGTAGGTCGATCATATGTGAAGGAACGGGAGGGGAGAAACAGATTTAATGGGGAGGTATTACCCACCAAAGTAATGGGAGGAAAAAACTCAATTTAACGTATACTTTACAATATTTCCGGCTCATTTCTCTCGCAAAACTGTAAGATAAATCTCTTGTTTTAATTTCATTTTTTTCATCTCCTAGAGAAGGAATTAATTCTAGACCCTAGGTACTCCTAAATTTTTGAAAACCATTGGCTATATATCTTCGCTCGCCAGCATATATATGTGTAAAATGTAAAGAAGAAAACACGCTATTATGCGTTAGCTTTTTTGAACACTCTGGATCCGCCTATGTCCACTGAGTTTTGAGAATGTGTTCAAAGACTACGGATGTCTACAGCTAACATGTGTTTCCTACGTAAAATTTGAAGAATTTCTTGTCCATTCATTTAATTTTTTTTGTCTTACTAAGAAAAATATTACTAAATGTTCTAAAAATCTCCAGCCTCGCTTTGGATCACATAGCATCAAATTTTGATTACTATTGTTCTACTAGAAATAACTGAATTGTACCAAATGTATTGTACAAATATATTGTACAAATGTACACTTCCAAAGGGGTCCGTCGATGTAAAATTTTGTGCTCTATTGTGAGTGCTGTTGAGATTAGCGTCAGGATCTTCTTTAACTCATTTGTGTCACACTTATGCCCTTTGCCGTGTGGAGCTCGTAAAAAAGTTCCCCGCGAGGGGTTTGACAGTAAGTGTTTTGAATATACTTCCCTGACATTGTCGCCATAGCACTTTCTATATAGACATAACGTCAGACAGTGCATGAATTTCTATATATTTTCATTTCCATGCTTCATTAACGTCGACGGCGGGTGCGGCTAGCCAACAGGGGATGCTTGCTCCTCCCGGGCACCTGGTCCCACCTCTAGCTTGCTAGGGGTCCGTCGATGTTTAATTTTGTGCTCTATTGTGAGTGCTGTTGAGATTAGCGTCGGGATCTTCTTTAACTCATTCATTTCTTCGAAATTTCCTGCTTGCTTCGCCCATCGTCAGAAAGTATCCATAAAGAAAAAATTCTAAAAGTAAATTGAAAAAAAATAACAGCCCTATCGACTCCCCCCCCCCCTTTCTTCAAAATATTTTGAAAGTCTTCAAATCCCTCCTTAAAAACTCTGTATTCGCCTACGACAACAAAATTAAGTCGGTGTTCAGAAAGGTAATGTTTCAAGGAATATTAATGTGTAATATAAAAGCTCTTTCAATTGGCAACAATATCTATGTCTAATTATAGTTTTAAAGACACTGTTTTACACATGTCTATGGCAGATACAGTGGCAAATGGACAAAATAGGTTATCAACAGACCGGTAATTTATTTGTAAATCTTCCAGATTTGTGCATTTATATATTTTGCGTATGCAGGGTTTTGTTTTAAGTATCTTAGTAAAATATTTATACAAGAAAATTGTGGAATTTTAATGAAAATTCATTACAGAAATAGGACGCGTCTAAAAATAGATTTGATGACGTCACTGGTACACTAAAAGCCATCAAATATTCTTGAAAAAAAGATTGTTTGATTTCATGCGAAGTTTGCCCAAAAGAAAGTTTTTGCTTGATTATTTCATTTGAATTACACACTTTTAAAGTCCCAAGAAGGCATCAAGTAAGATAAACGCAATTTGACCCCTATGACCTTTGACCTATAAATAAACAATGAAGGCACCCCAAAATATTTTGACGACATCTCAATTTTGAAAGTTTAGAATCTCTAGTTTCATTTGGTATACAATTTAGCCTTGCACTAAGAATGGAAATTAAATCTTATTTTTTAGGCTCTTGGTCACCCGACTATTATATTACAATGGGGAAATCGCTCCTTTAATTTTTTTGAGCAGTGTATATACAATATATATGCACCATAGTCGTCCGTTTCATTCTTGTTTTCTGAAATCAAGTTTTGTAGGTAAAAGGGTTACGTTAAAATTTAGGTAACCATGGGTTCAGTTTACAGGTTGGAAGAGCCGTTGCAGCATGTTTCTTTAGATCATATGCATTGTAAAGTCACGAGCGTTAACATACGAATTGCTATATAAGTCTATGTAATCTAGTGAAAACCAATTCTCAAAAAGTATAATTGATAGAAAGATAATTCTTTCTGCAGTATAATCAGTCTCAGGTCCAGTTGTGCACCTGGTATTTTGTTTGGGTCTCTTACCCCTAGGGTCTTTGAAAATGGGTGTGGTAATTTTCTTCCATATAAGTCTATGTAATCTAGTGAACACCAATTCTCAGAAAGTTTAATTGATAGAGAAATAATTCTTTTTGCAATATAATCAGTCTCTGATCCAGTTGTGTACCTGATATTTTATTTGAGCATCTGACCCTCAGGGCCTTTGAAAATGGGTGTGGTCATTTTCTCCTATTTAAGCCTGTGTAATCTAGGGAACACCAATTCTCAGAAAGTATAATTGATAGAGAAATAATTCTTTTTGCAATATAATCAGTCTCTGATCCAGTTGTGTACCTGATATTTTGGTTGTGCCTCTGATCCCCAGGGTCTTTGAAAATGGGTGTGGTCATTATCTCCTATATAAGCCTGTGTAATCTAGTGAACACCAATTTTCAGAAAGGATAATTGATAGAGAAATAGTTCTTTTTGCATTATAAACAGTCTCTTATTCAGTTTTGTACCTGATATTTTGTTTGGTCTTCTGACCCTCAGGGTCTTTGAAAATGGGTGTGGTCAATCTCCTATATAAGTCTATAATATTGTCTGTAATTTAGTGAACACCAATTCTCAGAAAGTATAATTGATAAAGTAACTCTTTTTGCAATATAATCAGTCTCTGGTCTTGTTGTGTATCTGATATTTTGTTTGAAACCTCGACCCTTGGGTCTTAGAAAATGGGTGTGGTCATTTTCTCCTATATCTTGTGAACACCAATTCTCAGATAGTGCGATTTGATAGAGAGTTTTTTTGCATTATTATCAGTCTCTGGTGTATTTGAGTGCCTGATATTTTGTTTGAGCCTCTCACCCCCAGGATCTTGGAAAGGAGTGTGGTCATTTTCTCCTATATAAGTCTATGTAACCTTGTGAACACCAGTTCTCGGAAAGAATTGATACTGTAGAGAGGTATTTCTTTTTGCATTACCATGAGTATGTTGCCTAGTTGTGTACCTGAGATTCTTTTTAAGAATCTGACCTGTCTTTGAAAATGGATGTGGTCATTTTCACCAAATATAAGTCTAGGTGTCAGAAAGTATAATTCATGGAGAGTACATGTAAATTCTTTTTGCATTATTGTGTATCAGTGGTGTAGATTTTGTGTGAGCCCCTGATACCCAGGGTTGGAAAATGGATGTCAAAATGGATGTAAAAAAAAATAAGATGTCAAACAGCCAGTAGAGCTTCAGTCTCATCAGAGACTTCTGGTTTTATATTTATCTTATTCAAGGTAGAGGAAATAGGGGAAATTGGTTCAGGAACTTGCCTTTTTTAAACCATAGGCTCAGCAGCTGGAATTTTCTAACAGATATTGAGCTCAGAAATTAACTTGAAATGATAGCATTATGGTTAATCTTTAGATTTTCAAAAAAATAGCATACCTGTCAACTCTCCCTCTTTTTGACCTCATCTCCCTCCTCGGCATTCTTCCCTCAAGGGAGACCAAAATCTCTCTCTTTTGGGCCAAATCACCCTCTTTTGGCATATTTACCATAGAAGAATAACTCTAGACAGGGACATTCAGAGCATTTTATGAGAAATTGCATGACAAAGTGCAAGAAAAGATGTACAGAATGCAATGAATTATTGAGACATGTTTCATTGTTTAAAAACATAAATGTTTTTGCATTGAAATGTTAGCGCAATGAAATTATTTGAAAATTGGTTTTGTGCAAAATGTTGAGATTCTTTAAAAATCTAGTAAAATGGGTTCACCAGCAATCTCCCTCCTTTTTCAAGTTCCAAGGAGGGAGATCTCCATCTTTTTAAGATTTCAAAGTTGACAGGTATGCGATAGAAAGGAAATCTTTCGTTTTTTAAAACGAGAAAAGTATTAGGTGGGTACTTATTAAAGGTGGGTGGAGTAGACCACAATTCCATTATTTTGCAAAAAAGAATTAACTCCTGATCAATTATTCTTTCTGAGCATTGTTGTTCACAAGATAACAAAGTTATATACATGAAGGGGAAAATGACCACACCCATTTCCCAGACCTTGGGGGTCAGGGGCTCAAACAAAATATCGGGTGCACAACTACATGTAGACCACAGTTCTCTCATTTTGAAAAAAAGAATTAACTCTTCATCAATTATACTTTCTGAGAATTGGTGTTCACAAGATTACATAAATTTAAATTGACTACACCCATTTCCCATAACCCTAAGGTCAGGGGCTCAAACAAAATATCGGGTGCATAAGCAGCATAACTAGACCACAGGCCCATTATCATGCAAAAGGAATAACTATCAATTATACTTTCTGAGAATTGATGTTCACAAGATTTCAGAGAAATGACCATACCCATTTTGCAAGACCCATGGGGTCAGGAGCTCAAAAAGACCAGAGGCTCATTAAAATGCAAATAAAAATAAGCTCAACTGGTCTAAGAATTCAGAGAAATGACCACACTCAATTTCCATGACCCATGGGGTCAGAGCTCAAACAAAGTATCAGGAACATGAAAAGACCACAGGCTCATTATAATGCAAATAGAATATACTTTTCATAATTTACAGGATCTGCATGCATGAAAAATGTTTAACAAATTCATGAGAAATGTTTTAATGAATGGACACAGTGTGATCAGTAGAGCTAACTATAAAATGTTAAACTAGATCACCAAGTACATGTATATCATCACTATGGGCTTAACTTCATCCATATCTACATCTTGTGATTTTTCAATGAGCCAAGTTTCAATAAATCAATCCAAGGGTTTAGATGGAGTTGTGACAGAAACAGATAGGCCCAAATCATTTTATACTGAAGAAAAATGGCAAGTATTTCTATGTATTACATAATCTTTATTATAAAAATAAATACAACTTTTTGTATAATCACACTTGCACTGTCATGCACCAAATGAGAGGTTTTTTGTTCATGAAAATTTTATGATGAATAAATTAATTAACAGTTTATTCATAATTTTGGCCTCATTTTTGCCATAAGTTTTTCTAGTTTCATTGCTAATGCCATATCTCCTTTAATTTTGAGTTTTCCGGACATGAACGCAGCTGTTGGTTTGAGTTCTCCGGCAAACATTTTGGTAAAGTCTGCACTGTCCATGGTCATTGTACACTGAGGTTCTGCAGCAGCTCCCTTACCTACTGCACCAGATCCATTCTTAAGGTCAACATACCATTCTCCCGTATTGTCACCTTCAAAGATTAAAGAACAGTGGCGTATAATCAGTCAATAAACATTAATACACCACTTACTGTAATAATGAGCTTTTCTGTTATTTCTAAGTGATAAATGTATGACACAGTGTTCACTACTGAATTTCTAAGACATTTCTGTTTGTATGTTGGAGACTATCTTTGTTAGGTCTCTCAAAGATTTCACAGTGCTATCATGTTAAGTCCTTGCACTATACAGGAAGATATAGCCTACTGTAGAACAAACTTAATATGATATGAAACATTACCTCCAAGATTAAACTGAAACACTCCTCCCACTGATGACACCAAATCCTCACTCAACATCTGTTCTATCAGATCAAATGTTTTCTGTGGTCCCTGTGCCCCACCGCTACCACTGCTGCTGGTGCCACCAAAAGCAGGCGTGGCTCCTTCCTCCACAAACTGGTCCCTCAGCTCATTAGGGTCCAAATCAAGGAAGAAGTCGGGGAGGATTGTGCTGCCTGAAAATTATAATTCTTATTTAGCATTTGTAGTTTAGAAATTGAAAAATGTTGCCATTGCCAACATTGGAAACAAATGGTCACTATCCCTTCAAAAATTAAGTTTTAAAAAACATTTGAAAATAAGATGTCTTCGTTAAACACAATACCCTTGTGGGCAGCTGTCTGCATGTTTTTGAGAAAATTACCTGGCAAACTCTATCAAACATATAAAGGAAGAATAATTGAATCTATTGCCGAGTGTGATGGTGACATGTTGTCTCAGAGAAATAATCTTAAGAATAAAGCATCATATTTTTAACATTTACCTGTTAAACATGACATTTACCTGGTACATGTGGCATTTACCTGCTACATATGACATTTACCTTGTACACCTGATATTTACACTACCTAGTAGATATGACATCAAGTACACATAATTACCTGGTACACATGCGTACTGCTCCATGTCAGTTACACCGGCCTCCTTCATAACATCCTCATCTACAGCAAAGTTACCGGTATACGTCTTGCTATTATTTGTTAACATGATGTGGGCTGCGTCACTCATTATTTCTACCTTACGGCATTGTTTAGCCACTTCATCTCCGCCCCCTAACATGGCCATAGCTGCTGTATATATAGCTGTAAAGAATATACATGTATGAGCAAATGTACTTTCATACTAATTAAAAACAAATATGCACAGGATCTTGAATCATTTCTTCACCCTATAAATTTTGACAAAATGCTTAAAATAGTGATTTCCTTTAAAAAGACCATTTTTGAATGATTTTCATATGTAATTTGTGATTTGCATCCCGAGCTTTGGAAAGGAAATAAGTCGCACAATATTTTCATGAAAACATGTAATATTAAAATGAAACTTCATTTTACACTCTTTAGTCACATGATTTACTCTGTTGCAGTGTGCGAAATTAATCGTGGCCCGATGGCCAATGTCTACAGTAAATTGGATCGGTCTATAGCAATCCAAACAGCCATAGACCAACTTGTCTATAGGAAATTGAGCATAAATGTCACATAATATTACAGCTTTATACACTTTAAACACCTTCATGTGTACCATTTGAATTGCACCCCTTCATGAAATAGAAAATTCCACTATATTGTATTAGTATTAATATTTTCAAATATAATAGGGGTATTCAAGGTCAAAGACTTGGTAGTTTTCTGCTTTTACTTTTACTTCGCAGTGAACATAGTTTTGAAGTTTCCATTAATTTAGAATGAGAATCACTTGGTATTGTCATTTTTGACAGATGAAATAAAAATGTACATGTATAGGAGATGCCAGACCTAGCACAAAAAAAGTAAATGACTTAGTTATAAAATCTTGAGTGTTTTTATTTTGGTCTTCAGGAAATTGCTGCGGTCTATAGGAACTGAAATCACTATAGACCCAATGTCTACAAGACTTATAATGTCAATTTCACACACTGCTGTTGAAGTTGAAAATTGACTTCATGTGTTTTTAAATGGCACCTAAATTGCTCTTTTCATAGTGACATCAAAATAGATCATGCTCTGAACATCCAATGAGAATCTTCAGAAGAATTATATGGCAAAAAATTAAGTCATCAAATACAAAGAGAAACATACATTGTATGATAAACATACTCATTTTCCTAGTCATAAATTATTTCATACATGAAAATTATACTTTTAATTGTGTGATAAACACTTCAGCTGAACAGAGTTCTTGACTAAAATTCTATACAAGTTGAATATCGCATAATACAGCTATGTGATTCAGCTTCATGCATTAGTCCTAAGAGTACTTCACATATTTCTATCAATCTTTACCAGTTTTTGGCCATAGACAGTTGACAGCCACACCATCTGGTTTGAATTCTTCTGACATTCCTAGGGCACACATAGACATTCCATACTTGGCCATTGTGTAGGCTGAAAATAAAACATTTAAAAATGTCAGTCACTTAGAAACTATGATGTCCCTTGGTGGCTTTGTGAGAGCTTTATTCTTATTCAGGTTTAAGGTCAAAAGATAAAAAAATGATGGTACTAACAGAATGGTCATATTAGAAAGACATGTATATGTGAAATATTAAATTCGTTTTCATCTTAAAGATTTTCAAATGACTTTAAATAGGGCCTTTATACTGTATTTCAAATGTGTAATTTATATAATAAGACAATAAAACACCGCTAAAGACGGTATGGCCGGATTGCAAAGTAAGTTTTTGTCACCAACTGGGTCAAGGTCACTGGGTCAAATATTACAGCACACATTGAGAGGTCTTGTCAGAGGCAACCTACATGTATAATATAAAGTTTCTAATGTATACAGTTCCTTAGATTTTGCTTAAACCAGGAACTTTAACCAAAGTCTTTAACTAGGTCAAAGTCCAAGGTCAAGGTCACTAGGTCCAATGTAACGGCATAAATTGAAAGGTCTCATCATGGGCAACCTAAATGTATAATACAAGGTTTCTACTGCATACAGTTCCTTAGATTTTGCTTAAACCAAGAACTTTAACCAAAATCTTTAACTAGGTCAAAGTTCAAGGTCAAGGTCACTGGGTCAAATGTTACGGCATAAATTGAAAGGTCTCATCATGGGCAACCTACATGTATAATATAAAGTTTCTACTGCATACAGTTCCTTAGATTTTGCTTAAACCAGAAACTTTAACCAAAATCTTAAACTAGGTCAAAGTCCAAGGTCAAGGTCACTAGGTCAAATGTTATGGCATAAATTGAAAGGTCTTGTCATGGGCAACCTATATGTATAATATAAGGTTTCTACTGCATACAGTTCCTTAGATTTTGCTTAAACCAGGAACTTTAACCAAAGTCTTTAACTAGGTCAAAGTCCAAGGTCAAGGTCACTAGGTCAAATGTTACGGCATAAATTGAAAGGTCTTGTCATGGGCAACCTATATGTATAATATAAGGTTTCTACTGCATACAGTTCCTTAGATTTTGCTTAAACCAAGAACTTTAACCAAAATCTTTAACTAGGTCAAAGTCCAAGGTCAAGGTCACTAGGTCAAATGTTACAGCATAAATTGAAAGATCTCTTCATGGGCAACATACATGTATAATATAAAGTTTCTACTGCATACAGTTCCATAGATTTTGCTTAAACCAGGAACTTTAACCAAAATCTTTAACTAGGTCAAAGTCCAAGGTCAAGGTCACTAGGTCAAATGTTACGGCATAAATTGAAAGATCTCTTCATGGGTAACATACATGTATAATATAAAGTTTCTACTGCATACAGTTCCATAGATTTTGCTTAAACCAGGAACTTTAACCAAAATCTTTAACTAGGTCAAAGTCCAAGGTCAAGGTCACTAGGTCAAATGTTACGGCATAAATTGAAAGGTCTTGTCATGGGCAACCTTCATGTATAATATAAAGTTTCTACTGCATATAGTTCCTTTGATTTTGCCTCAACCAGAAACTTTAACCAAAATGTTGACGGCAGACGGACAGACGGACGGACGGACGGACAGACAGACGGACGGACGGACGGACATCGTCAATCTATAGACCGGAATTGCTTTGCAATCCGGCCAAAAATATTGACATAGACAAATGTTTTTGTCTTGCAATATAAATTACACATTTGAAATATAAAGGCCCTATCTAATGTCATTTGAAAAATATTCCCATTGTCAAGATTTTTGCTACATACAGACCAAAAACCAGGGCATAAAATGTTATGACCTGTCTGTCTTAATGATCAGCTGTTCTGTTAGAGTTTAAATTCTAAAAATCAAAATGTTTTACGACTGGTATGCAATGACAACACAAGTGCATCTATTTTACTTAAAATCCTCTATACACTGCCATCCATAAATTAGTATACACTATTTCTACTCATTCTGCTGTTATAAAATAAACAGTTTCAAATCCATTGCTGTATGATTCTAATAATGAACCTTGTAGAAATCATTAGTAATAAACTTGACCCAAATATTTGAAGTTTTTGAATTTTTAAACATTTTTATATAAAAATGACAATTTTGGGAAAAAAGAAAAAATGAGAAAAGTTTCTTTTTACATTTTCGTTACCACAATTCATAATTTCGAATTATGTGAAGCCAATTATCATGATTCTTTCAAGTTCAGGATTGAAAAATTAGGATAAACGTATGAAGAATTTAGAATGATTTCCTTGTTTGTATAGTTATTTATGGATGGCAGTGTATATTATCTAAAATATTGACTTGTGTGACATATTTATTCACATTCAATTTTTGTGTTTTCCTCCACTTACCTACATGATCTTTGAACCACTTTTTATTCATATTAAGTGGTGGACTAATATTAAGTATATGTGGATTCTCAGCCTTCATAAGGTACGGTAAACAGACATGAGAACTGAAAAAAATACAAATAATCTTGGTTTCTATGAAAGATTTTTGACTGGATTGTGAAGCAAAGTACAACTTACAAAATGTACAGTACTACACACATTTTAAAAAACTTACCATTATCAATGGAGTATGAAGAGTGTCACAATGGCTGAACTTACAATATCAAAATCCGAATATACTATACAACAACAAGGACTTTGAAATTTACCTTCATAAAACTTTGATTTTGAAAATATAATAAAAGAACGCAAGTTTTCACAATTGTCCCTAAGATAGGAATAAAATTACCATAGATAAGTTCCTCTCCCATTTATGCCCATCATAAGGTCATATTTCTTCATTCCTGTCTGTAACGTGCCGGTCAGATTTATGGCACTTGCGTTATTTATGAGGATATCTATACCACCAAACTTATTGGCAGCTTCCTCTGCGGCTTTACGTACCTGGTCCTCAAATCGTATATCAACAATACATGGTAAACATTTACCACCTGCATCCTCAACTGTAAAAATATATTGATTTTTTCATAATAAACTTCAGAGAAGAATGTTTTTAGCCATAACTCAATCATAAGTAGTAACATTTGTCTTTTCAAGCCATCAATTTCTTTTCATAGATCAGAAGGATAATGGCACTGATGGTGTTCTTTCGTTGTTCCTCTAGTGAAATATTTAATTTTTCATAATAAGTCAGTGAGTCTTCACTTGGGAACTAAAAGACCTCGCGAGGACAGAAATATTTTTACAGGACATTTGGTCTGGTGAAGCACAAATATTTTACCAGACCACATGTAAATATGCCAGACCGAAAAAATTAAGTGGAATTTTGACAAACGAAAGAGAACAGATATCAAAAACACAAAAATATGGCACTGAACAATGGCAGACATTTGGTCTGACAAGAACGTAGATTTTTATCGGACCACTTGATTTTCTGTCGGTTGTGACTGTCAAACCAACAGACTTCACAAAGTCTGGAACTATAAAAGAACTTACTGGTTAGTCCCAATGATGTAGCTTTATGGATTGGGGCTGGAAGATTTACTGACAAAAGCAATTTAAATTGATTGATACAAGACACATACCTTCCTTGGCAGCTGTGTAGATGGTACCAGGTAGTTTTGGGTGTGGCTCTGCTGTCTTGGCAGCTATAACGATGTTAGCCCCATCTTGTGCTGCCCTCAGTGCTATAGCTTTACCAATCCCCCGACTTGCTCCAGTGATGAACAAAGTCTTTCCTGCTAAACTCCTGTCCAAAATATAAACAGAAAATATATATAAAGAAACGGGAGGGATTGACACTTGATTACTGGGTTTCAACGCTTGTGAAGCATTTTCACTTATACAGTAAAACATGTTTGTGAAACACAACTTCCCCATTGACATCTTTGTCAGTATTATCATGATCAAAGGTCAAGGTCAGAAGGTCAAAAATGTTGGTATCGATGGAAAGGTCTTGTAACAAGGAATAAACATGTGAAAAATCAAAGCATATAAAAGCCCTATCACTCACCATTCTTATGCACAGTGTTTAAGCTTATGAAAAGTAGGTCAAAGTCAAAGGTCACCAGGTCAAAAAGTTGGCATCAATAGAAAGGTCTTAATGCTACAAAGAATACACATATTAAATATAAAAGCCCTATCACTCACTCTTCAAAAGTTATGCCCAGGGATGGGGTCAATTACATTTAAACATAATTTATTAAATTACACATTACATAATATATTATATTTTTATTATGCCCTCGGAATCAAAGATTCGGGGGCATATAGTTTTTGGCCTGTCCATATGTTTGTCTGTTTGTTTGTCTGTCGGTCTGTTTGTCCGAAAAACTTTAACATAACTTTTGAATGGGAGGTGATATGGCTTTAATATTTCAAATTTGTATTCCTTGTGACAAGACCTTTTTATTGATACCAAAATTTGTTTACCTCTTGACCTTTGACCTACTTTTCAAAAACTTTAAATTGGGCATAACTTTTGAATGGTAAGTGATAGGGCTTTCATATTTCACATGTGTATTCCTTGTGACAAGACCTTTCCATTGATACCAAAATTTTTTACCTCGTGACCTTGACCTTGGACCTACTTTTCAAAAACTTTAATACTGGGCATAACTTTTCAATGGTAAGTGATAGGGATTTGATATTTCACATGGTATTCCTTGTCACAAGATTTTACCATTGATACCAAAAATTGTTAACCCAGTGACCCTGACCTTTCAAATACATGTACTTAACAGAAAATGGTGTTTATACTAACATAGATGCCACTGGGGGCATTCGTGTTTCACAAACACGGGCTTTATTTGGCAATGTAATTAATTAAATTACTCCTTACTTTGCCAATTTTTGCAATATAATTAATTGAATTACATTTACATTGCAAGTGTTGTTAATTATTAAATTACACATTACATTTCATTTCATGAATTCATTTTCAGCATATCATTTTTTTAACAATGTGGAATAGTCCTTAAAATGCAAGAAAATGCAGGACAATATATTCATTCTTGCAGTCCAATGTCTTTTTAGGTTCCCCTAGAAATCATAAATGTGCAATTACTGTCCGCGTGACTCACTTTTGAAATTGGATAAACGCAAATTTTACTACTTTGTCATGCAAAGATTTCAATAAAATTGATATCATATTGAAAACTTCTTGTTTTTAGTTGTAAATTTTGGTAATTGTTGAATGGCCGTGGGTTTATACAATACTTTTTAGATGGGGCGTTTTCAATGTTAAATTACAGCGTGACATCGCCGACTTTAAAATTGAGCCTATGGACAGCATCATGGGAAAAATAATTTAGCACGGGAAATGGTCCATCTAAAACTTGTTTTGTCTTATAAAGTTTGATTGCATGTACAGACTGTCAGATGTATTCAGAAATTTACGACTAAGCGTGATCTATTGAATGGTATCAATTTCATTTACAGTAAATTTGTACAGGAGTTTGGGAGTTCCAAGTCTCCTGTTTTAGGAGTTCCAGATCGCACGAAACTGTTCATAATTTTGAAATGAGAACTAATTTTCGTAATCAGCGATTATCTTATTATTCAATATTGACAGTTTTCTTTGTAGAAAAATACCAAATGTTATTTGTTATCTTAAATAAGTGAAAATTTAGGTTTTATTCTGAACACACAAGCCGACCCAGAACCCCCAAATGTAACATAGTCAAATCATGTTTCTTCAATTTCCATTTCAAGTGAGCATTTGCCTTGAAATTTTCCCCAGAATTTTTGGAACTTAAAAATATGCCATGAATTTTGAGCTTGTTCTTCTCAACTGAATTTTGTTACATAAGAATCAAATCACGTTTACTGTACATTTAAACAGTGACCTAGCTGTACTTAACACTCCGCACAGCTCACTTCAGAAATCAGAAAATTGAAGTTTTCTCTACTTTGTCGGAAAATTTTGAGATTGAAATTTATATATTATATATAAATATATATAAATTTATATTTACTCAAACTCTAATATTAAACTAATGGTGTATGATATATGTCTGTATGACCAATACTATGCTCACAGTGACGGTATGGCCGGATTGCAAAGTAAGTTTTTGTCACTAACTGGGTCAAGGTCAATAGGTCAAATAATACAGCATAAATTGAAAGGTTTTGTCAGAGGCAACCTACATGTACAAAATAAAGTTTCTACTGCATACAGTTCCATAGATTTTGCTTTTAACAGAAACTTTAACCAAAATCTTTAACAAGGTCAAAGTCCAAGGTCAAGGTCACTAGGTCGAACGTTACGGCATTAATTGAAAGGTCTTGTCATGGGCAACCTACATGTATAATATAAAGTTTCTACTGTATACAGTTCCATAGATTTTGCTTAAACCAGGAACTTTAACCAAAATCTTTAACTAGGTCAAAGTCCAAGGTCAAGGTCAATGTTACAGCATAAATTGAAAGGTCTTGTGATGGGCACGCTTCATGTATAATATAAAGTTTCTACTGCATATTGTTCCTTAGATTTTTGCCTCAACCAGAAACTTTAACCAAAATGTGGACGGCAGACGGACGGACAGACAGACGGACATTGTCAATCTATAGACCAGAATTGCTTTGCAATCCCGCCAAAAATTGTTTGAGATAAGGAGATTTCTATGTTAGTTTAAGTGTGACGTAGTCGACGTTCTCCATAGACTCATGCAGTGTTAAACTTCCGCGACGTCGTGCTAAAACAATTTTCTTTCACTGTGAGTGTAGTATTAGTCGTAGGTACACATATCATACACCGTTAGTTATGAGAGTTGGAGATCTATCCCCCTATATAAATTTCAATCGCAAAATTCACCGACAAAGTAGAAAACAACTTCAATTTTCCTATTTCTGAAGCAAGGTACGCGGACAGTAATAATTTTATTGAAGCACTTAAATTTGCATGTTGACAAACAGAATGTTGACAGAAAGGACAGAATGACACGTAATATGCCCATCCATAAAATGGAAAATGCTTTACAAAATATTTCTAAATCATTTCATTTGCTTTGGCCATTTTGCAAGACAGAATCATGCAGAATTCATTACTGTACTAGCTACTGTAATGAAAAGCCGAGATAAATCAATAATGTATTGTTTTAAATGTAATTCAAAGAAGATAAGATATGTTCAAGGATAAAAATAATCCTCATTCTTTTTTTTTACTTTTCAACTTCAAGTACCTTGCAGCTGCAGCCATCTCTGCGAGTTGGACGTTGTGCAAGTTTGGACTTTGAACTTGGAGAGTTGTCTCCTCTTCTATAACTCTTCAGTTATTGTGCAAGATTAAAATGCAGATATGAACAAACAGGATTAACCTGAATGCTCACACCCAAAATAATCATCCTTGGCTATATTTGTAATGGTACTATGGTCTGATATAACTATACCATATCATGAATAAATTAATTTATAGAAAGCAAAATTTTACTCACCCAAGATTAACCATGCATTTTCAAAGAAATTATTACTATATCTTTATGGATTTGGGAGACAAAGAAAGATAACTCTTATTTTTTGCATACCTTTATTACTATTTAATCCAAGTAGCTCTGTAGATACTTTTATTTGAAAGTTATAAAAAAAAAAGAGAAAATTTCAGCAAAAATAAGGAAGAAATCTTAGGAAGAAAACTTCATAATATAATCAAATTTTTATTGCACTCATAAAGTTCAGTCATGTTTTTCAAGTTTATTTCTGATAAAAACAGATCTTTAAAAGATATTTTGTCCTTTTTGGATAATATTTTATATTTTATGCAAAGCAGAATAACATTAATAGGAAATACCAGGATTCTATTGTGTATTCATAACCATAATTAAAGCAATAATGCAATGACAATACAGTATTCATACTCCTGAAATAAAGATTTTCGAAATGTATTGTAGTGTGGCAAGAGCGGGTATTGTGCCCAGATAGCTGAGACAGTTGTAAGAGATAGCAGAAGGTGTCGAGTTTGATTCTCGGTCCGGCCACATCTTTCCTTCTCCTGTTACAGTAGAAAGAACAATTCAGATTATCTAAGTTTTTCATCTTTACTTTACAAATATTGGTAGTTGTAGCTCTGCCAGAAGCTCTGAAGTATGGAGACCATCTATTTTAAAAGAATTAAGATTATTAAGAGGTGCTGATTGAAACAATTTGAAATACTTATAAAATTAATTAAATGCTGCGGGATAAGCATCTTTTTATGTACAGTCAATACTCAGTGTCATGTAAATTGTAGAACATATGTAAGCTTCATATACCAGTAATAACAGATGTCCTTGTGAGTGAGTGAATGAAACAAAATACATGTATTCAAACAAAACTCAATAAATACTCATTCATAGAACATTTAGTGAAACTTTATTATTACAATGTATAAATACAAGGCATACCAGTATGTAAATGAAAATAAAAAATACATGCCTTATTATACAGTCATAATGACAGAAACAACAAAACAATCAAATATTCAGGATCAAGTATCAAAGAACACATATCAACACTTAAAGCATTTAAACAACAGATGATGACCTTTGTAACTATTTTAGAAATACAAATACATGTATAAACTGATATATATGATATACATGTACAATATTTGCCTTAAAATTTAGGATTTCTTTGTACAGAAACATCATTAATAAACTACTCTAGTCATTATACATGTAGTTACACAATTTCATTACTTATTTATAAAATTTATCTATTTCTCATATTCAATAAAAATCCTGTTATCATATCCTATAATTTTGATTTTGTCCTTTCAGTAAGTTTTTCTAGTTTCATAGCTAATCCCATATTTCCCTTAATCTTGAGTTTGCCGGCCATGTAAGCGGCTGTGGATTTAAGTTCTCCAGCAAACATCTTTATAAAGTCTTCACTGTTCATAGTGAGGATACACTGTGGGTCTGATGCCGCCCCCTTCCCTACTGAACCTGATCCATTCTTCAAATCCACGTACCATGATCCACCATCTTTACCTGTTTTAAAAAAAAATTGACTTTTTGAAAACACATATAGATTAAATTTATGATTTAGAAAGAAACTTTGTGTATACAACAGACAGTTGATAGCTAACATAACTATAAACCTAAGTATTGAAAAATTAACCATTTATCCATTAATCCATTTATCAATGCTCTTGATCTGCGAGTTGTATTCAAAAAGTTTGGAGAATGGAGTATAAATTACAGCAAAAAAAGTACCTATTAAGTTATATTTTGTTTTTCAATATAGTCCTTCCTTGATAGCAACACACTTGGCCCAGAAATATAGAAAATTCAAGACATGCTTTGTTCAACATGCTGTTCTACAAGTTTATGACAGCCCCTTGTAAGAGTAATTGCTATATTTATTCAAAAATACGGCAGAAGGTGATAAAATATTGACCTGTAACATTGAATTGCAAGACACTTCCCACCTCTGATACCAACTCCTTACTCAGAGCTCCTTTTATCTGTTGGAACACTCTGTCTGGTCCACCTACACCTAGGCTCTCTATGTCTGTTCCGTCAGGATCTGGTTCCAAGAATCGGCATGGTGCAAGTCTGTTACCTTAAAAATGTTATAATTTTTTATCATATTGATGTGGTTTTGACATTGAAATCAACTTTATGGAATGACTATTATCATTACTATGACAATTGATAGAAGATTTAATCACATTTGAACTGTTCATCATCTTTGTACGCAACAAAAATACAAGTATAATAAAAATAAAACATCAAGACAAAATTAAGAATGTAAGAGTGTCATTGCTAGGAGTACAAAATCAGTTTAGATGTGAGAAGAATAATATAATACCTGGTACATGAGCATAATGGTCCATATCTGTGACACCATTCTGTTTTAGTACTTCTTCATCAACGGCAAAATTACCAGTGTAGGACCTGCTGTCCTTCGTTAGTATTACATAGGCCGCATCACTCATGATCTCAGGTTTACGGCAGTGTTTGATGGCACCATCCCCTCCTATATAAGCAACAGCTGCCGTGTAAATCCCTGTAATATTACACATAGAATGCTATGAGTACGTACTAATATGCAAGAAATTTGAACCTATACTAGTCTACTCAAAGAACATGCTTTAAAGATTGACTATATAAAACATTCTTGACCTCAGATGTGACATTGACCATCATTGGTGTACGTTTCTTAACCACAATCAATCTTGTTCCTTCTAATAGCTTTCATGCATTAAAAATCACACTTCAATCTATATTAACATTGGTCAAGATTTACTCAAGAAATACAAAAGATAAATTCTAACCTTTCTTTGGCCACAGACAGTTCACTGCAACTCCTTCTGACTTGAACTCTTTAGCCATGCCAAGAGCACACATTGACATACCATATTTTGAAAATGTGTGAGCTAAAAATAAAATTTGAATTATACATCAATGACTGCCTTCAGTCAAAACACCTATATACAGAGTTCTGCTCCATTTGTCATTCAATATTATCAAAGCTCCAAAAAAAAAGAAAAGAACTGGACTTGAATTAAAACAAAATACACATCTCAAAGGTCAAGGTCACCAGGTTAAAGGTCAACATATCAAATATCTTGTCACAAGTATTGAACTTGTGAAATATCTCAGCTGTAATTCCAAAATGGTTCAAAAGTATTGACCGAGATAAATGATTCAGACTGACAAATAACAGATAAATTAACAGAACGCATAAAACAAAAGAATTGGTATACAGAAAAATCATAATTCTTGTAAATTAAAACAGATGGTGGAAAGATATGGAAAAGTGTTCAATGTGACATATACATGTGATGGGTAGTAATATGGGGATGAGTTTATCATATGTATCTATGAAATCAGCAGTGTGACTTCACTGATTTTATTTCCTTAAGTCTTTTATTTTGTCTTTATATGTACAACCTAATTTTGACTTAAAATCTTTATCAACATCAACCCTTCACTTGCAGGATATAAAGTGCTTAAGTTTTGATAATCACAGTGTTTTAAGCTGGAACAAACAAGATTCAAAACTCAATTGAAAATCAAAATGCCTTGTGATGTCATTTTTTTTCTCAAAATGTTTGTACTTTCTAAAGGGTCAATCTGACAGTGAACAAGTATGGTGTAAAATATATAACTTGTCAGCATACCAACATGATCTTTGAACCACTTTGAATTCATATTCAGTGGTAGGCTAATATTGAGTATGTGTGGGTTCTTGGATTTCAAAAGATGAGGTAAACAAACTCGAGAACTGAAACAGAGAAACATGGAAGTAACCATTCATATATTTCATAATCGTTACTAAAACTGAATGGATTAGTAATTTGGCTAATGATACATCATAACAACCTGGTTTATTACTCACAGGGACTTCAAATATAGTCGCTAAAGTAAAGTATCACTATTAAAAAAATACAGCACTGGCAATATGAAATGAAAATATAATTGAACCATTTACCACAGATATGTTCCTCTACCATTGATGTTATTTAAAAGGTCATACTTCTTCATCCCAGTCTCTAATGTACCAGTCAGACTTATGGCACTGGCATTATTCACTAGGACGTCTATACCGCCAAACTTGTCAACCGCGTCTTGAACAGCTTTACGCACCTGGTCCTCATAACAAATGTCAACAATACACGGTAAACATTTACCTCCCGCAGCCTCAACTGTAAACATAGAATGTTAGATAATGCTCTTATATATTTCTACCATTTTACATGAATTCAAAAAAGCAAAAGTTCCAGTTTGCTCTAATAGTGTGAAGTGCAATCTAAACAACATACATTCTTTACTTCTGTATGTGTATACTTATTTTAGCGGGATTCATATTTTAGCAGAGTTAGCGCTATAAAGACTGCGCTAATTCAAGACTATGCTAAAATAAGTACATATACAGTATTTATTAAATATTTAAGCTTTCTATCTTCATCTAGCTAAGGATGCATGTCCATTGAGTACTGGACCGTGTTTTGTCATTTACCCTTCATGGTAAAGTGTAAGGCTATTTTAAAAGGTGTGTTGCTTATTGGTCTAGTCTGAGTGTCAGACAGTTTTGCGTGTTCAGTATATTACTATTTTGGTGGGTGGGGTTGCCTGTTTGTTATTCCATGAGGTTTTTTCTATGGTTCATGTCCTTCTTGTGCCTTTCAAAATTTGATTTACCGGTACATACAGATGCATTTCTGTAATTAAAAATTAACAAATATTGTGCACAAATGAATTTTATGTCTTTAAAAAGACAGAGTGTGAGTATAAGTGAGTGTGAGTGTGAGTATAAGAACCATAATGATGTCGATGTAAATTCATTGAATTTTATCTCTGAATTTTACACCTGACTCTATAGAATTTGATAATATCTCTATGAATGGGGAAGGAATCTTCATAAAAAGAAAATATTTGTAGAATAGAGTCATTCAGATCATAACTTTAAAAAATATACAGACAGCAATATCTTATAACTGTTGTCACAAAACAGTCTAACATAAACATAATTTTGATATATAAAATAATTTATTAAGAATCTGAATATCACAAGAAACATACACAGATAAAATGTATTTGTGAAGATAAAATATATGGTGAATTATCTTTGGCGTAATTTACATTTTCGTAACTATTTACATTTTAAAGTTCTTTAATTTTCAATGAGAAACTTGTTTTCTTAGGGTCACAGGTTAATATAGATATAGATATTAAACTCTTATGCAGTGTTAAAGACATCACTGCAGCTGCAGCTATTTTTGATTCAAATTACATGCAGTTGTTTTTCTCATGTATTATTTTATGTCCTTTTATTGTGATACAGCAGTTGATAAATGACACATTTGATTGTCAGCTTCTTATAACTTTGATTTTGTCCTCTCTGTAAGTTTTTCTAGTTTCATAGCTAATCCCATGTTTCCCTTAATCTTGAGTTTTCCGGCCATGTAAGCGGCTGTGGATTTAAGTTCTCCGGCAAACATCTTTATAAAGTCTTCACTGTCCATTGTGAGGATACACTGTGGGTCTGATGCCGCCCCCTTCCCTACTGAACCTGATCCATTCTTCAAATCCACGTACCATGATCCACCATCTTTACCTACAGAATAACAAGAGTAATATGATTTGTGAATTCAGCTAGAATATTTCTAAAATATTCACAGAGTAAGCCTTGTAAAATCTGCAAAATGACAAATATGATCATCTACAATGGGTGGATGATAAGCAACACGTATGAAAGATACCTATGACTTTATAAACAAGTTAAAAGTCATGTTTGTAAAACATTAATGCCCCCCTACCCCTTCTGTGATTAAAGTCCGTCACAACTTTATACTTGATTTTCATTTGATGTGTCTGTACACAAAATTTCATTTCAATATGTGAATCCACTCCAGAGGTATTGAACGGAAACTGTTGTCGTGGTCCGACCGACGGACCGATAGACAGAAAGTCATACAGCGGCAAAGCAATATGTCCCCTCTTCTTCAAAGGGGGCATAAAAATTTTTGATTGAACCAAAATATGAACTTTACCTAGATTTTTATTTGATGTGTCTGAAAACAAAATTTCATTTCAATATGTAACTCCACTCAAGAGATATTGAACGGAAACCCTGAAATTTTGGTATTTTTCGAAGTTCAAGGGGCATAACTCTGTAAAAATTTTGTTCATCGGACCTAAATATGAACTTGACCTCGGAGATTTTCATTTGATGTGTCTGTATACAAAATTTCATTCAATATGTAACTCCACTCAAGAGATATTGAACAGAAACCCTGAAGTTTTGGTATTTTTCACAGTGCAAGGGTCATAACTCTGTCCAAATTTTTTTGATCGGACCTAAATATAAACTTGACCTAGATTTTCATATGATGTGTCTGTATACAAAATTTCATTTCTATATGTAACTCCACTCAAGAGATATTGAATGGAAACCCTGAAATTTTGGTATTTTTCGAAGTGCAAGGGGCATTACTCTGTCAAAATTTTGTTGATTGGACCCAAATAAGAACTTGACCTAGATTGTCATTTGATGTATCCGTATACAAAATTTCATTTCAATATGTAACTCCACTCAAGAGATATTGAACGGAAACCCTGAAATTTTGGTTTTTTTTCGAAGTGCAAGGGGCATAACTCTGTCAAAATTTTGTTGATCGGACCCAAATATACACTTGACCTAGATTTTCATTTGATGTGTCTGTATACAAAATTTCATTTCAATATGTAACTCCACTAAAGAGATATTGAACGGAAACCCTGAAATTTTGGTATTTTGCGAAATGCAAGGGGCATAACTCTGTCAAAATCTTTTTGATCGGACCCAAATATGAACTTGACCTAGATTTTTGTTTGATGTGTCTGTATACAAAATTTCATTTCAATATGTAACTCCATTCAAGAGATATTGAACGGAAACCCTGAAATTTTGGTATTTTTCGAAATGCAAGGGGCATAACTCTGTCAAAATTTTTTTGATCGGACCCAAATATGAACTTGACCTAGATTTTTGTTTGATGTGTCTGTATACAAAATTTCATTTCAATATGTAACTCCACTAAAGAGATATTGAACGGAAACCCTGAAATTTTGGTATTTTTCGAAATGCAAGGGGCATAACTCTGTCAAAATTTTTTTGATCGGACCCAAATATGAACTTGACCTAGATTTTTGTTTGATGTGTCTGTATACAAAATTTCATTTCAATATGTAACTCCATTCAAGAGATATTGAACGGAAACCCTGAAATTTTGGTATTTTTCGAAATGCAAGGGGCATAACTCTGTCAAAATTTTTTTGATCGGACCCAAATATGAACTTGACCTAGATTTTTGTTTGATGTGTCTGTATACAAAATTTCATTTCAATATGTGAATCCATTCCAGAGATATTGAACGGAAACTGATGTCGCGGACCGACCGACAGACCGACAGACCGACATACCGACAGACCGACAGACCGACAGACCGACAGACCGACCGACAGCGGCAAACCTATATGTCCCCTCTTCTTCGAAGGGGGGCATAAAAATATATGCGTTTGGTTGCTTCAGTGTGGAGTAAAACATGGAACATTTCATGTCATAATTTTTATTTTAGACATTTTTCCCGCAAAGGGAGAAAAATAATCCATCACTCTAGTGCGATCATTGACAAGGAAATCAAACCCTTACGTTCGTGACTTGGCAAGCCCCATCATGGTACAAGCAAATCCTGGACACTCGGGTTAGATTTCCTTGTCAATGATCACATCCCGTGATAGATTCTATCAATCTTAGGGAATACTGAAATACAAAGAAAACTCATTCATATTGACATGCTGCCTTCCACTTGAAGTTTAAAGAGAATTGTTGACAATTTTTGGTTATATCAATTATTTTGAGATGGTCCAAGTCCAAAAGAGGTACTATTAAAACAATAGACCATAGTGGTGACAATAAAGAACAAAATAAAATGAGAATTTGAAATGAACTAAAACCAGGTTAATAGTCATGTTACCTGTAAGATTGAACTGGAAGACACCTCCCACTCCTGACACCAACTCTTTATTCAGAGCTCCCTTTATCTGCTGGAACACTCTGTCTGGTCCCACACCACCACTGCCAGAAGCTCCTAAATCCAATTCTTTTTCATCCAAATCCAAGAAAAAGTCTAACTGAAGTCGATTCCCTACATATTAAATATCATGAAATAAGTATTTCTGAAAAAGAGCAAAGTTTGACATCTAGTAAAAAACTTTGATAAATACCATTTCCTAGATTTTACATCAGTTTCCATAGAATTTGATGACGTCAAAACTAATAAAAATTATATACTGTAACAATGGCAGTTAACTATGAAAAGTCAAAATTGTATTATCCATGATTCAAAAAATTACTGATATATGATTTTGGAACCAAGCCATGGATCAAGTTCTTTGCACTCAGAGGGCAATAAAAAATCACTGAAGTCTAAAAACAGGTTTATAAAAGAGATAAAGGTAGGAGATTTTTTCATTACAAGTCACCTCTACCTTAGTAAAAGTTTAAATAGATTTAATAGCCTGGACTACATCAATCTCTAAAACTTTATAAAGCTTGGCTGGTAATACTTTCATTGCTATTAAGACAGCAAATGTGAATGGTAATAGATCCTGCAGTTTAAGATGCAATGTTGGCAAATTGTTGATAGTAATTTGAATTGATTGTATGGGATATAACAGTACCATGAGTACCTAGGACTCTCAAAACACTCTATTACCAAATAGGATAAAAATGTCTCTGTGCAATATAATTCAGACGGTATGCTAGACTAATTGCTAGTATAAGCCCTGTAATTTGTGCACACTAGGTCTGAGTTGACAGTAAATTGCATCAATATGTAGTTGGCCACAACAGAAATTGATCTGACCAATCAGCAGGATAAAATAGTCCCCTTTTATTACATAGGAATGTATATATACCTAGCATGAAAATTTGTACGTATGAATATATAGAATTCATGGTAAGATATCTAGAAATACCTGGTACATAAGCATACTGGTCCATATCTGTGACACCATTCTTTTTGAGTACTTCTTCATCAATAGCAAAGTTACCAGTGTAGGACCTGCTGTCCTTACATAATATGATATAGGCAGCATCACTCATTACATCTGGTTTACGGCTATAGGAACGAGAACTTTCCCCTCCCATCAGATTGGCCACTGCTGCTGTGTAGATCACTTATGGAATATGAAATAAATCGTTAACAAGGACTCAAGCCAGTTTGGAAAGCTTCTTAACAAATATGCCCATTAGATGCTTCATCAAATGTGAAAATCAGATTTAATGTTGAAAACTCAAAAATTAAACCATGTGATAAATCATGAGTTCTAAATGAAAAGATGATACAGATAATGGCTTTCTCACTTGTTTTTGGCCACAGACAGTTGACAGCCACACCCTCTGATTTGAATTCTTCTGACATTCCTAAGGCGCACATAGACATTCCATACTTGGCCTTTGTGTAAGCTGAAATAAAAAATAAAACAAAGATGTGTTTGTGAAACATGAATGCCCTTGTTTGCAGCCTAATGTCAGCTGCTATTCTAAAAGCACATCAGAATCAATGGTCAAGGTTATGAGGTAAAAGCTCTTGGAACCAACAGAGATGTGGACTTACATATTTACACATGTGAAATATGAGAGCCAAAAAGTTTTGTCATAAGGATTATAGGTGAAATTATGAATGCCCTATCACTTGTGTACTATCGTTAAAAGTTATCGCCAAGGTAAAAGTATCAATGACAAAGTCAAGATCACAAGGTCTATCACATACATGGACATAGTGACACATTTCAAAATCAAAATTAAGCAAGAGTAAAAGGTAGGATTTGGTAATAATAAATAATAAGTAATTTTCAAAATCAAATACTTACCAACATGGTTTTTGAACCACTTTGATTTCATACTTAATGGAGGGCTTATATTGAGTATGTGTGGATTCTTTGATTTCAGAAGGTATGGCAAGCAGACATGAGAGCTGAAAAAAGGTATGACCAGTATTAGGTTAGATCAACATTACAAAGTGGAAAATTTTTATTGTCTAAATACAGCAAGTGTGAACAATTACATTCGGGGATTGATTAATTCATTTAGTGGGTTCTTTTGTAATGATTGTAAATTGATAAGGAGATGATCATTATCAATTGATTGGCAAATTTGAAATGACATGATTAGCAATAGCTAGCATTACGGCACACAATATCCTCTATACTACATAAGATTTCAATGCCGAAGTGAGTGAAATTCAAACAAATTGCTTGTATATGTCCAGTACTAATCATCAAATCATCCAAGCGTGATACCTCTTCTGTCAATATTTACCAATAGTGTGAAGGAACATCATCAAAAGCAAATAGGAACAGTCATTAATTTTAACCATAAGAATTAGATGTATTCAAATAAAGGAATTTAAACATTGACAACTCACCAAAGGTATGTTCCTCTACCGTTGATACTCATCATAAGGTCGTATTTCTTCATCCCGGTCTCTAATGTACCAGTCAAATTTATGGCACTGGCATTGTTCACTAGAACGTCTATACCGCCAAACTTGTCAACCGCGGCTTGAACGGCTTTACGCACCTGGTCCTCATAACGAATGTCGACAATACATGGTAAACATTTACCTCCCGCAGCCTCAACTGTAAGCATAAGGAAACTCCACAACATCTAGATAATGCTCCAATATTTCAGATTAATAAAACATATTATAATTGGAAAAAATTAATTCCTTGAATTTGAAATCTTTCAATCTGAAAGATTTTTTCTAAATTTTAACATTTACTATGAAGTATAGTATTCTCATTGTGCACTAAGATGTCAACATTTTTTGTGAAAAGATCTAGAGATTCAAAACTCTGTTGTGGAGTTTTCTTTCTATTCTAATCTTCCAATAACAGATTTGGTGTACCCTTTCTACTATTAGATAGCACAACACACACCCTAACCCACATCTACTTAAATCTTTGCTGAAAAGAAAAATCAATATTACATACTTTCCTTGGCAGCTGTGTAGATGGTACCAGGTAGTTTTGGGTTTGGTTCTGCTGTCTTGGCAGCTATGACTATGTTAGCCCCATCCTGTGCCGCCCTCAGTGCTATAGCTTTACCAATCCCCCGACTTGCTCCAGTTATGAAAATAGTTTTCCCACGCAGAGCCCTATACATAATGGGAAGAACAGAAAATAATTGTATTATATAAGTTTATGAATATATATAATGGATATTGTCCACCATAAGATTAATCATTTCTTGTACATTTAAATATATTGATATTTCTTATATATGTATCAGCTGGGTAAGTGTCCAGTTTAGTTAGTCTCAAATTATTTCATCTACATTACAGCTAATAAGCACTACATCATTTCAAATTTGTGACCTTGAGCTCCCACTTACTAATGTAGTACTTCATTTGATAGATCAAAAAGAAGAAATAATTGAAAGCTATATCGATCATTACTATCATAATGTTCTTCAAAATGATTGAACGTCACATGAATATTGAAAATGAAGTGTAAAATATTGTCTTTTGTTTCATGTAATGCACAAGTACTGTCTGCGCTAGTCGGAAGCTATAACTATCCATTGATTATCGGAACTATCAAATTTTCAAAAATCATGTTCAAAACTAGTGAAATACCATTGAGGCTGCACCCTTTTCAACCTTTTAAACATAGACATACACTGCAAATGCATCGAAATAGAATGTTTAAAGTACAACCAACAAAATAATTTGTTTTTCTTGACCATGAATGTCATTTTGTCCACTTCGCTGAGTCGAATCGAATCGAACCCGAGACCTTCTGCTTACAGGGCAGACGCTCTTACCGACTGAGCTAACCAGGCACGATTCCTGAACCATAACACTCCACCCCGCCAAATTTTGAGGTTTCCCAAAGTTATTAATCGGAAACCTCACAAAGAAAGACAAATAAATCCCTGGTTCTTCCCCATAGTTGCCCTGAGTAAACCACAAGCAAATCATGAGGTTCACTCTCACGGCACCAAATACTGTGACAGGCGGAATGTAAAATGTGGCCGCTCTGGGAATCGAACCCGAGACCTTCTGCTTACAGGGCAGACGCTCTTACCGACTGAGCTAACCGGGCACGATTCCTGAACCGTCACATATTGAAAGTCGGGGACTAGATCGTCATATCATCTGCGCTACTCTCTTCCAATAAACTTGATTTTGACTACTGTATTATGTAAAATCTAAATGTCTGCAAATGGATACCATTCAGTAAATCTTGCTTAAACTGGTTTAAGTCGTAAATTTTGGTATAATCATTAGTTATATTCAATGGTCGTTAGATCACACAGCAACTAATTTTAGACAAAAGTTCAAAACAATTTTATAGTTTTAGATGGGTCAGATTTCTCATGCTCAATCAGTTAAATTTGGCGACGTCACGTTGAAATATTCAACATTGGAACACCCCATCTAAAATTTATTTTGTATGATTTACAAACCGGCAAATACAGTACAGACTAGTAATTTTTAAAAAAATGACATGACACTCACATCAGGCATCTGAAAACTAAACTTCATCAAATCTTTATGTTTGATTTTGTCGTATAATTGCATTATAAACATCTAAAAACACTTAGGTTTACCCAGTATTTGGCGTTCCAGTTCCTGACATCTTCTTTCTCCAGTTGGACTTTGGACGGTAGCGGCAGCCGCCTCATATTCGGAACTCTCCAGATCAAAGTTCGTCGAAACAGAAAGTAGAAACTGTTAGCCGTGTTAAAATTAATTTCATAGACACTAAATTGACTAATGCACGGTTACTTTTCTGTACTTGTTTGAATTTTAAGGTATAAACACTTCTTTCTGTCAATCAGTTTCCACGCCAGGTTCCACTTCCATCACTTTCCACAGGTTGCAGACACTATACGACCTGGTGATTTTTTCAGCCGTCTGTAAAGGAATTTTCCAAATATTTATTGTCTTTGTAGATTGAACTCCTTTAGTCATAACAGGAAATGTGCATGAACTCACCTTTTCAACTGTTTTTAACCTGCCATACCAAAAAATAAAATCGGTCTACGGGGTATTCCCATGTTAATTTCAGCCCGCCGCCGTCAACAGGTTGGGGAAAACTTCAAATCGAGCTATTATAGCTTGATCAGGCTATAATAGCTAGAACAAGCTATTGCCTAATAACATTTTTCTATACAAAATTTAACTAAAATCAAAATTTTTGAAAAATATTCACTGATTCAATTTGTACTCGATATATATCAATAATTTTAACAAGGCACATATATTCAAATATGGACCGATGATGAGCAACAAGATTTTGAAAAAACGAAAAATTTGAGGTTCCTTATCTCCTTATCTGTTGGTATTTCAATAGGGGTTTCTATACAAAAGTTGTAGTATTTTATCAGTACTAGTGCGACTTGTAAACAAAATTTAATTATCATCAATTTTTAATTTTTTTCCTAAGAAAAAATAGTTTTATGATAGCTACATGGAGCTATTATAGCCCGATCGAACTATTATAGCTCGATCTGAAGTTTTCCCCAACCTGGTCAACAATGGTAAACAGTGACGTCCGACGTCATGCAATTAAGTCGGTATTACTATAGAAAATTCCGTAGGCATTTTAATTTCCCTCTTTTTTTTTATTATCTAAGCACCGCACAACCAAAAACATGAAAAAGGGGGCATTTTTTGTTACAACTTAAAGAGTTCTATAGACTGTATATCAATTTTTTAGATGACAACATTATATTTCAGAGAAAATCGCCAAAACAGGGTGCTCTGGATTTAGTGAACAGGACAGTAATTAGAAATGAGTTGTTAAGAAGATTTGGGCATCAATGTTAAGAAGTTTTATTTCTCTAGCTGTAATAATTAGTTCTAGGAAGGCCAAACTTGCATATGATGTGTCCTTTTGAGTAGATCACAAATCTATGTTCAAATTTAGGTCATGACCTATATTTTACAGGTGAGTGCATATGAGAGGTTTGGGTATCAATAGAGTTATTAGGTGCGTCATTGGTCACGATTTTGGACTATTCTTGCGCATCTCCTGTTTTAGCATTCATTGAGCTTGACTTTTATAGATATTTCAATTTCTTATGGCCTGGCAATGTATCATTTCTTACTCTTTGTAAGACTTTAATTCATTAGACACATTTTAAAAGTGGCCAAGTTTGAAAATTTGATCTAAAATGAACGAAGTAAGTTTAAGAAAATGCTTTGCGGTAATTTCTGTAAAAATTGACGTGGAGGTACTTTTTGTGTCGCCTGCGAAGCATAGCGACACTTAGGGATCACTTTGTCCGTTGTCCGTCTGTCTGTCTGTCACACTTTGGGTGTCACACCCCATAACTTTTCATTGGTAAGTGATAGGGCTTTGATATTTCACATGTGTATTCCTTGTGACAAGACCTTTCTACACATATCAAATTTTTTGACCTCGTGACCTTGACCTTGATATTTGATCTACTTTTAAAATAATCAAAGATTGGCTATATCTCTTGATTGGTAAGTGATAGGGCTTTGATATTTCACATGTGTAATCTTTGTGACAAGACCTTTCTACACATACCATAATTTTTGACCTCGTGACCTTGACCTAGATATTTGACCTACTTTTCAAAAAATCTAAGATTGGCTATATCTCTTGATTGGTAAGTGATAGGGCTTTGATATTTCACATGTGTAATCTTTGTGACAAGACCTTTCTACGCATACCATAATTTTTGACCTCGTGACCTTGACCTAGATATTTGACCTACTTTTAAAAAAATCTAAGTTTGGCTATATCTTTAGATTGGTAAGTGATAGGGCTTTATATTTCACATGTGTATTCCCTGTGACTAGCCTTTCTACACATACTTTAATTTTTTACCTTGTGACCTTGACCTAGATATTTGACCTACTTTTCAAAAAATCTAAGATTGGCTATATCTCTTGATTGGTAAGTGATAGGGCTTTGATATTTCACATGTGTAATCTTTGTGACAAGACCTTTCTACGCATACCATAATTTTTGACCTCGAGACCTTGACCTAGATATTTTACCTACTTTTCAAAAGATCTTCGGTAGGCTATATCTTTTGATTGGTAAGTGATAGGCTTTGATATTTGACATTTGTATTCCTTATGAAAAGACCTTTCTAAACATTCCATAATTTTTGACATGGTGACCCTGCCCTTGATATTTGACCTTATTTCAATAAAGAAAATCCGCTTCGCAGGCGACACAAGCATTCCTTGGATTGCTATTTTTTTAACTGTTCAGATTTGTTTTACGTTAGTAATTACCCATGAATTTTGTTTTACGTTTTGAATATTATTGATTTAAGCTTTTTTATAAGGTATGGCTGATGAACACGGAAAAATTTTAAATTGTTTAAATTCCACCCAAAATAAGGCAAATTTTCAGCATTGACACTTTTTCAAGAAACCATAAAATGACACTATTTGTGAGCGTCTGTCCTCTCTTATTTGAACCCGGACATATCCTTTTTCTTCAATATTTTGAAAAGTCTTCCCTAGGAGTGCTTGTTACTGTGTGTTTGGAAAAATCGTTGAAATTCGGTATCTCTGAAATTTTGACCTTAACTTGGATGATTTTCATTTATATTTTTGTGTAAAATCTAGAAAATTTTAAATTATCGGTGAAGTTGGTACCTAACGTAGCATTTTATCAAATTCTACTTTTATACAAAGTTTCTAGCCTGTTTTATTGTATAATAACAAAGAAAAGTAAAATAAAAATCAAATGAGTGCATTTCAATACTTTTTTGTATTTTCTTTACAAAAGTGCTAGTTTTAGCTACAAATTTCCGGCATTTCTTACCCAGTTTTTAAATAACCATAAATCTTGATTTTCATCACGGACCTATAAATTTTCCTTCATAAAATGATTAAGTGACATGAATACTATATTTTCATATGGTTATAATAAAATCGTTGAAATTACTTCATTTAGAAATGACATGCCTTAAGGGTTGAAAGTTAACAGGAAATACTCGCAAAATGCGTGTGAAATTTGGGAATTGCGAGGAAGAAATTTAGGAACTCGAAAAAATTCTTTTTCACATCTTACGATCCGCCCATATTTATCTGGAATTAAAACGTAATGTTTCGTACTGAATTAGTGGTGGAATGTCGCCATACAATCACAGAGATTACCACCACTCAATCAGGACACGCAGAAAATCCATATTGTTTATCATAAATCTAAATGTATCTTCTGTGTACGCTGTAATGTACATGTGAAACTGTGTACAGTTAAAGGTATACAAATTGCTTAAATTATTCAGAAAGTTGCTGTGCTATACAAACATTCTCTTCTTCTATGTAAATTGGATGATCATCTTATCCGTTTCTTCATTAAGGATCCCGCACCCTAATAGAGTACTTCCGGTTAAATTTATGCACATTTTTATAATTTCCCGACAAATGCCGATAATTTCATAATCGGGAATCTTCGGGATGACAGAGTAGATCATTGTATGATAAATGTTATCCCTAATTTTAGCTAGAAAAGTATGTATAGCATTCTTTTTGAAGAGATTGAAAATTCTGATTTCTGGTATTTATCATTGAAAATGCATTAGGGATTGAATACCTTAAGGTGATATCACACGTTTCATGTTATACAACACTTATTTTCAGAAAAAAAGCATAATTCTGATTTCCTTATGTAATTCAGATGTAAGGGACAATATTAGGAGGTCACCATCCAAAATTTTGAGATTTTGAAACTGGTCAGACTTATTTGCCATCCATTGATTGTAATGGAAATGCTCATTTCTTGGCTATATTTTTTTTTTCAGCCCAAGATTTTCAAATGAAACTTCACATATGATTCCGTCATCATATTGTGCAAATTCGTATAGAAAAAAATCATTCAATGACCACGTCATATGTTGCAAAATCTGACTGAATGTGTAAATTATCATGTAAAAATTGAAAGTGCAATTCGAGTTATCTTTCTTTACTATGTGACCAAAGACAAAAGCATCCGAATTTATATAACCAACTTTTTCGAAATATCACAGCAGTGTTCCTCACTCACAAAGATTTCAATGTGTAAATAAATAGAGCCGAATACAGATTTTGTGTGATAACACGACAGTATGTGTACATGTGTAATGATATTACATGTACCATATGGGTAACTATATTATAAGTTTTTCCACATTCAAACACTTTACAGACACCTGACTTATTTCTGAATAGATACGACATATGTATGTAGGTAAACAAGTCTTAATAAAATTTTCAAATAAGATCAATTTCAGCAAAAATTTGTCTATTGTAAATCACTCTAGGCTTACTATTACTTTGCAAAGAAAAAAACTTTGTACATTCATTTGAATAAGAATATGCATATTACCACGGCGCTCAGGCTCGAACCACGGTCTTCTCGCATGGTGGGCAAGAGCTCTACCTCTGAGCTATTGGATCGACTTGCCGATTGAGCGATTATTACAAAGCCAGAACATCAAGACATTTTAAGTTACGAAAATCGGAAATCTTCAGCGTGGAGATTTCTTAAATATTCTCGTCTAAGGGAGGCTAGTGAAACGTGTGTGATATCCCGTTAAGTATGACAACATCCATTGACAATATATAGTTTCACGATTTTTTAAAAGGTTAATGAAAATAAATATTGGGTACTCATGGTACCTGCAATTTTCTCTCTTTTTTTTACACTTCACAGAAATGGCATGCGTTTTATGGCAGAAAAAAGTAAGAAGAAGATATTACTACTAATATTGCAAATGTGCCATTTCCAGCGTAGACAAAACTGTTATATTGTAACATAAAGGTTTGAAAATTTAAATTAGTGTCGAAAGCATTCATAAGCCTACAGATAATCATAACAATTTACATGTTCTGAATAGATTGTTAAACATGTTGAATAACATATTCAACATAAAATATCAAAGATTCATTTTTGGCCATCCCTCTGCCGACAACATTTAGGTTAAAGTTTCTGGTTGAGGCAAAATCTAAGGAACTATATGCAGTAGGAAACTTTATATTATACATGAAGCTTGCCCATGACAAGACTTTTCAATATATGCCATAACATTTGACCTAGTGACCTTGACCTTGGACTTTGACCTAGCTAAAGATTTTGGTTAAAGTTTCTGGTTGAGGCAAAATCTAAGTAACTATATGCAGTAGAAACTTTATATTATACATGAAGTTTGCCCATCACAAGACCTTTCAATTTATGCCATAACATTTGACCTAGTGACCTTGACCTTTGACTTTGACCTACTCAAAGATTTTTGTTAAAGTTCCTGGTTTAAGCAAAATCTATGGAACTGTATGCAGTAGAAACTTTATATTATACATGAAGCTAGCCCATGACAAGACCTTTCAATTTATGCGGTAACATTTGACCTAGTGACCTTGACATTGGACTTTGACCTAGTTAAGGATTTTGGTTAAAGTTCCTGGTTTAAGCAAAATCTATGGAAATGTGTGCAGTAGAAACTTTATTTTATACATGTAGGTTGCCTCTGACAAAACCTTTCAATTTATGCTGTATTATTTGACCTATTGACCTTGACCCAGTTATTGACAAAAACTTACTTTGCAATCCGGCCATACCGTCATTAGCGGTGTTTTATTTATTTATTTTTTTTTTTTAATTTAGAATTTAGTTTGTAGATTTTGGATTTTAGCTTGTGGAAATTTCTTCTACAAGCTAATTTTAGCTTGTGGCAATAAAAGTTAATTTCGAACCCTGGAGTACACCCATTCATGCAGAATTTGGTTCAATAAATGAAATTCTCTACTCCCCTTTTCTATTTTGTTTTTGCTTTTTTGTTGTTTTTTTGGTTCTCAGTAGGACAAATTTTCAGATTCAAAACTGCGCATATTTATGCATGCATGTGTAATCTTTGACTACTTTCTGTTTGCTGCCATGATAAAATGCTGCCATGAGGTGAGCATTGCAATCTTTGATTACACTATGTTTTTAAGTTAGCTTTTGAAAAATTTGAGGCATAATTACCCTTAGTTTTAAACTACTTTTCTTTTCATGTTTGAAAGCCTCATAAAAAAAATTATATAAAAAAAAATAAATCTTAATTAAGTGCCAGTTGTATACCTTAAAACCTTAGAAGTTAGAGAAAATATTATATTGTAGAGTTTACAAACTTTTTATAGTGATTTAATTCTTTACACATTACTTCATATTTTGTATACCGTTTCATTACTATCTGAGATAGTTGAAAACTTAAAAGTGTAGTTTAAAAGTTGTAACTTAAGGGTGAAAGCTTAAACGTTCCTACATCAAAGATTACTAAAGATATAAAGAAAATGCTTTGCGCGAAGAATCAAATCAGTACCAGACCAGTATTATTGTTGGCATGGGAATATTATTGGTAGCAGCCTGAATTCACTCAAAAAATAATTTTCAGAAATGTAAATTGAAGACAAGTGAAATCGTGAGTTCATGCAAGGTATGACTGACAGTTTCATTACGAAACAATAACTGGTACAAAGTTATATAACAACAAAATGAATCAACAAAAATCCATCAACTTGGGTTTAGACCCCCCCCCCCCCCAAAAAAAAAAATAAAATGACCTAGATTATGTAAGCTATTATGAATTAAGGTACTTATGAAATGAAACCACAGCAAGAAACTCGCCAACAATAATAGCTAATTCACATTGTAATAATTTGTAAAATTTTTCTGCTACTTTGTAGAATAATGGCGGCAGGCTAAAAACACAAAGAGGACATTTGTCGTGGGTGTTGGAACTACAAAATTTGAGAAACCTTTAACCAAAAAATGGGATTACCCAGACATGGGTAGAGAAGCAGGTATATATATGTATACTTGATACAGTGCAAGTCAATAAGATGAAAGTTGGATATGACAAATAATTAGCATCAGATTCTATGATCTATCAATCTGTTTTCGATTTTGAGACTTATGAAAGATATACAATGTATAGCATTACACATGTAGTAATATTGACTATGAAAAAGTGAGAAATCAATCAAAAGCTTAGTTTGAATTGATAACTTAAGAAATATCAATACATGTATTAGATATTACTGCAATTAAAATCTTCAATTTCTGCCTTGTTTCACTTTATACATTATTTTGACCAGGCCAGGATGCGCTGACTGATGCAGGCATAAGCTATGACAAGATACAAGCTGTGGTTGCCAGTTATTGTTACGGAGAACCAACCTGTGGACAGAGGGCAGCATATGAGCTGGGCCTGAGTGGTGTGCCAATATTTAACGTCAATAATAACTGTTCCTCAGGATCCAGTGCCTTAATGCTGGCACGTCGACTGGTACAAAGTGGACTGGAGGACTGTGTGCTTGTGCCTGGGTAATTAGAACAATTGTGCTATTCCTTTTCACTGTGACCTTAACCCTTGAATCCAGGGCAATACGTCTCTGGAACTTCTTCCCATGCAGGTGTTAAAAAGTTATGGTTGAGACCAGATATACTACCAGTACCATTTCACTGAGATATGACCTTGGTTTATCCTTGCTTCAGATTTGTTGCCTATGATTCAAGGATGTGTCATGACTTTCAACTAAGGTCAAATTCAAAAGGAATGGTGAAATCTTGTCCTGATAAATCTTAACACCTACATGGATAATTGAATTAAAATTAACAGAATTGTTGCACAAGATCAAAGGTTGATGAATAAGATCCAAGACTATTACATTGTCTTTTGAAATTAGTTTCACATATAGACCAGGTACTTGAGAAACAATTTGATAAAACTTATGATGGAAGGTTTTCAGGAACTGTTTTGTTTTCATTCAGTTAAGAACATTCACGTATACAAGCAAAAATGTCAAATTGACCGCTTCCTTCTTCACAGGGTTTGAGAAGATGGAGAGAGGATTATCAGAGAGATACAATGACCGTACATCTCCTGTCAAACCACAGATGGACCACATGGTGTCTATAGGAGCAGAGGCAGGTCTGGTACAGCCACACCTTAATACTATTACAGTCAGATGTTGTCAAACTTTATGCCTATGCAGCCAGGGAGTACATGAAAAAATATCCTGACACCAAGGTATCAGACTTTGTAAACATTGCTTACAAAAACCACAGGCATAGTGTCAATAATCCTAAAGCTACCATACAGAAAGCCATACCACCAGAAGTTATACGCTCAAAATTACCACTGTGTCAGCCAATCACATTCTGGATGTCGGCTCCCGTGTCAGACGGGGGCGCAGCGGCTATTGTGTGTAGTGAGGACTTTGTAAGGAAGCATGGGCTGGAGGACAAGGCTGTGGAGATCATAGCCCAACACATGGTAACAGACACCAAGGAATCATTCCAACAAAGCTTCATGGATCTGTCTGGCTATAAGATGGCACAGAGAGCAGCACAGCTCTGTTACCAAGATACCAAGCTGTCGCCTAGCGACGTGGACGTACTGGAGGTACATGACTGCTTCTCTTGTAATGAGATGTTTATGTATGAGGCGTTACAGCTCGCCAGGGAAGGGGAGGGGGCCGAGTTAATCAGGAATGCCAAGTGGATCAAGAACAGCAATGGAGGGGAGCTGTGTGTTATGAATGGACGCTGGGTGGTCAATCCCTCAGGTGGACTAGAATCTAAAGGTCATCCCATAGGCGCAACAGGTATTAACATTTGTACAGATTCAAACAAGATTTTACTAAAACATTTTCATACTATGAATTCAAAGACAGATATTTTTTATGTTTTTAAAAAATCTTTGAAACATGTACAATGAATTGAGAACAAAAATTATTTGATGCTTTAGGTGATATTTCATAATTTGGGAATGACAGATATTATTTTTATTGATATTGCATCAGATGTAGAAATATAATACCATTTATTTCCAGGTTTGGCTCAATGTGCAGAGTTGGTATGGCAGCTCCGTGATCAGGCTGGCAAAAGACAAGTGGAGGGAGCAAAGGTTGCCATGCAACATAATTATGGTATAGGTGGCGCTGCTGTAGTAACTATGTACAGACGATACAAAGACCAAGACCAGCGTCTGTTGGCTCGATTGTGATGATGAGATGAACAATCTGTTCATGTATCTGTGATTTGGACCAGTCATGTGCCATTATTATTGGTAAATAGGAGAACATGATCTGATATTTATGACAAACATGTTTATGAGAACAACTTTTAAAAAAAAAGTGTGATGATTTGAATTCTTTCATATTTGAATAATTCATATGAAATGTATGAAATACCTTTATATGATTGCATAGTTTAGGTCATGTCATAAATTTTGGCCCAATTGCAAAGCAATTCTGGTCTATGGATTGACGATATCCATCTGTCCATTCATCTGTCTGTCCGTCTGTCATCAACATTTTGGTTAAAGTTTCTGGATGATGCAAAATCTAAGGAACATGTATGCAGTAGAAACATGATATTATACATGTAGGTTGCCCATGGCAAGACCTCTTAAAATAATGCCAGTAACATTTGACCTAGTGACCTTGACCTTGGAATTTGAACTAGTTAAAGATTTGGTTAACGTTTCTGGTTGAAGCAAAATCTAAGGAACTGTATGCAAAGGAAACATAATATTATACATGTAGGTTGACCCATGACAACCTTCCAATTTATGCTGTAACATTTGACCTAGTGACCTTGACCTTCAACCTTGACATAGTTAAAGATTTTGGTTAAAGTTAGTGAAAGATTTTGGTTAAAGTTCCTTGTATGAAGCAAAATCTCCAAGAACTGTATTCAGGTAGAAACATAGTACATGTATTATACATGAAGGTTGCCCATGACAAGACCTTTCAATTTATGCCGTAACATTTGACCTTTGACCTACTTGAAAAAAATAACTCTAGTCATACCTCTGTATCTATTAGAGATAGGGCTTTTATATTTCACATATAGATTTCCTTGTGATATGTGCTTTTACTTCTTGATATTATTACCTTTAAACTAATGACCTTGACCTTTGACACTTTATCTTTATTTCCCATCTCTTTTTACCCAAATCAACAAAAACAACATAAGTCATGAAATATACATGGCACACTCACCCAAGATATAAATTTCAGTAATATAGGACCAAATATATGGGCATTCTTTGACTGTTTACTGATAAAAACTTAATTTTACAATCTGGCCATATCGTCTTTAGCAGTGTTTTATTTGATGATATATTATTACCCCATTGGATGTAAAGCTCTAAATAGACATCACCATTGCACTAAATAAGAGTTAAAAATTTGCCATTTTTTCCTTAATTTTGATGTTTGTAGTCTATATCATGTCACTATTGAAGATTCTCAAACTATGCTTCTGTTTCATACTTATGCATGAAAATTGTAATGTGACTGAATTCCATATGCTGTGGGATATAGCATCATCCAGGTGGTTTCATAGATTATACCATATAGAATAGAAAATCATAATTTGACTACATACTATTTAGAGCGAGATGTTTATATTAAATGTGAATGCCAATTGTGTGGTTTATTGAACGGGGAGGAATAAATACATGTAATATGTACAAATACATGTAAATTTATGATAAATTATGAAAACTAACAAAGAGAGCCAAGATCTTATCAAACAAAAATCCAGTTTTGGGGGTATTTACACACTGTAAATCCTGTATACCTTGATTCTCTTGTGCCTTTAATGTTTTATTATTGCTTTGATTTTCTGTATTTAATTTGTATTGATGTCATTTTATCAGTATATATTTGAAAAAAAATGAGATAGATTTGAAAGAAATTAGTGTGATAAATACCGGTATAATAGCAACATGTACATTATACATTATATATGTATATTATGCAGAGAAACACCTTAATCATTTGTTCATCTCAAATTTTCACCAAGTAAGAAGAATTATTTCACAACAACATTTTTCTCAAAGATCTGAAGATTGAATGTTCTCGTCATTGAAGCTCTATATGTACCTTTTTTATGAATTTTCATATGCTGAGCATAATCAAGATTTTGTAGTATTAATACCACAATTTCATGTGAAATATAACTTGTCATTTCCAGTCATCACATTTGTTCATAATGATCTATTTTTTTTTTTTTTGTAAATCAAATCAAATCCTGTCTGATATAAATACATAATATATTCAAAAGTATTTTCTTGTGAGACAATACTGTAATTACCCAATGTAACAAGTTTACAGTCACATATGAAATTTTAAAATGTTTGTGTTTTTGTTACTGAAATCAAATAAAAGAACTTGAAAATTGATAGAACTTGCATTGTTTTGAAAGATGAAATGAAGTTTCATAAACTAACAAAAATTTATAGTTTTGTAGTGTCATTAATGCATGTAAATTTGCACACAGCTGCTTGTGACCTTTTAATATCATAATGATATTTCCAATGATAATCAGCATGTTGACATGGATCAAAGCATACTATGGATGAAGCCTCTGAAGTTTTGGTTATCTATCTGTTCTCATAGAACATACATGTATGTGTGGTAATGACCTTTTGTATGCTGATTTGTCTAGCATTACAGATCATCTGTATGTTCTTGTGTATCCATAATAAAAATGCTTGGAATAAAGCACTCTTTAGTTATCCATTGTAGACAATGTACGTGAAGGTTAAAACACTTGAAGCGACCTTTACCATAAACACTGACCTACAATTGCTTTGCATAAGGGATGACCTGTACATTCAACTAAGGCTTTTCCAATTATTTTTTTCTGTTTCACATGCCCCTCCATGAATTTAAATAATGTTCCCCTATGTTTAGAGCACATTGCTGTGGATACTTACTTGTATTCAAATAGGTGTCCTTTTACTCATTGTGATACAGTTTGGTATATCTTTAGCAACCTCTGTATTGAAAAATAGATACATGGTCCTAGTTCTACAAATGTATGTATTCAAGTTTCAAGCATTGACAATGGTAATAAATTCTCTACAATTATGCTTTCTTATTTAGTGTTTAGGAAGATTCTTTAACTAAGAGTGGGACCCTGAACAGATGTGAAAGTTGGAATGGCTTAGGTATGATGTCAAATTGGTTAAGAAATGACTATCAAAAAGGAATTTAGACCAAACAGCATGTACCAGTCCATGTGCCTATCTTTCAATGAAGTAGGCTTACAATACTTTTTCATAGAGCAAACATAAAAGCAAACACAATACATCAGATCTTTATTGCAATTTTTGAAGTATACAATACAACTACAATACACTGTAATGTAATCATATATAAAGAAATAGATAGAAAACTGATAAAAGTAGATTGGTATATAGTACTAAGACACAAGTTCACTACTCCTGTCAGTATATTGGAAAATAAGAAATAAGCGAGTCCATTATAATTTACTGCATCCAGAAGTGTGGGTATCAATTTTCTTTTTTCCAAATGGAATTTTTGGTCTTTGCTCTCTGCAATGGGAGATTCAGTAATACAGTGTAAATGCACATAGATTTCAGTAAAATTCAAACATCAATTATGAAGGTGTAGTATTCTGCAAAAATTTGTCAATTAAGTAATTCAATTGTTGTTGTTTTTTTAATCATCACTGAAATTACTTCAATACCAGGCATACCTATAACTATCTTGACATGAAAATCACTAGGGATCCTCCTTTGGTAAAGGAAAATTCTATCATTCTAGGTCAAGAGATACTTAAGTGACTCTTGAAAATAAAATGTTCGCCTGTCACAGATATTTTAGTTTATCCACTCAACTTTGTCGTTAGATAATATACATGTACTAATATTAACAACTCCCCCCCCTCCTTCCTTCGCCTAAAACCATGTTTCTTCAAGTTATGCAAATTGAGTTAACATTGACTACCTTTTTCTCTTACAAACTGCATAGCCTCCGTCACAATATCAACTATCAGCAGCTGTAGCAATAGCATTGAGGACAGAGCAAGCTAAATAAAGGAAACAAAATAAGTGGTATGATCAAATCATAGTTATGATGATCAAGATTTCATGTACATTTATGGTGATTGTCAACTTAAATATGAAGAATGTCATATATATTATGTACTTGACATACTGGTATTAAGAGAGTGTACCATTTATTTAAAATAAATGACTTACTATCCATAAGATATAAGACAGATTGGCAAATCTCCTTGACACAGGTTCTACATGAGTGTCAGTGAATAATACTCCAACCCATAGTATGATCTGTAATACTGAAAGTGGCTTCAGTAATGACAACATGTCAGACATGGTGTTCCTGGTAAAAGTAAATATTCTGATTCTATTATATGTGTCAACAATTCAGTTTCTTTCATAAATTACGGGGACTAATATTATCATTAGAACAATAAGTTTTAGATATTATCGTTATAATGTTCCAGTTCGTGGGAAAAGTTATGCAGAATTGCTGAACAGCTAGGATGTGCATATTAAAACAATAATTAGATTATTAATAGTGTAGATAATTATATTAGAAAATCAAAGTTCATAAATTTCTGAACCAAAGAGAGTACTGAAACAAAATTACAGTTAAAATATAAGTAACATTACAATCCTTAGATTCTGTACCTTTTATGAGCAAATATGTGCCTTCCTATCTCAATACCAAAGAAATAGAGGCTAATATAACCAAGTGCTGACAGTATGCCCTCCCTGTTGGCATCCAGTAAGCCATGCCTCCCTCCCTGACCATCACTGCCATGTATGATGTACTTGCTCCCTCCCAAGGAGAGCATCAGCTGATGACCGACGCCCATCAACAAGGACAAACCTCCCCAGGATACAGAGGTAGTAATTAGGGATATAAGATTACCTACAATCTGAAACAGAATAGAATCATATAATATTAGCTCGTAATTAAAGGAAATTTCCTTTTTGTTCTGTAATTTCTTCAGTTGTTTTCTCACAGTTCTTTATATTCTTATAATTGATCATTAATACAAATAAAGTTGATTTTATAAACTTTTTAAAATCGTTTTTCTACATGTGGAAAATTCAACTTGTCAGGGTATACAAGGTGATGTCAGTGAGAATGTGTGTCATTAAATTATTCATTGTGGGAGCCATTTTAGGCCATTTCTTACATATAGTAAAGATATTGTGTACTTATTGAAGTTGGCAGTAGAGAATTTTTGAGGTACATATAATGAAGGGAATGAGTACCTTCACAGCTGCCAGTGTAAAGAAGAAGTTCCAGTGTACACCATACTCTGTGACATGTTCATGGTAGTCTACGGTCCGTGTCATTATCAGTCGTAGACATCCCAAGGCAAACAGTACTGAACTGGACTTTAAAGTTTTCATTAAACTGTAATCAATAAATGACAACAGAGGTTGTAGAATTACAGAAAATATCTTTTAAATTTAAAAACCCTATATGGATAGGTTGGAATGAAAGAATCACCATAATTATGATGTTGCACACTCATATAAAATACAGCAATAGTGAGCAGTAGTAGTTGGTGAAATGCTTTCTGAGGATGATGATGAATTCATCTGGCAAGTTCCTTAATTCACAATGTTGATAAATTGGCAAGAGTTTCATAGTATGGCAAATTTTACATGATTTGATAACTAACATTTAAAAGACTCAACTAGTATAAACTATTATAATTCATTTATATATATGTTATTACCTAAGATTTGGTACATATCCTAGTCTAGCTTCTTGTGATACCACAGCATTAGCTATGATAAACAGCCCTACCCCTGTGTCCATAAGTCCTGTACCGTACGTCTCTGCCTTACACAGTCTACGAGGGTACGCAGGGAAGTCTACAGCAAGGATGGAAATAGCAGTGTATATCAGAGTGTACGCTCTGTAATTACTGATGAAGGCTAGCTGGGGCGAGCATTTCCTCTCACCAAACTTTGTCCATGTGAAGCTGGGATGGCGGTGTGTTAACAGTACGACCAGGAGCAAGATTATCACAGTAAGCCCAATGAATGTCTGGACATAACAGCTCCACAGTGTTACCAACAGCTGACCAGGTAACACTAGCACAATGAAATCCAGTATACTCTCTACTCTGAAGAACAAATAAAATTGCAAGACATCAATCAAATCTATTTATCTTGATAAAATTATAGCTATATGCTATGTGTAAAATGTGAAAACTATACCATAAAAAAATAATTCAAGTTATAGTGTTACACATACAATAAAAGTGTTAATGCAAGACTGATTTATAACCTGAAATCAAAGGATCAGATAATCTGACCTGAGAATTTATATATCATTCTAACATCATATAGTAAATCTGTGCGTAAAGTATATCTTAAACGTAGGTAATCACCTCGTGGCAGCAAAATTCAATTCAAACATATTTCAAAGTACATGTATATTGGCTTTAAAAAATTAAATCACTCAAGCAGAAGAAAGTAGGTCAAGGTCATTTTATGTAAGTTTGATCAAAGATACATCCACTTTGCTAGTTCAGAACATGTAGCACTTACTTTTTGCTCAATATTGGCTTTTAAAGGCAAAATCACTCTAGCGGAAAAAGAAGGTCAAGGTCATTTTATGAAAGTTCGATCAAAGATACATCCACTATGCAAGTTATATATATGCAGCACTTACACATTGCTCAATGTTGGCTTTAAAAGGACAAAATCACTCAAGCGGAAAAAAGTAGGTCAAGGTCGTTTCATGAAAATTTGATCAAAGATACATCCACTATGCAAGTTTGGTACATGTAGCACTTATACTTTGCCCAATATTGGCTTTTAAAGGCAAAATCACTCTAGCGGAAAAAGTAGGTCAAAGTCATTTTATGAAAGTTCGATCAAAGATACATCCACTATGCAAGTTATATATATGTAGCACTTACACATTGCTCAATGTTGGCTTTAAAAGGACAAAATCACTCAAGCGGAAAAAAGTAGGTCAAGGTCATTTTATGAAAGTTTGATCAAAGATACATCCACTAAGCAAGTTTGGTACATGTAGCAAATATGCTTATACTTTGCCCAATATTGGCTTTTAAAGGCAAAATCACTCAGGTGGAAAAAGTAGGTCAGATGCTGCATCTGATGCATGGGTTCACCTCAGCATCCCAAGATGAATCACTTGTGCAAGTTTGGTCACAGTGTAGCATCAGTACTTTATAAGATACTGAGCTACCCCAAAAACTTTAACCTAAGACACGAACGCAAGTCACTGAACCGGAAAATGTAGGTCAGATGCAGCATCTGATGCATGGCTTCACATCAGTACTTTGTCAGATACTGAGTTACCCCAAAAACTTTAACCGGACGCGGACGGGGACGTAGACACCGTGGGGTATAACATAAGCTCATCTCAACTTCGTCAAGGTGAGCTAAAAACCATTTGAATTATTACTGTGTTACAACCAAAGTGGTTATCCACATGACTTTTCTGCACTTCAATTCCTAGGTATGACCTTGACCTTCGATCTCCTGATCAAAAATATTGTAGGCATCAGGATTTCAAATTTATTAATTACAGACACAATTAGTATGGGCAATGACAATGAACTAGTACATGTAGTGATATCACTATTTAATATAGTGATATCACAATTTAATAAGTGATAACATTAAATGATATCACTATAATTAAGTCTCAGATTATCACTTATTAAAATTAGTAATACATTTTGCATCACCAATTGAACACAGGCGCCAGATTTCCTATACAAGAAATTTAAATCCACATCTTTAAACTCCTGTTTCTCTTTTCTTTAGAGAAGAGAAAAAACGTGTTAGATGGGTTATAATTTTCTCTTTAGGAATCTGGTGCCTGTGCAATTGAATAGAGATATTGCTATTGAGAAAAAAGTGATATCACGAATTTTAATAGTGATATCATTAATAGCAATATTTGATATATCGATCAGTAATAAAATTAGTGATATCTCTGTGACTCTAATCAAATGAGTGATATCCCTATCCATTTCCAAATAGTGCTATCTATATTTAAAAAAGTGATATCACTGTTTCAATCACTGATATCATTAATTCTTAGAATTAAAGCTATCACTATATCTAAAAATATTAGCTATGACCCATACGGGCCTCCATACAATTTTTTTAGAATGCATACAGAATACAAAAGCGGAAATGTGTTTTATGCCCAAAGATATTCCTTAGCAGGACGCCAATAGACACAGCTGATGTTATCAAACTTATTTCTGTCCAAGAAGTCCCATGGTGTCCACTAACAAAGTCAGTATGGGCAGATTTGTAACCTGGTGTCGAGAAATTCATTGTTACGCTTCCCCACTTGAAAATTAAGAAAATTTGATCCCGAAATAAATTTTGTTTTTCAAATGTAGTATTTATTCCATTACGAGTGAAATTTTGTTTCAACTACATGAGTCGTAGAATAATCTTTTACATTAATTTACATTATGAGTAAAAATTAAATACAGATTGACTCCTTAAATTCATTGATAATATTGAGCGCGTCAGGTTGACTCCGGGGGTTGTATCAAAATTGTTTTATTGAAACTCGTCTCATTGGTGACAAAAACAGTTGCTTTGAGAGTCGATTGATATCAAACAGAATATTGTCTCTTAGCCCTGTATTGCAAATCTAAAAAAATATTCGTTCAATAAGTAAAATAGCTGGGAAATTTAAAAGCGCATTATCCTATCAGGTGCTCTGTCCTATGGTGGAATTTACATGCAGCGCTTGATTCCACTTCCTTTGTGAAAAGCTCCTCGCTAGGCTGGTCGCTCCACAGCTCCACTCGAAATGGCAACACAGCCACACAACAAGAAAAAGATCTGCTACTATTACGATGGTATGTATATTTCTGTTGTTGTCCAATATTTCTTGTTAAATATTGTTGTTATAAGATACAATGTAAGGGTTGTTTTCGCACCCAGATGATTGAGCGGTGGGACGTGCGGGGTGCTCCACACACGATGTACCGTAGTTGTAAACTCGTCCCACTGACTATAATATCAATTTCAACACCCCCTATACTTTTCAAACAAGTCCATTTATCCTCGAAAGAGTATTAAACAATTTGTAAACAGTCTACTTTAATCATAACAACGAATAATGTATCTTGATATGGAGAGGGCATAGTGAAAAGTATGGAAGCCCAACACAAATAAAAGTTACTGTACGAAATTTGCATTTGTCTTTTATCTTGCCCAAAATAGTATAGACCTATGAGTATGAGTGAATTTCTTTTTTGTCTCACTCAGCATGTACATATGATGTTCCACAGTGAAAGACAAACCAGTTGCAGCAGTTTTGAAAACAATTTACAATGTGAAAAGCAGAGTTCATATATTGAAGTGAATCTCTTGAACATTTTGAACCACAAGGGGTAGTTAGGGCTTTTACATTTATATTTATACATGTGAATTCCTTGTAAAAAGACTTCATTCGAGACCATAATGTCCTTTGACCATCTAACCTTTATTAGTTTATATTTAAAAGAATGACATATACTTTTGAAAAACATTAATATAAATGGGTACAGCTTCCATATTTCAGTACTTACAGTCAGCACAAAAAGAATTATACCGTACATCATGTACACAATTACAAGAAAACTTTTCTCTATGCACATGCATGTACCTAGAGAAATTAAGAAGTCATGAATCATTAAATTTACACTGTAGCAGTGATTGGAAAGAACACACTCAGGGTCATGCACCATACATGTACAGGTAGTCCCATTAATTTGAAAGATACTCTAGCCCATTGAAGTCTGTGTACTTCCCTAAGAAATGGCCCATTGAAATCCTAGAATATGGTGTAGAAGCAACTCAATGTTTACTGCTGTTCACACTTGCTGTCTTTTCACTGTATGGGTCTATGGCTATGGCACTTTTACCAATAAGGTTTAGTGATGCATGTATTTGATTTATTTTATCTTTGTGCCTCAATCCAAGACTTTAATTTCAGGTGATATTGGAAACTATTATTATGGACAGGGACATCCCATGAAACCACACAGAATACGTATGACACACAACCTTATACTGAACTATGGTCTCTACAGAAAAATGGAAATTTATGTGAGTATGACATGCACCAAATAATGAACTGTATGAGTACAATGTATACCTTGCACTGAACTATGGTTTCTACAGAAAATGGAAATGTATTTATTGTATGTACATGTATATCATACACACACACACATGCAAGAAAATTCTTGTAAATACGGATAATTAATACAGGAAAATGGAGATCTATGAGTTTGAATATCACTTACTACTACTGTATTACTCCATTTTAGCGGCCACACAAAGCTACCCAGGAGGAGATGACCAAATTCCACAGTGATGATTACATCAAGTTTTTACGGAGTATACGACCAGACAATATGTCAGATTACAACAAACAGATGCAGAGATGTAAGAAAGATATCAGGTTTTCTCTCGCGGTTAAAGAAATTTTGATTGAAATTAGTATACATGTAAATATGTTAAGTTCTATGTCATGGATTTAGTGACATACGTGTATAAGGTAAATTTCTGCAGAAGTATATCATTGAGATGTTCAAGTATGAAAATGAAGCATAGAATTAGAAATTGTGTAAAGCATTAAGGTCATTGTATAATACACATTGTAAATGTACATGTATATTAATTAATATCTACTTTATGATAATTTCAGTCAATGTTGGAGAGGACTGTCCTGTGTTTGACGGCATGTATGAGTTTTGTCAGCTCTCTACAGGTGGCTCTGTTGGTAAGATATTTATATTGTAGACTAGTAATTGTGTCATATTTTACAGTGAGTGCAACCAATTACTGCGTTTTTAATACAGATAAGAAAATAAACTGCGTAAAAGGTGTACATTGTGCACTGTCATTGACTAATTTCTTTTCAAATTGTAACTTGATTTACCATAACATGTACATGTACATGTAGCTGTATTTTAAAATCATAAATAAATATACTTACCTAGCTGGAGCTGTAAAGTTGAACAAACAAGCGGCAGATATTGCAGTAAACTGGGCCGGTGGACTTCACCATGCCAAGAAATCAGAAGCTTCGGGATTCTGCTATGTAAATGACATTGTACTGTCCATACTGGAACTCCTCAAGTAAGTAGTCTTGTGGATGTCACTTTACATGGGTACCCTACTTTTCAATAGGTTGCCCTCTTAGTGAGGGTTATAGAAATCAGTTTTCTATGACATTCTTTATTTGAATATATATGCACAGCCAATGTAATTCCCTGAGATGTTACTATAGAAAGGAACGTGCTGCAATTTCTGTATTAACACTTGTGACGTCACAATGCATAAGATCTTAAGAAACATGCCGCGACGGCTGTTCTAAGGTGCAAACTGAGCCCGCGGTGACCTGAATGTTTATGTCACCTTTTTACCTAGAAAAACGCAATTTCAGAAAACAAGAATGAAACGGACAATTGTGGTGCATATATGTAGAATAAATGTCATAATTTGTGTTTCGTTACGGGTATGCAACACACAGCAAGTGCATTTATCGCATGAAATGTGTTAACACGAATTACATGTACGATAAATGCACTTGCTGTGTGTTGCATACCCGTAACAAAACACAAATTAAGACACTTATTCTCTATGTGTAAATCTTTACGGTAATAATGACGAAATGCACTTTTTGAATTAAAGATTTTTACCTATAATATTCGTGTCAGAAGTTCAGACTACATGTGATTAGAAATGAGGAAGTCGATAAACTCAAAGTAGATCATGATTACAAGTAATTACTATTCTGGTACATGCTTGGATATTCAGATGGCCGAAAGGACCCCCCCCCCCCCCCTTCCACTAGACCTTGCAAAAAAATTGCATACTCTTTTTTCTCAAAACCATAAGCATGAACCCCCGCTTCCCATAAATTCTTTTCGTCTTGACTTTTGATAGACAACCCTGGAAATATTATCCAAATCATGCACGATCTCTAAAGTTTCTAAACCTTGATTCTATAGAACTCTCTGTAAACCTTGATTATGTAGAACTATGAAGAGCATATTTTGAACATTTTACAGATATCATCAGCGTGTTCTGTACATAGACATTGATATCCATCATGGTGATGGGGTAGAAGAAGCTTTCTACACTACAGATCGTGTCATGACAGTATCATTCCACAAATACGGAGAATATTTCCCCGGTACTGGAGATCTCAGGGTACGTTACTTCAATGTTTGTCTGATATACTTGTACTGAAAAAAGGACTGTCTTGATTTTGATGTTCATGGGTGTAAATTCTGGTCGGTCAAACTCAAACTCTGTGACTACATATAGATATACATATACATATACATAAAAAAATGCCACTTGTACTTTTCAAACGCAAGGTAATATTTTGTATTGATCTGGTTGTAGGACATTGGTGCTGGAAAAGGGAAGTACTACGCAGTGAATTTTCCATTAAGAGATGGTATTGATGATGAATCATATGAGTCAATTTTCAAACCAGTAAGTATACTAAAGACATGTGTATACCATAGATTCCTCTCTGAAAACTTTTAAAATATATACATGTACATGTATTAGAAAATTTTAATATTCTACTAATTTATAAAGGAATTCTGTATTAGTGACTTTGATTGACAAGATTTGCTTTGTGTAGGTAATGACCAAAGTGATGGAGATGTACCAGCCCAGTGCTATAGTACTACAATGTGGAGCTGATTCATTGTCTGGGGACAGGCTTGGATGCTTTAATCTAACACTCAAAGGTACCCCATTGGATTCTAAATATTTCCTGTTGGTGTTGAACAACATGTTTGTGAGCAATCTTGTTTCCTTTACATTCTAGAGCAAGAGAGTACTTTATTGTGTACCTGGTCATGATCAGGCATTGTAGCTCATGAAAAAGTTGACCATATAGAATAAATATTTACAAAGTTCATGAAGAGTTGTAACATGTCACTCCTTCTCCAAGACATGCACGTACCATTTTGTATTTCAGGTCATGGTAAGGCGGTTGAGTTTATGAAGAAGTGGAACCTACCTCTCCTACTTCTAGGTGGTGGGGGTTATACAATCAGAAATGTGGCCAGATGCTGGACATTTGAAACCTCAATAGCTCTCGGAGTAGATATAGCAAACGGTAAGCTTCAATATTCATGAGCTCATTTTACTTGAAAACTTATCACCACATATCTATTTGAATTAAGGTCTATAGAAAGCCTCAGTCTGCATATTTATGGCAAAGTTGAACTTAGATTTTTGAAATATCAGAAAATCTTAAACTGCAGATACATGTAATGTTTTGAATTTTTTTTTTTTTTAGAGAAAGCAGGACTTCTTGTATTCGTCAGAACTTATCACCATAATGTTACATGTACATGTATGTCTATTTCAGAGTTACCATACAATGACTACTTTGAATATTACGGTCCCGACTTCAAACTTCACATCAGTCCCTCAAATATGGCCAATCAGAATACAGGAGAATACATGGAAAAAATCAAGTAAGTTAGTTCACTTAACTTCACTATCAGCTGGGAAATTAAAATCGATTTTGTACAGGTTGACGTGTTTGTATAAGCCGTCAGTGTTATTGTCTAAGTGTATGCATATTTGAAAACACTTGAGAAAATTCAACTTCAATCCTGACATTATACTTGCTCTCTCTCTTTTTAGAAATTAATTTATACTTATAATCATGTGCTCTCTCTTTGTAGAACAAGGTTGTTTGAAAATCTCCGAATGTTACCCCATGCTCCTGGTGTTCAGATGTCAGGTACGTCATACCTATCTGTATTGTATGGCAACAAAGTACGTTTACTTAGAATTCAAAATTCTTTTTTGCGGACAAAGGGCGATAACTCCAAAAAAATCATACTAAGCTTGCTAGTCTGTCACAAATGTTTATAAACCTCTAAGGCGCTTCGTAATATACTAGTACTCAGTTTGTTCAACACCCATCCCATACCTTGAACAATCAAATGGTTTTTTTTCTTAGCTATACCAGAGGACGCATTGAACAATGAAGATGATGAAGAAGATGAGGATAAGAATCCAGATGAAAGAATCTCAAGTAATTTTCTTCTCTTTGATATTCTTAATGTTATGCATTATTCATTAAATAGTTAAATACATGTATTAAAATACTAATCACATTTGTAAAGAGTGATCCTGAGTCTGATGGAGATGTTGACATTTCAGTCCGAGCCAGTGATAAGAGGATAACAGGAGAAGAAGAATACTCTGATAGTGAAGATGAAGGTGAGGGAGGACGTAAAGATCGGGCTAGCTACAGACCTAAAGCTAAAAGAATGAAGACAGAAGCAGGGGAAACGAAGAAGGAGACCACAGCAGAAAAAGGTATGATTTTATACAATGTACTGACATAGGGTACATCAGAAAAAGGTATTCTGGTGCCATTGTACTGAAAATTCCTAGTATTTTCATACATGTTTGTATTTATATAGGCTCTGTGCAAATTATGATCAATCTCAATTATGTATTGGATGTATCTCTAATTCTCTGTGATAGTTGAATTTTCTTTTTTAAAGCACCATATTTATTAATTTTGATCTTCTATTGTAATTCTGACTGTATATACGTGTAACTGATAAAAAAATCATTAGTGCTTTTGATACAGTAGCTTTTGGACGTTGTCTTGAATTATTGGCACATTTATAACAAAGAAAAGAGAAATAGGGGGACATAACTCTTCTTACTTTGTGAAAATTATAAAGGTTTAAGTGTGTGACTAAATTGGAATTTTACATTATTCACAAGTAAAATTGTTTATTTTTTTTAGATGAATCAAAGAAAGATGAGAAAGAACCTAAGAAGGAACCAACAGAATCAAAAGATGAGAATAAATCTGCTTCAGCAGAAAAGACGTAAGACATTTTTTTCTAAAATTTCATGTCATCTCACAGTAATCCATGTTGCTTGATGCACTGTGTATTGTTCCTAGTCCAACTTTTTGCCTTAGTGCAGCTGATTTACTATGTTTGAAATTTTCTCCCTTTCCAATCCTGTTATCTGATATTAGATAAATTATTATATATCTTGGTTATTAAACCATTTTCAGGTAAGGAGAAAAATACCAAATTTATGGTCAACAAATGTGTCCTGTGTACATGACATGTTACTATAGTGCAGTCCAGAAATTTCAGATAGCATGGTGCTAAGTCTTTGCGGTGCACGTTGCCTTGCCATGCGTCATTCAATGTTTTGTCATTGCATATTGTTTCATGTGTTGTTGCTTTATTACTTAACTGTTTAAAATAATTTTGATACGTGTTCCTTAAATACTTTCTTGGTACATGTAGTTTCTATTAAGGAGTATAGAACTAGTTCTTAGTAATATCTTTGAATTCTTTTAAAATTGCTCATTTAGGTCCTACCTGTTTTCTACTAATCTAATGTATGAGGTCTTAATGTGATTTGATTAATGTTTAACTTTTTCAGTGAAGAGAAACCAGAATCTGCAGAGAAAAAAGGTGTGTAGAATTTTGGGTTTCCATTTTCTAGCATTGATAACATGGCATTCCACATATATTATTTCTTGTAATTTCAGAATTGAAATTAAGAAAATTTTAAAACTCTGTCGTGGATTTATCTGCAAGAGTTTATAAATGTTACTTTCACATACATGTAATTAGATTTTAAAAGAAAACTTTTCCTTATGGAAATTTAGGTCATTTAAACAACAAATAAATTTGAACCAATTTTGTTTCCAGTATCATCTGCCCCAGCTACGACTGCTAAGGAGTCAGCACCTACAGAGGCCAAAGAAGGGGAAACTGTAAATGGTGCTCAGAAGATGGAGCATTGAGTGTATGCATTAAACACCCTGTGGGATACCCAACTGTTGATATCCTGTTTATGGCAGAACAAAGACAAATGTAGCGGCATGAGAGGAACTGGCCACTGCTTATAACAGGGCCATAAGTGTGGAGTGCATGAGGACCAACTTAGTTTAACAGATCTATCATGTGATGGTAAATGACTCCCATCCTAAACCAATGATTGTGTGCAATGATGTAATATATATGTCACTTTTGTAATGTTAATATATAGATTTATCATTAAAAAGTTTTCATCATTGTATAGATGTGTAAGTTTTATATGCCTTTCTTTAGAAAGATCTTTTATAGTATGTTGCTGTAATGTCGGTCTGGAACAATATCCTTTTGAACAGGGTGAGGATGCAGGCTTAAATTGTTAGCTGTAGGATCTTCATACAAATTACATGCAAGATAGCAAAAAGTACTATTATATTGATAATCATTTCAAACAAATCCCAAAGTTCAACCAGATGTGCCAGCATAGATCATCAGCGAGAGAGTTCTACAGTTGTTTTGGACAATAAATATTTCCATATATATGTAGCTTCCACCCATACCTGACCTCTTTTTGTCAAGAAAGATATTCTCACCTTATACCTACATGTATTTCTTACCATATTGCAAAGCAATTCGAGTCTACGGACTGATGATGTCCGTCTGTAGTCAACATTTTTGGCTAAGTTTCTGGTTGAAGCAAAATCTAAAGTAGAAACATAATATTATACATGTAGGTTGCCCATGACAACACCTTTCAATTTATGCCATAACATTTTGACCTAGTGACCTTGGACTTTGACCTACTTGTTTGGGCTATCTCCTCAACATAAGAGCGTGAAGATGTGTTATTGTGTGTGTATTGCTTGTGACACAAATTTCTATTTGATACCATGACCTTTGAAGTAGTGATCTTGACCTGAAACTTTGACCTACTTTTTTAAACAAATTAACTTTGGCTATATGAGCCTATATCTATAAAAGATATGCCTTTGATATTTCACATGTAGATTCCTTGTGATATGAGCTTTCACTTGATACTACATTTATGACCTTTTAATTTGTGACCTTCGACAATTTATATTTTTATACCCAAATCCACAAGCACCAACATAAGTAAAGTCATAAATACGCAAGGTGCATTGTATCTCATTTATATTAAATCAGAGGAAAATATGGGTCCAAACATATTAACATTCTTTAAATTTTTACTGACAAAAACTTTACCGCCATACCGTCTTTAGCTAATAGCCGATGTTTCATTAACTAATCTTATACAGATCCCAAGGCCTAGCCTGGGGTATGCAGACAGACATCACCATTTCAGATGATTCTATGATTAATTCAAGTAATTCATCATACATCATCCAATTAGCCAGAATGATTGACTAAATTCATGGTCATTTGAAAGTAAAGACAATTCATAATCATCTTTGAGAGTTATCAGATTTGACCAGCTTTAGACCAACGTTGCATGTAAGCAGGTGATGCCTATTCTTTCTTGAAACCTGATCTAGCTCTCTGTACTTTATTCTTATTGGTAGTTGAACATTGGTAGTTTATCTCTCATTTCTCCTTGTTTCTTGCATCCTTCAACTACAATATATGCAAGTATATGTGACTGCTGAAATATAGTAGAGTGACAATTTATGTCACGAGTCGGTAAATCAATTTCTAACACAGTATCTCCTGATTGAAAAGAAAAACAAGCCAGAATATTTAAACAGACCTTAGCTTTAATGTCTGAAGCAAATTCCTATAAAATATCAGCATTCTCATACGAAGATGCCGTAAATTATTGTTAGAGATGTAAATGAAAACATTTGAGTCGGTATAGAAACTATGTCGTATTCCAGCTCTACAAAGATACATGTATGAAAACATAGTGGATTTCACGATATAAATAAGAAGAGTATTTTGTGAATTACTTCACTGTATAAAGATTCAGTAGTCTTGGGCAGTAAGATCATTATATAAGACACAAACAATAGTAACATACAATGGCATAGGATCGTAAGCAGTCACTGAGATTTATAGAATGATCTGATACATTTGTACATACATGAATACATAATATTTAATTATAACAAGGCAAACTGTACATTAAAGCTGCATGGAAACCTACATGTTTAGATATGGACAGGTATATAACTACATGTACATACATTTTTTTATTTGGTACAAAGTAGATGTCAAATGTGTTCGTTAGATAATGCAATGCACAATTTCGGGAAAATTTTCGTGTAAATTAAGACTCTGACATGAGTGACCACACCCACATCACTGTTACGCTATGAAAGGTTTTTGAAAAATTCAAGAGATTTCAACTGCCCAACCAACAATAATTGATTTATTATTAAACACTTTTATTTGAACATTAGTCATTCATATACAATGTAACGATTTGAAATTGCTGCAAATGATACAAAGCTTGAGGAAATTGAGAATTTACCAAAAAGAAAATGTACTACAGTATAGATTCTATTGTACTTATTTTTTAACTGTGGAGGGTACATGTATATGAATTTTTAATATTTTGTTCACACTTCTCTATTTTCTACAGTTGATGCAAGTCTTGACTCGCTGTCAAAATCTATAAACAATACAAATATTAGAACTATTAAAACAACAGAAGAACTGAACTGCTCACTTTTAAAAGAGGTCAACAGTTCTTGTCAAATGGCACATATTAAAACATATATAGGCATGCAAAATAATAGTACATACAGGTTAATCAAATATCACATTAAAACTTCAACCTTCATTTTAAAAATTATGTTTTCATCTTCCTTCAACATTTTTCAAACTTTGTCCTGAAGATCAATACAATTTGAAGCTTCATTCAATATGATGATACTAAGAAAAAGTGGTTGCTTTATCATTTTTTTTTCTCTAAAAAATTATTTTTTTCAGTGTAATACCTATAAAAATAATATTCACAAAAGTTTCACTATTTTCCAGAAAATCCATAGAAATCTTGAGGTGGGTATTTTAGCTTAATACTTGTGTGACTGAACATATTAAAATAAGATACAACACATTTGTTTCAATCTGACATGGAATTCTCACAATATCTTGTGCATTTAAATATCACTCTGTATTTTATGTCATCTTACCCTTTAATTCATATTGCTGTAAACTCTCTCGCTCATTACACAAAATCCTTGCACTCATCAATCTAATGATCGATTGCTAAAAAATGTTTTCAAAGTATAAATGAAATACAAAAATAATACCAACATACTTATATAGCACCATTCATAAAACAAAATGTTTATTCAGTAAATATCGTAACACGTCACATTGTTTACATGAGTAGACTCTGCCCCCCCTGGAATGGGCGTGTCTGCAGTCAGTACGTTGCTATGGTAACAGCTGATTGTATCGAATGAGTAACTTTGGTCAGATCTAGTTGCTACAGACAGGACAGCATTGTCCCCGTGGGGTGATTTGGTTTGGACACGTTAACTTCTGACATTTCTCTACGTCACATTCCACTTGATTATTCTGTAACAGAGAGATTTTTGTGATTGATTGAGGAGGACCGATACAAAATATAATCTGTGTTGACTTGCTGTAAAATTTTTAAATGAAGATAATCTGATTAAATTCTTTACTCTTGAATAATGAAGAAAATTATGCAAAAATAGCAATCCAAGGAATGCTTGTGTGGCCTGCGAAGCAGATTTTTTTTTATTGAAAGTAGGTCAAATATCAAGGGCAAGGTCACTAGGTCAAAAATTATGTAATGTTTAGAAAGGTCTTTTCATAAGGAATACACATATGAAATATCAAAGCCCTATCACTTACCAATCAAGAGATATAGCCAATCTTAGATTTTTTAAAAGAAGGTCAAATATCTAGGTCAAGGTCACGAGGTCAAAAATTATGGTATGTGTAGAAAGGTCTTGTCACAAGGAATACACATGTGAAATATCAAAGCCCTATCACTTACCAATCAAAAGTTATGGGGTGTGACACCCAAGTGTGACAGACAGACGGACAGACAGACAGACAGACAAAGTGATCCCTAAGTGTCGCTGTGCTTCGCAGGCGACACAAAAATTGATACCTTGCAAAATATTAATGCCAGAAAGATGGATGGAAAGATCACCAACATCATACATATATTATTGTTTGGAATATTTCAAATCAATACTTACTCGACATCTACATGTTCGACAACTGTTAATTTTCCACACCTCCTTCTCCTTGCGTTTGCGTCCTTTATTATCTATACAAACTAGTGGATTCATTGTTCTCTGCATCATCTTTGTCATTTTTCTCATCTATGAAATTTAATCAAAATTCTAAGGATAAGGCAACAACATAAAATCAAAGTAAAGCAAATTCTATATACATGTAGGTCATTTAAAGTTAGATAAGCAAATTAAAAAGCAAGAAAATCTGTAAAAAAAAAAAGTTGCCATATCTTTGTTTTCATTTTATTTGCATTTTATCTACATTTATTTGAAAAAACAGAGTTATCTCTCTTTGTCTCCCAAGTATCTTACCTTTCGTTTTAACTTTGTGATAGTTTTTGTTAATTTGCTAATTGTATTTTCCATTCCTCCGACTTTAGAATCAAAGCTGGTCATTTGTTGATTGAAGAGCTGCATTTGGTCATTGATATAGCTTGGCATGGGTATAGAGTTACTCCGTATTGGATCAATGTTAGTGTTTGTGTTGGAGTTGCTTCGTATTATATGGTCGCGGTCCTCTCTGAGAGAAAACTGGTTCCTAGATGACTGACGGAAGTGGTTGATCAGAGATTGAAAGTCACCAGTTTTACCACAATCTAGAATGTATAAAATGATGACACTTAATGTCATTTATTGAAAGAAATCAATGTACAAAGTATTTGTCATCAGAAAATTTTCATAACATTTGATAAACTCTTGATTTAATTATCTTGTAAATAAACTCCTCAATAAAATACTGTAAATTGTGTTTGTTACCAGTGAACTTCTCAACAGAAATTTTGATTTAATCTATAAATCATAGTCTGAATATAGATCTTTACACTATTATATATAACTAAGGTTTTTTAACAAAACCCAACACATCTTTGACATAAGATAATATAATGATGTATCATTGTACAAGATATTATACGCATACCAACCTGTACAACAATCGGACCATATCTTAAAATTCATCTTTGGTATATCTTTACAAAGGAGGTAGTCAGCAGGTCTCTCAGCTCTAATAAATGTATCCTTTTGAACCTTTTCTATACCATCACTGCTGTCACATATAACACGGGACAATGTGATCTGTTTTATTTCTGCTAGCTGGGTCGATTCAAATACATCAGGGTTCTCGTACCAAAACCTACAAATTAAATGAAATACATGAGCTTTTCTCTTGACTGAAAGAACCTGTTATTATAATATTGAATGAATCTTGATTGCCCAATAATGATAAGAATTGTCAGTAAACTTTATTTTGTATTTCACAATTTTCATAAAGTTAAAAAAAATATTCTGAAAGCGTATTACTTGTTTACAAATATGTTCATTTTGTTATGACTCGATGGACAGTGGAAAAGTGTCCAATCATATAAGTATTTACAGGACAGAAAGAATTTTCAATCTAGTTTAGTTTACATATGTACCTATCACCATCCCTGAGTCGTCTGAACTGATCCACCAATATACACAGGAATGTAGGTCCAACCTTACCCCCGGGCAACGGCTGCTCTGCCATACCGCCCACAAACAAATCTACATTATCTGAAAAAGTCAAAATTATTGTAATTTTCATGTCAATAAAAAGATCTATAGCACTACTGTTTACAATTCTATGTAATTCTACATGCAAGTACATGTAATATACCAGTAAGATTCACAAAAAATACATTTCCTCGTCAAAACAACTCACTAAGTACAATTAAACATTCAATTACAGAATACCTTTTTTCGAAATAAAACTCTCATTACTGGACAGTTCATGCATGATAATTGACCTTTCTAATAGAACAAAAATTGAGAAAATTCATGACGTCACAATGCATTTTAAATTTTTGACCAAGGTTTAAAGCTGTGTATGTGATGTTATGAAATTTGATGTTGATGGTACATGTATATGGCGTACCTGGATGACTGTATAGAGCCAGAAGTTTATCTCTGACAGCCTGATCAGGCATCTCCCTTCTGAAATCATCAAATGTGGCGGCCCTGGTCAGATTACATAGCACTCGATACTGGTTATAGAATGGTAAACCATGGTCTCGTCCTCTTTGAATATTCAGTGATGCCAAATCCTGACCCACGACATTAGCTAATGAAAATAATTTCTCCGTTAGTTCAGAGTTCATGACCTCGTCTGGCATCCTCTTCTTGGCTGACATTCCGTACAGTCCTCTCAACAACGGATCTATTCCGCCCTCCTCTAATATCTTATATGGGGAGAAGAAAGCTTTGTGTAGAGGCAGATTGCCTTCTGGGATTGGCTGCAAACTCTCGTTTAATCGGAAAATAATTGGCTGTACCAAAGAATGTCCAAATCTCATAGCGGCAGTAGCAAATTCGTTGCTAATTGATGGGTCTACAGTAGGGTTATATCCCTTGTATTCCCCAAGTAGCTGCATGCCTGAGGGGCCAAGAATGTGTGGCAGCCACTGTGTATATGTAATATGCTGCATCAGGGCACCAATTATTTTCCTTGTCTCATGGAATAGCATGTTACCGTCCCAGTGAGGATTGATTCCTAACAATTCTGTAGCAATGTGGTTGTGCTGTCTCATCCACAGTGTGTGCATGGCTGTGAGGGCTAGCTGCTCGTTTACTCTGTTATCACCGGCACGGAAACACGGCACATGTCGCTTACTGGGATCTAACTGACAGTCAAAGTGATGTAGGAAATTACCGGTATCAAATGGTAATAACCTCTTACCACCCTGTGTCAGAACACCTTCCCTCATCAGACCTCTTCCATTAGTAAATTCTCGAAGTCTCTGAGATTCAAAATCACTACTACCATAAATAGAACTACCGTCAATAAATGCTGTAACAGCATTTATCTGCTCCCTCTTTGTAAAAGTTTTATAGAAAACAGATGTGCTGCCTGTGTTGCACATAGCACTACTTCGTGAGAAACCCAGACATGCATGGTTCTGTATACGCGTGTCACTGCGCGGCACAGTGATTGGAAAGCAGGGGTATTGATTCTCACATGTCTCGTTACAGTACCGACCATCACTGAATCGAGCATTACTGACGGACTGTGGGGTCAAATCCATGTCATGGTCTACAAACTGACCCCACTGCATTAACATGTGAGTATTCTTCTCATCCTCTGTCACATGGTCTGTGGACATCAGAAACGAGGACACTAGACGGGGGCTGGGTAGGTGGTAGTTATTGTAGATCCTTGTTCTCTCCCAACCTGAAATATTCAAAAGAAGTTCTATCAAATGATGAGGAAGAATTCTGATGATCAAAGAAAGTAAGCACATTAGAATAAATCAATGTACCAATTTCAAATAATGTGAAAGACATAACCCTTCATAAAGTCTTGCAAATTTTCAAAAGGTACTAAATCAATTTTTACTTAGATTAATGGTTAATATATGCAAATTATGAAGGTTATGATGATGAAAATATGATACATACCAACTGGAGTATTGAAGCCATTTTCATATATAGGTTGTTGTAGACGTTTGAGTGGTATCACTGACGCACCCCACATTGGACTCTGTAGATTGTTACAAATGCCGTCCATTGATCTGAATTTTTTATGAAAGCACATCTCTGAGCATCTCACTACCCTGGGGTCTGGGAAACAGCCGGACATGTTAGCTATGAGCTCTAGATGACCAGGTGATAAAATCTCTTTGTATGATCCAACTGAGAGAGAGAAAAGTTATGAACTCATGAAAATTATTTCAGTCTTATGATAAAGTAAATTTTCATGATGTAGATTAATAAAAATAAAATAATAGATTTGAACAAATTGGTTCACAGATTTTAAATTTATTTACATGACATAAAATGGATGTGCAATGACATGTAAAGAATTTGCATGACCTTGGATCATAAACATAATGTGTCTTTTATTTTTGATGATACATATCTGAGTGACTTTCACAGGTTTTTGTTTGATTCTGATCTTCTAAACACTTGAAAACTAACAGTTCCTGTATTTCCTTCATTATGCATTTGGAGACAAAGGGGAATAATATTTGAATGTTATAAGAGTTACGCTTCTTACATCTTGTGGAACTGGTATGCACATGCACGAAATGAGTAAATGAGACAATTTATCTTTAATTTTAGTGTACTGTCCATGGATTCTGGGACAATTGAAAATACATAGTACAAATAATTTTGGAATAAAGTCAAAATGACAAGAATTTGTGGAGAATGAAGGATACATTCACCATGAGCTTTCATCAAGCATACCAGAGTCTGATATGTTGTATTCATGACCGTCCCTGACGTGTCTGTGTATGATCTGTAACGTCTGCTCAAAGATCTCCTCTGCTCGTGCTAGTTCTAACGCCTCAGCAGACGGATAACGGAATATAGCGATCAGATCCTGTACAGTGTGCTGTCGGCTTCTGTCAAACAAGTTACGCATGGTTTGGTTTATGGCCTGGTTCACCTCGTTAGTTGCCTGACGTACGGCACTGTTCACATACTGGCTGCCTAAATACGTACCCTGGTCAACTGTGAAACAATATTTCAAAATTACGATACAATAAACTGTGAATTAATCTGTGAATTAACTGTGAATTAATCTGTAACTCAGTAAAAATTAATAGTGATTTTTTCAATACGATTTTCATTTACTTATTCTGATGTTTTCAAATATCCCTATCTCATTTGAGTAAAAAATTGAGATGTAATCTATATAAATTATGAATGAAATTTGGAGATTGTAACAATTACAGATAACATCAAATGGTAATTCTTAAATTGCAACATTGGCATCTTACTTTGAATATTCCTTTGTCGTCCACTGTTCTGCAAAGTTATAACATTTCTTGCAAACCCAACAGTGTTCTCCGGGAAGCATTCATATCTCCCAAAGTCTGAGTTCCCGACAGTCCTGATTACAAGTCGTCCCCCTTGTAGTGAGTACTTAGCCCCGCTTCTGAGAGCCACTCCGTCCTTAATCCATCGCGTCGGAATGTTGGGGTCATCAGGGTCACATTGGAGAATGATGTCATTTCCTGGGTATGTTTCCACCTCAAATTCTCTGTTTAGCACATTGTTTGATACTGTGATATAAAGTAAAAATAATAAAAATGTTTGAATTATAATGTGATCAGTCTTACTAATGGTTTGACCTTGATCTTGTCATAACTTGTAAAAGTTCTTGGATAATCTTCAAAGCAGGGTTATAGTACAATGCAGACAATGATTACGCATAAATTAATTTTGTCTGAGGTATCAGATTGAATGAAATGCTAATTTAATCTGCTTTGTTTGCAGAATTATGTTATGAACATTGATAATAATTTTGATTAAAGTGCTGGATACTATTCCTTCTTTAATATTCTGTTCAAAGACTTTGAAAATCTGATGAGCACAATTTGATACAAATACTATGCATTTAGCCATTCATGTAAAGATTCCTAAGATGTGATTCCAGCAATTTTTGTTTGAAAAAAATTGAAGAATAATTCTTCACTAAGAGCTTGCGTATAAAGGTTTAACCCTCTAGATGAAAAATACAGTCAAATAAAAGTGAACAATTAAATTGCTCAGTTAAATTTTTATCAAATAACAACTAAAATGCCAAGATATTATAATTATGTATAATCAAATTTACCAATTTACAAATCAGACTTCCTCATTAATCTCTTGAATTCAGAAGATATTAGTGGATTGTGCAATGCAAAAAAAACCCCAAATTGATACAGACAGGAATGAACTTTTAAAAAAATTAGGCATTATCATAAATTTTTATGTATTTGATCTCACCCTGAGTATTTCCTATATGTAATAGACAAAATCCTGCCACAAATGTCCCTATTAACATCCTGGGAGTTCAATCTCCTTACGGTAAAATAAAACACCGACTTTCTTCCCTAACGGCTACTGATCTTAATGTAGGTCAAGAGCACAAATACTTTTTACCCACTTTCATCAAAGTGATCATTTCCCTTTCTTACACATTATGTTCAAATTGCACGATTTGACACTTTAAACAAAACATATTTGAAGAGGATGACATCATGAATGAAAACTTATGCTAAATTTTACTTTAAAGTAATATAGCAAAAGTTCTTGAGCGACTACAATTTAAGTTTTTTGGGTTTTTATTTTCAGCTGCAGGCAGTGTATTAATTTTTACGTAGTTCTTGACAAAGCATTGAATAGCAAGACATTATATGACCAATATAACAAATTAGGTGTCTAGGAATGTTAAATCTCTCCTGTTTGCCAAATCACATCTATCAATGTAACCAGATAATGGGATCCATCTGATAGATATTCAATTCACTGAAACCTGAAATAATTCAACTCAGGAAATATGGCTGTATCCTACATCTGACAATTGTTTGTTTAACGAAAAAGTGAAAAAAAAAATTGAGGTTAGAAATTGTTCAATTTTTTACTGTCTATGAGAAAAAAGAACTTACACTGAATATTAACAGATAGTTCTGCTGTACCCTCTGTAACCCCAGCTTGGTTACTTCCCCTACATGTATACAGCCCCCTATCAGATCTCTTTGTTTGTACGATACGCAGTGCTCTCCCTTCCTCCAGGATCTGATGACGTCTGTTTGTAGGTAATTCTTCCTGGGCTGTGAGAAAAAATCATAATCTAAAATACATTCTAAAAACATCAAAATATGTATGTAGTATGTATGTTTCATTTCATATTAATACCATATATTCTAAAATGCAATAGCTTTTCAATTAAATGAAAGACTGATAAGGGGACATTATGGACCTTGAGAATTATGCCGATTCCAAAGAAATCCAAGAATAGAAATGTTGTGTACAAAGTCATTTAGAAAATTAATTCAACTGGACTAAAATAGATTGACAGTAAATATGGAGATACAGAGGAAGTCAAAGTTCATACTACTGAAAACATGGAAATTTTCGTAATGGGATAATTTTCACATTTTTCACGAATCAAAGGACTTAGTGAACATCTCCCCCCCCCCCTTCCACCCCCACGAAAATTTCCCCTCTGCATTCTTACAATGGGAAAGACATTTTTATCCTGAATATTTCCCCCCTGCATTACGTTTTGATGTTATAATCGCGAAATTTTCCCCAAGCAAAAATAATACGTTTACAGTAATAGCAAGTCATATACAAGAGTATTTCTTGCCTATTTCTAGGATAAAAAAAATAACAACAATTTAAGACATAAAACAAATATTATTTGATTATTTACATGTCACTACCTCCATTAACCCATGTAACATTTATCTGTCCGCTTCCTGTGAAGTCACACCTAAATATAGCTGTCTGACCCTCCGTTACACTCTGATCCTCTGGGCTCACAGATATACGGGGAGGTTCTGTGTAAAGATGAATATACAAAATATGCCATATGGACAAATGAAAAATGACAAAATAAACCAAATGAACAAAATATACCAAATGAACAAAATATACCATATGGACAAAAAGTCAACATGACATTTCTCCATTTTCATTTTGTAAGTCAAGAATAATTCAAAATAATTTGATATCCTCAAAATTCAAAATAACTTGATATCCTGAATTGAAAAAATCTAGATGAGCATATGTAGCAATTAATTATCTGAATTTCCTTATGGATGACATAATCAGGATTTTGTTTTCCTTGGTGCATTTGTTTGAATCATCAATACATACCACTTACAATCAGCCTGGCTTCTGCGATGGAAAATCCAGCATCATTAGTGGCCCTACACACATATGTTCCCTGCTGTGATACATCAACATTCCTTATCTGTAGCTGACCCCTGGGGTCTATGACAACCCTGCTGCTAGGCAACAAGGTCACACCATTGTGTTGCCAGGTAATGGTAGGCCTGGGGAATCCCCTAGCTATACATGTGAAGGTAGCTGTGTCTCCTGACGACACTATAACATCTTGTGGAGTTCTGGTCAGCTGGGGCTGTTCTGCAACAAAAGATGAAGTACAAATAAGATATTTTGAAAACTAGGTCAAAGGTCATGGTAAATAGATCAAAGGTCATTGTGTCAAATTAAATTTCTCACCACAGTACAGTCTAACTTTCATTTTTTCAAAACTAGGTCAAAGTCAAAGGTCAGTATAACCAGATCAATAGTCATGGAACAAAACAAAAGTTCTGGTCAAGGAGAATCAACATATGAAATATCAAAGTCCTCTCTCTTGCTTTTCAATCAAGAGAGCATAACTTAGATTTTGTTAAAAGTAGGTCAAATTCCATAGTAAGATCACAAGTTTTAGTATGAATTGAAAGGTCTTGATGGACAACCTGCTTGTATTGTATGTGAATTCTGAAGCACTTACCATTCAAAAGGTAAGTCCAATGGTAAAGTTTTTTTTAATTAGGTCAACTGTCAAGGTCAAAGTCACAAGGTAACAAAATCAATTAAATCATGCAACAATAGAAAAGTTTTAACAGAATACAAATGTAAAATATGAAAGCACTATCAAGAAATATGCTAAATGTAAAGACTTTTCATAAAGTAAGGTCAAGGTCAAATAATTGTGAATACTTACTTGCCATTCACAGAAATGACAAATTTCTTGTTTTAAGTAGGTTAAATATCAAGGTCAAAGTCACACAATCAATTTTTTTTTAAAGATAAAAGATTTGACTGTGAATAAGAATGTCCTTTCACTTAAATGGCATGTCTATATAATGTTACAGTATTACTGACAATCAAAGGATACACCAAAAACTATATACTCAAAATCTTTTGACTCTGGGAGTAAAATAGATATAGACCTAGACCTATTTATTAAAATATACAAGATTGCAGTGCTGGATTCTTTCATGGAAGTACATGTATGTTTTGGACATCTGGAATACGCAAACAAGAAGGAAATGAATGATAGGTAGGAGCTGCATGAGACACGCACATACAGACAAGGCAAGATGTGAAATTTATCTCTATGTTCACAGATCACCATTTACTTATAGTCATATCACCTGGGTTATTGATATATGTAAGCTGTACTTTGTTGGTGCGTATTTCTCCATTAACACTCCTAGCCACACACTGGTAGTCTCCCCTGTCTGTCATCTGAGTATCCTGAATCGTCAAAGTGCCGTCATTTAAAACAGAGATCCTATCATCATCAGGGTTCAGTTCAACACTGTAAAACATTCGTACTCAATAGTGACCCAGTCATACTAGAAATAATTTTAATAACCTTTCAAACATTTTTGCACAGTAGTGCCCGTTTTGTCAGCAAATTATCATAATCTATCAAATTATACATCTTTTGGTCTACCACTGTTTAAGTCATTCAATCTCTCCATAATTGAATACGTTCAAAATCAAAAATACCAAATTTGCCGTGAAATTAGGGAATCTTTGATAAATAGCTATCACTTTAACTACTGACTATTAATTCTGACATTTATAAAATATTACTTGAAATTGTGATGTATTTCCGACATTTAAATTTTACATTATATACCAGACACAACATGACCCTAAAAATTAAATTCACATCTGTAATTGTCTGAACCATTATGTAGCAATATGTTAGATATGTTAAAAAATACGAATTTTACCTACTTATTATGTAGCCATGAGATTTGTGGTGTAGGATTGCCAGCTGCTCTACAGGAGAAATATGCTGTGTTTCCATAGGATATGTTCAGTGTTTGGGGTTCTGTGGTAAAATGAGGTGCACCTGTCACTATAACAAAATACAAGATATATTAATTAGCCGTTTATTTTTTTAATCAAGCTACGAAAATCCAGAAATGCATACAATAGTATGTTTTCATTTACTTTCAGTATTCTAAGTACATGTATTACATATTTTTTACTGGTCTGCCTAATTTTCTGTGTATCAGGATCTACACGTTGAGGGTTTAACTAGATTGGTATGAAATACACCTGTAAGCACTTTTATCAACTGCAAATATTTATACATGTAGTTCTAAAAGATGTAATTTTACCCGACTGAATTTGTCATTTGAACTTGACCTCATATATATAACCTGAGTTCAAGGTCATATTACATTTTATTTGTTCCTTGACAAAAATTGCATGAAATATCTTTTCATTGTAATGTAGGGTTTAACAGGTAATTGGCAACTCATGCTTTTCTCTCCCAAGCCACTGTGACCTTTACAAAAATACCTTGTAATCATATGACCTTGATTAAAGTTCATGACACATCCTCCTGCCCTGGACAACAATATTAAGAATTTTAATAGATTAAACAAGATTTTTACCATCAGTATCCGCTATGAATTTGATTCAAACCAATAACCTTGACCTTTAAACTTTTTTGAAATTCATAAAATTATTAGAATCAATTGAACAGTTGAATAAAATTGGTGAAGATATTTGCCCTCTTGCAAATGACCTTCAACAGAGTCCCCATTGAAAATGATAGAAATGTTTGATAACAAGCAGGTCTATCAAAATATATCTTAAAGTAATTGACAGACAAATATATATAAAATGTAGCTGGATGAAAAATGGAGAGACAAACTGAGATACTAGTAGTAAATGCAAATGTGAATCATACCATGGTTGAGATCAGTAGGTGTAAAAGAGACAAACTGAGATACTAGTAGTACAGGCAAATGTGAATCATACCATGGTTGAGATCAGTAGGTGTATCAGAGACAAACTGAGATACTAGTAGTAAAGGCAAATGTGAATCATACCATGGTTGAGATCAGTAGGTGTATCTGAGACAAACTGAGATACTAGTAGTAAAGGCAAATGTGAATCATACCATGGTAGAGATCAGTGGGTGTATCAGAGACAAACTGAGATACTAGTAGTAAATGCAAATGTGAATCATACCATGGTTGAGATCAGTAGGTGTATCAGAGACAAACTGAGATACTAGTAGTAAATGCAAATGTGAATCATACCATGGTTGAGACCAGTAGGTGTATCAGAGACAAACTGAGATACTAGTAGTAAATGCAAATGTGAATCATACCATGGTTGAGATCAGTAGGTGTATCAGAGACAAACTGAGATACTAGTAGTAAATGCAAATGTGAATCATACCATGGTTGAGATCAGTAGGTGTATCAGAGACAAACTGAGATACTAGTAGTAAATGCAAATGTGAATCATACCATGGTTGAGATCAGTAGGTGTAAAAGAGACAAACTGAGATACTAGTAGAAAAGGCAAATGAGAATCATGCCATGGTAGAGATCAGTAGGTGTATCAGAGACAAACTGAGGCACTAGTAGTAAATGCAAATGTGAATCATACCATGGTTGAGATCAGTAGGTGTATCAGAGACAAACTGAGATACTAGTAGTAAAGGCAAATGTGAATCATACCATGATTGAGATCAGTAGGTGCATCAGAGACAAACCGAGATACTAGTAGTAAAGGCAAATGTGAATCATACCATGATTGTGATCAGTAGGTGTATCAAAGACAAACTGAGATACTAGTAGTAAAGGCAAATGTGAATCATACCATGGTTGAGATCAGTAGGTGTATCAAAGACAAACTGAGATACTAGTAGTAAAGGCAAATGTGAATCATACCATGGTTGAGATCAGTAGGTGCATCAGAAACAAACTGAGACACTAGTAGTAAAAGCAAATGTGAATCATACCATGATTGATATCAATAGGTGTATCAGAGACAAACTGAGACACTAGTAGTAAATGCAAATGTGAATCTTACCATGACTGAGATCAGTAGGTGAATCAGAGACAAACTGAGACACTAGTGGTAAAAGCAAATGTGAATCATACCATGATTGAGATCAGTAGGTGTATCAGAGACAAACTGAAATTTTGAAACCAAAACTCAGATCATTAGGTGTAACAGAATGAGATACTAGAAGTATTAATTAAGGGTAATTTTAAGACAATTGGGGTCAGAGGGTGTGAGAAAAAAGAAAAAGATAATAGTGGTGTTGAGGGTAATATGACATACCACAATTGAGATCCACAGATTTGAGAATTAGAGTGAGATACCAATAGCGTTGAAGGTATCAAATAGTACATGTCACAAATGAAATTAATTGGTGAGAAAAACTGAGATACAAGTTAGTGTTGAGACTTATTGTTCATACCAAGACTCAGATCAGTAGGTGAGGCAGACAGAGGTGCCACTGGTGTTGAAGGTGATGGTACATACCAAGACTCAGATCAGTACGTGAGGCAGACTGAGATAACACTGGTGTTGAAGGTGATGGTATATACAATGTACCAAGACTCAGATCAGTAGGTGAGGCAGACAGAGGTACCACTGGTGTTGAAGGTGATGGTACATACTAAGACTCAGATCAGTAGGTGAGGCAGACAGAGATACCATTGGTGTTGAAGGTGATGGTACATACCAAGACTCAGATCAGTAGGTGAGGCAGACAGAGATACCACTGGTGTTGAAGGTGATGGTACATACCAAGACTCAGATCAGTAGGTGAGACAGACTGAGATACCACTGGTGTTGAAGGTGATGGTATATACCAAGACTCAGCTCAGTAGTTGAGGCAGACTGAGATACCACTGGTGTTGAAGGTGATGGTATATACCAAGACTCAGATCAGTAGATGAGGCAGACTGAGATACCACTGGTGTTGAAGGTGATGGTATATACCAAGACTCAGCTCAGTAGTTGAGGCAGACTGAGATACCACTGGTGTTGAAGGTGATGGTATATACCAAGACTCAGATCAGTAGATGAGGCAGACTGAGATACCACTGGTGTTGAAGGTGATGGTATATACCAAGACTCAGATCAGTAGGTGAGGCAGACAGAGATACCACTGGTGTTGAAGGCGATAATACATACCAAGGCTCAGATCAGTAGGTGAGGCAGACAGAGGTACCACTGGTGTTGAAGGTGATGGTACATACCAAGACTCAGATCTGTAGGTGAGGCAGACAGAGATACCACTGGTGTTGAAGGTGATGGTATATACCAAGACTCAGATCGGTAGGTGAGGCAGACTGAGATAACACTGGTGTTGAAGGCGATAATACATACCAAGGCTCAGATCAGTAGGTGAGGCAGACAGAGGTACCACTGGTGTTGAAGGTGATGGTACATACCAAGACTCAGATCAGTAGGTGAGGCAGACAGAGATACCACTGGTGTTGAAGGTGATGGTACATATCAAGACTTGGATCAGTAGGTGTACCACTGGTGTTGAAGGTGATGGTACATACCAAGACTTGGATCAGTAGGTGAGGCAGACAGAGATACCACTGGTGTTGAAGGTGATGGTACATACCAAGACTCAGATCAGTAGATGAGGCAGACTGAGATATCAATGGTGTTGAAGGTGATGGTACATACCAAGACTCAGATCAGTAAGTGAGGCAGACTGAGATACCACTGGTGTTGAAGGTGATGGTATATACCAAGACTCAGCTCAGTAGGTGAGGCAGACTGAGATACCACTGGTGTTGAAGGTGATGGTATATACCAAGACTCAGATCAGTAGATGAGGCAGACTGAGATACCACTGGTGTTGAAGGTGATGGTATATACCAAGACTCAGATCAGTAGGTGAGGCAGACAGAGATACCACTGGTGTTGAAGGCGATAATACATACCAAGGCTCAGATCAGTAGGTGAGGCAGACAGAGGTACCACTGGTGTTGAAGGTGATGGTACATACCAAGACTCAGATCTGTAGGTGAGGCAGACAGAGATACCACTGGTGTTGAAGGTGATGGTATATACCAAGACTCAGATCGGTAGGTGAGGCAGACTGAGATAACACTGGTGTTGAAGGCGATAATACATACCAAGGCTCAGATCAGTAGGTGAGGCAGACAGAGGTACCACTGGTGTTGAAGGTGATGGTACATACCAAGACTCAGATCAGTAGGTGAGGCAGACAGAGATACCACTGGTGTTGAAGGTGATGGTACATATCAAGACTTGGATCAGTAGGTGTACCACTGGTGTTGAAGGTGATGGTACATACCAAGACTCAGATCAGTAGGTGAGGCAGACAGAGATACCACTGGTGTTGAAGGTGATGGTACATACCAAGACTCAGATCAGTAGATGAGGCAGACTGAGATATCAATGGTGTTGAAGGTGATGGTACATACCAAGACTCAGATCAGTAAGTGAGGCAGACTGAGATACCACTGGTGTTGAAGGTGATGGTATATACCAAGACTCAGCTCAGTAGGTGAGGCAGACTGAGATACCACTGGTGTTGAAGGTGATGGTATATACCAAGACTCAGATCAGTAGATGAGGCAGACTGAGATACCACTGGTGTTGAAGGTGATGGTATATACCAAGACTCAGATCAGTAGGTTAGGCAGACAGAGATACCACTGGTGTTGAAGGCGATAATACATACCAAGGCTCAGATCAGTAGGTGAGGCAGACAAAGGTACCACTGGTGTTGAATGTGATGGTACATACCAAGACTCAGATCAGTAGGTGAGGCAGACAGAGATACCACTGGTGTTGAAGGTGATGGTATATACCAAGACTCAGATCAGTAGGTGAGGCAGACTGAGATACCACTGGTGTTGATGGCGATAATACATACCAAGGCTAAGATCAGTAGGTGAGGCAGACAGAGGTACCACTGGTGTTGAAGGTGATGGTATATACCAAGACTCAGATCAGTAGGTGAGGCAGACAGAGATACCACTGGTGTTGAAGGTGATGGTACATACCAAGACTTGGATCAGTAGGTGTACCACTGGTGTTGAAGGTGATGGTACATACCAAAACTCAGATCAGTAGGTGAGGCAGACAGAGATACCACTGGTGTTGAAGGTGATGGTACATACCAAGACTCAGATCAGTAGGTGGGGCAGACTTAGGTACATCTGGTGTTGAAGGTGATGGTACATACCAAAATTGAGATCAGCAAGTGTGACAGACAGACTGATTTTCAATTATCTAGTGTTAAGGATAATGGTACATATCACAATTGACAGACTAAGATAGCAGCAATGTTGAATGTAATGGTACATATCACAAATGAAATCAGGTGTGAGATACAGACTGAGATACCAGTAGTGTAATGGGTTATGGTACATACCACACTGAGATCACTGGGTGAGATGGACTGAGATATACTGGTACATACCACAGTTGAGTCTAGTAAGTGTGAGAGACAGACGGAGATACACTGTTGAACTTTATGGAACATACCACAATTGAGATCAGCAAGTGTGACGAGATACATGTACTAGTAATGTTCAGTTTAATGGTACATACCACAGTTGAGATCAGTAGGTGTGAGTCGTGATACATGTCTACCCTGTAGTTGTTGAGGCTGTCTACAGATGGCCGAGGCTTGGATACGTCCAGATCTCCGCTGAAGAAACTGAGACAGCCATAAAATATCACAGTCACATATTATGGGATTGGAATCTAAACGTCTGAAAATGTACAGATGTTATACAGTACTTTCAAATCTTCAGTGTTTTATTTTGCATAAAGAGCGCAGTCTATATGGTCACAAAAGCTAAGAACAATTTACAAGTCATTTGTTAATCTGTAAGTACATCTGTCAGTCACAAAATAAATCATACAATGCTAACACTAACTTTATCATATTAACTGCATATATGTATTCAAATTAGGTAAAGCTTTCTAATCTTACAGGTGCAATCTTTATTACATGTCTTACAGAAAATCAACATGAATTTCCTTTTGACCTTGACCTCAGTTCATACATTAATATAAATTACATTAATTTTTTTCTGTTCCCTTCATGTTTCCTTCATTTACATAAAAACTACTATTAATGTCAACATTATACATACAAGTATAAAATTACGGAAACCCTAACAAGGAAAATCTACTGGATAATTCCATGGTAACGTACTTACAATTGTCGTAGATTGGTTAAGCTGCTGAACGTTTGTCTATCTATCCTTTCTATGTCATTTTTATATAAAAATCTGAAAAAAATAATGTCATGAAATGAAATGATCATGTGACTTATTATACATATCAACATACACTTTTGGCACAGACCTTAATATTCTTCATCTCTACTTCATAGTTCTCACATTTTACCAACTGTCTTACTGACTTTGAACTTCAACCTGGATGAAAATTTTAATATATTTCTGATGGTGAAACTTCTTTTTTATTGACTTGCCTGGATGTAGCTTATTTGTTGTGAAATTAAAAGAAGATTCACACGCAAAACCATCTGAATAAAGTGAAATTGTAGAAATAAAATAAACTCGATCTTTAACAACTGCAGCCAGTGACAGTAAGCTTTGAGAAGATTTTTAAAAAATGTTAGATATGGATTTGTATAACTTACAAATGTCTTAACTGTGGAAGACCATTAAAAGCACCATTCTGAATTCTTTCTATATGATTATTATTGAGTAATCTGTAAATGGAAAATATACATGCAGTATTTTAATAAAAGTGTCCATTCTTGAAAATTTCCCAATTGTAACAAACAATTTTAAATATTCTGAATCAGGGGTCGCTTGTTTCAGTTGCAACATTACTAATGGGACAAATACATCAAATCCCAACCCCTGCTGCAGCATAATTCAGCATAGATTATAAATCTCAATTTCGAATGGCGTTCTCAGAATTATAAGATAATTGAAATGATTACAAGTCCTGGGCTGAAATATACTCTATCGATTCCCTTGGAGAACCACGACCTTGAACTGTAAGGACTGATTTTCAATACTCTTAACGACAAGGACCTTGGGCAATCATTTTGTGAAACACCATTGTGCAGATTTCTCTTAGTCTTAAAGGATTAAACTTGGCACTTTAGCCTTGCAAGTATGACCTTACCTGATTGAGAGACATATTATTGCATTTTTGTGAAGTAGTTTCACCACTCCAATGCCAATTTTATGAAGAAGTTAATTACCTTGGTTCAAGGTCATGACATATCCTTTCGTTCAGGACATCAAGTCTGAGGTACATGTATATACGATTTCAAGATTGATGGACAGAGAGACAGACAGAAAGACAGACAGACATTGTGATTCTCTTTATATCAATCCACCAAGTTTGTTTCAAATTGGTATTTTATCTTTCTCATTCAGCTAAAGATAAGCAAATTTGGTCAAGGCCATAAAGAAAATTCTCCAATCATAGTGTACCGGTGTTGAAAGGCCGAATACATATCATATCTGAGTTGTTACACCTCTGTATGGGTACAAGATAAACTTGATTTTAATGTGTATATAGGGTTCTTAATCCAAGGTTCACTGTAGCTAGTAAGAATGGCTGTATCTACACCTACATGACAGTTTTATCATCAAGCACCTCTCATATACAAAGGATAGCTACCTCATAAGTCTGTAAATATTGACAACGTTACGTAATAAAAGTGATTGACACGACACTGAAGTATTCAAAGTATGCTGAAATAAAATCTTAAACAATCTTTGATAATAGGGAAAGCGGTTTCTCGGCATGGGGCTTTATATGTTTTGGATTTATACATTATACTCACATGGTATGGAGCTTGTTTAATCCTGCCAAGGAATTGCGTGGAATGTCTTGAATGATATTAAATCTCAGATCTCTGAAAATAGATAAACAAATCGTTAATACCAGGAATTATTGCAGAAACTAAATCTCTGATGAAAATATCTCTGGCAGTGTGTGGGCAGCATTTGCACCATAACGATATAAAAAATGTACGATAAATCTGTAAAGAGTTGTAAATCACTTTCACATTTACCAAAAGTTCTCAAAGTTTACTAGAAATTATTTGATCTAGAGAATGTTTGTAACACATTATCCCTCTGTAGCAGTCCGGGAACAAAGGAAGTGCAACCTTGACCTTGATCCGTATCTTCCTCTCCTAAGATAAGATAAGATAAGATAAGATATGCTTTATTACCTAAAGAAGGGCCCGTAGGGGCATGATATGAACATTACAAGATAATAGTGTTCGTTTTTCATAACAGAGGATGTCCTCGTATCTCTATTACAAATTGGATTTGATATGTAAAATGGTTCTGAAGATGTAAAATGGTTCATTGGTTATCCGAAACCCAATTCTAATAACCTATTGACCCTAATTAGTCTGACTTTCTATCTTAATTAGTTTTCATTTATCCGGTTTAATATAGTAAAGGTTCTGATGACCCCGTCATGGTCCTCGCACTGAGAGGAAACGTCTTTCAGAAAAGGTATGAAACGTTTACCCGACTTACGCTACCAAGTATGTAGGTTAATGTGAAAGCAGTAGCGGATTTAGAAAAAGGGTAACAGTAGAGACCCAGGGCTGGTAACTGCTTTTTGGACCTTGTACTTAAAAGCTCGCAAGAGAAGAGAATTTCTGAAATTCTATGTTTTCGGAATTTGGGGTATTCTTTGGGGTTTTTTTTTTTGTACTAAGTTTTTTGTTTGTTTTTATCTTTAATTGGCGAATATAGTCAAATCTCATAAAAATGTTAACACCATCATGATTTGGACTTTTTCAAGGTTTATATTCTATATGAGGTGTCTGCCTTCTTTTTTAAATCTAGGGTACGTCACTGAACTTTTTATGAAAATTAAAGTTTATTCTAAGTAGGATACTCGTTAAAAATGTAAACTGAAGAATAAAGCTATCTCCTTTCTGCGTTTAAATATGTACATTGCAATGCATAAATATAAACTCTTCCATTATGATGAAATGAAAAGGAACGTGGTCTCATGAATCCCATAATGCTCCCAAAACATCCTACAGAAGAATATATTGTGTTATACATGTATAGGACACTTATGAGCAACAAATACCCGAATCAAGGTCAAGAAAATATCATCCGATATTAAAAGTTTAACTAAAACATACATCGCATATTTTTGGTTTTCAGATGAAAATTTCTGCTTTACACAAATGACACGTTTTCTGTCCACGTCAAAACATGTGTTTGTTCATAGAACAATTAGTAATTGGCTTTATTTGAATGACGTAAGTCAGTACATATCTTACATATCACTGCGCATTCTACGAAAAATATGAACTACATAGCACTTTATGACTCTTGAAATGGGTTCAAATCATGTATTTTCACAAACAAAGACGATATAATAAATAGACTTCCGTTGTAAGATTGGGTTGACAAGGCTGACTTATGAGAATGCGGTTACAAGATGAATGATGCGTAGTTATCGGCCTCCGACAGCCCGTGGATACTTAGTATATTTGGTTGATGATGTAATGTTCTCAGTCAGAGATCAGTGAAGTGAGTATGATTCAGCTCGCGGCACCCAATAACAATCAGACGTTTTGCTGTCGTCATTGGTAGGTATTCATCATAGCGGGATTCTGAGTACCAGACTCCTATATAATAATATGAATGAGGAAGGCGATAACACGGAATACAAGATTACTTGTACTGTTACAGACTAACATGATAAAACGATATGCCAATGGAATTTCTCTTTTTTACACCAATCACGAAAAAGAAGATAAGGAAAGGGAGATCCCTGTCGGATTTTTTTTTTGTTTTTGCCATAGACTTCAAATCAAAGTGCCCTTACGATCAATTACCCATTTTATGAGCAATGTGTTCTTTGTCCAAATGATATAACAAGACCAATATTTCATTGACGTTTTATAATTATAGCTATTTCATTTGATTTCCATATGATATAATAACTTAGGCTAAACGAGCCGTGACTATCTGGAATAGAATCTCGGAATTGTCCACAGCAGTTTCATCTTATGCAGCAACAATATCATTCCTTCTCTCATTTCTTTTTCTACCTAGAATCTATCCATAAACTCGGAAAATGAAGTTAAACTGAATTCGGTTAGCCATGGCGAAGAGTGTAAGTAATCGGAGATTTGGCTACCAAAATATAAACAATATGTAGATGATAATGCAAGTTAATGCTATTGTGGTATTGCATATTGATATATTGACAAATTGTGTTTGTTGCCGTGCGATATGTGTGGAACAACAGTTTTTGTGTTTGAAGGAAACAAGGGATCTCCAACAAGACTCAGCTGCAGCATCTACAGCAAAAAAAACAAAAACAAAAACAAAACAAAACAAAAAAAAAAAAAAAAAAAAAAAAAAAAAAAAGAAACGCAACAGAAACGAAACGAAAAACACCTAATTACCAAAATACAGAACGAACAAACACAACAAGAAACAACAAAAGGATAAGGAAGGCCAAAAAACATGACATAAAGACATTGAATACAAAAGACTAATACCAATGGATAACCGGTACCGACTTGGGACGGCCATCTGTCACGTTAGTAGCAAATGGTGTCCTTATCCGGATTACGTGCTCGCAACCCTCACACTTGAAACGACCTTCATTGTTTTTTTGAAGATGTTTCGCTTGACAGTTGTTTGTCCTATCTGATACTGTTACTGAGACATAAGTTTGTAAGATGTCCTGAGTCTTATTCACAGTAAATGGAAAATGACCGTAACAAACATATGAACTTTTATGGAAATAATTTTAAAAGATCCAAATATATGACATTTAAAATATACCAGGACTCTTCAAGTTTGGGAGTGGTTACAATACTGGCTGACTTGTATAGCAACGTGGTCTATTACTTGGAGTATATGCTTTGACAATTACGTGATTTCGAGTAAGAGGGCGTACTAGGTTTACTTTTTTTCAAAGCACAGTTGTTTAGTTCTCTCGAATGTTTTTGGGGTAAGAGCTATTCAAGGTGTAAGTTATACAGCGTTCACCTGTACAAGTTTACCTTTATGATTACATGGGGTATACAGGTGTAGGTGGTAGGTATAAAGGGAGCATGTACCAGAATTCTAACGAGAAAGGCTTCACTATATGTCCTGTATAAGCTGAATACAAAAACTCGACAATTATGTGGGAACATTCCTGTCTTGATACGCTGTGGAAGGAAGCGAGAGAAATTTATAATACCTTCCCGTGCACCTGCTATAAAACACGATATAGGATGTTCAAGTTGACCTCTTATATAAAGATATAATAAAGATATATACATGATATACATATGATATACAAGTGCTTCTGACACAAGGGAACCGTTCGTCGAATTTCTGCTTTCAATCTATCAAAATTATCACAAAACATAGCCTGAGTACATTGTACATGTAGGCCCAAATCGCTCAAAAATAAATGAGTATTGAAAGTACTTGGTCCTGAAAAACCTCTACTAAATGTCTTTGGGGAGCTGATTAGGCGTAAAATTGCCTTGAAAAGGCCGAATTTCAAAACATGGAAATTTCTGGAAAACTTGATACCTATACCTTATCCTGTCAAAATCCGAAGTACAGTAATACTAGATTGCTTTTGTATAATATTTGCTGAAATTTTGGTCAAAATGTATCTTTTAGAACTCCACGCCCCCCCCCCTTCCATCCGAGACATAAAATGCCACTTTATTTACTGGAGGTGTATTTTTTTTTTACAAATTCGGGGATGGGGGCTAAGTGATGATAAACTTTCTTATTTCAACAAATGTCACCAAATGTAATCAAGTTTAATACTATAATCTATGGATTTTTTTATCAAATACAATCTTTATGTTAAAGCAGGCAAAATATTTTAGAATATTATTCATAATGCTAAATGCTATTTATGCAGGGTAATAAATCCGTTTCTTTGAAGTTAATGAATGTTGGTCATCAATTATTTCAAGAATCTGGTAGTGTATAAGAGTTGGTGAATTTCAAGCGCGGATCCAGAGGGGGGGTCGGGGGGGTCCGGACCCCCCCTGGAATTTTCGAAGCGTAGATAATTTTTGTTATTAATATACATATTTCATAAGATTAAGTCCAAATTCCCTTTTGTTGTCATAATATTTGAAAAATATATTATGAATTTGTATTAGAATTTTTTCATTTATGTAATATTTTGCCGTCAGCATTTCAAAAATTTTCTCAGGCTCGCTTCCGCTCGCCAGAATTTATTACATATATATAAGTTATATTTTTCAAAAGGTGCTGCGTTTTCCAACACATATACATTATACCTAGGTCAATAGACAAGGGCACTAAGCAAACGAAAAGAAACTGAAAATGACACGAATAGTGGATTTTATTCCAAATCTCGGAAAAAAAATTCGTTGGCACGCTAACGCTCGCCATTTGTTGTATTTACATATTAGAACTGACAATCAATAATAAAGTACTATGATGTGAAAATTCAAGATTTTAAGCTTTAAGATCGCCTTTGCTCTCCAGTTACCTGTTTTATTAATAATTAGAAACAGAACTAACGAACAAAAGCTTTATTTTCTTGCGTTTGCGGTATTTTTTTTTTTTTTTTTTTTTTTTGCTCTTCAAAAGATTCGAACTTTAGGACCCCCCCTGAAAAAAATTCCTGGATCCGCCCATGAATTTATGAGTCATTTATGAATATATTTAGCACTAAACTTCTGTTTTAAGATACAGGTGTTAGATGTCAGTAACCTTCACCAAAAATAAAAAGCTTGTCAAATAAATCAAGGCACAATAGAAGATAGGAAACTCTGCCTTACAACCCTCATATCCCCCTCTTCCAGCTATAACTCGTTTTCTTTATGTTCCCGTCAGTGTTATACAATCCCATGACACATTGACACATTCAAAATTTTCTCTATTGTCAAAGCTAAATTAAACATTTCAACAAAGGACTTTAATTCCTATTCAATTACATATTAGATAATAGTCTTTCTGGTAGTTCCGTGCAAATCAATACGTATTTGTGGTGCGTGAAATAGAGAGGAGGTAATGAACGATCGAATAAAGATAGAAAAAAGAGGGTTTAAAGTCGATAAACGAGAGGCGAGTATCAAAAAGTATTTTAAGGTATAAGAAAATGTTCGTTATATAAAACCAGTGCAATGAGACCAATTGGTGAGTTTCTTTGGAAAAGAACCCCCTCTCTTTTTTGTCATATTTTTTAACATTGACTATTGCTCTGGACCCTCGTCAAGGTGTTGAAACCCCTCACTCATTTCTTGTACATACACATGATCTACATAGCTTTATATAGAGAACAAGCTTGAGAAATCAGCAATTGTGATTATATCGAAATGAATGAGCAGATTTCTAATGATGCCTTGTTTGTCATGGTTTATTTAGACAATAAACCATACCCCGCCACCTTGAAACACAAAATTCATAGACATTAAGATGGCCTTTGCATATAGTGCAGTTATCCGGATGATGTGCACAAACCCTCAAGTAAACTAAATACACAGTGTAAGTGCATGGAGAGTCTGTCAGATGGAGCCCTCAGGTCCAATCAACTTTGGATAGTACCCTGTTTCTACAGGATCTCTCCTACAAACGCCTGTTAATCTCCTTATACAATAGATACATATAACAGGATCTACTGCAGTAAATTATGTTTATAAAATATGCCTCTTGAAAACAAAGGTATGGTTTATTTATGACGTTACGGTGCTATACACAAAGTGCCTTTACTTCAAAGCGAACAGAAATACCTCCCTGGCGGAGTAAACTAATAATCTATCACACGAACACTCTGGTCTACACTATATTCTGGCACTAAACTCATACGATTGCTGAATGATAATATATAAGATATTCTTAACAAGAGGGTATTCTACTAATGACAGGTCATAAATAAACATTATTTACACATAAAGATCACAGAAAGTTTGTGTCTGTAAGACATCAACCACAGGCTAACTTAGGTATCATCGTAAGTCAAACGTCAATATATCATAAAAAGCAGGACGTTTCCAAGAGGTCTGGAGTGTTTAGGGAAATATGCAAATTCTCCAAATTCATGTACTTTACTAATAGTATAACCAATCATACTGAATGAACAAGATATATACATACTCAGTATACGAACATTACCAAAACAGGACACGACTGACACTGACTAGAATATACTGGTAGTATGAACCCAAACCTGACCAGTATAATGACAATACTATGGTATCAAACCTTAAACCATAAAGGGTAAGGATAAAAGTATTGCTATAGAGACTAAACACAAAACATCAAATGTAGGTCAAGGTTGTCAAAAATGGCACATACGAACATCTATACATCTTTGAATTCTTCGTTTCAAGAGACATCTTATCTGTCATCTGACCTTGACAACCGTTTGTTACGGTGATCCTGTTCAAGTCGTTCTAACTATTTAATACAACTGACTGTGGTATTAACCTTTGACCCCTGACCTTGAAATAAAAAAAGGTTCCTCCCCTTATCGCGGTGATCCCATCTAAAATACGAATGAAAATCAGATCACCAACACATATATATTCTCCCAAACGGAGTAACGATCAAACATGAAGAAACTTTTGGATAAGTTCACATTTCTGACCTTGAAAATCAATATGGCTCTTTACGCTTTGTCAAAACTGTATATTCTCTGATACTGATTACAAGAATTTTAACCATTCCTCATCTGTGACCTTGACCGTAGACCAAAGTTCTTGAAAGTGAACAGAATTCTTCCAAATGGTACTAACAAATCGAAACTTAGCGTGCATGGGACCCTCAGAACAAGAGAATCCGAGGGTAGGGTGGTGCCTTAGGCTGACCATGTGGACAATTTCCTATATTTTGTTTTGTTTCAGTAATCTCAATTTACGATATCGTACCGATATATACTAGTACCATAATGAATCCAGTATATCACAAAAGCTTTTCATTAACCTGTCTCGTCGTCTCCCCATCGAACCTTTGACCCTCTACCCATAAATCTACTATTGCACTTTCTTCCGTTCCAATAACCTAATAGAGATTAAAATCTTACAACAATGGGAGCTGTAAATATATTAATATGGGGTTTGGTCACTGTACCAGGATAAACCTAATCTAGCGTGTAGGTACACATAACAGGGGCACGGAAGTACAGGGCACTAAAACATGGAAAAGGTGACGATGTTCAGTACAGTCACATCAGACGAATTGTACATATAAAATTCATAGTGTAAGCATTTTAAATATTTTGTAATCTGGAAAATCAGTCAAAAAAGTATTCCAAAATTAATGATAATTTAACTATGCCAAAATCAATTAATAATTCCAAAATTAATTATACTTTATCTTAAAGATAGCGTTGTGTTAATTTTGAGACAATTCATAAAAGCAAATGTATGTAGAACTTGGTGATAGGATAATGAGAGACACTAGATGTGGATTGGCGCAAAAACGACCTTAGACCCTTCCCCCATCCCTCCTTTGCGTTTCTGTAAAGTTCTGTATCAAAATATGACAAGAATGAAATACGGGAGGGGGGCTTTTTATAAATGTACCGGAGTATCATGGATGGGAGGGGTTTTACGTACAATCCATACAGCATGTAAATCCTGCATAATGCATAATCATGATGTAAAACATTGCATTATCAAAACATACTAATTTCATATGGAAATTATGACCTGAATGATCACCACCAAGCCCTGGATTCGCGCATAAAATGTTTTTAGAATCTGACAGGGAACGAACCCAACTTACCCAAGTAAAGAAAGAGAAAAAACATCAGGGTAACATTACTCGCTTGTACTCCTTGATGGATTAAAACGTCTACATGATGGATGTCATACGGAGAAAAAAAGCTGCAAAGCGACTTGGTAAAAATCATGAATTTACAATTGAAACTCAACCCGGGCCATTTACCTTAGGTGGAAATTAATATGTTTAATTGGGGAAATTAATCGTTCCTTGGTAGGTACGAGAGACAGATTGGAAGGTGCGATTCTGTCACGACAGACCTGTATGGCCCTTGGCAGAACGTCTAGATAAGAGGGTTTAAAACATCAAGCAATGTAGAAAAGAAAATTAATACATCAGACAGCTCATCCAAATGAATTAGGATCAACTTCACACGAATCTGGTACTCCGTAATCCATTCAACATCTCTTATTTTGCACTTTTCGTTAAAAAGTAGTATGACCTGATTTCCCCAGATACCAAGATAACAGTGATACGTCCTCTTTTTTTTTGCGAAATCAGTAGTCTGGTTTGTAAATTAAACTTTTTTTTTATTTTCTCAAGAATTGCTCTGACACACACGGTGAAAGCTGAATACACAAATAATGGTACCGGTGAAACAGGTAAATAGGTTGGTCCAAGCGCGCATCTATAGGGTTTGGTAGGGATCAGCACCCTGTTTCACAAAAAATTGTCTGAACTTTTTCAGGAATTTTCGTAACTTTTGATCTTGATAAACTAAAATTCTCACCCTCTTGTTTCTTTAATTTTCATTTCATATGTAGAAATGATATCATTGAAATGTTTGAAAACTTTTATTCAATGACGAAAGTTGAGAAATTTCCTGAAATTTTTCGTAATTTTTTTTTTGTGTGTGTGTAGATGGACCCAGGATCCCTTGAATTAGCCAAAATTCCTCATTTAACTCTATTTTACGTATATTAAATTCTTCAAAGTTTAGAACATGTTAAACACTGGATCGGGTTTTAACCTCCCTGTTTTCGTCAAAATGGGATCCTTGCATGGTAGATACATAGAAAACTTAACTTGTACAGTGTCTACTCACTGCTTCATTAATACATCACACACATTGACATGCTTTTGTACTTTTTATGTACAGTTGACGCATGTCGTTAATCACCCGATGTAGCTCGCTGTAACATGCTCACGCCCTGACTGAAGCAGTGGTGATTAAAGCAGAGATCTTTGGGCAGATCGGGAGGGGTGGGGCGGGGATGGAATGGAATGGGAAGTCCGAATGAGTAATCGACAATTGATTATCGGTAATAATCGTTTCATCCCTGCCAGTTGCACATGTGGTACATTTCTGAATACATATCAATCCCTCCGCTACCAGCTTAAACAACATAAATGTATATTCGTCCCCTTATTTACGGCTTAACCCTCCTCTTCAACTTTTTTGTTGCAAATTTTGTCTTTTGACTTTTCACCTCGAAACTTGGCCATGCCTATACATCAATCAGCGGATTAACGGGCTGTGATCGGCTGTGTTGACATGAATAAATGACCTGGGGTCAGTTGTAGATGACCAGGATTGGCCTCCGGCCACCTCCTCGTTCAGGTGACAATCAGATAATTACTATCTACCACCAGCTATTTTATCTTGCCAGTCTACTTACTGATAGCTAAACCATAGAACAAAATTCGATATAAAGTTAAGACAGCTCGGAATTAAAGCGCCGTGATCCCTTGGGAACTTGAAATTTTTATCTTTTGTGGACTTGATTTTTCAATTATCAAGAGATATAAAACCAGGTGATGGGCGGGGCGCTATCTTTTTGATATGGAGTTAAGAGTCAATTTGATAAATTAAAAGTATTCGCTTGACGGCATTTTTGCTGTTGTGATGGCGACATGGAGGGAAGCATCCGGGGTATCATCAGATTGACGACATCCAAATCAAGTGGTGATCTATCACAGCGAGATTTTACACAATGTAAAGTACCCGTGAAAGCGCGTGATCACGGCATAGGAATTTTTCTTATCTCAAAAAATGGCATTTTTTAAGTTACTGACTTAAAGAGCGTTTGCAATTTATTTTCATTTTTTTTATTGTCGAAGCATAAAACAACCCTTGTGTTGAACACATATAAGAGTAATTATTGGAATGAATACAGGCTTTCATCTGTTTCTTGGTTTATGACTTTGGTCCTCAGAGAATAAAGGCGACGTCATATTTCATTGCCTCCCATGATTATTGCAGCACAGAGCAACTGTACACCTAATCTACCTTAAAAAACTTGCTGCAACGCAACACCTCAAAGGGCTGGCGAAAATAAATGTATATAATGTTATGACGGCGAGACTGACGAAATTATAGATTTAAATCTACTTTTGATGGATGGGATTTCAAGTTCAATGATCTTGAAAATTTTTAGCATGTCATCAAAATAGATATCTTTTGAGGTGTTAGGTTTCCCAATCTAATTTGGGTATTGCGGCTCAATAGGGTATTAAATCAATACTTATTCTTATAAATCTCCATAGAAAACATATACATATATCTATGTATGAATGAAAAAAAGTGATATCAAATATCTAGATAAATACTTACAGTACTGTTGTTTCTGAGGGTATGGAGGGGGGTATCTCACTCAGCTGCTGAAACATACATCGGACGGTGTCTCTGAGACAAATACACTTTCTCGGACACGGTTCCTGTGATCTTATCATAGATATACACAATAATATAAGTATCCAGCATTGTTCCCTTAATTCCGGCATATTCAGAGATAGAATAATTTATAACTTTATGTAGATATCACTTTCAACTGATCTCTGAGCAAATATAAACTGTTGACATTTCCCCGCCAAGACGCACGTTCGTGTGCCGAGTGAATCACTGTGCTTTAACCAAGCGCGTCGTTAATATATATATCTGCCTGTTCCCTGGATGAAGTCAGTGACCGTAGTGATGGTAAAATCAAAGTCTCTTTCTTCCTTTGTTCTTATGTTTAAGGCGACGGCCATCAAGTAGAGTTTCTGTGGATACGAGGAATACGGGAGGAATACCATACCTGGTGAACTCGTTGTGCAGTGTTGTAGGCGGTCTATTTAAACCTCCGCGGGTTCACGAGACATTTACCTGCTTTAATCTTTTGCTCTTATCTTTTGTTTTATGTCCTAAATGTGACAAATTCCTATAACATTCAGTCAGGTTGTAACATCGAAATATTCAAAATCTTTCAAGAAAATTAGACGGGTATGCTGACGACAAGCATGATAACGTCTCTGTCCCAAGTCCATGATAACGTCTCTGTCCCAAGTCCCCGCTTCGTTCGTTTTTCTCTTGCAACCATCATGGAAATGCTATGCGACCCTGTATCTGTCGCCCCCCAAATCAATAGGTATATAGGTTGAAGGGTTCTTGAGCCCTGTCATCCAGAAAGTAAGAAATCACAACGACTAAAAACAAATTATTCGATATATAGAAATCTCTGTTTTGGTGTGTTCTGTGTAACCTAGGTCTTAATTTGGTATATTACAGAGTGATATTAATCCAAAAGCATAACGTTAACTTTGAGAATTAAATAAAAACTATATTGTATGATACATGTATTCATGGATGACCTTGAACCTTGAACCCCAAACCCTAGTGACACTTTGATCAAGTTCTGATGAATGATCTGCAATACACTATAGTGATAGTATATATGAGCTCGAACGGACGGACCGACGCAATCAAATGGGAAACATAGATATTGCTGATTCAGTAAAATTGTAGTAATACCATCTGTATAAAGTACGACTTATTATTTGGATTAAACACAAATGACTTGTGTATATATATCGGCGACATTATAACCAGTCACTGTTTGGGGTGAAGTAGATCCGGACCCTTGATAATCTCAAACATTTGTGTAGGATTTAACTAGGAAGTGGGTGGTCCATTTCCCTGAATGGACTTCATACACAAAGTGAACTGATTTACGGATTAGATATGGAAAGAAATCAAATTACTATAGGTATAGCCAACTGGTGATTTAATTTTGTTTCCTTTAGAAAATATCACCTGGGACCAATCTGGCCCCTCATACCTTAAGGCGACCACTCGATATGAGGATTAATAAGGATACGTCGCATTACTTTGATTCTTATATAGTACGTTAAATTAAAGGTGCAATGTGAAGTTTGACCTGGTTGATTTCAACTAGGATTTTTTTCCTTCACATACTCCCTGCATGCAAAGTAAAAAAATAAAACTAGTACATTAGTATATTTCATTTTTGTAGCCCCCATAAACAAAAGTTGGCGCATATTGTAATCAACCTGTCTGACTTGTACATCAACCAATCGCCCCCGGGCCATAACTTTTTACATGATTCGAATTTTTACAGAGTTGTTGCCAAAGACCCAAGGTTGTGCAATGACCTCGATCCAAGGTCACAAAGCATATTGATTATATATAATTTTTAATCCTCTATAAGGATTTGAAACATGGTCAACCGTTTCCAAGGAACCAATTGTGTGTGCTATTACCTTCAATCAATGTCATTTCTGCGAAATCAAGGTCGAATATTGCTGTCTGAGATCTAAGAATTTGACAAGACCTTGAACCAAGTTTTTATCTACATGGCCAAGGTCAGATTGAAAAATTCCATGGATGATACTTGTTTGTTTCTTGCATGAATTTCAATAAAATGTTCACCTCTACGGGCAAAGCCTGGTCATAATTTTGAACCAAGACCAGAGACTAAGAAATACTCAAATTTTGGTTTTAAAAGAACATTTCTTATCTATTGCAAGATTGAAAGCGTAGCTTATATCTTATTAGATTACAAAAAGTGTTGGACAAAAGAACATTTTTATTCACCTTTTCCTGAAATAGAATGAACCAATGATTTTGTGTTTATGCCACATCCTTTCAGCATCTGAATGACGTAATTCTAAGAGTATGTAAACAAACAACAGATGGGAAGTCTTTCATGAATGTATGTTTTATTCCTCTAAAAAACACTGCAAGAAGGCGCAACCACATCAAAGACAACCGTTTCCGAGGGTCATCACGATTTCGTTGAATACATTAGTCTAGTTTATTCATGACTTCTTTTGGGACTCTTTTTTTTCGGAAATGTCTATACAAATAAAGAAGATTATATCAAACGCAAGTAGCATCTTATGATAAAGTAATTTATTCTCTAAACAATCCCTCTGGCGCAAGCGACAAGTAAACAAACAATACAATAGACAAATCAGATGCAAAACACACGTAGGTAACCTGGCATGTCGTGGCACTCCAGGGTGCTGTTTTGGCGGTGAATAAGCTATCAAACAGGAAAAAATGTTCCGCAGATCTATCAGATAGATGCAACAGATGATAAAAAATTGCAACTTTACATGCAAACGGAAGAGACGGTGAATCCCCCGAAATATTTTGTTAACGATGTGTTTTTCAGTGAATTAAACTGAACAAAGGCATCGTGTAACGTGTCAGATCCAGAGGTAGTCTGACGAGCTGTCAGGCCGGCTGGTTAAATCAATTACATTAACCACCAGTGAAATTACTTGATCCATCAAATACTGATAAACTTTAAAATGAAGTCAGACAACCCCCGGACAGGTGCTTGGTGGTATCCCACTGTAGGTGGTTCTCTTCGTTTTTACCGCCAAAGAAATTGAGAACTTCAGATCAAAGCTTGTGAAATTCTGAATATTACATTCTTATAATGCATTTAACCCATTATTTACAACTTGGACTTAAATGTTTGTCATCTTATATGTTCTTTTGTCAAATCGTAGTGGTCCTATTTCTTTACTGCGCCAGTAACATTGTGCGTTGTTTGGTCCGTGCAGGGTTATCAAGTGCAAAGTTTGCCAACTCAAAAACCCATGATCGCCGGTTGGTTACGAATTAGGCTTTCTGATCATAATCAATGTGTCCATGTTAGTTTAGATTGACCTTCAACTTTGACTTACTGATAAACAAACCAATCATTCTTAGGTTAATACTAAATTAAACTTAAAGTGTAATGAGAAACTTTCATTATGGTGTTCAATTTTCAATATTTGCAAAATTTAACCTTCACCTTTGACTTTTGCCAAAATGTCATTTGCTGCCAATGTGTGAAGTTTCATCTTTATAAGTCTAGTAATAGGAGTTATATTAGTTTATACTAATGCCTAAATCCAGTGACCTTTACACACAGCCTATTAATGTCCCTTAGAGTATTCATATCTTGTGACCTATTACATGTATGCATCCTGCCACTAGTACTCAAAATCCAGTGACCTTTAGACACAGCCTATTAAGTACCCATATTCCACCATTGACAAGTTTGGATAGGTTAAAGGGTTGTTGTCTAGAGACCATAATTTTAAGTGTCCTTTTCCTTACAGTGACCGTTACCTTTGATTGATTGACCCCAAAATCACTAAGATTTTCCATTGATGATAAGTAACCTTGTACCCAGGGCATGCTGGTTTCTTATCTGGAAACCATTATTTTATCCTAACAATTAACTTGTGCTTGCACATAAGAACATAAGCGAGATGGGTTAATTCACAATACCTTTCGAGGTATAAAGTGCACTTGCATTGGAAACCATCATTTTACACGTTTTTTCCTAAACCTTGATCTCAAAAATCAATAGGCTTCAGTAAGAATATAATCAAATTTGATGAGGATAGGCAACGGAGTTTTCTCCCAACAATAATTTTGACCTGAAAAAATAGGCTTCTTCTCCCTTTGACAATCATGTATCAAAACTTGGTTTGGATAGGAGAAAGGGTCTTCAAGTCATCTGAAAATGTGTCGGAATGCCAGAGGGATGGACAAGGCAAACTCAGATTGCCCATGCAATTAAATGGTCGATACATGACAAAATGGAAGAAATTATCCACAACCAAATTACATATAATCTTACCACTAATATATTCCACTACAAACTCACTTTATGTAAATTAACTTACCTTAATTGTATTGCATCACTCTGTAAAATGCCTTTTCTCCTAAAGTGTCTTTCTAGTTTCTGATGATTGACAGTCTCATAATACATGTAGTATTCATTCATAATGTCCTTGTTTTGATCACTTTTGTCCATGTACATATGTAACTAGGTTCAAAACTGTTCATATTCTCAATTCTTGTGAATAGAATATGCTTCAGGATCTAATGCTTTTGTTTGCAATCTTCCGGTTAAAATCTGTGTTAGTTTCCTTCAACTTTTTTTCAGTTTTCTTTGGTGTCATCCTTTCCTTTTTTGTTCGTTACTTTCAAAAAGTCTTGTTTTAAGCACAATTAAAATATAGGACTTACAGCAGTTCAACAAATCTTCTAAAACTTCAACTAAACTCTGTATGTTGTGCGATTCTTTGTAAAAATATAAATCTAGAATGTACAATTTCTTCATTTTTCTGAATTTAATGTCTTTAAAGTGTACTGTAGATGGTCTTCATTCTCCAAGTCATAGATAAAACAGACTTCCACTTTCTAAGCATTATATAATACTGCTGAACAAAAGGGAATTCTGAAGGACGTAGAAAAAAAAATTTACACAAGCAGAAACTCATACTGTATTCTGGAGGCCAAATTCATATCTTCTGGTCATCCAGGAAGCGGAACACCGCTTTACAGAAGAAAATCATGTCTGCATTGTGGAACTCCAAAGTCACTCAGGTCATTAATAATTTCACTATAAACTATTCTTTCAAAATAGTGTTGTTCTCAATCTTTTTTCACTTAACATAACCTTCTTCATGTATGACTTTACATAAGTCAACAATAAATTATCTAAGGAACTAATTTTTTGTTGTTGAAAATACAGATTTATTCCATCTTCTTCTAAGTGACCTTGATCTTGGTCAAATGACCTTGGGTCAAGGTGATGTGGGTAATGAGCAACACCATACTCAAATATGAAGGTCATAAGGTAAATGGTTCAAGAGATATAGTCTGGACACAATTTATGACAGGCAGACATATGGATGGACAGACTTAAAGGCAAAACAATATGTCTCTTTCCGTTTGGGGAGACATAACACGAAAAGAAATTTATTCCTATTGATGACTATATACAATACTATAAGATAATCAAAGCTGTACAAATCCCCTTTGTAAATTTACATTCAAAAACAAATCCTCATGATAATAAATAATTTATTTTCAGACATTTCTGTAATTGCACAATGGAGTTTCATTCTATATTTTACATACAATCATAATCTACATGAGACAGAATTGGTGAGCATTGCAAACAATTGATTCATTAACAATGACATACTCTGTACAAAATATGACTTCATACAGATATCCAACAAACTCTTGAAACTAATCCATACAAAAGCACTTCTTTCATTTCAGCTAAAATCAATACTGAATACAAAAATTTACCAAATAGCATTATAAAGAGCTCTACACAAAAAAGCACTATAAAAAAGTAGCTAAACCTTTCTCAAAATTATCATATTAAATATACGCTAATACAGCCTTTTCCCCCTTAATTACCGCTTTAACACAGGGAAATCATATACTAATACAGTATGATCTTTCTCCCTAATTACCACTTTAACAAGCTTTCCAGGAAAATTCTGAACAACTCATTCATAAAATGGTGTCATTAAGGTGAAAATGGGATTCTTTGAAAACAATTCAAAAAAACTTTTCTACGTAAAACATCTGGATATAAGTACTAATACTTGTAAGTCAAATGACTAAGTTTTCAAGTACCTCATAAATCTATGTTAGACTTTACGATTGCCAATATATTACACCTTAAAGCAGCTGTTGATACATAAACGTAAAACATGATTCTGTGATTATCTCTCCTGAACACATTAGTGAAACATGAATCCTTCGACATCTGATGTCGTTATATAAGTACACGTATACAAATAATAACACCTGTACGACAACACAAGTCTATGGACGTGCAAGGTGGAATGCAGACAGAGGCGCCATAAATGTTGCTTCAAAAGCTACAATAATTACGCGAATGACAAAATGAAAGATGTCATGAGGAATACAATATTGTATTATTGAAAATCAGGAATTGATGAAAAATGTTCAAATGCAATTATAAATGACTAAAACAGTAAACATAAATGCTGCAATATCTTATATTATCTATAATATCATAGAATTGTCTCATATGATTATTCGAGATGACTTTAAGCAGGGTTCAAAATTCCAATTGTCCCGTTAACAACAAAGACTATTCATGCAACCAAAAGTTGAGTAAATGTTAGCCTGAAATGTGTTTTGAAATGGTCTTTTTCGACACTAAATTTTTGTTTAGAATTTCGACCACTGCTTAATACATTTGAATATTTAAATTCTGCTTTCATTTTATTATACCAGAACACAATAGGGCATCTAGGTCATTGAGATTAACTTTTCCTACAATTTGTATAAAATTTTTAACTGAAACATCTCTTTTATACTTAAGTCATATCCATCTGTATTTATTTAGAAGTTTTGGCACTTAAATTACCTAAGAACTTAAGCTTACCAATCATTCTGCATAGAAGTTTAATTATTGTTTTGTAAATAATTCTAACATTACAATTATGAGGTAAAGATTAAACAGGCACTGTGAATAGTCTAAAACAATGTGTAACAATTTTGTATATCAACAAATGTAGAAAGTTTATAATTCCAAATCAATATCAGTGTACAGAGCAAGTGTTATTATGTACTCGGAGTAAAATAACAAAATATGTGGAAGTCCAGAAGAAGCAGGATTTTTAAAAACAGCAGTTAAAGGTAGATAACTCTTGACTTAGACTGCCGTAAGAAGTAATGAGACTTGGAATTCTAGAAATATCACAAATAAAAGATAATAACAAGTACAAAATTCTAAAACTGTCATCTAAGTAACAAATCATTTAATGACGTATTATCTTTGCTGCTCACTACGTGTCATTTTGAAAATGATCTATCAATAACTTCCGCGGCGTAGAGGCAAAGTTTGGAGAGTCATGTGGGGGATACGTCAGACACGATATATCATAGTACATTTTTGAGTCATCAGGTGTGGGCGGGGTTATTGTATCGGCAGTGTCATGATCTACTAACAACTGATCATCCTCTCCGTTACGCTGGGACTCGGCTTCGTACCCGCTGTCACCGTTACACTCCTGTGTTAAGTCACTCTGCTCCTCTAACACCTTTAATGGATCACTACTGTCTGTACTACAGGAAATACGATCCTCACTGGAGTCCAACGTCTCATCCTCGTCAGGATTCTATAAATAAACATATTTGAAAATGAATAAGACAAGTAGAGGAAAGCATATGTATGTACTTTATTTCGAGTTTCATCATATTGAAACATAGATTTTAAAATGAACATTAAAGAAATAAAGCATGAAAAGCATAAAATTATAAGGAGTTAATAGTATTAATTAATAAAAGAAAACTGACAAACTTAGAAAGGATCCCCTTACATATATAAATAGATAAGGTGTTTTCCCACAGTCACTTTATACAAGTCATTGGTACCAACAGAAGAGTCTGGTCACAAGGTTTACATATCCTTTAGAGAGTCAAGCTATCTCGACTCTAATAACATCTTTCATGACTCTCTGAACTTCTCTTACAATACTTTTCAAATCTAGGAGCACATGAATTTTTCAAATGTAGGTCAAAGGAATTGGTACAGGTCACATGATACACAAGTATCAAAAGATATATATTGTTGCAAAGCTTGCATTCGTATGTAAAATATGAAAGCCCTATCACTCAGACTATTTGAAATATGCTCCGAGGTAAAGCTTTTGTAAACGACAGATGGATGTTACCTGACAGGCAACCAAAGTACATGTTTCTTTTGCAAAACTGAAGCCTAAGGAAAACACAATTTTGTACCTACAGGAAGGAATTTGTACTGTATGTAGGGAATGATACATAAGGCATAAACTCACAGATAAAAGAGCCATTAATCTTATGGTGAAGTAATGGTCAAAGTGTTTAAAGTTTTCAAATGTATGTCAAAGGTCATGTCAAGGTCATAAAGATTTTTAAATACCAACAGAAGGCCTATCACAAGGTTCATGCATGTCAGATGTCAAAGAGTCCTAAATCGTACTGTTTTGGCTAAAGATAAGTTTTTTAGCCAGATGGGCAGACAGACGGACACTGATTTCTATAATGCATCAGTCAGCCTATTGGAAGAGCGATAAAGAATTCCAAAATGATTTGATGTTTAGTAATCATCTCAAGTTGAGTGATCAAAATAATCATTCCCGCTTTGATTAAAACCATAAAAAGAAGAAAATCTGAATCCCCATGTACATGTTAGATTTCCTTATCATTTAATAAGTACAGCAGATAGTACTTTTAGAAAAGTATAATCTTCAAATATAACCCTATCACCTTGATTGTACTTAACCAAAAAACATAAGTTTTTCTGATTTCAACTAGTAGGAAAAAATTGAAAACCTTGTTTATACAGTGTCTGCTAATAAAACATTGTATGTAGGATGAAAGAATTTCACCATGTTACATTATAGTTTGATAGTAGTAGATATCCCAGGAAACTATATGTATTTTTTATTTTATGAATAATGTGCATAATGAGACTTTCATATTTCACAACTGCTCATCTATAAGTCTAACACCACGATACTTGGACAAAATAGAAAATTTACACTTAAAATCACCAAAAAAATGTGTCATACCCATGACTCACTGTAACTTCAAAGGAAACAGAAATATATGGTGAAAATTCCTTACAAGTGAATTCAAGTCTTAGTAATTATAGTTATTTTAAAAAGCTGACCAATTTGACTGAATCTAAAAACACAAATCATAATGCTATCACATAATGAACTCATATCTTGATACTAGGGTTGTCAACGAGTACCCGGTTAACCGTCGAACGAACTGAGTATCGGTTAGTAAAATTAGTACTCGGGTACTCGGTAAAAAAATAAAAATATTAGCAAAATGTAGCCGACATTAAAATCCGCTCTGTTTGATTGTTTGTCTTGTTTGTATTGCGCGACGGAACACTGTTTTGACAAGTAATCAAGAATTACAGGTATGTCTTCAACTGCCCCGGGGTATTATAGATCGATTGTTTGCACGTGCCACTGAATAGGTGTTTACCAGGGACGTGAGTATATAGTGTCCCTGCCATAACTGCATTGTTGTAAATAGAGGTTGTTATTTTAAGCCAAATTGGATTATAAAAATGCCGCCTCCAACGTCAAAGTCTTGGAATTACATTAAAAGGACGGCGGACAGTAAAACTGTGAAGTTTGTACTTCAAATGAATTGCACTTTCTAAATTAAATTTCATTTGCACCTTTGGATATGGTTTCCGTTTGTCAGAGTGAAGGCACGTACGTAACTTACTTGAGATTTGATGTAGGGGGCCTTGTGTCAGACATGCTGCTTTTAGCCACGGTTTTCATTAAGACGTTTACACAAATTAATTTAAAGCCGCACGAATTCATACGAAAACCATGGATAAAATGTCATGCCTGGCGTCGGGCCCCATGCATTGTACATAAGTGTGGAAAAACTTCTATTGATACGAGTAACCGGGTACTCGATCGGAAGAAGTACCGATTAACCGGTTAGTGAAAAACGTCCGATTTGACAACCCTACTTGATACTGTATATATTTGTATTAGATTCAAAATAGTTCCTGCATATTAATCAAATTTAATACTGAAAACACACATTTTAAAATGCAAATCAAAATTAGTCCTGGTCCTGCAATAAAGAAAGTGATAAAGTGAACTTGCACATTTCTTTTTTACGAGTCTGACTACTTTAATTAAGTGGCAAATGTAAAACCTTTGGTGATGAAAATATTTCGTAATTTAAGACCTGGTGATACAATTGTGTGTGAAAATGTACAAAAAATACTACAAGTAAAAAATTACAGTCAAGTTGATATGACACACATGTATAAGTGAGATAAAGGAATAATGGTTATGACTGTAGAGAAATGGAAAATGAGTATACATGTATTATGCATTTATACAGAATGCTGTTTCAGACTACTAGTATTTTGTCATTGTTTCTTACTGTAAGAGCTGAAGGGAATAATTTTTATAAATTTGATCAAATAATGATTGGATGACCTATATTAAGTCTTCACAAATAGCTTTTTTGAACCACTAGCCCAAAGACAAATTCTAGGTATATTTATACTAGCTGATTGTACAGTTTGATGGGCAGTTTCTCCATGCCCTGCAAAATTCATACAAGCCTTGGTCAGTCAGTCAGGTGAGTTTTCATGAAGACTATACTTAATTTAGACAAGTAATGTCAATTTTTCTGATAAATCTGCACACACAGAACTCATTTTCCACTTTGTTCAGTGACATACACTAATGTTATGATAGAGGTCAATGACAAGTATAGAAACAGTTAAGGGTATATACCGACCTCCAAGATTATGAGATGGTGAGGCAGGGAGATAACTCTGTCTAGTCTCGGAGGTACTAACTTATACAAATATTCCTACAACATCAAAATGCACAGCATAATCAGCATCACAGACTGCAACCAATCAAACTCCACAAAATAGCAAGAATTTTTAGCATGTCACGCTCTTATCAGGTGTGCAATAGCTGTTTAACATGCATGCATGAATTCATCATAAAAAAGTCAATGGGAAAAGTCTCTTAACATTTGATTAAGACAAGATAAAGTCTATACTTTCACTTTATTTTATCTGAAGTTTGAAAATTTCCAATGAAACAAACAAGATTTTTTAGCAAGTAAAGATACATCATTTTTTTTTTTTTTTGTCTTTTCAAAAATTTTAACAAAATTTGAGTTACATGAAGCAATTAGATTTAGAGGAAGAAATTAGCAGGGTTTGAATAATATGCTTATGAAAAAGCTGCATATTTTTCAATCGGACAAAATGCTGCTTTAAAATTATTGAATTATTCTTATAGTTGAAAAATTATTAGTAAGTCCTGATAAAAAGAAACAAAGCAAAAATAAGCAAAGCTCCTTGTGAAAATAGCAAAAGAGCATTATCGTAAACATACTAATGAAGCAAAGTATATATTTCTGGATGAATATGGATGTCATCAATAGCCTCTGTATAAATGAATTTGTATACCTAAGAAGCAGTAAGCAGATGCATTTACAATATTCAAATATTCAAAGCAGGGTTGAGTAAATACTGATGGTTTGATTTGATCCTAATGATCAGAGAATAAAATGAGCCCTGTGAACAAAGTATTATAAACTATACTGTATATGAGTATTGAAAAGAAAATGGAAAAATACACATCATAAAAGGGCTTGCGAGTAGTATACCAAATATGAAAAGATAGAAAAAATAGAGTTAAATGATGAGAAAAGAAAACAATGATCAAAGCAATGCAACAACAAGTAACACAAATAAAGTTAGGAAATGGTAGGAATTTTCAAAAGATTGATAGGAAAGGCACAATCTTGGTAAAAACTTATATCAAGTTTAGATAAGCAGTAGGTGTAAATGAAGAAAAGAGAAAAATCAAATCAACAGAGAGGATAAGAAGCAGTTTATTACAAATTACAGGCGAAATCGGATATTCTATGTCATTACTTGTTTCTAGCAAGGCACCCCACCCACTAAAATCTGTTAATAATTTTCAGTTGTCATGGCAACAATAAAATACAAACCTCATATATTGTGTCTCTTTGTAAACCCTGATGTAATGGTGAATGAAAAATTAATGAACATAATGAAAAACAAGAGCATGATGATATGATATGATGAATGACATACATGTAACTGAGATATGATGCATGCTGATGTACATGGACGATGCAATTGGACCTTGCACTTGAAAGAAATTGATTCAACTTTGAGTCTTGTCAGTTAACCTATCATGTACAATTGGCATTTTTTTTAATCAGACATCAGAATAACTGGGAGATAATCAAATTTTCAGTAATCAGATTTTGATAGAAATCTGTAGGATATCTCCATTGTTAGATTGATCTTGCTATCTTATTTTAAAAAATCTGACTAAACATATATATACATGTAAATATAGTAACATAACTTATAAATAACGAGGAAACAAATATGATGGGAACTCAAATATGACAGATAATTGTTGTTATTCAAGTACTGATGCTAACATAGTGATTAGTACAGTGATAGGGGGAAGGGGCGGAGTACGGTATCACTAGAGAATAGGGGACATAGTAGTTGGAATGCATTGGGCTGTTTAATTCTGCTATACATACCACAGTGAGTGGCGTTCTGTCCGTCTGTGGGTCCCACTCCAGCTCTCCGTCACCTTGATTGACGCTAGATCGAGTACTTTTAGGGGAGTCCTCGAATGTATCAGGATCTACCCCAAGCTCTGAAACCAAGAAGTAACGAGTCAAGCCACAACACTGACCGATACAATACTTATAACGGAGGTTAGCTTCAAGTAGAGATCAGATGACAAATGCAACGGCAGACAAGCAAAATGAAGATTAGAATATAGCTATCGGCACAAATGTTTGAATCAGTGCAAACCTTACCTACATGTATGAATATCTTCACTCAAAGAATGCTTGGAATAAGTCAGACAATTTTCTGCTATAATGTCAGGCCACACTATTTACCTTTAGCTTTCCTCTGACGTTCCATTTCCTCTAGTACCTCAGATATAGACGACGCAGGTCGGTTCTTTTTCTTGCTGTATACGTTTGGTATGGGATAATCTACATCTGAATCGGGCAGTGGTTGGAAGCTCCTCTGTACCGGATAATCTACATTACGGATATCTGCTGGCAGCTGGACGGAGAAATCATTGTCATATGAGGGTAACAAATCACTTCATATAATTACAGATGTGCAAAAAAATGAGTTGTCTGAACTATTATGTTCATACTTATATATTTAATGCTACATGTAGTATCTATTTTGAAATTGTATGTTTAATAAAACACCGCTAAAGACAGTATGGCCGGATTGCAAAGTAAGTTTTTGTCACCAACTGGGTCAAGGTCACTAGGTCAAATATTACAGCATACATTGAGAGGTCTTGTCAGAGGCAACCTACATGTATAATATAAAGTTTCTGCTGCATACAGTTCCTTAGATTTTGCTTAAACCAGAAACTTTAACCAAAATCTTTAACTAGGTCAAAGTCCAAGGTCAAGGTCACTAGTTCAAATGTTATGGCATAAATTGAAAGGTCTTGTCATGGGCAACCTTCATGTATAATATAAAGTTTCTACTGCATATAGTTCCTTAGATTTTGCCTCAACCAGAAACTTTAACCAAAATGTTGACGGCAGACGGACAGACGGACGGACGGACATCGTCAATCTATAGACCGGAATTGCTTTGCAATCCGGCCAATGTCCGTCAATCTATAGACCGGAATTGCTTTGCAATCCGGCCATAAATGAGCAATCCCTGAATGTCTGACATTGCACATTTGTACATTAAGATGCCATAATCAATGGCTCATCAGACAATGGTTTGAAGCTCCATTGACTGTAATGTTATTATGTACAAGTCCACCATTAGGCGTGATGTCCGACATTTGGCAATTCCTCAATTATAAGGTCTTACATTGACCTGAAGGACCTTTAAAAACATTTTCACTAGCTTCCACGGTAGGCAAATTAAGGAAATCTAGGAACTAGAAAGGAAGGACAGCTTAGGGAAGATGTGAATGATAAGGTAAACTCACTGTATTAATTTTACCGGGAGTAAAACCATTCTCTTTTCTTCTGAGCGAGGCTACAAGCATAATTTTATACAATTGAAATGAAGGCAAATAATAATTGAGGAAAATTAAACAAAAAGAAGGGATGAAAATGTTGTCTATGTCATTTCCCAATAAAGCTAAAGGAAGATACTTGAAAATGGTAAGAAATCCCTATAAAAAGTAAAAGGATATAAAAATTTGATATGAAGAAAAAAATTAACATTTCAGGAACAAATGATGATGTATCATCCTTCTCTTTACGCATCACAACGATTTCAGAGACTTACGCCCAAGGGTAGCAGAAACCATGCTGAATTCATCAAACGTGGCTAGAGGCATGTGTGTACTGTGGGGTCGTAGTGGTGGACTTGGGACCATAGGATGGGAGTGAAGCGGCTGCTTTAACTCATAGTCACGATGATAATCAGCATGCTTTATGTAATATTTCTGTTGACGACGTTTTATACAGTGTAATATAATGGCAATGATAACAGCTATCAGTACGGACGTGGTGATCAAAGAGACGGCTAAAACTGAAAAACAAAAAAATATTAAAGGAAATCAAGAACCTGTGAAGAATTTTTCAATAAGAAGCAGTTCCTAATATACAAATTCATGTCATTCTTAAAATTCATTAGATTCGAAAAAAAATTTCGTCTTTGAAAAATTTCTAAGAAACTACTTTTTCAATAATGAGCAGCTTCTAATATACAAATTCTTAAACTTACTAATGGTAAATTCATCAAGTGGTTGTGTTCCAGGCTTCTGCATCACAGCACCAGTCAGGTTACCATGTGATGATGCGGTGACTTTGGTGGTGGTAACCTGTGTAGTAGTCGTGGTGACAGTGGTGGTGGTGGTGAGTGGGGTCGTCTGTTTGGGTGGTGGCTTCCCGTTCAGGTAGTGGGTCACTGCTGCTCCAGGGTTCCAGGGTGGCATTGTCAAACCCTGCATAGAGAGATCAAGGATAATTAAACCCTGCATGGAGAGATCAAGGATTGTTAAACCTTGCATAGAGAGATCAAGGACAATTAAACCCTGCATAGAGAGATCAAGGATTGTTAAACCCTGCACAGAGAGATCAAGGTACACGAATGATTCATTTCTTAATTTTTTTTGAGACTACATGTACTTTTAAAAGACTGATCTGAGACTAAGACATTTCTTCAACCAAAATTTTTGTTTCTCATGCTTAACCTTCTTTGGTTAAAGACAATAGCAAGAAACAGCTCAAGATGTGGTTAAGTTTTTTTTTTCATAAAATCATTCAACTGGAAAGGTCAAATATCACAGTACCAAGTAAAATTTCTGGTCACAGAGGATCAGTTTATGAAATACCAAAGTCATATTTCTTATGATTCAAGAAAAAATAGTCCCACATAGTTTTTTTTTTAATGAAAGGTCAAAGTCCAAGACCACTGAGTTAAAACATATGGACATTCTAGAATTACTTCACAAATCAGCCAAAAACTTTGTGTACATACATTTGTCAATATTGGTTCCTCTGTGGTAGAAAGTGTGGTGACCTCTACCGTGGGAGGATCAACAGTCAGGGGAGAGCATTGTACTATATCCGAGCCATGTACCGTCACTGATCCATTTTTCAATTCTCTAAGCTCCTTCATGGGCCGTACTCGCATAGAATTTCTGGCAGGAATGTAAATCACATCTGAAAGAGATAAATAATTTTGGTGCTATTTGAAGATGTAAATATGCTGCCCTCATTCAATGGAAATTTTGGTGCAATAAATCATAATGCCCTTGGCACTTTTGTGCAACAGTGACCTTGACCTTTTGGCATACTGTCCCAAAGAAGGTTGTGTCCCCTTCTGATAAGTATCAATATATTCAACTTTGATTTGGAAAGGTGAATGGCCAGCTTGAAAATGAGGTAAGACAAAGTATAATATTGGATGGATATGCAAGCACTTTTACAGATACCCCTAACATAACAAACATGGACGTAAAAATGTTTTCATTCCTATAATCATGACTATGAACTTTTTCCTTCACCTACTATACTACACCTCTTTTACAAGACCAGTAGAGAGTTAAGGGATCACTGAATGTCCAACTTCAAACCTGCTGGTGGACTTGTGCATTATGATGTCATAACCAAGTGGCCTGTCTAGCACTGTTTGAGGGGTCTTTAATGTAAAAGTCTGCCGGCGGATGTGATGTCCGACAATTTTGGCAATCCCTCCACTAGGTATGTTCTTACCAGATAGACATCCAGTAAAGTTGAGTACATTTGGCCATGTTAAAACTTCCACATTCTGTAGATTATGGCTGTTGACTATGCCTCCTAGTATAACAGTGTCCAGTCCTTTCATGGGCGTTCCTGGCGTCACAGCTCCATAATGGGTTCTGTCAATCTGTTACAAACGGTTGAACATTCATCAGTGTTTCATCGTAGTATCATAAAAGTTTTGTTGATGTTTTTCTTACCCTACTATGCCATGCAAAGTAGTCATGAGGCAGTTGTGTGAAATTCACTCAGAGCTACGATAATTGCAATTTTTTCATTATATGTGTCACACATAGCTATGAAACATTAAATGTTTAATCAGCACATGCAAAAGTCAAAAGGTGAAATTTGTCATATCAAAAAAATTGTCCTGTCATAGGAAATATTGTCATGTGTGAAATAAAAGAGTTGCGTCATTTACTCATAAAAAGTTACAATAAAGCCTGTGTTTGTGAAACACGAATGCCCCCGGTGGCATCTTTGTTAGTATGAACACTATTTTCTGTTAAGTACATGTATGTGAGGTCACTGGGTTAAAAGGTCAAAGGTCAAGGTCACGAGGTCAAAAAATTTGGTATCAATGGAAAGGTCTTGCCACAAGGAATACACATGTGAAATATGAAAGCCCTATCACTTACCATTCAAAAGTTATGCCCAATGTTAAAGTTTTTGAAAAGTAGGTCAAAGGTCAAGGTCACGAAGTCAAAAATTTTGGTATCAATGGAAAGGTCTTGTCACAAGGAATACACATGTGAAATATGAAAGCCCTATCACTTCCCATTCAAAAGTTATGCCCAATGTTAAAGTTTTTGAAAAGTAGGTCAAAGGTCAAGGTCAAGGTCACGAGGTCAAAAATTTTGGTATCAATGGAAAGGTCTTGTCACAAGGAATACACATGTGAAATATGAAAGCCCTATCACTTCCCATTCAAAAGTTATGTCCAATGTTAAAGTTTTTCGGACAAACAGACGGACAGGCCAAAAACTATATGCCCCCGAATCTTTGATTCCGGGGGCATAAAAAGGAATAAATTTAAAATAGGCAGACACAAAGAGGATGCAAAAACAAATTTTGAAGTGACGGTCATCATGAGAGCATTTTCATTAAATCTGTTATACATAAAGGATCTGGGCCCCTGCACCATAAACTAAGAATTGACCAATGTCTAAATTTCAATATTCTTTTGTTCGTTAAAATAATAGTGATGACTTGAAAATATTCGAACAATTTTTCTATTTTCAGAGTGAGATTGAATGGATGAACTCAACATTTCAAATTATCACTGATTTTATATATATCGTATTTTGAGAATTTGACTTGAGTCAATTCTTAGTTTATGGTGCCAGGCCCTTATTTACATCGTCTTTTTGAATTTTTTACATGAAATGATTTACTGAAAACAAAACTTCATGGAATTTGATAAACATGCATTTTAACATGTACATTACTTATAACTGATGAATTTTTATCATCTAGGTAAATGTATGGTTAAATGTAACTGAATTTTCATGAGTGCAAGCAAATGAAAGGAATTCAATCAGAAACATAAGATACATCGTACTAGCAGAAAAATAACAAGTCATTCCAATCACCAACATTTAAACAAATGTTAAAGGAATTTATCGACAACATAAAGAAATATGAGTGTTTCTGAAGATTTTTAATATTAGAGTTTTTACAGGGAATAGAGTCGAAACTGTGAAGGACAACAAATATGACATAGCATGGATTGTCAGTTTACTCACACTGCCAACAGGGGTCACCTGTATCAATGGTTAGATATGGCTGGGTTAAATATCATACTATACATGGTAGATTATCTATGAAATGACAAATAAGGTGTGCGGAACATAGACGTCCTTATCATTTTTCTGTGGGTTAATGCTTCACAATGAACATTCCTACCATTTTCATTGAGATGAAAATGCTTTGTAACATTTCATTCCTTTCTAGCGTAACTTACACGGAGCAGATTTTTGATTACAGTCATTCATGCAGCCATCACACCTTTATATTATTTACTACTGTCCTGTTCACTAAATCCAGAGAACCCTGTTTTGGTGATTTTCTCCGAAATATACAGTTGTCATCTTATAAATTGATATTCAGTATATAGAACTCTTTAAGTCGTAACAGAAAATGCTCCCCTTTTGTTTGTGCGAATCTTAGTTCAAAAATACTATGCAAAATAAATGTCTAAGGGGATTTTCTATAGTAAAAATGACTCAAATGCGTGACGTCAGACACCATGATGTCACTGTTTACCATTGTTGATACATAGAACAAGATGGTGGCGGGCTGAAATAAACATGGGAAATTCCCATACACATTTGATTTTTCGTATGGCAGGTTAAATACAGTTGAGAAGGTGAGTTCGAGCACATTTCCTGTTACGACTAAAGGAGGTCAATCTACGGAGACAATGAATATTTGGCAATTTCCTAAGACTTCGGAGAAAATCGCCAAAACAGGGTGCTCTGGGTTTAGTGAACAGGACAGTAGAAGCCAATACTATATGATCAAAGCACCAAACCAATACAAATATGGGAGAAATAATTATCAATTCAAAACGTTAGGTTAAACTTTTTCACATACTCTATTATTGAATTAAAATGAAATGTCTAAATATGTTAACATCACAACTGATAAAATTATGAAATATGCATCAACATTCTACGAAATTAGAATGTATAAAGCCAATACATTATGCCATGCTGGATATAAAATGATGTATGAAATACAAGAAAATTAGTACAAAGTGACTCATACAGCACTTTCTTTGTATAATATGGTCTCATACTTTCAACTGATTCATTCCATAACTAAATGTGATACATGTATTGTTGAAATTGTATATGTTTGGCAAAAATGACACATTCTGTGAGTTTATCTTCATCAAAAGTTACTTTTGTACATGTTTATCAACTCACCCCTATGTAGATCGTAGTTGAGTTACGACGATATGTAAATCTGTGGGCAGTCCCATCACAAAATTTCCCCTTTTCATTGAATAACCCTGTAAGTATTTTTTGCAATTTAAAGTTTTTTATCATTTTGTCATCATTTTTTAAAGTAAGAATTACACTTTAAGCTGTAATGTTTGATTATCAGTGAATAAATATACAAATACATGTATACATGTATACATTCACTGAGAATTGCATACATGTAATTCTTCATAATGTAATGATAATACCAACATAACATTTTCCTTCAGCTATTATTAATTTAGATATGAAACCTTCAATAATTTAACGATAAAGAGGGCCTTACTATTGACAGTGTCCATTCCCCACTGTACGATGATGCCGTCCTTGGGATGTAGAGTAACTACTATGTATCCATGACTGGGTTCCCTGTATGACAATATTTAATGATAATCAAAATTTATCATATCTTGAAATTGAAAATATCAAAAATACAATTAATTGTATGATAATTGGTCAGAGAAATCTTGCAGTCTGATGGATAAATGACATTGAAAATTCAACAAATCTTGAAATTGAAAATATAATTAACACTATGATAATTGGTGAGAGAAATATTTGCATCATTTTCATGGCAATTTCCCGCAAAATGATTAAAACATAGTGTAATCAAAGATTACGAAGCTCACCTCGCGGCAGCAAAGTTAAATTTAAACATATCTGTAAGTACATGTATATTAAGAAAATCACTCAAGTAGAAAAAAGTAGGTCAAGGTCATTTCATGAAAGTTTGATCAAAGATACATCCAATATGCAAGTTTGGTACATGTAGCACTTATACTTTGCTCAATATTGGCCTTTAAAGGCAAAATCACTAAAGCAGAAAAAGTAGGTCAAGGTCATTTTATGAAAGTTTGATCAAAGATACATCCAATATGCAAGTTTGGTACATGAAGCACTTATACTTTGCTCATTATTGGCCTTTAAAGGCAAAATCACTCAGGCGAAAAAAGTAGGTCAAGGTCATTTTATGAAAGTTTGATCAAAGATACATCCAATATGCAAGTTTGGTACATGTAGCACTTATACTTTGCTCATTATTGGCCTTTAAAGGCAAAATCACTCAAGTGGAAAAAGTAGGTCAAGGTCATTTTATGAAAGTTTGATCAAAGATACATCCAATATGCAAGTTTGGTACATGTAGCACTTATACATTGCTCAATATTGGCCTTCTAAGGCAAAATCACTCAAGCGGAAAAAGTAGGTCAGATGCTGCATCTGATGCATGGGTTCACCTCAGCATCCCAAAATGAATCACTTGTGCAAGTTTGGTTACTGTAGCATCAGTACTTTGTCAGATACTGAACTACCCCAAAAACTTTAACCAGACATTGACAAAGTCATTCAACCGGAAAATGTAGGTCAGATGCTGCATCCGATGCATGGGTTCACCTCAGCATCCCTAGATGAATCACTTGTGCAAGTTTGGTTACTGTAGCATCAGTACTTTGTCAGATACTGAACTACCCCAAAAACTTTAACCAGACATTGACAAAGTCATTCAACCGGAAAATGTAGGTCAGATGCTGCATCCAATGCATGGGTTCACCTCAGCATCCCAAGATGAATCACTTGTGCAAGTTTGGTTACTGTAGCATCAGTACTTTGTCAGATACTGAGTTACCCCAAAAACTTTAACCGGACGTGGACGCGGACGCGGACGCGGACGGGGACGCGGACGCCGGGGTTATAGCATAAGCTCATCTCAACTTCGTCGAGGTGAGCTAAAAATGTATACATACTTGCTAGCCCACCACAAGGCAAGCAGCATCCATTTCTCCTCGGTGCAGTTGGACTTGAAAACAAACGAGAATTCCTCGGAGGTTGTCATGACAGCAGATCCATACGGCCGGTACCGATATTCTACAGCATTACCGCCATCAAATACACCAGACGCCTCTAACAAAGAACAAATTGAAGTATGCTTTTTTCAATATTTTTCTCTTCAAACATGTTTATAACTAATTATTTTGATACAATACTGAAGATTTCTGCAATAGATTAAAAGCTCTGTCTTTACGCAGCTTTCACAGCCGATTACGAAATGGGTAATTCATACATTTTCACAAATGAGTAGATTTTGAAAAAGGACTGGATAAATCTGCTAATACACTGGAGTGTCTCCAGTGGTATGTTAAACTCTCAACTGTACATTTTAAGGGATTCAAAACTTTTGGCAGTTTTATAATAATAATTACAATAAAAAGTTCCCTTAGAGCATTGTTTGTAGTTTAACAGATGGAAACAGCAAAAACAGTGATCTGTAAGTGTGATCACACTTTGAAGGCAACACAAAGGTAGTATTATATGATATTGGTAAGCTTACCCAGTGTTATTATATGATATTGGTAAGCTTACCCAATGTAATTACGATGTATATGATATCAGTAAACTTACCCATGTCACAAGTTTTTCCTGTGTAATCACTGTTGTCACAATTACACTCAAAGTCCTGACTACCCCATCTCTCTGTGCAGATACCAGAATTCTTACATGGTGTGGAGGCGCAGCCAGATATACACTCAGGTTCTACATCTACAAATGAACCAGGCACGATTACACAATTATTGCACAGTGATGAGGCCGAAGGCCGAGGTTGATATTGGTTTTATCACTCCATAAATCATCATATCGACTGAATCACTGTGCTATAACTGTTTTATTATATACATGAAAACTGGAAAGGAAAAGGATAACTACAATGGTTTGCTTCTCTAGCACTGCTCGCTTTCAATTTTTTTTTCAGATAAACATTTTGTTTTATAGTGAAAGGATTTACTCTTTTTCATCTTTTATTATTTCTCATAATCAATCATGTCAGCAACACACAGTTTGCTACCGGTTGTCATTTTCTTCTAATATACAAAACTGGAAACGCGTCAATATGACCGGTTCAATACGACGATTAATCGCATTGCATGTGACCGCATTTTGGCCAATGGGAAACCTTATAAACAGTTACGTAAATTAGAGTATATGATAAAATGTTTAATGGTACAGGTATATACTGTTACCACCATATACATGTATCTATCATTGATAGTTTAGTTGATTTTTAATACATTATGCCTTTGCAGCAGCAGAGTTGACAATAGATTGCTATGATAATGGAGGAAAATGGAATTTTACAAACCTGGATGCCGTTTAGCATTACTTTGCAGGTCAATGAGCTGATCTCCGACTTTCAGACCTCGTATACAGCCTTTAAAGTTAGGAAGTGATGTACTGTTAACATCAGCCCCTCCTACCAGAATACGTACAAAGGGCGGCCTAGGGTGAGGTCCACGCTCAGGTACTATGGTCTCTGTAATGTGAAGCATCGACTGTTACAAGATGTACCAAGTCTTTGTGGAATACAGAGTTATTTCCCATTTGAGATGGTATCAGACAAAAAACCATTATGACATCATAAATTTGTATGGTAACCTCATATTTATATCAGGTGTCATATCTCAGAGCATAGAATTTGATGACATCACAATTAGTCTTAGATACCATCCAAAATGGGAAGTAACTCTGATTGTCAAAAATACGTATTTAAGGATGAGAAAAAAAGGAAAAAATTCAAGTATCATTACTACTCAAAATAGAATACACCTGAACAAAATTATTATGATTTGTTATTTCAATATCAATGATGATACTATTAAATTTTAAAGGATTTTGAAGATTCCAACTTAATCACAGATACCTTTACTTGTAAATGGATTTTGCAAATAGTTGGTAAGTTTGAATCTCCTGAATGGAAAAATCGTCCTCTGGCTTTCATCATCATTCACCGTCAATTTAGTGATGTTTCCGTTATTTAGGGTTTCTATGACAACCTGCTTCCACTCCCCGTCCGCTATGTCTATAAAGTAAACATGCTCAAATATACAGATGTCCTTATAAATAATGAATAATGAATAATTATAATGCTTATGGTAAATCTTTTAAAAGATGACAAAAAGTCTTATGATAAAAATAATCAAACTTAAATCTAAGAGCAAAATAATTTTCATTTCTATTATAATAGGACTATCAATTAAAAGTATCACGAGCAAAACTATATACCATTAAGCTAGAAAGGTAAATATTAGTGTATGGTTCACTATAAGAAAATAAATAAAAATAAAAATAAATGAGGCAAATTCTATACCAGTGAGTAAAACTTAGTCTAAATACAATCTAAATAAGTATTAATATCAATTCTCTGTAAGGACCAAAATATTTTGGAAACAGCATGTCATGGATTTTTATGATTTTCTCTGTAAATGGTATGTATAATGCCCTGAATACAAAAATAACATTTTTTTGAAAATAAATATTCGGGTTGCCTTGGAAACGAAGTCTGTCTATTTATAGCACTAAAAAAATGGTCAAATAAGTCATCTTTGGTTATTATGTTGCCATGGAAACCATTGTCAGAGTTAATTGGTATTAACAACTTATAATCTTTAAAACCTCTATTTTTAGAAAAAATAATAAATTTTTGACATTTCTTTCAATTAGCCGGATCCTAACAAATCAAAATCAATCAAAAATTGCCATAAAATAAGGTCAAAATCAAGGCCTATTTTTGTCCAATTTTTACCATTTTTAAGCAAAAATAACACAAAATGTCAGGCTGATAACACCATCACTGTTGTCAGAACAAAATAGATTTCATGTGACAAATAAAATCACTGGAAAAAATAAGTGGGACCTTGTTTTGTTTTCCTACATTTTGAGGTCAAAAATGGTTGCCATGGCAACTTTTCATTTGACACATGATGACTATATCTTTTCAAATTGATTTTTAGCATGGTTTAAATAACTTATATTGCTTAAGCTTTATGTAGGGGTAACAGAAGAAATTGTTCTTTATTTGAGCACTTCCAAAATTTTTCAAGGTCATTGACTTTAAGTTCAAGGTCAATTCAAAATATTGGTTCCAATTTCAATAAAATTTGCATTTTTGTTGTTATTTATTGTTACTAAATTTAGGCTTGACTGCCATATTTTTGTATCAAAAATACTTCTCTTTAAAATTAGGACCGATAGATGGAAAAACATTACAATTTTTAGTTCAGAACATTTCTCCTAAAAAAATAAGCCCCAGACAAAAATCATGATAATCTCACATTCTTTTAGATGTATGTATGAAATACTAGCTAAAAATCAAGGATGTAATTGATTTTGAGATTTTTTGCAACTTTGGTCAATAAATAGGGGATATATCCAAAATCACTATGTATGTGTTTGTTTTACTCAATATCGCATGATATATGAGTAACTGCCTCTCATATTTTCGAAAAATTGCAGAATTTTGCCAAATTTTGTGAATTGCATTCAAGATGACCTTGACATTGGGTCCTGTGACCTCTTGAAAACTTTTAAGGTGATTTTTTTCATCAATAATGCTCTTTTATATGCACTGATAAAAAAATGCTTGAAAATATATAACGGACAGCTGAAAATTTACCAGTAAATTACTCTATGTGTAATAGCACTGAACAGAATGTCACCATGGTAACCATTTTTTATACCCTTTTGAATAAAATTGTGAAGAGGTCCCACTCAAATTTAAACATTTTCTTAAAGATCGAGGATTAAACTTTAAAGATAATTGGCAGTAGAAATCAAGTTAGCCTGACATTTCTAATTATTTGCCCTTAAATTTAAGCAAAATCATGTTAAATTAGGAGCTTTTCAAAACAGGTTTTTGCCTACATTTTGAGCATATTGACAAAGAGAATAGCGGGCAAAAACATACTTCTTGTGTAATATTTATACTATTAAAGATATAAAGAGAAAAATTAAGGAAATTTCAGTTGACTACAATAGCCATGGAAACGAGCCTTGTGAAAATGCCATGTTACAAGTATTCTACTGATGCGTAAAATTTTAAACATGGTTTCCATGGCAACGAAAACTTAATTTGTAAAAAGAAAGTTTATTTTTGTCTCAGGACATCATATACACCTTCCACACCAAAAATCTCCAAAATTGGAGACATGCTGTTTCCACGTGCTATTGAAATTATTTTGGTCCTTACAGAGAACTGCTATTAAATACTAAAAAATAATTATTAGCACAACACGCAAAACTAAAATTCCTTTCATGAGTACTACTAGAGTGGTCAAGGAATACTTGTCACCTGCAATAAGTTTGACTATAACCAATATGTTAAACTTGAAATGGCCATGTCACAAGGAATATACATGTGAAATATCTAACACTTATTACTTACAGTTCAAAAGATAATGGTAACTTTTAGATTTTAAGAAAAGTAGGTGTAGGCATTGGTATGTACAGAGATATCTTAACATAAGCTTAAGGAAAACAAATGTGAAAATATCAATGCCCCATCACTTACCAATCAAGATTTACAGTCAATCTTCAATATTTAGGAAAGAAGGTCAAACATCTAGATCAAGGTCAGAAGGTAAAAAAAAATTTGGAATCTGTAGAAAGGTTTTGTGATAAGGAATACAGTCATGTGAAATATCAAGGCTTCATCATTTGCTAATCAATAGTAAAGGAGTTTGACACCCTTTGTATGACAGACAGACAGACAACAGACAAAGTGATCTCGCATTGCCGCTATGCTTTGCAGGCAACAAAAAATGGCATGTGTTGAATGTTTCCCCATGCACATTTTATAACATGTTCAATCATATTGTAATACAAGATGAAGTCCATATTATGTATATTCCATGCTAGTAAAGCTTTAATGGCTTGTTAACATGCAGAATAAACTCTAGATACCCTTTGAATGTTCGGAGTCTGAAGAGAACAACAAACAGATATTCTTTTTAAATTTCTTTCACAAAAGTTTGAAATAAATGAAATTTATTCAGTATAAGTAGAATTGAATGTTTAATACCAATTGTCTGAAGTAAAGAATTAATGTGAGATATGAAAATTAACAGATTTAAAATTATCATTGATGTTCCTTACCAGGAATTTTGACTTCACGAGACATAATCGTTTGAAACTGATTAAAACTGAGTACAAGTCGGTAGCCTGTCTTCACCTCCAGCTGTATGAAGTTATTAAGGTCATCATACATGTAGAAGAGAAGTCCGCGGTGAACTCGGCTCCGGAAGCTAAGTAATATGGTGGAGTCAATAAGCCGAGGGTCCCTACCTACACTGATGTCAAGGTAGGAAGATGGCAAACCCGAAAATGTAGCTACATTCTCATTTATATCTGAAAAGAAGTGTAGAAAAGTCAATAAATTATTATAATTTTGAGAATTTTATTCTGTATAGGTTTTTGATACCATTTAACTGGCAATTTCTCTTGATTTCCGAACGGTATGAAAATAGTCTTTTCTCAAACTTTTTTCACATTTCATAGATGATGACCATTACTTGCCCTTGCCATTGCCCCGAGCATGACTGCATGTTATAGGCAGAGCTTAAGTAAGAAAGTTGGCATACATGATTGGATCATTGCAACACTGAGATCTGAATGCCATGTGACTCAGAATGCCGTCAAATCAATGGTCAAATTTATGTCACTGACACGGCATGAATGATACAATTATAGACTGTTCCCTCCTGACATAGTTCTCTTATGGTTCCTTCAAGCAGTGCTAATTCTCTCAGAAAACACTCTCCTAAAATAGCTCTTTCAAAGGCAATAAAAGAAGTGAGTCTCTCTGGACCAGTATAACTGTGTGTGTCTTGAGACACTCTGTACCAGTCAATAACTGTGTGTGTCTTGAGACAAAGCACATCAGTACAAAAAAATAGCAAGAAAGGTAGTTTGATTCTTAACAAGGACTGAAATAACTTACTGATTTCACAATTATGTCCAGAGTGAGCCCACTTGTTAGTACATTCACACTCATAACCGTCCCATTTCTCTACACATGTGGCATTGTTCATACATGGCTTCATAATCTTACAGTATGGTGTACAACCTTGTACTATGTCTGTCATACTGGAAACAGTGAAAGTGAAGTTTTGGTGAAAGATGACGGAGACTATGAATATAAAGAATCTTATTTAAGAAATAACAACTATTCTATTATTTTTTAAAGAAATAACATCTTCGCAGCTCGGTGATAATTTCATTGGTTCATGCAACTTGGGGAATTACTGGACAACAAACCACAACTAGCTAGTTGTTATTTCTATTCTAATATTGTTCTGCACGAGCTCTATAGCACGTGCATGAGCGGAACTTAGTGAACTGGAAGTTGGTTGGAGATTTTAGACCAGGCAAGTACATATAGGGAGAAAACCTCAAGTCATGTTAGAATTTTTTTTCAAGAATGTAGTTCATATATAGAGTTACATATATAACTCTCTTTAAATTTTCTCTTGGATTGAAAAATACATTTTCAACAATTATGTCAAGCGGAAAATCTATGGTTTTCAAAAATCTCTAGTAGTCGAGTTGACTGCGACAGAATGCAGACAAACAACATCTTTGTGCACTTACCTCTGATCGACTTCTGCCGTCAGATCGTGTATGGCTCCGTTATACCTCATACCTTTAACACATCCTACTAACCCTGGAATCTGGGTTGGATCTCCCCTGTATGATAAAAATCCATTATTTTGTTTGATCTCATATTCAATACAAAAGAGGGTAAAATATTAAAAAAAAAAATTAATTATACCAATCTAACATGTCACAAGGAGGTAATTAAATACATGTATGAAAAGCTTAATCTATACACTTTAAACCACATCAAGAACTGAAAGTTAAGATCTAATACGTATTATTTCAAATTGCCTTAAAGATGAAAAAAACCCAGATGTATAATTGTTCTACTGTACAGAAATTTCCTCAGTAAGCTTACACGTTGAATGGGGCTCCCAAGAATAACGGCCCGGCAAACTGCAGACTTCCATCTGGCACACTCGGCACATCCAGTATGTTTTGAAGTAGATCCAAGGAACATCTGATTTGACCATTGTTGATCTCTATTATAACCAGATGCCATTCTCCATCGTTTATAGGCAAGTCGGTATAGAAGTCACTCTTCATGACAGATGCACTAATTTCAAAATCAAACTGTAGGTGTTGACCTGAAAACAAATAACTATATGACAAATCTACAAATATTCTTCATGTACAAATAGTGGTCGTATTCCGTGGTTCAAAGAATATTCATTCTTCCACATTCTCTGACCAAAACCAACAACTTTGTCAATTGATTGTTTGCATTGTGATTCTACAATAACACTATTGCTTAATTTCAGAATTCATGAATGAAACAACGTCATTCTTCAGAGTTTAAGGAAGGGTTGACGGCACTTATCTGATACATTGATAAAATACAAACCTGCTACTAGTGTAATTTTAAAGTTGTTGTTATTATTGGAATCTCCGGTTTGATGTAGTAACGTAGCTGAGGAACTAAATGTACGGAAGCTAAAACTCAGAATCCCTGACTCTGAAGGATCCATTCCCTTCAGCTGCAGAGAGGCAAATGGTGATTTAAACGTCACAGACATACTGGACAACGATTCATCTGAAAGTATATGCGAAAATTGAAAAATTTGAAAAAAAAATTGTTTTAATTTTTGATACTCAAAGAAAATCTTAAAAATATCATAGAAGATTTAATTATTTGACACTCATTTACATGGGAAGATAGATAAGAACCTTGGCATCATACATGTATGCTAACAGTAGACAAAGTGAAACTTTAGCAATTATTTGATCTGATTGTTCTCATTGTCTATGTCTGTTTCCTTTTCTCGTCTCATGCGTATGTTCTGTTGGGATCACTGTAAAGTTGTCACGTTGGGAATCTCCTTATATTTATTTAAAATCTTCCACCAGTAAAGAGATTTAAAATTAATGCAGCTCTGACATACCATTAGCCCAGCATTCTAGAGGTCCCAGTGTTAGTGTACCGTTACTGTCCCCATCTACGACATCCCTGTTCTGTAGTACCGTAACCTCAGTTATAGGTAGCTGTACATTGACCTTGTTATAACCCTCATCTGATCTCCACTCATTCGCTCCTGAAGGTGGAAATATTGAAATGTTTACATTCTATTTGAGAAAGTATTTGAGTAAATGCATTTTGCATAAATGCAATCAAAATAATGTTTTGGATTTGAAGCATATTTTCCTTGGGTATTTTTAATTTGTTTTGTTTTGTTTTGTTTTTTATATGCTTGTTTCCATAGAATTAGATGAAGTCAGAGTAACTGTGCCAACTAAGAACATACTGTATATAAAAAAAACCACACAGATATAAAACAGACAGATGTACCATACATACATATACAATGTAGGTAACATTACTATTATCTTACAGGAAATATTACTATTATTTTACCTTGTCATACAGGTAATATTACTATTACTTTACCTTGTCATACAGGTAGTATTACTATTATTTTACCTTGTCATACAGGTAATTACTATTATTTTACCTTGTCATACAGGTAATTACTATCATTTTACCTTGTCATATAGGTAATATTACTATTATTTTACCTGCATCATAACAGGTAATATTACTATTATTTTACCTGCATCATAACAGGTAATATTACTATAATTTTACCATGTCATACAGGTAATATTACTATTATTTTACATTGTCATACAGGTAATATTACTATATTATCTTACCTGCATCATACAGGTAATATTACTATATTATCTTACCTGCATCACAGTTACAGTTATATCCCTGTACACATTTATCATCTAGTGAACATGGACAGGATTTTGGCTTTGATTGTCCCATGTAATCCACAAACTGACCACTGGCAGCCTTGAAGGTTGTACGATCTCCTAGTCTGTAAAATAAATATAAATTCTAAGTAACATATTATGCTACAAAATCATACAAGTATTGGTGCCAACAAAAAAGACTCAAGAAGCATTGGCAAACATATTTTCTTCCTGTAGATATAAGTCAGTCATAACAAATTTGGTGATATTTTAGCTTTGATAGTACCAAAACTACAGTTTTGATTTTGTCATTACAATTCTTTATCTTTTATGCCTTTAAACTTCTGATGTTGCTGTGAAAAAGCCGTCAAATAGTGTCATGATGAACCATTTTCTTTCAAAGCAAGTTAGATGAAAATGGTGTGGTAAGAATGCACACACATTCAAATTTTGTTTTTGAACTATTAAAATGTAAATACCACTTATTATTATATCTCTACTGACTTTTTGAGGGAGTTAGCATTATTCTGGTTCCTCTTAACCATACCTTGGGAAATAGGTCTAGTATCAGGAAACCAGAATCATGTTTACTCCCTCAATGGTATACTTTAACTGTATACTGATCACAACTTACCTTAGAGGAGAATTATAACAGTTATATTGTACTTTCTGTTGGCACCACTCAGATTTGGATGTCAGATTCAACAGGTGCTTTAATGACAACTCCCTGTATAAAAGAGACGAACAATTATGAACATTTTGCTTTACCATCTTGGCACTGTGACCATGAACTTTCAGAAATTATCTTGGTTCAAGTTCATTAACAACATTTATATAAGAGATTACTTGTACCAAATTTGAATTTTGTTCAACAAATTTTTTTAATTTTCAATAAACTATGCAGCTACATGTAGCTCTAAGAAGTAAATGCTTATTTATTCCTTTAATTTTTTATGCATAGTCATGTTGATATACTGACATTTATCATAATACATGAAATGTAACTGAAAATGTGTATTTGTTGGACTTGCTTATGTATGGCAGGCCCTTGTCGGCTCTGTTTTGTAATAAGGCATCTATCCACATATTTCTGCTAGTATATCACCTTAATCAACATATTTCTTGCTTGCGTACCTATAGTTTATGATCATTCTCATATCTGCCATTTCATCTCCTCTTATCTGTGTTTCTGGGACTAAGTTATTTTCAACCACAGTTTTACCAAACAGTTCATCATCATGCTTGTATCCCATAATGCACTGGACATAAGTGGCGTTCAGTGGACCATCACCATCGACATCTATTATATACACTCCCGATACACGAGACCCTGCTTGGTAGTAACCGTCACAGCTCGTCCTATACTTTGCTGCACAAAGATAAGATAAAAAATTTTTAAAGGACAAAGCATTATAACTTTCATTTATCACCTTTTAAAAATTGATGAAGATGGTTAACGAATGCAGTAAATGAACCTGTCTTGAAATTTTAAGAAGAAGCAAGTAATATTTTAAAGCTCATGAGAAACACTTGGAATAACTTACGGAATTGACACGTTTTTCCAATATAATCTGTCCTTGAGCAGTCACATGACACACCCATCCAATCAGACAAGCACTTTCCGTGATGCTGACATGGCAACGTGTCCTGGCAGTAATCAATCAGATGACAGCTGTCCATGAACACTCCACTGATGATGTCGCCAGGGGGAGGGGCAGAGTTTAACCTCTCTATGGGGTCAAAATCTTCACCGTTGATAACTAAATTTTTCAAACAACCCACAAATCCATCATGGACTGAAACAATTAGAAAAGAACCATGGATGCAAGGTAATGTATAATATTCAAAAGTGGAGGTTCTATGAGTTGAAATCCTTACAACTATAGCAATAAGGTCTGAAAAAACGCATTTTACACAAGTTCAAAGTCATATGTGAAAGAAGTATCGTATGCATACCAATTTCAAAAGTCAAAGTAAGAATTTACCCTTTAGAATTATGTATGTGTAAATAAAAACAGACCAAACCACATGATGAATGAATAAACTTTATGATTAAGTACAAATGTACATGTGTATATAGCCTACCAAAGATGATTTCTACAGACGTATTGAGGACATCACTTACCATCATAATTTCTACTGCCGTACCCTATAACGATATGACCAGCAGACATAACTGTTCCCTCAAAGTCATAAGACTTAACTACGTAATTAGCTGCCACCTTCACCTGACTGATAAACAAAATACTTTTATAACATGCATGTTCCCCATACGTAACATCATAGTTCACTGCATTTATATATAAAGATGAGAGCACTCTTAGCTTTAAAAGCTGTTACTAACATTTTGCACCATTTTCAAGTCACTGAATTGGACATAAAATTCTAGGAAATTACTGTTAAAGTGTATATTTGTGACTGATCATTACTTCTAATTAAGATGATATTTTACAATCTTCATTTCAAGACAATTTACCTTCCTGTGACGATGATGCTGAGAGAATTCCACTGATTGTTGCTGACTTCCATTGGAACTCTGGATGTCTTCACACGTTTATCAGAGTATAAAGGTATAAACTTCATAAGAGGCATTCTGTCATGAATCCAAACCTGGTGAAACAAAATAGAAATACACATGTACATAAAACTCAGGAGCTTAAGAAATGTCAATTAAAGATAATTATGAACAAATGAAGTTCTTAGTACTACTGCAGTCATGTTCAATTAGATATTGTCAACATATGATCTCAGTAATAATCAATGTATCTTGACAATTTCTGTCACAAATATGAAGGCTTTATTGTCATGTAATATTATGTTGCCACACTATTTTGTGTCAATGCACAAACTTGCAACACAAAATTTTGAGCCAGTGTGAGCCCTGCCTCTGATAGTCAATAAAAATAGCAATCCAAGGAATGCTTGTGTTGCCTGCGAAGCAGATTTTTTTTATTGAAAGTAGGTCAAATATCAAGGGCAAGGTCACTAGGTAAAAAATCATGGAATGTTTAGAAAGGTCTTTTCATAAGGAATACAAATGTGAAATATCAAAGCCTATCACTTACCAATCAAAAAACATAACCAATCTAAGATTTTTTGAAAAGTAGGTCAAAAATCTAGGTCAAGGTCACAAGGTCAAAAGTTATGATATGTGCCCTGTCACAAGGAATGCACAAATGAAATATCAAAGCCCTATCACTTACCAATCAAAAGATAAATCAAATCTTAATTTTTTTGAAAAGTTGGTCAAATATCTAGGTCAAGGTCACGACGTCAAAAATTATAGTATGTGTAGAAAGGTCTTGTCACAAGGAATACACATGTGAAATATCAAAGCCCTATCACTCACCAATCAAAAGATATAGCCAATCTTAGATTTTTTGAAAAGTAGGTCAAATATCTAGGTCAAGGTCATGTGGCCTAAAATTATGGTATGTGTGAAAAGGTCTTGTCACAAAGATTACACATGTAAAATATCAAAGCCCTATCACTTACCAATCAAGAGATATAGCTAATCTTAGATTTTTTGAAAAGTAGGTCAAATATCTAGGTCAAGGTCACGAGGTCAAAAATAATGGTATGTGTAGAAAGGTCTTGTCACAAGGAATACACATGTGAAATATCAAAGCTCTATCACTTACCAATCAAAAGTTATGGGGTGTGACACCCAAGTGTGACAGACAGACGGACAGACAGACAGACAGACAGACAGACAGACAGACAGACAGACAGACAGACAGACAGACAGACAGACGGACGGACGGACGGACGGACAGATGGACAACGGACAAAGTGATCCCTAAGTGTCGCTGTGCTTCGCACGCGACACAAAAACCATCTGTCAAATTGAAGAATTTTAAAAGAGACACAGTTTAGTCTTGAAACATAGAATCTCAACCCCCTATAAACATGCATTAATTATTTTTCATATGATGGCTGAAATCCAGATTTACATGTATTTTCAAACTAATCAAAATGAAATCTATTGTTGATCTAAGGATCAATGATACCCCCGCCCGGCATATTTTACATATAAGCAATGTATAAAAAGTTTGAAGGTGCACAATTCAACACAAAATTGAGGAACATGACCCTTTATTTGAACTTGACCTGTATTTCTAAATGTAAAGCTATATCTAAGAAATAAATATATTCCCTGCTACATGTTACAGTTTTCATTTAAATGTCAGGCAAGCACAAAATATTGATTTTTTTCCAAGTTTGAAGGGGCACAACTCTGCATAAAATTGAGCCATATTCAAACCTAACCTGTAGTTTTTGGTATAATAGCTACATTCAAGAGATGAAGTTATTATCTGTAACAGTTATCCTTCTAATGTCCAGAAACCACAAAATTTTGAATTTTTCTAAGTTTCAAGGGGAATAACTCTGCACGTAATTGAGGGACATGACACATATTTGAAGTTGACCTGTATTTCTTGGTGTGAAAGGTACATGTATATGCAAGGAATGAATTGATTATTTTTTGTAACAGTTTTCCTTTAAATGTCTGGAAACCACAAAATTGTGAATTTTTCTAAGTTTCAAGGGGCATAACTCTGCACATAATTGAGGGACAAGACCCATATTTGAACTTGACCTGTATTTCTTGGTGTAAAAGCTATATGCAAGGAATGAATTGATTATCTTTATTAGTTTACCTTTAAATGTCTGGAAACCATAACATTTTGAATTTTTCTAAGTTTCAAGGGGCATAACTCTGCACAAAATTGAGGGACATGACCCATATTCTACCTTGACCGGTACTTCTTGGTGTAAGAGCTATATGCAAGAAATGAATTGATATCTATAACAGTTTACCTTTAAATGTCCAGAAACCACAAAATTTTGAATTTTTTCTAAGTTTCAAGGGGGATAACTCTGCACAAAATTGAGGGACATGACCCATATTTGAACTAGACCTGTACTTCTTGGTGTAAGAGCTATGTCCAAGAACTGAATTGATAATCTGTAACGGTTTTCCTTCAAATGTCCGGAAACCACAAAATTTTGAATTTTTCTAAGTTTCAAGGGGCATTACTCTGCACAAAATGGAGGGACATGACCCATATTCAAACTTGACCTGTATTTCTTGGTGTAAGAGCTATATCCAAGAAATGAATTGATTATCTATAACAGTTTACCTTTAAATGTCCAGAAACCACAAAATTTTGAATTTTTCTAAGTTTCAAGGGGCATAACTCTGCACAAAACTGAGGGACATGACCCATATTCGAACTTGACCTGTATTTCTGGGTGTAAAAGCTATGTGTAAGAAATGAATTGATTATCTATAACAGTTTACCTTTAAATGTCCGAAAACCACAAAATTTTGAATTTTTCTAAGTTTGAAGGGGCATAACTCTGCACAAAATTGAGGGACATGACCCATATTCGAACTTGACCTGTATTTCTTAGTGTAAGAGCTATATCCAAGAAATGAATTGATTATCTGTAACGGTTTACCTTTTAATGTCCGGAAACCACAAAATTTTGAATTTTTCTAAGTTTCAAGGGGCATAACTCTGCACAAAATTGAGGGACATAACCCATATTCGAACTTGACCTGTATTTCTTGGTGTAAAAGCTGTATGCAAGAAATCAATTGATTATCTGTAATAGTTTTCCTTTAAATGTCCAGAAACCACAGGTGGGACGGACGCACGCACGGACACACGGACGGACAAGTGCATCACTATATACCCCCACAATTATATGGTGGGGTATAAAAAGCTAAAATGGAATCTGATATTGACCATCTTCCTTTCAAAATCTACGTTATTCCATTGTTCAATATTGTACCTCAAAGACAAGATATTCCATATTTCCCTCTGGTGTGATGGTTTCCAGCTGTGTATAAAATATGATAGACTGTTCTCTCACGGTACGCAAGTCAAATGACACTTTGAGGAATTTCCCTGTGTAACCATTCAGAAGCAATGTGGTACCAGACTTGGGGAAAGTCATGGATACATTCTCTACCTTACTACAACCGAACTGCACCTGGTCACCACCATAGTACCGTGATGTGGTGATGTTGGTGCTCAGCTGGTACAGCACCGAGGCATCATTGATATACACATTCTTCAGACATCCTACGAAGTTCCTTGTTACCTGTAAACCTGAGGAAAAGTGAAAGAGCTGTTAATATTCAGAAGTGTGCTTTTTACTGTAAGCAAAAATATTGAAAATGCATATCTGCTACTTAACTTTCAATCCTTCATAGTATAAATAACAATTATGGACTTTTACAAGGTGCATATGGTGTGATATTTACGGAATATAAAAATGTTGACCTCGGCTTTCACCTCATGCAATATTTTCAAATGAAGTAAATATCACACCATATTCACCTCATAAAAAGTCCATAAATGTATAGTATTTTACATTCATTTTACAAGTATACGCTGTCACCTTAACTGAAATTTTCAAATTAAGGAAATACCGCATCAACTTCACCTTTTAAAAAGTCCATAATTTTTTTATATGTATAAATGTTTTATCATTCTCTAATGCAGTTTTAGTGTGTGTATAAATTATAATTATCAATTGCTGCTTAAAGAAAAGGTCAAATGACCTTGAGCGAATGTCAGAACATTAAGATACTTGTGTTACATTTGATATCAGAATCAATACACAGATTGTAATAATACAACAGGAAAGGGAATATTACTGTCTGAATAGACCATTTTCGAGTTACCGATCACGTTCGGATATTATACTCCGCTTCGACGTTTTGTCAAGATGCCCTACTTCCGGTTTACATTTGAGTCTAAAAATAACGTGATCACGATTAAGAAATAAACTATTTAAGCAACCAAATGGCATTGTAGCGTCATAAATGTGCACCATTTACATGATTTGGGGTTGGAAAAATTCAAGCAAAAGGTATCAGTCAAAGGGGATGCTCTATGTAGAAGCTGAATGGGCAGGAAAGGGGGGGGGGGGGGGGTACGAGGAGACATAACAAGAGACTCTGGACACGTGTCCAGGTGTATGTGACTGAATTTATTGTTTGTGACAGTTAGATTGGGATAGGCATTTGACACGTCAGGTGTTTAAATGTTTGATTTTGACCTGTACATGTACATCTACCCAGTACCCCGGCAACCGGCCAAGGACGTGATGCCGGTTAAAGCTTATGAAGGTGAGAGGGTGGACAGGGTGAAAGGGAGGGGGAAGGAGGCGGGAGAAAGGGGCAGGGAAGAAAGGGGATGGGAGGAGGGAGAAGGGGCGGGAGGGGGGAGGTAAGGGAAGGGTGAAAAGGAGGAGGAGGTAAGGGATGGGAGGGGGAGAGAGGTACCCCCTCCCCCGAAGGTGTACCCTGCTGACAATCAAATATCATGATAGTATTGATATACACAGTGACATTGTATCTGTGACTCTATAATCGGAAAAAGATCATGCAGAATATAAAAGAATGAAGAATGAAAAAAAAAATGTCTGAAATAATTATCTTCTCGGACTCAGGACTGATATATTTTCCTTACCTGGCTGACCCCCCCCCCCCCCTTTCCTCCTATCGGCTTTCCATTCCTCGTTTGTAAAATATTGATCAGGCCATGAGCGTGACTTGGGTGAACTCCGTCCCCTAGAGATTCACGATAACACTTTTTATTTTAAAGTTTGCAGGCCAGATGTATTTATTGAAATGTTTGTTCAAGGATCATGACTAAATAGATACAAGAAGGTCTATCTGTGAATACGGCAAATAAAACGTTTACTTGAACTTTGAGTCTCATAGGATTTACATTTTATTTGCGTGAAGTTTACACCCGCGCGGGTGTTGACTGAGGTTCTGAACTCCCCTCCCCCTCAAGATGTCAGTCATTATTCTATTTCTACGCTCCCAATTTATCAACTTCAGAGCCAGGATGAACCCCATCCCTGGAAAAATGTTTTAAATCCACGCATGATTTTTTATCTTTATACAATTTGTTTTTTCATTATTCCAAGGTACCGTTTTTCAGATTTTTTTACAATTTTGAAAATCTTTTTTTTTTAATGCCTTCGTCAGGTGTACAGGGATATAATTATCTTTCGTATTTTTCTTATTTTCTCAAGTTACCAATGGCACACGCTGCCATTTATCAAAATAGTTTACCCCCCCCCCCCCCCCCACAAAAAAAACCCCTGTTAATGCCGATTTTCATACTGAATTGATGCCTTCAGAAGAGAAAGCGGCTTATATTACTTCAAAAATACTTAATGTCATTTAAATTTTAGAACCTTTTATTAACTGACAATTTCTTAGGGATATATTTGCACAAAAAGGCAATGGCGTTAAAAAAAGGGGAGGGGGGTTAATCACAATTATTGTTATGTTTTAAAAAAGAAATTCAGTTGGGTTACCATTTTCTAATTTTTTTTATGTAAGACTTTTAAATTTTCTGTTCAAAGAATTTCCTGTTTTTCACTTTTTCAATATTTATTAGAATAAATATCTCTATATGATATTACTGAAAAAAAAGTAAAATCCGATGACTTAAAATTTACATTGTCATTGATGACATAAACAAATTAATGGTCAATACAAACAAAAGCAGCGATTATAATAATTTCCATACTCAAAGAAAAGTAGTTTTTCAATTTTGAGTATATTAGATCGATTTTACACCGTTGATGTCACAATATGTGACGTTGCTAAGGTAGACCGGAAGTAACCCTACTTGACGTAACTAAGCAGGTGCGTCATAGTAGTGACTAAACTGAAGGTTTATAACGGTCATTAGTTGTAACTCGAAAATGGTCTATTGATGACAATATGGAATACATCATGTTAACCTAGGTCAAGGTCATAAAGTCTGCACTGCTGAGCCTTGACAATTGTTTGTGTTCAATACATTAATTTTTAAGAGGACTTTTCCTCTCATTGTTTCAGAGTTTTGACTACTGTAGTATATATCTTTCTTTGCAATTAAGCTTTTGATGCTGATAGGATATCCCCTTCTTTCTGTCACAATCAACAAGGTGTGTTTACCTTTAATGCAGGCATTGGTGACAACTTACCGACAGTTTTGACCAGATTATCTCCCCCACCAATATAGACCTTAGGGTCCAGGTTGAGGTAGTAGTTACTCGTGTTTGAAGCCTTCCGATACATCACTCCGTCCAGGTAAAATTCTACCACCGTTTTTCTATGTATGATGGTGAGATTGTGCCATCTACAAAATAAGTTAAACTAGGCTTGTTAGTCAACAATTTACTATAATTACATAGTTTAGAATCACGGTAAATGAGAGCTGATGAGGATTCACTAATTAAGTGATTGTTAATGAACAATATATATAATTGGATACTTAATGTAAATTCCGATCATGCTGCTCATGATGAAAATCAAGTGAAAAAAATATGCACATGACATGCTATGATATCATAGTAGGGTTATATTTCTAATCAGCCAATATTGATGACGCTATAAATAAACAGAGCTTGTTTTCAAGGTTATTGCCTACGTCAAGTGTCAGACACAGCGGTTAACAAAAATTCTACATACAAGGATAGATAAGATAAATGTTACATATCATTTCAGTGGTATCTATAGAGGAAACTTACTTACTTAATCAAGTAATGAAAAATATCTTTGCAGTGTTTGTGTAGCCTTAATGGGTTACTATGCTACATAATAAATAAAATTGTAACAACTCGTATTTATACTAAAATAGGTGTAACAATTCGTATTTATACTAAAATATTTAATCTAAATTATTTTAAAATAGTTTAATTTTGCAAGGACTTTACTTTATGGATCTCAAACTAAAACATGTACAGCTAAGTCCTTTGTATACAAGACCTCCATTGTTCATAATTGGTACACAAGGCTTACTTTTGGCCAAAGAGAGTAACATAAATATCTATGACGATAAAACTTTTGCAAATAAAAAAAGAATAAGCCATTCGAAGCAATATAAATGCATATAAAGTAAAGAATGAAATTACAATGTCCAACAGTAACCAATAATTACAAGGAGACGGTGCAGTACTACACTCACCCTGTATTTGTTTTCCTGGAATGCATCGGGAGTGGTGAAAATGGAAATATGATGATATGTGATGATTGTATGAATACTCAAATCTGATAGCTTAACATGAGGATAAATGTATGTTATCAAGTTCCTAATTGTAATGATTTTGGAGGGATTTTTTTGTTCCTTAAATATGACAAGGATGGAATAAGCTGAATGTGTTTCTGAAAAGGAATACCCGCCAATAGGACTCAAAATATTGGAGGATAAGTTATTTATCAGAAAAAATATTCAATCTAATTTCTACTTTATAGTCTACATAATAATCACAATGTAAGACAATCTGAGTCTCTTCAACTTGAGTATCAAATATGCTGTGAGGAATGAGACTTGTCATTGTTTACCTTATCTTTCAGTACAGATTCATTGAAAAAGCACAAGAAGTTCATGGGAGACAGAATTTTTAATCTGTCCCTATTATAGACGAGTAATGTGTACTTTAAAGTAGTAATAAATATGTGTAAGGTCTCACAAGAAGCTTGTGGACAAAGTTCCATAACTCTCGAAAAGATTGTTCTAAACTTAGGTATTGAAAAGATGTTTAAGAGATTAACTTCAAAGTTAGATGGCCAAGGAAAATTTCCTTTGAATACTTGTAGAAACAATTTTTAGCTACATGTATAATACATGTATCATCTTGTCTTATTTCTATATCAAAGAGGGTTGGTTGTACTTTAAGAATTTGAAGAAAAAATCAAGAAGGTAGTCCTTAAGGAGAATGATGAAATCTACTCACTGATTATCATTGACAGACATGCCCATTTCCTGTTCTAGTTTATGTTGGTCACTGAACGCTACGGAAGCCTTGACCACTCCATTATGTACCGAGGCTATAACGTGTGTGTGTCCAGTCCTACCGTCAGCTATATTACCTACAGCGTAAAGTAACACTCCTGATCCTCGCTCAGACTGCAAAAACAAAATTAACATTTTTGTCAAAGAATTTTTTGATTCATTGAACTCAAGAGTTCTAAAAGTTGATGCCTTAAAGTTCAAAGATAATGACCTAAGATAAATTTTCCAAAATATGGTTATACATTTAGATTAAGGTACCCTATTTGAGATTTTTTTTTTTTTTTTTGTCGATATCTTTATTTTTATCTTTAGATTAATGCAAAACACCTGTACACTGACATCATTTATAGACTTTACTTTGTACAATCTTGGGCCAATTGGTCAAATATAAAAGATCCTTCCAATGTTTATTTTAATAGTATATATATATAGGGCAGATGACATCTACCTTGAACTGTAAACTGTATCTGCTATTTTCCATAGCTACTCTGTCCTCTGGTCGCTGATAAAGGTCAAAGGTCAACCACTCAAATCCTTGTAGTGTCACCTCTGTGGGGTCTAAGCAAATGTTCATGATATATTAGAATACTGATTATGACAATCAGTCAATCACAATGAAGCCAATACGTAGGTCAAAATAATTTGTTCAATTTTCAATGAAATTATGTACTCGTTACACAAAACAACAGCTCAAGTATAGTATGCTAATGTTTGATCCAAACTGGTTGACTTTGACCTTCAAAAGTTAACCATGACCTTTTCTGAATTATGACTCTCAAGGATGTTGACAATCCCTGAAAGCTTCATTATGTATGACATATAATGAGAAAGTGCGACTACCACATGCCACATTGTATCACATGATACATCAAAATCTTTCAAAGTCTGACAAAAATGTGAGATTTGAAACTTTTTAAGAATTACAAAACAAAGAATAAATTTGCAAGATACATTATTTACCTAGTATTTGGCATGTGTCCCCCTCACGACCCGTTTCAAAGCAGTCACACACAGCCTTGTCATACTTGTTAATACACGTCCCTCCCCCCTCACACGGATTGTCCTGTTCACATCTGTCTATGCAGCCTTGTGTGACGTCAGATACATTACTAAATGTCCTTATTTCCCAGAATACACCATTGTGAAGGTACTTCAAATTCCTCATACATCCTATGAACTGGTTATATGTAAATGATGATTTTGATTTCCCAAGTCCTGAAAGATAAAAACATGCCAATTAGAGAAGATGATGAACAGCTTTATAATTTTATGTATACTTGTTATATTTGATATATTCACAGCAGACTATTGAATCATTGGAAACAAGAAATTTGCAAAATATTCTATACATTTACGTTTAGTTTATTGTAACACTGTAGTTGTTTTCATGACGTGACCTATACTCTTTTACCCCAAAACCAATAGGGCACATCCTTTACTTATGGTAAGTGTATAGAAATTCAAGATGATAGCTGGAATTCAAAACTTGATATGACCTGGAACTCATTTTCAATGTCCCATAAACTTGACCATAAGACAGTTTTGTATGAAGTTTTATGATGATAGGTAGACAACAAACTTAAAGACTTCCATTTTCAATCATCAATGCACTATGACCTTGAACTTTGGACCAATAATGCAATAAGACACGACACGTCCTTGGCCTAATGGAAAAAGTGTATGGAATTTCATGATGATAGGTAAAATATACAGAACTACCAGGTGACCTTGAGCTTTGGACCCAAAAGTGACTATGGACAAGATCCCCTACTCAAAGAAAATGAATCCACATATGTTTATCTCAATTCTGCTAGACATGTCTAAACAGACAAGAAAACCTTCATTCTGCAGAAAAATGTAGTCCCCCCCCCCCCCCCCCCCCCCCTCTTCACTCTTGTACCGCCTGTATACTTATGTACTTATGTACAACATAGAGGTAGATGAGTTTGATTTATGACTTTGAACATTATACAGTTAAGATCTAGTATATCATTTCTTACCATACCACACACATAGCCTTGACAATGATGACTAATACCATATCATTTCAGTTATGAAGTGGTATTTTAAAGCAATGAAAACCATATCTTATTTCACAGGTGAAAGCCAATCGTCATCTACAGTATACTCTACATATCACTATATATGGATGTGATTTATATCTGTGTAATTATCAACAAGTTTTCTTTGTTAATACCGGATGTTGATATTTTATCCAGACATTGTGTGACTTTTTTCATGCCAGATTACACGTACAAAGTAGACATCAATATGGTAGAGTACCAAATATAAGATCAATTATCACTGTACAAAACCAAAGGCCGACAGATCGTACAAAACTAGCTATCGGTCTAACACAGTCTACCATCGCATTTTTAATAGTTCTGTCTACAGTTATCTACCAAGAAACAAGGTGATGATCTACAACAAGTCCATATCATCCTGGACACATCAGTACCAAAACAACTCTATCATGAAAAATAGCAATCCAAGGAATGCTTGTGTCTGTCGCCTGCGAAGTGGCTTATTCTAGGAGGTGGATCACATGGTTCAAAATTACTGGTATCACTATAAAAGTCTAATGAAATTCATATGTGAAATATCAGACCTCTTACTTACCAACTGAAAGATATGGTCAATCTCAAATTTCAGAAAATAGTGTCAATCAACTAGGTCAAGGTCACTACGTAAATATTTTGGTAACAAAGCAAAGGTCACACCATATGAAATACTAAGTATATGTGTGAAAAATTAAAGCCCTATCACTTAGCAATCAAAAAATATGCGCAATTCTTAGAAAAAAGGTCAAATATCTAGGTCAAGGTCACTAGGTCATAAATTATGGTATGTTTAGAAAGGTCTTGTCACAAAGAATAAACATGTGAAAAATCAAAGCCCCATCACTAACCTATCAAAAGATATAGCGAATCCCAACTTTTTTTAAAAGTAGGTCAATCTATGTCAAGATCACAAGGTCAAAAATTATTGTATGTGCAGAAAGGTCTTGTTACAAGGAATACACAAGTGAAATTTCAAAGCCCTAACCCTTACCAATCAAAAGATACATACAATCTTAATTTTTTTTTAAAGTAGGTCAAATATGTAGTTCAAGGTCACTAGGTCAAAAATTATGGTATGTTTAGAAAGGTCTTGTTACAACCAATAAACAAGTGAAAATTCAAAGCCCTATCACTAACCATTCAAAAGATATAGCAAATTTTAACTTTTTTGAAAAGTAGGTCAAATATCTAGGTAAAGGTCACAAAGTAAAAAATTATGGTATATAAGTACAAAGGTCTAGTCACAAGGAATACATGTGTGAAATATCAAAGCCCTATCCCTTACCAATCAAAAGATATAAGCAATCTTATTTTTTTTTCGAAAAGTAGGTCAAATATGTAGGTCAAGGTCATTAGGTAAAAAAAATTATGGTATGTGTAGAAAGGTCTTGTCACAAGGAATACACATGTGAAATATCAAAGCCCTATCACTTACCATTCAAAAGTTATGGGCTGTGACACCCAAAGTGTGACAGACAGACAAACGGACGGACTGACGGACAACGTGATCCCTAAGTGTCGCTATGCTTCGCAGGCGACACAATGACCCCTTAGTGTCGCTATGCTTCGCAGGCGACACAAAAACCAATCATAGAAGACCGATGGTCAAGTGAAAGGATGTACGGCGTATAAAATACACTCACCCCCATATAACACGACAGACCCCAGCCTCCGCCAGTCTAGTATTGACTTTGGGTTATATCTGGTTTGGAGGTAGGCTTTGAGTATATCTGTCTGTTTTGGTTGACGGTCCAATACTACCTCTAGGATACCACTGGTCGTGTTAAGGAATACTTCTATGTCATGCCATCTATCGTCGTTTATTGCTGAAATAAAGAACACAGAAAATATACGTTCTTGATAAAACCTATTAAAAAGGATATCATTTCATTTTTGCATTTTTCTATTTGGGTTGATCAAAATGAAAAAGCTTAGAGTTCTCTTCGGATTTGCCGACCGGGCACAAATAACAAAAACAGAAAGATAAACGTAAAGAAATTGATAGATACTGTAGTTTTTAAAGTGTGAAATCCCGTTTACTCCTACATCAGAATGAAAAGATTTTTTTTTCAGTTGACCTACATAATAATGCCCTGAGCATTTTTATACACGGAACTTCAGTTTTCGATCGAAGGCTTTCTGCTTGATTACAAGAACACCGTAAATTAGAAAAGATAACCTTGCAATTTGGATCAAACGAGGTCAGCGTAATGCAGTGGAAAGATATCGAACTTATCATTACGATTAGTCAAGTTTAAATAATGGAGAGAATCAATACATATTTCAATGAACAAACACTATACATGAAATCTGCATTATTGTTGATTTGAAGAGATGAAATTCAGTATAAAACTTTTATATAGAATATTTGATGAACTTTTTAAAGTGTTCGATTGAATTCTTTATTATCTATAGAAAATGGTTGTGTGGAATTTGCTATAAAATAAATGAAGCTTCCCATTCAGCATGTGAAGTCCTGAATTAGAATTTAAATAACAAATACAAGTGTCCAAATTTCAGATTTTCATATGCATTATAGAAAAAAGTTTTAAAAAGTATGTAATGCATATCACTTTACAAATATATCCGAATCCCAGGAATTTTACTATTCATCCGTTTTCATCGTTGCATGAATACACTAGGGGGGTGTACCATAACGGAATAATACATTCTAGTGGTTCGGAGAGGAGTTTTACCAAAAAAAAAATCTTGAAAGATCTGGCGAGCAATGATATCTCTGGCCATATAGGGATGTGTTATTTACTTGTAATTTATAGACATACAAAACACAATATAATCGGACTGAATGTTACTATAGCCATAAATGATAAATAACGGTGGTTCAATAACGACTAATTGACATTTAGGAGGAAAATAAAGGGGCATAAATCTTGTGTTTAGAATTGTCATTTACAGCAATCATCTTTAGGTCCAGTTTACCGTGACACAACAAATCCATTTACTATGTTACAATATTATAGATTCCCTAGCTCTCTATAATACCACTGATAGATTATGTACACAATCGGCAGTGTCAGGAGTCCTATTATGTTACACTATTTCATCCATTATTATAAAAATCCTGAAATCCAGGAATCCTTTGTCAGACAAAGTGACTGCTTCGATCACACTGGGGGATATTATTATACAAATATGGACTTGGTCGAGGTCATTATGTCATTATAATGACCCGATGATATTTGTAATATTGACCGAGGCCGAAGGCCGAGGTCGATATTACAAATATCATCGGGTCATTATAATGACATAATGACCGAGGCCAAGTCCTTATTTGTTATATTATATAAGGAATAGTTAGACTATATATGATTAAAATAATGATTCAAAACAATATATACACATAATCTTTCATAAAGAATTCAACAATTAATTGCAATTTTTTGTGAAAGGTATATCTTAACATTTAATATTTTAACAAAATAACTAAAAAAAAATTTTTCGAAAATACTGAAATCAGCACAAATACCACACCGAGTCATTATCTTCCGTCAGCGGTCATTATCGGAAAATAATGACTCGCGCGTCAGCCAATCAGAATCGACGTTACATCCTAGTTATATAATATTATCATATATCATGGATTTTTTTACGAAAAATGTTACATTTATAGTTGTAATATGGTATTATTTATTCTGTTTAATTGTGTAGAATGTAGCAACATGAATACTTGACAGACTATTATATAATCGTGTGGATAAATATAAACTTGTTTTACTGTAATTCCATCAGGAAAGCTTGAAATAATCGCGAACAACATTCCAAGGCGGTTCTAACAACAAGAAAGGCACAAATACATAGCAAAACTAAGTACAGCGACCTAAAACGATCCCACAATACGATACGGAAACATAATAGATTAATGTATGTACATGTATGTACGTGTATAGTTACTTTTTTAAAAATTGCAAATAGTAAATGAAGTGTTTATCCGGATACATCATACAACCATCCAACTTTCACACAAATGACGTAAACTCCATAGAAGTCCAAACTATATATACTATTGTCATATGTAATATGGGTAATCTTGATCAATTACCATATTCATTAGGATTATACCTAATGAATATGGTAATTTACCAAAATTGCCCATATTACATATGACAATAGTAATATACCAGGAGTGATGTAAATGTACATAAAATACATACAGCCATCAATATATAGGAATGTGACATATTACAAACAGACTCCGTTGTTGCATCTACAACATGTACAAAACTACACAGTGAAACATGTAGAAAGGACAAACACAGCCAGAAACGTGAATACCGGTACACACATAGAATAGATTGGTCAAATACAAACAGAAACGTGAAGATACAAACAAAATCTGAAATTTACACATACATTCATCAATAACATACAAACATCGACGATTAAAAATAAATCGACGAGAACTCTTGTCAATGTGCAGAGATGGGATGGGATGGATACTACTTTTATTGCAAATGGTGGGGATATAAGTATTACTAGTGCCAAAATGTCTGAAGTACGTATATTTGTTGCATAGTGCAGCAATGACACTAAAACTCGATCTTTCATACACATATTTTTATAGCCTCTCCACTATACAAGATAACAAGCAAGATACAAGCAAGACAATAAAACACAAGATGCTCAAGTCAAACACTTGTATCATGATTATTTTTAAAAGACATCTAAGGACAACATGAGCTCGACATCAGCGACCCAAAATGATACCCAAAATGAAAGATGGGAAGGGGCGGTTGTCATTGATAGTTGTTAGCGTCGAGCTCTTAACTCCTGTGATAGGAACTAAAAAATGATAGGAGCATAGCTTACAGAAATACTACCGTACTAGTATGTTGCTCTACTGGTTCGCTAGGACTAGAGTATAAAGGACAGAATGATATACATGGTCCATTCAAGATATGGACATTGTCCATCATGGATCCCCATCTCAATGGTTGGTCATTTGACACTGATATGATTATATCCCTGATAAAGAATACGACTGCGGACCTTACAAACTTTGAAATTATATTCTATTAACATGTACTTCTTTCTCTGCTGTGTCCGCTTTCTACAGTATTTAACTTTACAATTACACAGTCTCTGTAGCAGGTATTTACCAAAGTTCAGACTCTATGCGATTGTCTCTAGGCTTAGCTTATCACAGTATCAAAATCAAAGTTTGATAGAGATATAAATGCATACATAGTTTAAACATATGCGAAAAAGTGACTACCAAAAAGACGGACGGCGGACAAAGTGAAAACTATATACTAGTATCGACCTTGCGTTGCAGATGACACAAAGAGGGAGCAAGAAGAGGAGAGAGAAAAAGATTAAATTAATAAGGCTGAACTTCTTTTAATTGATCTTAGTCAAGTAAAATACGTTGATCTTAATTCAATTATTAGCCTCTTTAATGCATTATGGCTGCATGTGAAATATGCCTGCTAAGAATCCGATGAAAGGAACATAAAATGACAACATCTTGTAACGGAATAACAGAAGATGGCTCATCACAGGTCGATAAATCTTCGTAATCCCTTGTCTTCTAATGAATGAGCATTCTCAATTACTCTCTAATTAATTTACGCGTTACGTAAGAAAGTGCCATCAGCGTAAATTAAGTTCAACTTTTGAAAATGAAGTAGAATCTATACTAGTTTAATATTGAAATGACGTCAACGCATTCAGACTTTTTCATTTTTTTACATGTAATTTTAAAGGCATTATGACCAAAGTAATCCTAAATGTCTCTGAAACGATGTTAACCCTTTTCTCTGAAAATTGAAACAAGGTAAACTTCTCAAAATAAGCTAATCTTACCTTTACTGAGAGTCAGATTGTAGGTAAAGTCATTCAGTACATATACAATCCGTACATATCCTCGGTATAATTCCGAACAAAATTTATAACTTTGTAACAACGGAAATTCTGTTCTATTATAATCCTTTGGAATATGACAAAATAATAAACCATGAGGTTCCTTCGTCCTAAAACTTAATCCTATCCGCTGATTGTCACGCGCGGTAAGATTCGGTGAAAACGCCAAGAAACCACCGGAAGAAAACGTCCAACCGGCAGTGACGTCAGTCTGACAAAGCACTACGTCATTCAATAATATCACAGATAGAAATTGTAGCCCTAATATCCAGGCGAAGTTATTCCGTTCCATGCTGGAGTTACTGCACCATCCTACAGTCTGAAAAGACAAATTAAATTATGAATATCAGTGCCATAGGAATCAGTTTTTGAGTTGTTTATGAAGTGCGACGCAATTCTAAACCAAAAAAAAAATCGTCTCCGTAAAATGATAATTGTACTCAATTTGTAGAACTGATAAAATGAACGTCATTTAATATGAGTGATTTACTAATAGCCACAGTTGATTCCCGTTCCAGTCTTTGGAAGTCAACGTAATTGCATGTATTACACGAGTAATTTACAGAGCAAAAACCTGTACAAAACAACACCAAACGTCAGTGTGTTAGAGAGACATGATGAATCAACCCAAAGTGGACTTCTAGATCAACAAGATAGTCAAATTGAAAGCAAGAGCTATCTGTAAAGCTAGTAAATTATCCCCCTGCAGAGTAAATGAAAGGTTGTAATGCAAAACCCTGTGTCCCATCAGGCTTCCAAATTTGTATTTCAGATTTGAAGTTGGCGCCAATTTATTCAACCTGTTTTCGTGAATATATTTTAAAGAATCGAAGGGACCAACGGACGGAAGGACAGAATGTGTCCACATTTAACATTTTCTAAAACAAGTTATTGTGAACAAGTTGCAATGGAAAGATGGTCCAAACTTGATATCTTGATATATCAGATTCACTTTTATACATATGTATATCACTTTTTCTAATTAATATACATTTCTGTATCACTTCTTTTAATCAATTTATAGATCAAATATTGGCACATCCATGTCGAAGATTGCCGATTGGTACTTGTGATTTTCCTTTGATGTAAGTGATTGGTCAGATCGATCACAAGGACGGTCAAATCATGTTGTAATTGTTGCTAATTAAGGCCAGCGGCTCGTGTGACCATCAGTACCGCTATCCCCAGACACGATGATGATCCCGGGTAATGAGTTTAAGGCTTCCACTGATGAGGAACACATAAGCATGAAATCGGCGATTGGTAACCTTATGGGAGATAACTGATCGTATCACACTAATTATCACCCGGGGACTGAGGTATTTACAAAAACTACTACGAACCAATGTGGCCGTAAATAAAGTAGATGTGGAATCACCACAACAAATTCCGTGATGATCCCAAGGATGAAGTGAAATCTACGTGTTACCAAACCGTCTATGTAATGTACATGAAGAAGCCTCTCAGATATGCTCATATTTCCGATAGATGGAGAAATACCAGTCTCTAACACTCCATTTATTTCTCGAAACAAGCCCAGATATTTGCTGTACTTTTCAATGAAAATTTCAAATATTAGATTCACTTTCACCTATATCTTCTAGACTGATTTAAGAATCTGCACGAAAGTTGAAAAAATTACAAGAACACACTTGTCTTGCAATAAATCACGTTACAAAGATGCGCTGTTCTTCTCTCTCTAATGTACACTGCGTCCGATTTGATATATAGAAATTCGTTCATATGAATCCAATACCTTTTCCAAATAAAAGAAACCGATTTTCCGATCACTTTCTATGAAAACAAAAATCAGAGAATAAATAGAAGGAAACTGCTGAATCAACAAATGTCATTATGTAACATTGGATGTAAACTGTCAGATGGACGGAGAAAATCGATGTTTCTCTACAATTCAATTTCTACGACAATGCCCTGATCAGACAAATAGCAAATATCGCTGTCATCTGGAGGCGACATCTAGCGGCGCCAAGCTGCACGATCCAGTCTCCAAGAGAATCGTTTTGATTTTTCGTCGACTGACTCTGCTTCATGGAAAAACCTTCCTACAAATTTTGATTGCAAGAAATTTAACATACAGAAAAGAAGAAAACAAACAGAAGTTCAGGAACACAAGGTACTTGAATGAGAGGATCAGTAGGTTCAAAATGTCCGGGAAAGACAAATTGGTTATTTATTCGTCTCCAAAAAAGAGGTCAAACCAATTCGAAACTGAGAGTTTGAAAGTGTGTACAATAGTACTGCATTATAACCCCTCAAAATGATTAAACGCTCTGACCTCGCGCACCTGGATTATCAAGTAAACACTTTAAATTCATAAACAGAGTTGGTAATTGGCTTTTTTCTTTCCCTAAAACTCCAAATGGTCCAAAATTACACCCCAATCACAACAATCGTCGTGAACTACCAAAATGACAAGGCGGCAAGTTGATTACTACCTCTCCGTCACAATTTTAAGTGCTTGGACTTTGTGTATTAAAATCAATTGTGCTCACTGTTGGAATTCGCTGGTCAAACTGACCAGCCTCCGGACAGTTAAGGAGAGACAATTTGCATACAGAAACTGTGACAATCATTAAAACTGTTCCATGAGCTACACACCATTTTAAAATTTCTCCCTTTCTCGTTTGAAATAATGAGGAGGTTTTGTATCGTTAACAGGAATCTACTGATGAAATTGACTGATTTGATTTTTTAAACTTTTTATATACCCAAAACTACACTGTTATCAGTCTGAGTCTGACGAATACAGTATAGATTGCAGTAATTTGCTCTCCGACGACTAAATTTTCTTGTCAACAAGATAAATGGCAAAACCGACAAGATAATATAACATTTCCCTGTGGATCTGATAGGAATGGGACGCTAAGTGAGATATTTGTCAAACGTATGAAATTAGAAATATAAGGTCAAATTCCTCTCGAACTATTTTACAAATGAAATTCAGGTGAAGTCAAGTCAAAATTTCTTTGTTGGCGCTCACTTCACATTGCTACAGTGCATGCATGCCGTAATCAATTTCCCACAGATACCGAATTACAAGCGGGGATATGGTTTTATGTAACTTGGTTATATTCAACAATTTAATTATCTCATTCTGCAATGGCACACCCTCCTTTTCTTCTTTGTGGTTATGACTGTCACAAGTACAACTCAAAACGGACATTATCCTTGAAACGTTATCTTTATGTAGTTTGCTGTTGTAAAAACGGTAGAACGTATAGTAAATATCTGTTGTTCAGATTCAGAATGCTAAATATTTGAACTCAAATGATCTATCAAATGACAAACAAGATGTGTTTGTGAAACACGGATGCCCCTGTCAGCATCTTTGTCGGTATAGAAATCAATCGTAATCAAAAATGTAAATGTCGAGTCAAACTCTAAGGCCAAAGATTTTGGAACCATCCTTATCATAAGGAATGCACATGTGTAGAACATATGAAAGACCTACCATCTGTCAATCGAAAAAATATGGCCTAGGTAAAAGTTTTTCAAAAGAAGGTCAAACGCCATGGTCAAGATCATAAGTCGAGATTTTATAACAATACATTCACCTACGGAGTACAAGACACTAGATCAAAACCCGATAAACATAAGAAATATAACATAAAAGCATGTTCTGTAGATTTTCTTTTTATTTTCGTGCATGAACATCGACGGCGGGTGCGGCTAGCCAAACAGGGGATGCTTACTCCTCCCGGGCACCTGATCCCACCTCTAGCTTGCTAGGGGTCCGTCGATGTTCCATTTTGTGCTCTATTGTGAGTGCTGTTGAGATTGTTGTCAGGATCTTCTTTATCTCATTTACATAAAAGCAACAAAGGTTGACAGTTTATCCATCCAAGGACAGATATCATCGACCTTGACCCCTGACAAGTCCGTGAAGTCGGATGTTACAGTATTGAACATACGGTAAATAGAGCCGCCCAGCCTTTCAACCACAAAGAAGGCTTGAGCGCGCCAGACAGATATGTTTAAAAGACAATACAGACGGACAAAGTCGTACATAAAAATTGTCGATCTTGGATGGACAATTGCTCCACTTTTGTTGGATCTTGCTGTGATTATACCGTCGTAAGACAATGATCGTCTTGGCGATTTCCTTTTCACAATATCTCAGCAGTACCGAACATATATATACGTCATTTGTTAGAGACAGTAAAAGATAAAACAGGTAGATATGCCTAGCATTCTCTTTTAGGGCCTATTACTTTGATAATAACAGGTTGTTTTTCTTTAAGAAACTTATTGTCAAACACTATTATTAATACATGTAATACTGGTATTTACAAAGATTTGTGGCGTAACAATGGTATAAAGGAATCAAAAGGCTGGCGTGGCCACTCTCCTCGTAGAAATATTATGAAAGACGACGGACAAAGGATAAGTACCACTGTACAATAGGATTATGCCACCAGCTTTTCACAGGTAAATCACACTGACAGCTTACAGCGGAGTTAGAGTCAAAAACTTACCTTCGTATATGTCAAGTTTACACCCTAACTGGAGCCAAAAGGTCGGCAAAGACAACCCAATAGTTAATTTAAGTTTATGATCTACACAAAAGTTTACTGATGTAATGCTAAGATATCTATCGTTCGTTTGTGTGGTATTTACACGGCATTCCGCGATGTTTTTTTTTTCTAACCCCCCCCCCCCCCCCACAAATAAAAATAAAAATAAATTCAATATCATAAAATGGTATTAACATTGATCAAGACAATGATATGAATTAAATCATTTATACTCACAACTTGCAAACTCAATGCCCTTAGCCCTCCGTTATCCAAATAATAATCAAATTCGCCTATCCCAACAAACTATACCATGCTGATATGTGCTTATTCAAATTTCGATGTAAAAGAAAACCAACAATAGTCGGAAAGCATTCATTCATAAGTATATGCATAGATATATATACAAACCATTAAAATCCTATCGAATCAAGTATTGACAGAGCACACGTAATTATAGAAGCTGCTTTTATGCCCTTTAAATGATGGAATCGCTTGACACATTCCAATCAATTAATCACAATATTATAACAATGGATAGGAACAGAATAGTGCCCACAATAGAGACTCGGGAAAACTGCACAAATTATAAAAACTTACACAGCGAATTAATATAATATAGGATCGATATCAGAGGCGTCGTGCTCGGGTAGGTCCAAATCTACAGTCTTTCTTGATCAAGAACGGCATGAAAACACGCGAAACGTCTGATCAATATGTCTGCAATTCCGAAAACTTCGAGAATGCGCTACCTGAAGACGTCGTTTTCACTACTCCCCGTGGTTTGGAGCTCTTTGAAAACTTGGGGAGTTGGGTAATTGGAAAATATTCCTGGGGTTACGTGATTCAATGTTAGGCTGATCGAAATTACGCCTAATGTGCAAATTATTGATTATTTTGCAAGTTTTTCTGCAGTAAATATCACGTCTAGATATTTAATTTTTTCAATGAAAGAATAAATCATTCAGCATTCGTTGTTGAAATAATTGCCTTGATTGCAGTTTGAGAGGTGGTGATCACGCAATCGCAGTAAACGGTATTGTGATTTATTTCGACGAGAATAATAAAGAAAATTGGTTTGTGAAACAAGAATGCCCCCGTCGGCAGCTTTGTCCTGCATTTTTAAGCTCTTATCCGAAAAAAGAAGGTCAAAATCAAAAGATTGTTTTCATCAAACGGAAAGGTCACGAGGTATACACATTTTGAAATATACACGATCCATCACATACCAATCAAAGAGTACGGCTAAGGCTATCTCTTGCGCAGACAAACCGACGGGCCAAAAAATAAATGCCCCCATAACACTGATTCAGTTGGGCATAAAAATCGACCAATTTTACATCTTTCAAATGAAATTTTCAATCGTCCCTACAGGGCTTCCGAATCTTAAATTGATTCATGAGATTTCAGAGTTTTGTCGGCCAAACTCAGCTAAACGGTTTGTTTAAACCAGTAATACCTACTAACAAATATTTTTCATATTAAACTCCTTTTAGGCAACGGTTTATTCTCATAACAGATAAATATTGACATAAACTATACGTGGTTTCCATAACCTGGAGAGGTGAAAGCGTAGGCCATCGTATTTTCTGAATGGAATCAATCAATACGTGTAAATCCAATATGACATCTTACTTCATGTAACAGTTTATACTACTCTTAATATCTTCTCCAAACAGACACTACATCAAATAGCAGGAATAGGACAACGTAACATACCTGACCAAGCCTTGGTTAATTACTCCAATCCAAATAGAAACAAGAAGATCTCACTAAGAAGAAACTGCTCGGCGCATGTTGACATGCAGAAGCATTTACCGTGGTGAGATAGTGAATGACAGTACATGGAGAATCGATACAGACTCTACCTGCCTCTGTTTACTTACAGTAGCTATACATAATTGATGATCCTTTATTACTCTGGTCATGACAATGGATATCAAGTCATTCCTGGCATGTGTGGGGCATCATTGCTTCACAGAATTGCGAACCATCTCTTTCACAGACTTTTATACCGTGTATCAGAATGATAAAAATATAACCTCATCTCGTTGTAGTGTTCCCGCTTAATGCAAATTAAAGTTCCACGATGCAATGATCCGATGATCAATTCCCTATGATAGAAGCCAAAAGACAAAAAAAGTCCTAATCGATACCACGACAGATGACCTTCATAAAGCAAACAAACGTAATTCAAGTATGGTATGAAATCATCAACGACAGTATCAAATAACACTGTTAACATCGTCAAGATTTACCTGCCATTTTCATTTTTTTCCCAAAGTTTCTGAATAGTAATTTACAGGTAAAATCTTCCCATCTATGTGTGTCTTGTGACCCCGGAGAGATCGCCGATACATATCATACATTTGCCTCTCTTATCTACACCATTACGCCGGGTTTAGTCAATTAGTCTCCACAAAATCATTCAATTCTCTTCATTTTACATTAAAATAATTACTTTCAGTTTTATCTTGATAATCTGTTAAGGGGGAAACGCAGGTACTACGCAGTTATTTGTAGAAGAAAAAAGTCTGACCCACTCATCGTCAATCCCTAAAATATGCTGCTCAAGTTATTAAGGCACTGTATAATGACATGAAAATGAATGCCGAACAATTCAGACTCGCAATACTCAAAGGCGGAAGAAAGCTTTCTCTCTTCTATGTCAAGTGCTCTTGACGAGAGAACATTAATTTGATTCATGCATCTTAGTGCTCGTCTTAAAAAATATCTAAAAATTCGCTTGGTTTAATAATAAAGTTTACTGTACACGATAACACGTGTTTTATGTCAGTTCATTGGGCATAGTTATGCAACAAGCGCTCTGTCACGAATTCAAGAAATTTAATTAATCATAAATAGGTCTTCTACTACAAAATATACATGTACATTGTATATGAATATACATGGTCAGAATTGATCGACGCGTGAGCGTACGACACGAATCAAAGAGAAACAAGAAAAATCTTTGAAATAAATAAAAATCAAACGAAGTGTTAAGCATTTCATGAATTAATTGCATTATCCATTGAGGCATAGTCAAACACTAGATACAGGTGTGTTAATCCGATCAAATCTCCGATTACGTTTAACATTGTCACCTGTATGATGTTCCCGCTTAACCCGACAATTTAGTCTCAGGTAAACCGATATGATCAGACTGAGATAATCCCACAATCCACCAAAGTTAAATCATTGACACCTTAAATCTTTGTCATGAGGCACTGAATAAGAGGGCCCTCCAAAAGATATCGTAAAAGACTGTCTGGTCGGTCCTTAAAGACGTTTGGAGTATGTAATTTGGCAAGCAAAGTAGAGATTCTGAGAAGAAGTTTAATGGACGCATGGGAACCTGCATCAAAGACAAGCACCACGCTCATTATCCCCTTTCTGCTTTAAAAAACGCCCAAACAAACACAGACAGTCATATTGCTGTCATAAAAACATATGAGACGACTATGATGAACTTGAACAACAAAGACCCCAGACTCAGTATAAGGACACTTCGCGAAATTAACACCACCATTATCCGCGCGTGCAACGGAATGATTGCAACCATCCTCCCGTTGGTACAAGCTCCAGTGGCGACCACTATATCCATTGTCATAGGACGCATGATTGCTCAAAATCCGGACCAGAATCCAAGAGCAATACAATTCATATCGTCAAAAGACTGTACTAGTATGGATAATATAAAGTGCAAGATGAAAGTGCAAAGAATTCTAAATCTGTAATATAAAGTTAATTTCTTTGGGTGTATAGAACGTACGAACATTTGGCGTAAACTAGTGTACGTCTCTTCTTTTCAACAAAGACTTTCAAACATGACCCTCACTCGTACTTGACTTGAAATACTGGCATATAGAAGACAAGATATGACTTCATTTTGGTCTGTGTCATCTCTATCGAAGACAGACGGACAAAGAAACTTGTTTTTCTAGGTCAGACGATACGAAAACATAATGAAAATGCATCATGAAAAAGGGTTTCTAATTTGAAATTTGAAATTCACGTCAAGTCTCATTCAAAGTTCATGACTTCATGTACGATAGCGTCTGATTATAAGCAGTATATGAGGTCAAGTAATCCCATATATACTCAATATTTGATGAAGTATAGTATGTAATTGGCGTTACAATTAGACCATAATGGCTGTACAAGTCGACCTATTGCTCAATATTGATGAGGCATACTACTGAGCCAGCTCGCGTATAAAATGACGAAGACAATATTTGTTTATATGAAGATGGAGGAATGATAATAAAGTATAGAGCGACATCTGCCCATTATTGACTTCCATTAACAGTCGGTATATACTTTATATTCTCAGCTGTCAACATTTATTTTAAAAATCTTCCTTGGTTTATGGAGGCATGAAAACCATGGCAACACCTAATTAGTAAAACAAATTGCGTTGATTTTCTTTCAGAGGGATATCGCTAGTGCATCATTCAATACATACTTGAAAATGTTCCGGCTACACGTTTAATCATATTTATCTTGAAAATTTATGGAAAAGCACGAAAACCATGGCAACACCAAATTATTGAAGTAAAATGTGGTGATTTCCTTTAAAAGGACTATCGCTGGTGCATCATGTAACAATGCACGATTTATTGAAATGCAATTGAAAATGGTTCGGCTACGAGTTATACAGCAGATAGTTCTTATTTATTCAGACGTAAAGTTATAATAAATCTCATATAATACATTATATATAATGTCATAATGAGTTATACAGCAGATAGTTCTTATTCATTCAGACGTGAAGTTTCAAAAAGTGCATGTAATATCATTATGACAGCTCGACAATTGCTACCATAATATCGCCATCAAATCAGAGATCACTCACGCCACCCAAAATAAATCTCGTTCTGACGCTTGAAGTTCGTAAAAACGTTATCGTGAAACCGATTGATCCGATCTAGCAAATGAAACGAGAAAAATCCACATGCATATCATCCATTGAAGTCCACAAAATGTATAATAGCAGATTGGACAAATGAACACGACATCATAGTTAGGATAAAACACTACGATCATTTCAAAGACACGAGCCCCTCCCCTTCTATTTATTCTCTTCCGTCAGAGCTATCTAATCCCCCACTTTATGGAGACCTCGGACACGGGGAGATGACCATAAAAAGAAAATCATCACGGCAGAACATCTGCATCTAATGCATTATCTGGGGGCTGATTGATTGGGACTGTAAAATAAGTGCTTCGCTACACAACTGGATTAAGGATCTGAAAAAAATCATCAAACAAAAACCAGATATGGAAATGGGGAATCCAAGATAAAACACGTCGTCCCAGGGCGGTCATTATGATTAATATTGCATGCCACGTCCGGTTCCCATGGGACGCGCCGGATGCTTCCAGCGATATAGTTCGGAATCAGAAAAAGTAATTTCCATACTTTATTGTGAATGGAATATTCTAAGCGTCTCTACGGCTCTTTGTTTTAACGTATCATAATATATTTAAAGGATGCCAAGAAGCAACAATGCGTGTGTTGCCGAGTCTTATTTCTTTAGAGTTCGTATGCCATTTAACGTCGTCGCGATTCCCCTTTTCCGATCGGAAATATGAACGCATGTTGGTCTATGAAATAAGTACCAGCTTCTCCAAGAATGAAGTCGATGCTTTTCTCGACGATCAATCACACTATAGATATCGTTATAAACTAAACATACAAAGCGAAATCTAAAGAGTCAGAACGGGAAAATGGTAACATCCCCCAAACCAAAAATCTGCATTATTACACTGTCTTGCTTTAAATGATTAAATGACTTTTTTTCAAAACGGTGTTTTTCCACTAGTTGACAGAAAATTGTTCCAATGGAGCGAAAAGATGGAGTCAGCCAGTGTAGTCTTTATATGTCCTCATTATTGTCTGTTGACAAAGCTCTCGCCTTATATGGTCCAGGAGTCTTAGAGGACATGGTCAGTTCTGATTATGTCCGGAGGCTGTAGTGGTCATATCGGGTTGTGACAGTTCATCACATTAACTGTTATTAATCCTAATGATTAATGTAGTTAATTTTATTTCCTGATACCCGTCAGGGTAATCGATACAATAAGATCGCGGACGAGTCATACGTGAGGTCATGTCCCCTATTAGAACAAAGCTCATCACCCACCGTTTAATCAAGTGTCGGTAGTCATTGTTTGAGTTACATTGAGGCATTGGTCGGTGGCCAGGGTACTGTTAGTACAGACAAGCTATAGTCACAGTTTATTATATATTACAATGTTGCTACTTGTGACGACCTCAACGTGATGAGATAGGGAAAGTCATATTACATGAATGTAAGGATGTGAATAAAGCCTACGCTCACGCAGCAAGATACGCCCGTTGGGATTTTTTTCACAACACCAAAATATCTAAGTCCCATAACTCCATAAGGACAAATTGGATGAACCTTAAAATCGAAAGGCGGCTTCCTCTTCAAAGTCTGATCAAAATGTACAAATATCATGAAAATCTGTTGACACATATTCAAGTTATTGCGTTCCATGCACCTATATTTTGCCCTTAGCTTAACATGTATGTGCATATAACCCCCCCCCCCCCCCTTCCTATTACACACAATATCTCGCTTATGCGACCAAAAAATTAAAAACCCGTTACATATGTCAAAGAGCATCCTTTCTACCTTAAGTATACAAAATTTCAAAACATTTCGACCAGAAATAGATTTTTAAATAATTTTTAACTATTTTAGTATATTTTCACTGTATTTTAAAATATCTAAGTCCCATAACTCTGTAACGACATATCGAATGAACCTGAAAATCGAAAGGCGGCTTCCTCTCCACAGTCCAATCAAAATGTATGAATATCATGAAAATCCGTTGACGCATATTCAAGTTATTGCGTTCCATGCGCCTATATTTTGCCCATAGCTTAACATGCATGTGCATATTACCCCCCCCCCCCCCCCTTCCTATTACACACAATATCTCGCTTATGCGACCAAAAAATTAAAAACCCGTTATATATGTCAAAGAGCATCCTTTCTACCTTCAGTATACAAAATTTCAAAACATTTCGACCAAAAATAGATTTTTAAATAATTTTTAACTATTTAAGTATATTTTCACTGTATTTTAAAACGTCTAAGTCCCATAACTCTGTAACGACATATCGAATGAACCTGAAAATCGAAAGGCGGCTTCCTCTCCACAGTCCAATCAAAATGTATGAATATCATGAAAATCCGTTGACGCATATTCAAGTTATCGCGTTTCATGCGCCTATATTTTGCCCTTAGCTTAACATGTATGTGCATATTACCCACCCCTCCCCCCTTCCCTTTACATACAATATCTCAGTTATGCGACAAAAAAATTAAAACCCGTTACATATGTCAAAGAACACCCTTCCTACATGAAGTATACAAAATTTCAAAACATTTCGAGCAGAAATAGATTTTTAAAGAATTTTTAAATATTTTATTATATTTTCACTATATTTTAAAAATCTAAGTCCCATAACTCTGTAACGACATATCGAATAAACCTGAAAATCGAAAGGCGGCTTCCTCTCCACAGTCCAATCATAATGTATGAATATCATGAAAATCCGTTGACGCATATTCAAGTTATCGCGTTCCATGCGCCTATATTTTGCCCTTAACTTAAAATGTATGTGCATATAACCCCCCCCCCTTCCTATTACACACAATATCTCGGTTATGCGACAAAAAAATTAAAAACCCGTTACATATGTCAAAGAACATCCTTTCTACTTGAAGTATACAAAATTTCAAAACATTTCGACCAGAAATAGATTTTTAAATAATTTTTAAATATTTTAGTATATTTTCACTGTATTTTAAAAATCTAAGTCCCATAACTCTGTAACGACAAATCGGATGAACCTGAAAATCGAAAGGCGGCTTCCTCTCCACAGTCTGATCACTATGTATAAATTTCATAAAAATCCGTTGACGCGTATTCAAGTTATTGCGTTCCATAGGCGGACGGACAGACGGACAGACGAACAGACGGACAGACGGACGGACGGACGGACTTCGCCATACCATAATACGTCCCGTCAAATGACGGGCGTATAAAAATGTAGATGAATAGAAATTACACTGCACCAACAGAAAATGAAAGCACAGTCTGGATATGGACCAAGAGATAATTAGGACAACTTATTTTTTCATAAGAGGCGACAATAAAACAATGTCGGTGCTAATCGAAAACAAGATGTATTTCTTTTTGCTTCATCACTAAACATTCAAAATGTATGTCCAGGTCAAGGTTACTACATATTTTTTTTTTTGTGGACGAAGACAAACAAGCCAACACATATTCGGACAGGACATGTGCAAAACACAAATGCAAATGTATATGTCAGCAAAGTTATTTGGCCTTGACCATAGGCCCTTTTCTATAAGTTATGGCTGAGGTGTCTTTTTCTGACTTTAAATTTTGGGAAAATTTCAAGTGAGAACATGCGAAATTTTCCCAAAATTTAAAGTCAGAAAAAGACAGAGGTAAAAGGTTTTTTTACGAACACAGAATTACAGCCATTTGCGAACACAGAGTGCCAACATGATCCTACATAATCGTTTATGGAAGCGAAGAAACAAGGCATCCTAGAGAAAGCATTGAAAACGATAGCTGAAGAGTATAGCTTGAAGAGCTAACATAAATTACACAATGTACCCATACCTTACACGTCCCTCTTATTCCACCTCTACTACCCTGGTGCAGAAAAGACCGCATACAAAACCTTATGTCAGTCCTCTAAACTGGACAAGTGTTTTATACATTTTTTTTTTCAATCCGATGAACAAGGGTTCTATGCTTTTCAAACTTGAAATATTTCGAATGAATCAAGCGTTTTAACGGTGAACTTGATAATGATAATTTATCATCAGCGTTTAGTATTTACTCACCTGTCCCACTTAAGTTCTGGATACATTCAATTAAAGCTGGATTTTTGTCATCGCGTTTTCAGTCATGATTTCACGGTCGTCCCGCATCTTCATTCCTATTAAATGTAAAAAGATAGCACAGAGTTGGTGACACTAGTACAATACTCTTCTATGTTAAATCGTTAGTTTGTGTAATTAAGTGGAATGACCTTGCCTACCAATAAATGACCACAAATTTTAACGCCACCAACTTGGATGTTTTCATTCCGATCTCTTATCAGCGGAGATCGACTGATAAAATACATGAAGAAAACATCTATTTAACCCTACCTGGGCAGGTATTATGATCATTAGAATGCACCGACATTGTTCGTGAATTATTCCGTAATACTGAATGGTAGTTTCCCGCCACATCTCACACGGAGGGGATTCTTAACACATGCAAGGTAACGGCCCATGGTGCCAAAAACAGATAAATATGCCAATAAAAACATCAGGTAAACGTAATTTTATGCGTCAATGTTTGCATTTACATTTTCAAAACCTCAATTCAAAAGGAAGAATTGAAATTATGGCGTATAATGAACAAAAAATAAGATATAACACCCTCTAGATCGCGACGACGACAACGCAAGTCCAAGATTCGTTAAAACATATACCAACGTGAAATCCATTTACCTTCAAGCTGAACTTCACTACCGATTCGTCATTACACTTTTCATTAAGTCTTATATAACTTTCACTATTTCTATCACTGTCAGTGGCTATCACTGAACGTATCATCGGCTATCGCTAGTAAGATCTGATAGTCCCTAGTCCCGCGTCACCCTAACTATAATGATTATCGATAGAGCTTAATTGATAGGTGGTACCCCTCGTCACCACGGGACAATGGTAGCCACATCAGCTTCCCACAGGGTGTGAGGTCAGGGTACTAGTATATAAACTTGTCAACAGTCAGGTGGGAGGGCATACCTATATAGTAAACCCAGGTGGAGCAGCGTACCTTATACCTTGACAATGCTGAGAGATGCCAACATAAAGAAACCTACAATCACTTTCCCATACATCTTGGTGTCCCTAATTTGTTTTGTAGCATCTGTAAGGGATATACCAGTATACGTTAGACGATTCAAAATATTCTCCCTTTGTTTTGACGTTGTTCATTCAAAACAGAGATTTTCCTTTTTCAAACTTCCACTTGTACCTCACACATTCCAATTCTTTTTCATAATCAATTAGCAAAATAGAAAAAAATCAATCCCCAACTTTCTAAAAAACATCCCGCATACGATTTATCTTGAAATTGAGATTTTTTAGACATGCTGTTAAATCTTTTCTAACAAGCTTTCTGGCACTACATTAAAAACCCATAGTTTAATAAAGATGTACTTACTAGCTTCGTGAGAGCATCCACGTATATCAAACTTATTTTTTTCAGTGGTACGACAATGAATAGCATACTTTCATTTACCTTCCCAAATCCCCCACATTGTATCTCACGTTTGGCGGATCAAACAGGCCTATTGAAAATGTCAAAATCCTTACTATTTGCTCCTATATATATGTAACGTAGATTACTATCGCTGGTATAGTAAATTATAACGGAGACTACATGTATTGATTCTTACATACTCCCTCCATGCACAACGCTGATACTATCTCATTCATCATTATAAAATTTCTAACAAATATCTTTTTTCTAGTGACACCTAAATGTATTTACCCAACCAAATGATGTGAATCCAACGGTAAAGTTCAAGTTAGGGAGAAGTTTATGATAGACAATTTATAGCTTTTTTAATAGTTACGTCAACATTAACACTTTTTGAAACCTGCAATTATTGTAGAATAAATATATGTAATTTGACTTTAAAACATTTGTCGTTATTTACAAGGAATTCAACAAAATATAATAGGAATTCTATGTTTGATGTGAAGCCAAATATTTTTTAAAAGTGGATGTATCTTTTTAGAGAAAGATGTACATTTATTATAAAAGGATACTTATATATACGACAAAGACGCATGCGATGTACCAGAATTCAACAATTTATTGACCTACACTATATGCATGCCAACAGATACATCAAGGAATCCGACATGTTACTGGCATCGAGCATCGTTACGTAATTTACAGACACACGTTTTATTTAGACAAGTTCCCCAGAAAAGACAGCAACATTTTTATTAATACAGAACAAATTTGCTTATTTTTGTTTATTTGCTTGACGTCAATAAGCAATTCAAATTATCTCTAACATAACATTTAGAGGTGAACAAATGACCTCATCGAAGTTCTGTCAAACCATGTAATGTTCATTCATTTGTATTGTAATAATTCAAAAAAATTGCTACATTATTAATATATAGACAAACAATAATTTTCCTAAAATCTATAAGTATGCACTTACAAATCGAAATTACCACAGAAAAATTGATTGAATGGTCAATAAACTTGCAAGTTACCGAACAAAGAATTAGTGGCTAAACTTACCTTATTTACGAGAGTCGGGTGTACAGAGAAATTTTATCAATCCCCCTATAAAGTCAGCGACTCCTGACTAAATACCCTTCTTATAGCAAATTAAACTTTACATCAGTTCCACTATGTTATTTCCCTCCGTGCGGAGCGTTAATCAATATTGAAAAGACTTCAAAAGAGGGGACTACTTAATTCTACTTGATGTCAAAGAGGCGGCTCCTTACTACATCTCTATTAAATTACTACAAATAGCCAAAGAAAACACATAAATAAGCTGTGACAAGGTATTATGTTACAAAGTGTGACCGGCCCCTGTGAATGAAGGCTACAGGGTATCTGCTGTATGGAGGACACACATGAAAGAGGGCAATAATAAAACTAAGATCGCGCACTTGAGCGGTCCTTCATTGGACGCCATTGTCTTCAATGGGATTCGCAAAGAGCAAAACGTCTTACCTCTAAATAGCCTGCTGTGAAAAGGTATTTAGAGTAAGAATCTTGTTTATTTTGTTATTTGTGAAAGAGAAAAAAATGTTGATCATTTTTCGGTTCATTTAGACGGACCTTGTTGATTCAGAATTCAGGTGAGGCGTGAAATCGGGAGTAAGCAGCCGCATAGTTCCTGATCGAACGCTTCAAGAACGTCTGGCAGTATTGATCGGTTCTCTGAACTAAAAAAAGAGGAGATAACAGGTAAACTTCTTCTCCAAAACCCATAGGAGCTCGACGCCATGGACCTCCTCTGCTTGGTCTGTAGTATGGGAAAGTAGAGAATGGGCGGATTTCACTGAGGGTTATCGGCGTCTAGCTCCTGTGCCTAAAACCTTACTTTGTCTAGTATTAGTAAACCTTACTTTGTCTAGTTCCTGTACCTAAAACATTACTTTGTCTAGTTCTTGTGCCTAAAACCTTACTTTGTCTGGTTCCTGTGCCTAAAACATTACTTTGTCTAGTTCTTGTGCCTAAAACCTTACTTTCTTTAGTTCCTATGCCTAAAACCTTACTTTGTTTAGTTCCTGTGCCTAAAACCTTACTTTGCCTAGTTCCTGTGCCTAAAACCTTACTTTGTTTAGTTCCTGTGCCTAAAACCTTACTTTGTCTTGTTCCTGTGCCTAAAACCTTACTTTGTTTAGTTCCTATGCCTAAAACCTTACTTTGTCTAGCTCCTGTGCCTAAAACCTTACTTTGTCTAGTTCCTGTGCCTAAAACCTTACTTTGTCTAGTTCCTGTGCCTAAAACCTTACTTTGTTTAGTTCCTGTGTCTAAAACCTTACTTTGTCTAGTTCCTGTGCCTAAAACCTTACTTTGTCTAGCTTCTGTGTCTAAAACCTTACTTTGTCTAGTTCCTGTGCCTAAAACCTTACTTTGTCTAGTTCTTGTGCCTAAAACCTTACTTTGCCTAGTTCCTGTGCATAAATTCTTACTTTGTCTAGTTCCTGTGCCTAAAACCTTACTTTGTTTAGTTCCTGTGCCTAAAACCTTACTTTGCCTAGTTCCTGTGCATAAATTCTTACTTTGTCTAGTTCTTGTGCTTAAATCCTTACTTTGTCTAGTTCCTGTGCCTAAAACCTAACTTTGTCTAGTTCTTGTGCCTAAAACCTTACTTTGTCTAGTTCTTGTGCCTAAACCCTTACTTTGTCTAGTTCCTGTGCCAAGAACTTTACTTTTCATTTTTTTCATATACTGTTTGATATTATAGGGGTCTTGAACACTATCTGATTCCCAACAAAATAATCATTAGATAAGCCGTCAAACAAGTCGCCGCGTGGTCCAGACGGAGACACGACCAAGAGCTAACCAAACAACGTAAGAATGGGACGGTGATTTATACGGATCATCTTCGCGCCCAGGAAACTTTATTGAAATCGATATAAGGCGAGATATAAATGTCCGGACATCCCATCCATTAATAACACAAACTTTATCATTATAAAGCAGACCATCAAGACGAGGAGAGCAAACTTAAAAACATGGCAATATTTGCCTTATTGATCCAGAGGCCTTTTCTTGCTGGAATGACCATCATCAAGTAGCGATTAATAGAGAGAAATATAGTGACGTCTTCCGTGAAATTGTCAACTAGTTTTGTATAGACCGAGAAATTCTTGGCGACCAGCGTTCAAAGAAAACTACCTAAAACATACAGCACAACACAAAAGGGGAAACACAAAAACTAACAAAAGAGGAACTCAAATACGTCAGTAGAGAACATATAAACGTTTGAAATGCAAAGACATCTACAGATGAAAATGGTGTGATTAACCGAATGATGTGTGCACAACTTTGCCGTTTTCTTGGAATCCAAAAGTCAACGACAATGCATGGTTTGATATTGTTGTACTTCGGTACATACATAAATGGAACACATGTACCCTTGCTTCAATAGCCAAAAAGAACTAAATATCAATTATAAAGTAGAAATTGTAATGTTCTTACATTGAGATCTATACACGACTTTTGAAAAATAAAAATCATATCAAGGAATGCATGTGTCGCCTGCGAAACATAGCGACACTTAGGAATAACTTTTATATAGGGTGTGACATCCAAGTGTGACAAACAGACGGACAGACGGACAACGTGATCCCTAAGTGTCGCTATGCTTCGCAGGCGACACAAAAATGTGAATACGTTCTGTATCAAACTTTGAATTCTGAATCACCAAAAGTGTGCACATGATGTTGACATGCTCATTTTAAGTGGCAGCACGACAAACAAGACAATTACGGCAACATTTCAGAGCAGAATCCTGAATGAAGTTCGAAATCGTACTGGTTTTCTCCGAAATCAGAACAAAATTCTAAAAATTCAATTATAGGTGAATTTGTTCGTAGAAGTAATGATTAAGGATGGGTGACGTAGGTCTGGTGATGACAGACCAGGATAGAGTGATGACAGAATATGGGAGTCAATGTACATTGTACTGAGGTACTAGGGATGGTATCAATAAAATATCGTCTAGCCTTTGTTTACTATGCTCGGAATATGGATCTGAGAGGAATCTGTTGTTGTGTATGATAACTAATGATGATGACATCAATAAAATACGTCAATATTATGGTTACTTTAATGCACACTCTATTCAAACATGAAATCACTCCCTTCTACCCCGCTCTCCCCTCGTGATTATAGAGTATGATTTACAGAAAACAATATAGCACGATAACCCTTACATGACATACAATGGCTATTCATTTAGATGTCCATCCAACCAGTAGAGCATTGAAATCAATTAGACAGTTCTTTTTACGTTTCACATTTTCCATTCATGTACACGAGAGAAGTGAATTCTATCATACTTACCACAGTTGTTTCAACCAAAAACCTCCTTGCAAATCCCCAAATCAGTTGAATCACTCAAATTTCTGTCAGTGTCACTGCACACGTAAAAAAGAACGAACTTTAATAATCCCTGTAAAACATATCAATATATATCAGAAATAAATTTCAACTGAAGTTGGCGTGAAAGTGTTTAATTCTCCAGTTATTCAACACAGCCGTCATTTAAAGGTGCCTTGACTTTATTGATTGTATGATTCTATATAACAGTAGGGAGCAATAGGACCTCTGTATAAGTCAACACTTGAAACATTCAAAAATGTCAAAAAGTCGCTAACCTTTTGGGGTTTTCAAGTCAAATGACAGCGTGAAAGTCGTTTGATCAATAAGCTATTTCCACATAATACAGATCTCCTCACGGTTTTCTACGTTCCACTTCCAATATGATCTTGACAACGTAGCTATGTGACTGAAGAAAGGGCGCATTCCCGCACGTGCCTGGTCATCGATCCTTCAAGCTCCCGATGCCGATACACAATAAGTTGTTCTCTGACGATTCCAATCGCTTCAGGAAAAACGAGTACAATGCAAAACGTAACATCAACACATGATTTTATACAATGTCTGCTATAAATCAATAACCACTTGGTCTTTTAGTTCCCTATTTCCCAAATGGATCGAAAAGAATGCTTGCACATATAATATTCAACTAGTATAGCGTTGTTTCTCGTCCCTCAAGGCTGTTGAGTTAAATTGCATCACCTTATCCAGGTATGAAAAGTGCATATTAATGCAGGTATCAAATACTCAGGTGCTGAATATTGTACCCGACAAACATCTGAATTATTATAATTACATTTTTCATTGTTATGTTAGATTTTATTACCTTGTAATTCTCACACCTCCAGTAGGCATTTCTCCGTATCTTTCACAAGGTGTAATATGCATGTAGTATGCACGCGATGCCAAGAAAGAGTGCATGACAGAGAAAGTAAACAAGTGTCTTATAATAGATACTTTTTGTATATGTTTACCCAATTACCAAAAAGAATTTATGCATTCCCTCGCATAGGAACAAATTATCTATTCTCGAAGCAATGAAAAGTTTTATCCTTTATTTGACTGCTGTGACCTTAACCTCTGACCCTTGACATTAAATCGACCTCTCATCATGGGCACCTCATGATCAAATTAGTAGTTTGATGAACATCTAAAGTAATGCGACCTCTATATCGTCAACAGTGTTTTCCTATTTTTGCCTGATGTGACCTTGTCATTTGAACTCTGACCTTGGTGATCATACAATGTAATAATTGATTTCTAGAGTGCCATTAAGGTGTTCCTATTATTCACCTATAGGGTTTGTCGCATTGACATCTGACCCATGACCTTGACAATTCATGTCTTTCTGTCATCAAGGTACATGTAAACTCGCACACATAGTTTGATAAGCATCCAAAGTAATCAAAGACATTCAGAGCGCCTAAAAGTTTTTTTTTATTATTTCCAGTTATGACGTCAAACCTTGATTCTTGAACTTAAAAAACTCAATAGGTGTTGTTCTCTCACCAACTTGCAAAATTTGACGAACAACCAAACTGACTTCTACAATCTGCACAGGCCTGTACAACTACTATGGCAACGCAATTGTGCAACAGGATAACACGTGACCAATCTGTGACTTTTTCATGTACATTTGGACAAAACTACTTCGTGGAATATTAAATGGGTAACTCTATATCAAATTTTATAAACATTAATACTTGGAGGGGTAAAGTAGAAACATAATACGCCATCCATACCTAGTTTCATAAAAAAAAACTCCTTTAAGGGTTTTGCAGAAGTTGAAAATGTTCACGTTTTACTGCATGGATAGACAGACATTACATTCATTAGGCAACTTTAAAATAGGCCTGGGTTCAGGTGAAATAGAATACAAAGTCTACTATAACCTTTATAGTGTATATGATTGACAAGATTGAAGAGTACCAAACTGAAAGTCCAGTTTCAAGCCAACATCAAATGGCTTACACTTCAATAGCCTCTATCTCCCCTACAAAATTTTACAAACACACATACAAGTAACTATGACCTTGACCTTTGATTTTGATGATAGCTTAGGTTCTTCCTTTTCATATATATACAGACTAGACATTTTGATGATAGAGAAAGTGCTGTTCTCCATGTTTGTTAAAATATAGCTACATTGTTCAAGGTATGTTAAGTGTATCACTTTGAAGTTGACCTTGATCTTTATTTGGTATTGAGTCTAATTATGTTTGATAAAACTGTAAGTTTGATAGAAGTATAATGTATATCAATTATCGAGTAGGTAATAGCAAGCAATGTATGTGAGTGTAACTAACAAACAGACAGACAGATGAACACCATAAAGAGTCATCTATTTGTTGTTTTTGATTGGCAAGCATCAAAACAAACTTGATAAAAGACCTATAAGTCGTCAAAGTTCATAAATATATGCAAACCCAACATAATTTTAACTTTATTTTTTGGTAACCTGTATTTACAATCAAGTCAATGAGATAAATACATGTAGCATGTGTTGTATCACTTCTGAACTGTAAAGATAATCCTATTTAAGAAGCTGTTTTTAGGGGAGGGGGGGGCTTTTTTTTGCCTGACTATGAACAGAAAAGTTAATCCCTTCCACTTGGTTTTCTATCCTTTATCAAAATATGTAAACTTGTGAGTAGATCTTATAAACACCTATGCCTGATAAACTTAAAATATAAACCTCTCTCAAGTGGTTCATCTCCCCATTTATCTAAATATCCCTTTATCACTCCTTTAAAGGGGAATGTTGCTTGTATATCAAACACAAATCAATCATTATTAAAGTATCTTTACTTAGTTTAGTGATTCCATAATCCAGATGTAGATGAAAAGAAAAACAAAGATGTAAAATACATATTTTATTCAATTATAGTTCCTAAACTTGTTATCCTTTTTTTCATCATTATAATTTATAATTATCAGTTTTCTATATGTGTAACATGTCCCTCTTTGATATCTTTAACTTTCTGAAGTCCGTCTGCATACTGAAACTGTCCACTGTTTTCATATTCACTCATGTCCAGTGCCACTATACAACTCTCCTTTACAACACGTTCACTGTCCTTCAGATACTCCTCTAGTATCTTGGTGCACTCGTCTGTGGCTATAGAACCGAGAGCTTCCGCACACTCGTGTCGTACCATGGGATTTTCGTTTACATCTTTGAGATTATCCTTGAGTTCTTCAATACATGCATCACTCTGAATCTGACCCAGAACATAGGCAATCTCATGCCTAAACAAAGCACTACGACACCTCAGCCCTGTAAGGAGTACATTAATATAAGCAAATTAACACAATCACATCAGTGAAGTAGAATATGACATAGCAATTGATCATCTGATTAAATATGATGGCTGGAATTTTTAAAGATCTAACTATTCAAATTTCCACATTCAAAATCTTTTCGTTTTTAAATACAAATTAATTTCTATGATATGTAATGATAAACCATAAACCGCTAAAAGCGGTATGGCCAGATTGCAAAGTGTTTGTATAAGATGACGTATACTTTTTTGCGCAGACAGAAAGGTCATTAATACTATTGCAAATTGAAACCAGAAGTCTCTGATGAGACTGAAGCTCTCCTGGTTGATTTGTACATATACACCCAAGAGAATGAATGCTGGACTTCACCTTGCCTAATACCACTTTTTTCATCGACCCAATATATTTCTGTATCCCCCCTGTAAAACACTCTATAACGAATTTATCCCGCTGAATCGCTTTTGGTTTGTGTATTTTACGTCAACATATTCTAAAGCATTTTGGTGACGTCAAAAGCATAAAGCATCTTAGTAGAAGCAGGATATCAAAATAATATTCTGTTAGTAAAATAATACAACATAATATTTGGTTCTTCTCGACCAATCAGATTGCAAGAAATTTGCCAGAGGCGGAATAAATGTGTATCAAGTTTTTTTTTCATTAGAACCAACAACCACATGCCAATGCATATCCATCAATTCCTAATTAATTTTTTTCATCAAAATTCAGAGAAAAAATTTTTTTTTTGTTGAAAAAAACGGAGTCCCCCCCCCCCCCCCCAAGAATATCAAATGGACCGTGCCTTAGATTTCTCTAGAATGTGAGAGAATTACTAAAAACGTGTATATACAACATATATAACATACCATATGTATCAAAACTAAAATAACAGATGTTTTTATTTTTCAAAAAATGTGGGTCAAAGGTCAGTGATGGGGTCAAAGGTTAAAAATTTGGCTCCAAAAGATGAGCCTTCTCAAGGTTCATAGACATGCAATATATGACAGCTCTATTATCTTATACCCTTTCATCAGAATTTAGTTGAATGGAATGATATACTGAGAGTCGGATGGATAGACAAACAGATGAACAGACAGACCTACCACTATTATGCCCTTTTATATAATTAAGACTAAAGGCATAAATAACCTCATCATAAAATCATTTGAGCTGAAATAGTATTGCATAGGATACTCTATTATAAGAGATATTTCCTTCTTTCTTATACTGACCAGTGAAAATACTTAGATCAAGTAATAAGGCAGTTTCAGATTGAAATTAAATATAATAGGACATGTGGTCTACCGAGTGAAATTTTAAAAGTATCGGCCATTTTGTTCTAAAACCTAAAAAGGTTTTAGGCTATTTATTTAGTAAATGTAAAACAATGTAAATAGAATATTGAACGAAGAACATGAACTTTTAGGGCGAATGTGGTATTAATGTAGACAGAAGCTAATTATCAAAATATAATACAAAATATTTTTACATACCGGTATGAAATATTTGATCCTCTATAGAAAACATTTCTACCATATATCCCAGTTCAGAAAAATATTTCAAAATCTGCATGAGGTTGAAATGATGTTTTTGATTGGTCAAATTTTAAAAGGACAAAATGACTCGAGGTCCAATTGACAAAAAGGCCTGAAACATTAATTTATTACCATTAATTTATGGCAGGAACAGGTATCGTACCCAGATAGCTCAGTTGGTAAGAGCGTCTGCCCAGATAGCAGAAGGTCTCGGGTTCAATTCACAGTTCGGTCACATCTTTTCCTCTCCTGTTACAGAATTGGCACCAAACTAAATGTCGACTCAAGGTGAAGTGGAGTTTTGTGTGAGGTTTCCAGTGCATGGAAACCTAAAAAATTGGTAGAGAGGAGTGTGGCAGGAACGGGCATCGTGCCCAGATGGCAGATAGCTCAGTTGGTAAAAGCATCTGCCTTGATAGCAGAAGATCTCGGGTTCGATTCCCGGTACAGTCACATCTCTCCCTCTCCTGTTACAAATTCAACTTCTATAACTTGCACAAGCACCTTTCATTTGGCAATGTGAAGGATGCATTATTGCTATTTTATTTGATAAAATGATCAATCTTTGTGATTCTGGTGTTTCCATTTATCAGAAAGCACAGCTCAAGTCCGTGATCACTTAGGACATTCTACTCTTGCAACAAAAAGTCTAACTACTCTCTCTAAAAATCTTACACCTTAAACAATTAAAAAATAAGTAAGAAATACATGCATTTTGATTGTTTGTTATCTTTCATGCACTGCATAAACATAATAGAAAAGATTTTGAAGTTGATTGATTGATCAGAGGAAATTCCGAAACTATCCCCTAGCGTTTCTATAGAATTGAAGATAAAATCCTGGGTCAGGCCCCAAATAAAATATGAGAAAAACTAAATTTCAGACTAATCTATGAAAATATTGTAAAATGGCAATAAAGGAAAATTTTGGTAGAAGTTTTCCTGGGTTGAAATATTTTTGTATGAGTCGGCTTTTACAAATGATTTTTTTTAGTATTTTATTTTATTTTTTTTTTAAATTTGATCAACACATAGTAGATATGCCAATAAGGCATCTCTTGTTATATTATCTTCTATTAAAACATGTGTCACTTGCTTTAATGTAAACATTATGAAAAATTTTATCAAACCACAGTTTTACATCCCATTGGGGGTGGTACTCCAAGCAGTGGAGGAATTTATAAGAAGAAAGAAAGATGTAAGAGTTACCTCCCCCCTCTCCCCCCCCCCCCCCCCCAAAAAAAAAGCTTACACAAGCACAATATTCCTTTCATTTGGCAATGTGAAGGATGCATTATTGCTATTTTATTTGATAAAATGATCCATCTTTGTGATTCTGGTGTTCCCATTTAACAGAAAGCACAGCTCAAGTCTGTGATCACTTAGGACATTCTAGTTACCACCCCCCACTCTCTCCCCCCCCCCCCCCCCAAAAAAAAAAAGCTTACACAAGCACAATATTCCTTTCATTTGGCAATGTGAAGGATGCATTATTGCTATTTTATTTGATAAAATGATCAATCTTTGTGATTCTGGTGTTCCCATTTAACAGAAAGCACAGCTCAAGTCTGTGATCACTTCGGACATTCTACTCTTGCAACAAAAATTCTCACTACTCTCCCCAAAAATCTTACACCTTAAACATGTTAAACAAATAAAAAATAAGTGAGAAATACATGCATTTTGACTATTTGATATCTTTTTTGCACTGTATAAACACTATAGAAAAGATTTTCATGTTGATTGATTGATCAGAGGAAATTCTGAAATTATCCCCTAGCGTTTCTATAGAATTGAAAATAAAATCCTGGGTCAGGTCCCAAATAAAATATGAGAAAAACTAAATTACAGACTCATCTATGATAATATTGTAAAATTGCAATATCTTTGTTTGCTTATAGTTTCTGTCACTTATGTACTCTAAATGCATGTAGATAGGGTAAGAGAAAATAGCCATATACCCATTTTCCAGAATCCTAGGGAACAGGGACTGAAGTAAAATACTGTAATGACATCTAAACTGCAAACCGATAATATTTTGGAATAAATCAATTAACTATTATCCATAAATTCTGGGAAATTAGCTATCATGAGATCACATGTAATAATAAGAGAGATTCTAAACAACCACACCCATTTTCTAAGACCCTTGGGGTCAGAGACTCAAACAAAATATGAGGTGGACAACGAGATTACAGACCCATCATATTGCATAAAGAATTTAGTCTCCATTATTTATAGTGTCAGCGCTGTAAGCATAAGATTATATGGAATAATATAAAAGAAAATGGCCACACCCTTTTCTAAGACCCTGGGGGTCATTGGCTCAAACAAAATATCAGGTGCACAACTAGACTACAGACCCATCATATTGCAAAAAGAATTATGTCTCTATCATTTATAGTGATAGAAGAGCTATCCGGACAAAATTACATAGAATTTGATGACCATGCCCATTTTCTAAGACCCTGGGAGTCAGGGACTGAAACTGAATGTCAGGTGCACAACTAGACCATGGACCAAGTAAAATACAAAAAGAATTAAGTTTCTATCTCTAACAGTTTCAGAGGAGTTGTCCGGACAAGAATTGTTTACGGACAGACGGACAGACAGACAGACGGACAGACGGACAGACGGACGGACGCCGGACGAAGGGTGATCGCATAAGCTCGACTGGTCTGAGACCAATAGAGCTAAAAAAGCTGTGGTCATGTGGATTCTAAATGTGAAATATCAAAGCCCTACCCCTTATAGTTCAAAAGTAGATCAAAGGTCAATGTCAAGGTCAAGGTCATTCGGTCAAAAGTTATGATATCAAATGAAATGTCTGGTCATGAGGTTTCTACATGTGAAATATCAAAACCCTACCTCTTATTGTTTAAATATAGGTTAAAGGTCAATGTCAAGGTCACTAGGTCAAAAGTAATGATATCGAATGAAAGGTCTGGTCATGAGGATTCTACATGTGAAATATAAAAACTCTACCTCTTATAGTTTAAAAGTAGGTCAAAGGTCATGTCAGGATCCCTAGGTCAAAAGTCATGGTCTGGTCAGAAGGATTCTGCATGTGAAATTTCAAAGCCATAGCCTCTATAGTTCATGAGATATAGATTTATAATTCTTAAAGTCAATCTCCAAGGTCAAGGTCACAAGGTCAAAACTCTTGGTATCCATGGTAAGGTCTTGTGACAAGAAATACATATGTGAAATATGAAAGCCCTATCACTTACCATTCAAAAGCTATGGCCAAGGTTAAAGTTTTTATAAAGTAGGTAAAGCTCCAAGGTCAAGGTCACTAGGTCAAATTTTGTTGCTGTGTTTGATTCATATCATCATGGTCTATCACAATGTCAAGTTTCAAGTTGCTCCTTCAAGCAGTTTTCTCTCAACGGACTTGAACGCAACACTTTTTCAAAAATGTTGACGGACTGACGGATGGACTGACCGACACTCACAGACAGACGGACTTTTCCATTTCATCGACCAGATTTTGCTTCGCAATCTGGCCAAAAATGCAAATTGCAGGATCCCCTTGCACTGCAAAAAGAATTTTACCCCATGTATAACCATGACCTTGTCCATTGATCTTTGACCTTTGAAATCATTGGAGTCCACTTTTAGGACATAATTAATACAATGTAGTTGTTTGATGTTTTACCCTATTATTCTGATGAAATGTGCACCCTCTAAACACTGTAAACAGACAGTGTTACTTTATCCTCTTGCATTTATGTTGTAGTGAGGGGATACTGAATAGAACATTTTCTTTCACTTTGTCACCACTTCTTCTAAAAATACAAGCGATGCCTATACTTTATCATGAGCATAACTGTTTATAAGAAAGTAGTCTTTACCTAATGCAAGAACTTTGACAGCTTCTGTGGTCCCTAAGTTCCGAAGTGAAAACATGGCTCTATATCTCTGAAACAGTGGTAAAGTTTCATCTAATAGAACCCTTTCCAGTTTCTCTGGCGTTTGCTCCTCGTTAGGGGGTGCCGGGTCGACAGAGAGATAAGGATTGCTGGTCAACTTCTCGGAATGACGATCAGGATTGTTTAGCCATTCAATCCTCTCCACTGCTAACTGACATGTCTCCGACACCTAATGATAACCTTCTTTTGTTAGGCAAATAATGTAAACAGTAAGAACAGTTCAGCTAATTCATGCAAAATGAGTTAGTAAGAAATAAACATTCAACAAAGAACAATGTTAGTATAAAACAGAACATCTGACCTCGATCACAGGATCCTTGGTGTATTCTTTAAGGACAGGTAAAGAGGTTACAGATCCTATAGCTCCTAACGCTTCACCTGTAATGTACATAGACAATGTTAATCTGAGATTACTTGTGAAAAGATTCATAGACTTTGAAATCAGAATACCTTGAATTTGTGAATAAGAATATCATTATCTCCAGTATTAAATAAAACAAAAAATTTCAAGTCTTGCAAGTATCTTAAAGTAGCACAATCTGTATTCTTTACAAAATATAAATCTTAAAAAGTTTTCACATAAAACTTACAATTTATGCAACAGCACAATATATGAGTTTAATTGCCAAATTTTGAGTTATATTGTGAAACTTTAAAATTATATTGTACAACTTTCATGTTATATTACACACTTTCGCATTACATCTCAAAACTTCCCATTATATTGCGAGCAAAGAATTTATCTATCCATCTGAAACCTTTTTAAAGGCAAAGTGACATCGACTGTGAAAATGTGGAAAGTTAAGGGACAGACGATGTGAATTTGACAAATATGACTTACTATCTTTGAGTTAGAATGAATAGAATTATGATAATTTATGCTGGTCAAAACTTGAAAGCTGTAAGTTAAATTTTTCAACTTCTTTTATAAACTTTGATCGTATGGTCATGAAGAATAGCAGTTTTGAGTTTTTGACAAATTTTCAAAATATTTGACTTTTGTTATACTTAAACTAATACCTCCAATATACCCATATATAGCTACTATAGTCACATCTAGCTATAAGCCTTTTTCACATAACTGCGAGACTAGTTATACAGTTGTAACGGAGAAGTGAATTTTGCTGTGTCTTCTCCGTTACAGCTGGTGCATGCATATAATGATATTTGTAGTCTGAGAATCTATAATTTTCCACGTAACTCCTCACCCATAGTTTTTGTATAAATTCTGTATGAATTATGGAATTTTTGCTATGAAATACTAATTTAATATATTCTTGACAAAATGCATTTTTTCATCTGACAGGGTCTAAAATTGTCAAAGTCAGCATAATATGAACATAGGCAAAGCCTACAGGAGAGCGCAGTTAATTATTTCAATCTTCAGGAGTGCTTACTTTTGTTAAAATGACTGATTAGGTCAAATTTTTATTTCAAATCCAGACTGTTCTTCCGGACGTGCATGCGCCCTGAAAACGTAAATACGTCATCTCCCTTTCGAGATGAAAAAAATTAAAGAATCGTAAGCAATATATTAGTCCCCTACTGGCATTAATCAATGCCCTTCAAATCTGCCTTGACCTGTACTTACACCAAAAGATGAATCCAACATCAAGATAAGTTCAATATGTGTATTAGAAAAAGGTCTGGAAAGTAGGAAAATTTAATGAAATTTGTTATGAGGCCATACCTTTTGTAAGAACAAATATATCAAACCCAACTTCAACTTATTCTTTATCATACTATAATGTATCTGCATACCAAAAATCAGTTCAATATCTACATTAACAGGCATGAAAAGAATGCAAACTGAGAAGTTCATGATATTTGTTAAGTCCAGGGGCGATAACTCTTGTAGGAATGGGTCAATTAAATTGAAACATGAATTTGATTTGTATCACACTGAGATATATTCACATACCAAAAATGATTTCAATATCTGCGATACCATTGAAGAAAAGTCCGGAAAACTGAGAATTTCATGAAATCTGCTAAGTCCTAGGGCCATAACTCTTGTGTAATAGGTCAATCGAAACCAAACTCGAACTTGATCTGTAAAACACTAAGATGTAATCACACATAAAAAATTACTTCAATATCTACAACAGCAGCCGAAAAAAGTCTGGAAAAATGAGAATTTCATGAAATTTGCTAAGTCCAGAGGCCATAACTCTTGTAAAAATAGGTCAATCGGAACCAAACTCAAACTTGTGTTGTATAACACTAAAATATATTCACAGATGAAAAAATTATTTAAATATCTGCAATACCTTAGAAGAAAAGTCCAGAAAACTGAGAATTTCATGAAATTTGCTAAGTCCAAGGGTCATAACTCTTGTGAAAAAAGGTCAATCGAAACTAAACTCAAACTTGATCTGTACCACATTTACATAAACTCACATACCAAAAATGAGTTCATTATATGCAACGACAGCGAAAAAAAGTCTGGAAAACTAAAGTGTGACAGACAGACGGACAGACAGACAGACAAACAGGGTGGAAACTATAAGTCCCCTCCGGCGAGCCGGTAGGGGACTAATAAGGTACCATAGTGTGCAGTAACGGATGTACAAACATAGGGTAATCAAAGATTACATATACAGGTTTTTGTCAGAAACCAGGTTAAAGTTTTTTAAAAGTAGGTCAAAGTCCAAGGTCAAGGTCACTAGGTCAAAGGTCATAGCCTCAAATGAAAGGTCTTGTCACAAGGTATCTACATGTGAAATATCAAAGCCCTACCCCTTATAGTTCAAGAGATATAGCCCAGGTTAAAGTTTTGTCTACGGACGACGAAAACGACAACACCGCCGCCGCCGAGGGTATGGCATTAGCTCTCCGGACTTTTTCGTCCCGGCGAGCTAATAAGGGGGTCGATAAGGGGTTTTCATCTATTTTACCTTTTTGGAGACATTTCTGTCTATGAGTTTGCTTCACGTACAGCTGCTTCGCAAACGGTCGCTTCATGAAGCAGCCGTTTGAACCGCTGCTCTCTATAAACTATATATAGGTAAGCTTAAACCTGATTTTTTGTGGCCATATTAGAAGTATTTCAGACAAATGTCAGAAAAAAATATAAATCTTCTTATCTTATAAATAACCAGATAGTCAGGAACTTATCACATTTATAGTACCTAAAGAGATTTCCATAATTTATACAGAAGTTATACCAAAACTATGGGTGGAAAGTTACCCTGATAATTCGTTGATTCTCAGACTAGAAATATGCAAGCACCAGCTGTAATGGAAAAGAAACAGCAAAAAAATTTCTCCGTTACAGCTGTAACTAATGCGAGACTAGAATTTTGTGGACGGCAAGTACTTACGCTCTTTACGTCACAGTTAAAAAGTAATTGTCATTCATTTTGTGTAAAAGATACTTATATATTTTGCCATCCAAAACAACTGCACCACAGTTATAGGAAAAAGGTTAATCAACAGGAACTGTTTTATACTTTTTCATATTACTTTGTTTTCATGTTCCTTTCCTTTAAGTGTGTCATATTAAAATAACCAATATTGGGAACTTGAATCGTGACACGTACCGTATCGTTAGGGAAGCATATCATTACATCCCTACTGTCCTGTTCACTAAATCCAGAGCACCATGTTTTGGCGATTTATTCTGTTGTCTAAAGAATTTTGCTATAAATTATTGTTTCCGAGAATTGACCTCCTTTAGTCGTAACTGGAAATTAACTTCAACTTACCCTATCAGCTGCCTTCAAACCGCAGTATGAAAAATAAAAAAGTCTACGGGAAATTCCCATGTTAATTTCAAGCCACCGCCATATTGCTCTCTGTGTCAACAATAGTAAACAGTGACGTCAAAGCCTCCGACATCACACATTTTCAGCGATTTTACTATACTGGTGTTGGAACAGTTTCCGGACGATTTTGAAGGTTTTTCAGGGATAACTCCTCCGTCCATCAATGGAAAAAATTCAAATTTCTCTCAAATAATGCTATGCCCTTCCCACAGATACTCATGTTGAAAGAAAATATTAAATCTCTCAAGAAATATGGTTTCTAGACCGATTTTATGACCCTATATTTTGGCCATTTTTCGCAAATCACTGGAACAGTTTCCGGACACCTGGATTTAAATCTGTCAATCTCAATCAATTTCAGCCCAAACTGGATGAGTTTTGGATACTGTTTTCTTCAATCTTTTCTACAAATGACTATGTAAAAATAATTTTGAAAATAGAACCAAAACTTCTCAAATCACGTGTATTAAAATAGTATGTTTCTTGGTGACTTCCCCCAGTGCGCAATATTAAACGGGGCAGAAAGAGGTAAAAAGGTGGTGTGATAAAAGCATCTTAGATGCAAAATTTTGTTTATATGATTCGTGATTTGAATTCTGCATTTAAAAATCTACAAAATTGTCACAAAATTTTGAAAATAATTTCTTTCAAAGTACTTGAAAAGGGCGAGTGTCCGGAAACTGTTACTGTCCAGAAACTGTTCCGACACCAGTAGAAAATCCCCATAGACTATTTATTTTCCATCCTATTTCTGACTTAATTAAGGCACAACCAAAACAATGGTATTTTCTGTAACGACTAAAGGAGTACTATAAAACTGATATCCTTTTGGAAGATGACATTATCATATTTTTTTTAGAAACCCGGAAAACAGGGTGCTCTGGAATTAGTGAACAGGGCAGTAGTCTACACAATACAAAGAATCGAGCAGCGCATGCATAAAGGGGAGTTGCGGTTTTTCTGAAGGGCTCCCCCTGCTGCCCGCTTTTAATTTACGGTGAGATAATGCTGCAGAAGTGAACCTTCACTTTTAGTTTTTGGGAAGAAGATTTATGTAGGAAAGGTGGAGTTGAAGTTCTAGGAACAGTATGCGAAAGTTGAATGTGTAAGTAGAAAATATTTTTACCAGCTTCATGCCGAACCATTGGCTCTTGATTTTCATCCTTCAGTACATTTGTCAGAGTTGGTATTGCATAATCATTTTGCATTTGCCCAAGACAGTAAGCCAGTTCATGTTTTAGCAACGCTGATGGATCGTTAAAACATCTGGCTATTTGATCGATAGCCTCAGATCCTCCTAGGTTTTTTAAGGTAAATAATGCCCTAAATCTGTCTTTCAATGGAACCGAGGAATCATTCAAAACCGAGCCAATCTGTTTTATGTCAACCTCCATGCTGGAATCAATTTGTGAAAGGAAGAGACCCGAGGCGTTCCGTATTTAGGAAACGTCAAAGCTTCAATAAATGCAAGGTCTAAAACGTACTTGGGGAACCGGTTTTACATTTGTCACCGACTTTTTTTTAACAGCCATTGTGTGAGAAGGTTTTATTTTAAGAAATATTAAAGTAAATATTGAATATCTACAATACAGATATATTTTAATTCTTTACACAAATGATTACTTCGCTTTTCCTAACGATATTTTTTAATTTAAATAATTTTTAGGAGGCATATATTTATTGAACATGATTTTACACGAATATAATTGCTATGAGCAATGATTACGAATAAAGTTTCCCCTATTTAATCTCTATCTTCAAACCCTGAATATGAAAAGAACTTACACTTTTTAAAAAGGAAAATGTAAGCCAGAAAATACTAGGATTTGTCATTAAATCTCAGAATTCCTTAAGTCCGATGACATGATTCACCCCTGCAAATTTTAGGAAGCACGTTTTACTAATCATCTGAAAGTCTGACAAGGACAGTTTTTGAAATGGCGAGAGCATTTTAAAGAGTTTGCTTTGTCCGTCATTCCGTAGAGAACCTTTGCATCCCTCCAACGCTTTCACCAATCCAAATCAAATTGGCAAGCCTATATGCTTTATATCAGGAGGGTAAGCAGCCTATTGATTATAGGGTAAATATGTCAAATGTCAAGGTCATGGTTATGAAATAGACCTAAAATAATGGTCTTAAAATAGTAATTCAAGAACCCTTTCACCAATCCAAATCAATAATGGATATGTGCTTTCTATAGCCTCTTTACTTTGAGATCAAGTGGTCAAAGGTCAATGTCACTTTTATGAGAAATATGACTTAGTCTTTAGATAATGATGATGACTAGAAAGCTATTTCACCCATTCAAAATTTTGACATATATGCTGAAGCCTATTGATTTGGGGTCAATCCATCAAAAGTCAAGGTCACTGTCAGGAAAAATACACTTAAAACAATGGTTTAAGATAATAACTCAAAACTCTTTCAACCATCCAAATTAAATTTGGATACAATGTATATGGTTACTTTTGAAGAGTGAAGGAAGATAATTTATTTTAGGCCAAAGTCGCTGTAAGGAGAAAGACTTCAAATATGGAAGATAACTCAACAGCTCTATCACTTACACAGACCAAATTTTGATGTTTTAAATGCTAAATCAGGAAGGGAAGACATTTAATGATTTTAGGGTCAAAAGGTCAAGGTTACTGTTCCTTTAACTGATTTTTGTCAAGTGTTTCAAGTAATGTGTTACGTACAGTGCTGGCTATGTTTTACAAACATTTTGTCTAGTTGAAGTAAATCTTACTCCAAACTGATGTTGACCTTTGAACTACTGACCAATTATGATACAGTGACAGGTACTACACATAGGTCCTTTCAGAAGTACATGTACTAGTAAAAATAGAGTTGTATGTATGATATCAAAATGCCACAGAGCTGTTCTTATTCTTGAAGTCTCTTTACTATTAAATGTGAGGTTGCATAAATAATAATGGCAAAACAAGCACAGAATTCTCTCATAACTGCAATTTTTCTATGATTATTGTTCTCCAGGTTTACAAGCTTTAGGTCTAAAATAACATTTAAATTTTACCCTTGACCTTGAAAACCAATAGGGTAAATCCCCTTCTGAAGAGGATCATTTGTGGGAGATTAATTGGTAATTCTACAGTGATTACATTGTGTTTTCTGATATCAACAAGGCTTATAAAGTCAAGTTCATAGTGACCTTGACCTTTCACCCTTGACCATGAAATTCACTTCCTAAACAGATATTAGTAATCTGTGAAATACTTGATGATTGTGTGATGATTGCTTTGTCTTCCATGCTGTTCACATTGTTTTATGTGCAAGTCCAGACTTTGACCTTGAAAATCAATAGGCTTCATCCTCTCCCTATGGAGAACATTTGTGGAAAGTTTGATGATCCTACCATGATTGCTTTGTCTTCTACGCTGTTCACAAGATATTAGAGCCTATGACCACAGTGACAGTGAGTCAGCCATCTAAATCAATAAGGTGCATCCTCTCCTCATAGGGAACATTTGTGAAATGTTTGATAGTTCTATGATATTTGCCTTGTCTTCTACGATGTTCAACACACGGAATGTAACCATGAAGCATAGTATTACCACTCAAAAGGTTTTTATTTTGCAACGGACTAGTTTGAACCAATCAGGGAGCGTAAATAGCGTCACATGCACGCCGTCTAAATTTCTATAGACTGTCAGTAATTCTGCCATTGCTGTATAAATGAATTTGCAAATAAAAGGAGTCGTGAAACACCAATTATCGGAGGTTTTGGTCCTCGACAAAATAAAACAGTTATTAGGTTTGTTACTGACCGTCCACAGAAATTTGTCAGGTTGATCAAGCCCATAGAAGACTCCCCTTCGCCTCGCCTTCTATGGGCTTGATCAACCCGACAAATCTCTGTAGACGGTCAGTGATTAACCTAATAACTAATATTGTCTTCTATGATGTTCAACACAAGGAATATAACCATGAAGCACAGTAACCACTCAAAAGGTTTTGCATGACCAAAGAGACAGACAGACGGACCAATAAACTACTAGTATATATACCCCTACATACTTGTTTTGAGAAGCATAAGGAGAATAAGAATATGAGCGCACAAATGCATTGAACAACAAACAATCAATGCAAAAACATGAATTATAATACTGTGTTGTGTAAAGACGGTAATCATCTAAGATAAACAAATAAATCAGAAGGAAAATAACAACTTCTCTCTGGAATCAATAATTTATTAACAGTAACAACAAATTTACGATGACAAAAATTCAAACAAAAGTTTGATATTTGATTAAAGTAAAATGATTCATATAGAATCACACTGAGGACTAGAGTTGTTGGAAGTTTGGCTGTGTAAGTGCATGTCCCTGTGTAACAAGGCTTATAGCTGACAATGTCTCTGCGTCAATACCCTCCTCCCCACATTCTATCTCATACTGTACTCCTGTAAACCCGTACATCTCCGATGAGGATGCCTTGCCATCCTGTATTATACTGACAACATTATGATTTCCCTGTCGCTCGTCTTCTAGATGTAGTGGTACAAGTTGTCCCCCCTGATCGTCACTAGAGCTTACTGGAATGGCATAGTAAGTGCAATCTACGTTTCCTGTAGCGTCCCTGTCAATGTCGGCAGGCTCGCTGATGGAGTAATATTCACCCGGCTGATCTGACTCCATGACAATCGTTTCCGTGATCACCCTGGATTTGACCTTGACATCGGTCTCGTCGGTTTCTTCCTCCTTCTGAGTTTTGTGATTATTCATGTGAGCAGTAAAGTACTCCTTCCTAAAGAAGCTCTTACCACAGAGTTCACAAGTATGATATCTCACTCCAAGATGGTACGACTTGTAGTGCCGCACCATACTTCCTGTAAAATATAACATATATATAGTAAACTGATTGTTCCTGTTGGTCAGAAATATAACACTCTTGTCTCATTACTTCAATTGTAAATATTTTGATAGATTCTTTTGAAGGGTGTCGAAAAAAAAAATTGTCTATTTTGAAATTAAGGCTAAGTTTAGATGTAAAATAAGAATTATGGACCAAAACCAATACATGTACTTTTATGAATCAAGTAATAGCATACAAGAAGTATTCCTTGCTGTTTTTATCTATCACCATTCAACATCAAAAATATAAATTTCATTTTAAGTCAAAACCAACCAAAAGTAGTACATTATACATATAATATTCTAAATAGCATAGGATAATATCCAAAACTCACAAAAACTTACTTTTTGTTGTGAAAACTTTACTACACTCTTTACATTTGAAGACTTCTTCCTTTTGGAGATGTTTAAACTGTCTGTGTTTTTCATATCTATTCATCGTTAGGAAGCTACGGTCACAATATTCACACTTAATAGCTGTTCCGCCACCTTTATTGTGATTTTTGACGTGAAGTCTGATACCAGCGGCAGAAGTGAATCTCTTCCCACATATATTACATCTAAAATACAAGCATTTGAGAGTTATCAGATCATATACACTAAATGTATTAGCATTTTCTTCAAATTTTAAAATGACATTTAAAAATCAGTAAGAAGTGGCAATTAAGAAATCAACATTTTCTCTTGCATGTCATAAACTCAGAATTTCATTTGTAGGAATATTACTGAATCAAATTAATTTTTGATGACTTATTAAGTTTTTGCGATGGATTTTCAATCTTCACTTATACATTATATAAGAATTCTTCAAGAAAATGCATTTGAGTAAATAAATAAAATGATCCATGAACGAACATTTACAGGAAAATAATGAAGATTAAAAAAAGAACTTACAGATATGGATATACACCCGTATGTTTCCTCTTGTGTATACGTAATGACTTAACATGTGTGAATCTTTTCTTACACAGCTCACATTCATATGGTTTTACACCTGTGTGCTGATACATATGTGCTGTAAAATAAATAACACAATTCAGAATGCATCTCTGTTTTTGAGTATCAGTTGAGAAAAAATTACTGTGAATATATAGCAAATCCATATCACAAGTATATCAAATTCATGCATACCTGGATTCTAATAAATACTATGAAATTTATTTTCGTAGGGCCCAATTTTCATGGATTTGTGAGATTCAATATTTTCATGGGGACACAATTTCGAGGATGCTGCCCGTTCAAAGAACAATATTTATATATTATCGTCCCATGTGTAAATGAAGTACGAGAGAGCTTGGCGTTACGATTGCATAAAAAGAAGACAATTGACTCTGACATTTTTACCGCACACTGAACAGATTCTTTGAAAGAAAAACTCTCAAAACAGAAATAGCTAATTGCCACTTACGCCAAGATGTCGCTGAAATGTGACCTAATTTAAATTATAATGTAATTATATGGGTAATGTTTTGAGAGTGTTCGATTGTCATTCTACTGAGGCTATTCACCTGATGGTCAAGTATATTCTATGACAGCATGAAGTGATGCGGCACTCTAGGCTCCCTCGCTAGTGGATGTAAGGTGGTTAGTGCATGGCTATAGACAAATTTATAAATGTAATTTTCTGGGAGAGGGGGTTTGTTTTAAACAAAATCATTTTACGTATTTAATCTTTAAAAATATTTTGACTTGTCCGTGGTCTAGGATTTGAGTCGATATCAAAATATTGATTTGTATGAACAACTTTTACATGATATATGATGTAACGTTATTGAGGATATGCAGAATATATGCACTCACTATATATAATCTAGCGAGTGGGAATTCCTGTTGTTTCTTATATTGATTTATATTCGGACAAATAAAGTGAGGGAGAATATAAGTGGGTTTTACAAGGTTGACTTGTGAAAAACAGTTGTAAAAACAGTGTTGACAAACATTGAAATTAAAAGAAATTAACATTTGTGTCGACGTTATTGGAAGGTGTTTATACGTCAATCGCCTGTAAAATATGCATCCTTGTTTGTCACTAAAAGTGGTTCCAATTTCTTGCTTTATGTACAATATTATTTGGGAATGTAAATTTGTGGATGAGGCTATCCACGAAAAACCACTAAAATTGAGCCCCCACGAAATATAATGATGTCATAGTATCTTTACTTACTTTGATATTTAGACATTCCTCTTATTTTTCTTCCACAGATTTTACATTCAAACTTCTGTTTGGTATTCTTGTCGTATTTATGATCTTTGAGAATGGGGAAATTTGAATCTGAAAAAGGTATAAAACAGTTTAAGAAAAAAAAATAACTTGAGTAACCAAACCAATTCATAACATTATACCTAAACATATTGTTAAATTGATAAAGATGATGCTTCTTGTTTTTATACAAACACTAATCTCTGCATCATAGTAAAAACCAATAAGGTCACTGAAAAAGTATGGTGATGTTATGACAAAATATACAAGAAACTACAAAGTCTTTAAAGGATTCAATATTTCTACATCATTTATATGTTCTTTTCATGCATTTCACGTTTTTTCCCTCAACCACTATTTAACTATCAGCATTCAAATAAATGTAAACTAATTTACCTGGAATAACAGTGATGTTTGATGTAACAGAATTCCCTTCAACATGTTCTGTTTCTGTTTGCATTCCCTCGTCCAAAATGACACTGTTAGCACTTAAATCCACATGGCCTTTTCCTGTACTATATCAGAATCCCCCACCTGTGGTAGTATAGAGAAGACCGCACTGGCCGTTACAGGGTCGGAGGACGTGACATCAGTTATCTCTGTAGCACTCGGAGCAGTTTGCTGCGATTCTGGAGATCTTCACCTGTAAGCTGGATTAATGACTCTGCAATGTCAAGTGACAATGTATCGGGTTGACTTTCACCCAAACTCTCTACAAATGAGGTAGTGGAATGATTGGCAGTAGTAGGCTGTGAATTCTGGGTCAGTATCGTGGATGTATCAGAGTAAGATGTAGTTGTGAAGTTTTCCTGAGGTACAGATAAATTGGTGGAGGCAAATATATCATCCAAGTCGTTCACTATCATTTTCAAATTCCCTGTACTAATGTTGGCTACGTCTCCTAACTTAATCTTTTCCTAAAATAAAGTTGAATTCATGTAAGAATAAAGCCTGTGTTTGTGAAACAGGAATGCCCCTGGTGGCATCTTTGTTAGTAAAAACACTACTTTCTGTTAAGTACATGTATATGAAAGGTCAAGGTCAGGGTCACTTGGTTAAAAATTTTTGGTATCGATGGACAAATCTTGTGACAAGGAATACACATGTGAAATATCAAAGCCCTATCACTTACATGTACCATTCAAAAGTTATTCCCAATGTTAAAAGTTTTTGTAAAGTAGGTCAAAGGTCAAGGTCCAGGTCATAAGGTCAAACATTTTGGTATCATTGGAAAGGTATTGTCACAAGGAATACACATGTGAAATATGAAAGCCCTATCACTTACCATTTAAAAGTTATGCCCAATGTTAAAGTTTTTGAAAAGTAGGTCAAAGGTCAAGGTCACGAGGTCAAACATTTTGGTATCAATAGAAAGGTCTTGTCACAAGGAATACACATGTGAAATATGAAAGCCCTATCACTTACCATTCAAAAGTTATGCCCAATGTTCAAGTTTTTGAAAAGTAGGTCAAAGGTCAAGGTCACGAGGTCAAAAATTTTGGTATCGTTGGAAAGGTCTTGTCATAAGGAATACACATGTGAAATATGAAAGCCCTATCACCTTCCATTCAAAAGTTATGTCCAATGTTAAAGTTTTTCGGACAAACAGACAGACAGACAAACAGACGGACAGGCCAAAAACTATATGCCCCCGAATCTTTGATTCCGGGGGCATAAAAAGTTCAATTTTGACGAAGCCATTTTAGAATTTATGATAAAATGTAAGTAACATTGAAAACCATACATCAGGTAATTTATATAACATTCAAATTGTACAATTCCAGAAGATAATACTCAGTGCAAAAAATAAAACCAACTTTGTATCACAAATGGATATTAGGTAAGACATGAAAAATATACATAGAAGAAATCTCAAGAAGTCTCTAGGTAATTTTGCAATAATATTTGGGCACAAAAATGACCAAAAAATAGGACAACCTCACCATTTTGATAGTGAAAATGTTCTATTAAACGAAAAAATAGTGTCGCCTTGTAAACACTAACTTCACCTTCACATACAAGTAAGAAAGAAAAAACACAGCATTTACCATACACTTCACACAGAATATGACCAATGTGAAGCATTACCTGTTCTTGGAAGTATTTGGTATAGAAGTTGATCCTCGACTTGGACACGGGTTGTGCTGTAGCCCTCTTGTTACAGCATTGTTTGATGTAATCAGTAACACTGTCCTTCATCCTGTACCAGAGGTAACTACTCGTCAAATTCATGTACGTCTCATCTGCACTAAGGTGCTCATCTAATCGTGTAATAAAATGTTGTTATCCTTAATCAGGTAAGCATATTGAATGCTGAAATTCTTGAAGAGATTTTATTTTTATGAAATACAAATAAATTAAAGGTGTTCAATATTCAGTTTATATTTATTTTGGTGTCTTAATATTGTCATTGCATCAGGAACTTTTGGCAAATTGCATCTTACTGTTATCATTGCAGCAGGAACTTTGGCAAAAGTGTCTTGTTACATGTATTACTAGTATCAGTGCAACAAGTACTTTCAGCCCATTGCAGCCACAGTATTTCCTAAAGCTAACCTGTTTGATAGTTCATTTTCTTGGATAAATGAAAATGGTACAAATATTTTTTACACAAGTTTACCTTGATCTTGAAGTTCATGAGCATCTTTTATAGCAGCTTTCTTTCCTCTTGTAGAGATTTCAAAGAATCTAAGTCCACTCTTTGGACCTCTCCTATACATCAGTTGACCACGACTCAAAGTAAAGTACTTAGCCACCTCTAAAACTGCTCTGTGAATACTGGTGTCTGTATCGGGTGAAAACTTGCCGTTCTTTACGTAGCTAATCAAATGGCTATAATTCTCCTCTGCGCATTTGGCTACATCATCCTGTTGAATAAAAAAGATAAAAAGATTTCATGTAAAGAGAAGATACTGTACAGAACATACCCTTCATGCTTTGTTTATAAAAAATCAATATTTGTATGTCATGAAGGATTTCTAGACCTTCATCACAGAGCTTGATGTCAAAGTCTACAATCATATCCTTCTTTTCTTTCCCTTTATTTGAAGGAGTATTAAAGGGAAAGTAGAGAAACATTATTGAGGGTTGTTATCATCGAGCTCCTGTGTCTTTCATCGTTCACCAAAAAATCTTCTGTATTTATGAATGGTTGTTGAAAAACTAGTAGGGACTAGGCAGCAGTTGCAAAATTGGGTTAATTCTTAGCTGTAAATGGACTCTAAGGTCAATATGGAAACTTGCAATATGATTCTCATATGAAATCTCACATTGCAATCAATATAAAGCCCCTTTTTCCTGAACTACTGGTATTACATGCCTATGAATGTCATATGAGAATCAAATGTGATAAGTTCCCCTGAGTATATTGAATATGCATTTATAATTCTTCTGGTATTCCCGTTCTAGCACAAATATGTACGGCAACATAAATAAATTACTCCAAACATAACCCACCTCTTCCTCAGGACTGATTTCATCTGACAATGGGCTGCCAAGGTCACAGCCAGGACATGCCTTGGCAAACGCCTGCACAGTCCAGATATATACCTTTCCAAGTGTAGTCTTTAGTAAGTGATCTCGCCATACAATGCATTGAAAAATGTTTTCCTGGAATAGATACATGTAAACATACAAATTGTGAAAATTCATAAACAATGTATACATCATACAGCATGAACAAAGGTGGCTTCCCTCTGAAATTCTGCATTTTTCACTTTTTGACATTTTTTTCTACTAATACCTAATAAGAGCAACAATCTCATTACTCTCACCCAGAGCATATGTATGTATATAGAACACTTACCATCATCACTGCACGTGAGCTTTCTGAAGTAGTGAGAGTCTGTCTGATTGACAGGAAGGGATCTGCTTCCTCCCTTCCTTACTGGGGCGATACATGACGCCATCCTCCACTTCATACGACAGAGCCGCTTTACGGATCAGACGCTTCTGGTTATTTGAGGTGTTTGGGGAATACGTCTTCTTTGTCTTGTACAGGAAGATTGAGGCATAATATTCATCCATCTCATCCTTTATTTAAAAACAAGAACATGCTATATGACATCACTATTGCCTACAAAATGTTGATTCACTGAGTATTACTATAAACAAGGAAATTTTCGCGTGAGGGTAATTTTTGCGAATTTCACAAATCAAGGGACTTTGCAAAAAATCCCCAAGCAAAAATAGTCCTGCTGCATTCTTACAAAGGCAGAAACATTTTTATCGCGTAACATCTTCATGTTATAATCGGGAAAATTTCCAAAAATAACCACATTTACAGTATAGCACAAGGTCAATGTCCATAACTAAGTGCATCCACACCATATCTTCTCCTTAATATTTCATCAAGAGATTTCATAGTTTGTAAATGAATACATTCAAAATCATGCAAGATTAGAAGAATTTTCACCATGCCTGGTAACCACTTTTAAAACAAGTCTAGCATGTTTACATTCCTCTTCTTAGCACCAGTGACTTGCTTCACTCGTACAGGGTACATATACAAGTTTCCTCCAAATCTGATGAGGTACATGAATTTGAGCAAAAAATGAAACTAGACCGATTTAATGAACAAATATGTCACATGCTTGACCCTCTATAAATGAACTTGACCTTGAATTGACATTGACTCTTACTTGTGTTGAGTCTCCCACTTGACAGATGTGGAATGCTATGTACATGTATTAAGTAAATTATACCCACAAGCATATTATACCCCAAGCATGTCATTTTGATCCAACTGGGTGTTGAGTTCCATTATCCTTGAACATTCCTGCATGTTTGACAGGAGAATAATGCATCAAGTATTAGCAAGGACATATGCATGTTTGACCCATAATATGAGATCTTGAAGGTGACCTTGCTTGACCATTTATGTAAACTTCATGGAAATGTAATGTGTATCATGCAAGTTTACCCATGTGCATATTTGAACCCAGATAGGAGTATGTGACCTAACTTTGAACTTGACTCTTTTTTGGGGTACATGTATTAAATTTCATGACTTCACAATATCTGTAAGTTTTATAGCAGTATAATCCATATAAAGTATATGTAAGTTATCATGATGTTTGCAAAAGTGATCCCTATGAACATTTTGCTTTGCAGGCAACATAATAATGTTTAGCTTTGAAAAGTAACGCTGGAACTTTGTATTTCTCTCTCCATCCTCCTCGACATGCTCAAGTGTAACTCTCTCATAAAGTGTCTAATTTTTTAAATGTCTAATGTAAGAATTACTTAGACCTCTGAATTTAAAAGTTACTGTCTGTTTATTATGAATACATGTAATTCATAAGCTCAGTTTGATGATAATCCATTGAAACCTCGACTTTCTAGTGTCTAAAAAGTTCTTCGTCAATGATCTACAGTGATCATGAAATAAATACAGTTTCCGTAGGTTACTTCCTTTTTTATCACATCTGTGACATATAGATTCTAATGGATCAATGTTTATCAGTGCTTCCTGTGACCTTGACCTTTGATATCCAACTTCTAATCGATAGGTCATTTCATGAACGCGTCATCATGGATTTTCTATACTTCATCTATCTTATCTTCAATCTACGCAAACGACCTTGAAAATCATTAAGATGTCATCCTCTCATTTTGACAGACTCATAGTTTTATAAATTGTACATTTTGTATCATCTAAAGAAACTGATGTATACAGTCTCCTCAAGAATGAAATACTTTAAGATCTAAACTTCATAAGATAAGTTCTAAGCTTTATTTTGCCAACATAATCTAAACATGTTCAATAATATCAATAACATCCACTAAATGTAATAAATGTAATAAAAAAATGTATACATGACTACAAAAATTAACGTAAATGTTTAACCAATGCTAAACAAATTCTTCAAGTTTTTGTTCAAATAATGTAAAAAATAAAGATCCTTTCATCAACAGTCTTAATATTTTGTTACTTGTAGATTTGACCTTGACATGACACAATAAGCAAAGTGATTGTGCATTAGAGTTCAGTAATTTTGCTTTACAAACTTTTTTTTATGGAACATTTGTACAAAAAAATTGTGCTAAAGCATGTGGACCTTTTAATAAATGTATAAAGTAGAGAAATCATACATACAAATCATTCATATATAAATTAATTACTGCAAGTCCTGAAATGTTTGCATGATAGTTGCAAAATACTTCTAATAGTATTTATTCAATTATTGCAGGTTGAAATTATATTTTTTTATAGTTAAAATATAACAAATCCCTGATAAATGGTGTACATTGAAATATTTATTTCAGGAAGGTTATTTGATCAGGAGTAAAAGACCTTGCTTTATCCCCCCCCCCCCCAAAAAAACATAGTGTAATCAAAGATTACGAAGCTCACCTCGAGGCAGCGAAATTCAATTAAAACATATCTCTAGGTACAAGTATATTGGCTTTAAAAGAAAAATCGCTCAAGTGGAAAAAAGTAGGTCAAGGTCATTTTATGAAAGTTTGATCAAAGATACATCCAATATGCAAGTTTGATACACGTAGCACTTATACTTTGCTCAATATTAGCCTTTAAAGGCAAAATCACTCAAGCGGAAAAAGTAGGTCAAGGTCATTTTATGAAAGTTTGATCAAAGATACATCCAATATGCAAGTTTGGTACATGTAGCACTTATACTTTGCTCAATATTGGACTTTAAAGGTAAAATCACTCAAGCGGAAAAAGTAGATCAAGGTCATTTTATGAAAGTTTGATCAAAGATACATCCAATATGCAAGTTTGGTACATGTAGCACTTATACTTTGCTCAATATTGGACTTTAAAGGTAAAATCACTCAAGCGGAAAAAGTAGGTCAAGGTCATTTTATGAAAGTTTGATCAAAGATACATCCAATATGCAAGTTTGGTACATGTAGCACTTATACTTTGCTCAATATTGGACTTTAAAGGTAAAATCAGTCAAGCAGAAAAAGTAGGTCAAGGTCATTTTATGAAAATTTGATCAAAGATACATCCAATATGCAAGTTTGGTACATGTAGCACTTATACTTTGCACAATATTAGCCTTTAAAGGCAAAATCACTCAAGCGGAAAAAGTAGGTCAAGGTCATTTTCTGAAAGTTTGATGAAAGATACATCTAATATGCAAGTTTGGTTTATGTAGCACTTATACTTTGCTCAATATTGGCCTTTAAAGGTAAAATCATTCAACCGGAAAATGTAGGTCAGATGCTGCATCCGATGCATGGGTTCACCTCAGCATCCCAAGATGAATCACTGGTGCAAGTTTGGTTACTGTAGCATCGGTACTTTGTCAGATACTGAGCTACCCCAAAAACTTTAACCAGACATTGACAAAGTCATTCAACCGGAAAATGTAGGTCAGATGCAGCATCCGATGCATGGGGTCAGCTCAGCATCCAAAGATGAATCACTTGTGCAAGTTTGGTTACTGTAGCATCAGTACTTTGTCAGATACTGAGCTACCCCAAAAACTTTAACCAGACATTGACAAAGTCATTCAACCGGAAAATGTAGGTCAGATGCAGCATCTGATGCATGGGTTCACCTCAGCATCCAAAGATGAATCACTTGTGCAAGTTTGGTTACTGTAGCATCAATACTTTGTCAGATACTGAGTTACCCAAAAACTTTAACCGGACGCGGACGCGGACGCGGACACCGGGGTTATAGCATAAGCTCATCTCAACTTCGTCGAGGTGAGCTAAAAATCGAAGACATACATGTAAACCTGAATTTACATAAGGTGTAAAGAATTTTATTTGTTCTTTCAAAATACAATATAACTTTTAATTTGGCTCATTTCAAGTAATGCTACCTAATATTTCAATCATTCTCTCTACGAAACAAATTATCAATAGACTAACTTTTTAATAAATATTGCAGATGAATAAATATTGCAGTAGAAAAAAAATCTTTAAAATAGACTTCTGGTCACTCATCTAAGCTCATTGTAGAACATAGTTAAAGAAACATTCGTACCTGTATTACATACAATTTATTTCAATACCTATACATTTTGGATGATCGAACAACTTATGCATCTTTATTGGGCACTTTGTCTTGAGTTCTAGAAAAAGGCGTGAACTGAACACTTAAGGGGTAACGAGCGTCTGCTCGTATACATGACAGAAGAAATAAAAAAATCTGAATAGAATTTTTACAATTTACTGAAATTTGAAGTATGACAGTAATTTTGATACACCTTTTCATCAATAATAGAAAGAGTTCCGATAATTGTAAAATTTCACTCGAACTTTAATAACAGAAAAACGGTTAAACACGGATTGAAACGAAGGAATTGACTATGCGAGTTAGCTCGCTTACCAGCCACTCGTTACACCTTAAACAAACAAACTATGCATGTGATAAATAAATAGAAAAAAATCAACAACAGATCTATAATCAAATGCACTGATGATTCATACGGTATGATGTTGATGTACAATATACCAAACAATGAGACATTACACAACAATATATTAGTACACGTACAACGTTTTATAATTTCTCTTGGGCATAATCAGATCTATCAAGGTAAATATTAGACGATTGATTCTGATATACAGAATCTTGATCCAAACCGTAAGCCAAGTTATCCTGAGTAGTTCGGTTCCCCTCCAATGTAGCACTTAGTATTGCAGCATCTCTGACCCCCGCCATCGGCATTGGCATGACCAAAGTTCTCTGGTCTGTAAAGGTCTGACTGAGAGGAAGGTCCTGTACCACTACTGTGAACAGGGGGGTCAGGATGGCTGTACGACATTGTGTTATTGACAGTGGTAGTTGAAGGTGGGTCAGAGGCATAGCCACTAAATGGACTCATGTTGCTGCCAATTTTTAACGAACCTTCCCCATCAGAGTATCTGAACAATGTTGATAAAGCACCCCTGCTGTTGAATATACTGACACTTGGTAACGGAACTCTCTGGTAATTTGATTCATGTCCTGTACTTAAGTTTCCTATGTTGCTGAAAGGTACTGATGATCCTGGGTAGGAAGTGTGCTGTAGGGAGGAAAAAGTCTGCGGAAGTTCCGAATGTGTTACCGCTTTTAATGGAGGTTGCTCACTTCTCTGATAACTTTCATGATGAAGAGCTTTGTGAAGCTTAGATGCATGTTCTATCATTGAATCCTTAATGTGTTCCACACTCTGCTCCTCCATGTGCTGTAAGTCTCCGCCAGGCAAATTAACGGAAACTCTCTGTGAATTAGCGTCTACAACTTCTCTAGAAATAGTGATGGGATCATTGCAAGTCTGAGGAATGTCAGGTTCCTTTGCAGTTTCTGTCACTGTATCGATAGTTTTCCCATATGTTTCAGAGGGAACAGTTTGTTCTGAATTATGTTCACTGGCAACATCCTCTTCATTTACTGGTGCTGGAACATCTGTAGATGATATACAAACAGAGGTTTCTTTCTGAGTGGTGACGGGGGCATCATCATCTGGGTTTTTGGAATGCACAGTCCTTATATGCCTGTTAAGGTTGGTACTAAAGGAGAACTTTATGCCACACGTGTGACAAGGAAACTTGCCGTCATAATGCGAGGCTTCATGATGCTGGTACGAGCTTTTACTTTTAAATGCCTCTCCACACACATTACATTGGTACTTCATACTCAGCTTACACACTTCCTTATGCATTTTTGTGACTTCTTTGGTCTCAAAGTCCTGTAGGCAGTAAGGGCAACGAAACTCAGAATTTTCATGCGCAGCCAAATGTCGCTTAAAGCTAGTACTAGATCCAAACCTTTTATCACACAGATCGCATTGGAACCTTCTATCGTGCTCCAACATGACATGGTAGTCCAGCTTGTTCCTTGTCCCAAAGCTTTTTTCACAGTACTTGCACTGCAGCACCTGGCCTTTATGTGCACAATTCTGGTGTCTTCGAAGATGATCTTTCCTTTTGAATGTTATACCACATTCATTACATACGTTAGGACAAGTACTTTCATTTTCATGTGTTTCACGGCGATGTCGTTTCAAAGTATCAGATCGAGAAAATTCTTTACCGCAAGCTTCACAAATGTGTCTCTTCCTAATGGGTGGTTCAGGAGGACTCTTAACGGATTGACTCGCTAAATCTGTAGTTGCATTACGATGAAAACTGGCTAAAACTTGATGCGCTATATTACGTCTGACAGCTTCCCATGTCTCTTCATCCTGAAAAATCCAGGGAAATCTTTATTATTTATGCAAAGTATAAGATATTCCAAAGTAGAGAGAAAGTAATACCAAGTCTCTCCTGAAATTTTCCATTTGATTTTATCATCTACTTATAACTATGGATACATGACAGTTTTTCCTTACAAAGAATTTTTCAGATTCCCTGGATTTTGCAGTTTAAAAGACCATGGCATGCTGGCTTGAAAAACTATAGAAATATTAAGAATGCAAACAAAAACATCGCAATAACAATATAAATCAATAAGAACTTACCATGGATGAGTTTTTGCTGGATTCTTGATCAGTTTCCTCTTTCAAACTTTCCTCTAATTTTTCATCTTCCACCTTGATTCTTCCAGGTCTGGACATTTTCCTGCGTTTTCGTCGTGGTTCGGGCGTGACACTGCCTGGGGGCGGCATGTCCTCCTCCGCCTCTGGATCCACCTCCCCATTAGTAGATAACCTACGGTAATTAACGTCCCTGGATCTACGTGTATTATAAGCCTTACTAACCAAAGATGCTGAGCTTTCTGATTTACTTGCTACGTCCCTATTCTCTATGTGACTCATGGGAAAGCTCTCCAGAGGTTGAGAAAATTTACCAAACATTTTAAACGCCTCAAGAAGGACATCGGTAATTTTTGTCATTTGTTCCATGTTAAGATGAGGTTCTACTGTTGTAATTGACGCCTCATTTTGCTGATGAATCTTTTCTGGTATTGGAATCTCCCTGTAAAAATTGGTGATGTTATAATTTTGGTATGAAAGCCTTGGGAAGTGTCTGTTATTATTTTCAGAATTTTAGATAACTTCTTGAAAGATAGATTCTGCTTCATTCAAGAAACCTTTCATTTAACTCTATTCTTTAATAGCCTTAATAATGAAGTTTATATCCAACTGCAATTTATCTAACTGAGTATCAGATGCAGTAGCTTTAAATAATATCATATCACAAAGATAAATGATTCAATAAAACACAGATCTAAAGATGGACGACGGTTTACATTTGGCTTATATCATTCAGTCTTTTCAATATACAAAGTTACTTACGGCATAAATGCATTATGACAAAATTCCTATATCAATGTTATAAAATTCCTGAATTTTATCCCAATTTCCATTAAACTTAAGTCTCAAATCATAAGTAACAATGTATATAGAAAAGACCAAATACATGTAGTCAAATTCGTCTTGAGTTGATGATTCGATTGATGAATGCAATACACAGAGGAAGACTTTTTGCATACATGTTCATTTGCATGTACTTTCTAAAGAATTTTTAAAGACAGTGTAGCTAGAAGGGTTACCCAGGCAATGTAAATTTACTTATGAAATCACTTTAAACATGAAACATAAATATTGCAATATACAGACCAAGACATGTATTATAAATGAAAGAATTTGATATACATACATGTACATGTACATGTATAAAGATAAGGTCAATCAAAAGATAATTATAAACAGCTACCTTCCATAAGTAATATAAGATGGGGTATACTCTGAGTTCTCTGCTCTTGAAATCCTGAACGGAAGTAGACAAAACTCTAAACAATACAGCCAGTGGTGGTTATTCTCTGTGAACGTCCTAACAGATTCCTTGATGTCATCCCATATAACATCTATAAGAATAAGTAACAGACATTTATTAGATCACGTTTAAGAAATATTACAAAATATATTGTTAATACAAGCAGTACTATCACTCACTTACCAAGCATCGATGAAACAATTACATGCAGCGTACATTCATTAAAAACTTTAATTTTGCCAGACATACTTAATGCCTTGCAATGCATTTGATATCATATTACATGTACACAGGTATACATACTTGATGCCTTGCAGTGCATCTGATATCATATTATATGACAATCAAATGCACTGCTAGGCCTTGACCTTTTCTAGGATTTGGGTTTCATTGTGAATGACATTCCCTGTAGCTTTAATCAAAGCAGAGATGATAGCACATTGTGATGAAAAGGGCGGAAATTGGAGGACTTAAGAGCATTTGAATGGGGGAATTCTAACAGTTTACATTACACCAAAAGAGTTAAAAAGGCGGAAATCCCCCTCAGTGAATTACGATTAACCAAGTTAAAGTCACCATTGTAAACTGACTACCAGACAGATTGATGTCAATACCAACACGATACAATTTATCTGCTGTACATGAGACATAGACACTTTAATATATCACATAAGGTGTTTCTCAAAAGACCACTTGCCAAATTTCAAAAGAATCAGTTGTTGTGTAGTAGCCTTTGCTACCTTCACGATTAACCTAGTACCATGAAAGTTTTCCGCAGTGAATTCAAATATCAAATGCATAAATCAAGGGCTGGTCCACAAATCATTGTTCATATGAATAGGGTTACTCCCTTATACTCAAAAACTGAAAAAAATAATTGTACCAGCAAATGATTTTCTTACACAGTAGAAAAATACATGGAATCATCAGGAACTTTTGGTACCTTCTTCTTTGTTGTGCCACAACTGTACTGTATCTTTAACAGTGACATTATAACAATAAAACAAAAGTCAAAAGACTAGGACTCAAGACATTTTTAAAGCTGAAAGCCTACATTAAAAACTTTGACGAAATAGTAAATTTTTTGGGGACGGAGATTGTTAGATATAGACTCTAACAATCTCCGTCCCATGACATAGAAATAAGCTATAGCGACCCTTCACACCTGCTGACGTATGCATACTAATGAGGGTACGACCTAAAATCCAGGTACATCGCTACAGCGCCGGTATATAAGACAAGCTTCAAACTCGTCCACCGTGACATTCAGTGATTAGAAGTCTGGGAGTAAATACATGTAACACCTGAAATGAGAAATGAAGTTATTTGATGAAATAATCAATAATCGATTTCAAAAGCAGGCATTTATATCTAAAACTTCGAATTACGAAGAAATGAACTTATTTATTAAATACAATTAAAAATCCCCTCCCCCCCCCCCCACCTTATACCACGTCTATAAAGTCAGTACGAACGCCAATGTACAAAGCTCTATATGCTGCAAATATTTACCTACGTTGAAACATAAACAAAGAATATATGAAAAGACCCAATCTCTTTTAAGCCCCCCCCCCCCACCCTTGCAAAACACACACTACTTCAATAGCCCTAAATTAGTTTCTATTGGGATATCCAATACTAGTTTTGAATTCGGCCTTTTCGTCTGAAATAGTAAAATAAAAACAAAACCTGAAATGTGTGCCCATTAATTGTATATCTTACCTCTAGAAAATGAATTTACTAGATTCCATGTCAGCCTTCCTGTATACAAGACGAAAATCATTACTTCCGGTATAACTGACATTTTGAGAGTGTTCGTCTGCATAAGGTAGAATTACATCGTCTCATTCACTACATTTTCGAGGTTGAAGAACCCCTCCCGCCTTTCCCTTTCGCCTTATTCTCGGTGAAATAAGATAGTAATTTAAATATATAGGATATACAGTAAATTCTGACAAACAAATGCAGCTAAGAATTGATAATTTAAGATTATCTTTTGTTGATCCTTAGTACTCGTGGTAATCTCTTCACAGAAATAGAAAGGATGAACTAATGATGTCGAATTTAATAATACAATTTTAATTTTCTTTCCTCAAGATTTTTAATTTTCCATTTTATCTGACGTACATACATTACATATTTTACATGATTGCATTTTGTTTTCATGTTTTATTCAAGAAATACAGATGATAAATAAATGTATATAATTTCATTGAAATATGCGCAGATCTAAAATAGGGGAAAGATGGTAAGGGTCTTTCTAATGCTCCATTTATCAATGGACGAATCCAGATTTTTTTTTCTAGGGGTTCCTAGCCATTTGAGGAAGGGATGTTCTAGCTATTGTTTTTGAAAAAAAAAAATAAATAAAAAGAAGAAAACTATCATTTTGACAAAAAAAAAAACAAAAAAACTGGAGTTTCACAATGTGGTCCTTGATTATTATTTTCAAAACCAATATATGGCTGCGATTGCGAGTCAGCAAACATGTTTGACAGTTCAAATGAAATATATATAGTATTGCTTCCAAACGAACACTCTCAGCGATAAACTTATACCGGAAGAAGCATAGCAAGTGTCAGATTGATGATGCATCAGGATTTATTCTCTTATCAGGTGAGATACGATATTTTTTTCTTCAGTCTGTCCGTCCTGAATATAATTTTCAATTTACCATACTACTACATATACATACTGTCTTCATTCATATGGCTTATCAAAGGACAAGTACGAATTCACATGGGCGGATCCAGCACTGTTTGCAAAAATGAAAGGAAAGCTAAATCTTTTTTAGTTGGTCAAAATTAAGTCATTGAGCAAGGAAACTGGATGTACAACCCACTCCCTCCGCAAAGACAAAAAGCTTATTGAAACTACTTTAAATAGTATTGACTTAATTCAAATGCAAATGTAACCCCCCCCCCCCCCCCATCTTTCTGTACTTGCATCCGCCCTAGATATGCACTGCAAGATTTATTTTAAAGTTTTTATTCAAAGTGGATTTTTTGCCTATTTCTGATTACTCATCAGATGACTTCATTTCTCATTTCAGGTATTACATGTATTTACTCCCAGACTTCTAATCACTGAATGTCACGGTGGACGAGTTTGAAGCTCGTCTTATATACCGGCGCTGTAGCGATGTACCTGGATTTTAGGTCGTACCTTCATTAGTATGCATACGTCAGCAGGTGTGAAGGGTCGCTATAGCTTATTTCTATGTCATGGGACGGAGATTGTTAGAGTCTATATCTAACAATCTCCGTCCCCCAAAAAATTTACTATTTCGTCAAAGTTTTTAATGTAGGCTTTCAGCTTTAACACCATATTTAAGATCACATGTTTTAAGATAGAAGTCTTACATGTAGAATCAGCACCAAAGTGGTTAACGGTGATCTCTAGTCCGAGGAATGAAAGAATATCCTGTCGTGGACTGACGTTATCTTGGACGGACTCACTTGTCTGTCGAATCATCAAAGTTCCCATGGTACCAAATCTAGAACAAAGGTAAATACAATCAAAATAATTATGTTCCTCTGAATGGAAGTAAGCAAGTTCAGAATTTTTTTATTTAAAAATACATAAACAAATTATCTGTGTTTCAAGATTCTTAACTGACAATGGGATATTATTGATATTAATGGTATTACCTGTAGCAAAAAAAATTGTACTTTAAATTCTACTGCATAAATATCTAATTCATAAATTTTAAAGAATTTTAAAGCTGTGTGTATCAGTCAATGTTTATGCTCCTAAAACAATTTTGAGGATACATATATTATAATCAATGTTGTGTCTGTGTGTCTGTTAATGTATCTATCTATATGTCTAATCATCTATCGGTGCTCAAATTTCCTACACTTTTCATCAGAACTAGTGATGAAACGTTTATCACCGACGATCGATTGTCGGTCATTGAATGGCAAGCGATGTTAATAATCAATGTAGAAAATCAAAATCGATTGTCACCGACTTCCAGATTTTTCTGTCCATTTCAGTATCTTGGTTTTGAAAACTTCTTGTTTTTCCCGTTTTACACCAGTGATTTCCTTACTTCAAAGTACATATATGACATTTTCTGTTGCATGACATTCAAGAAAACGAGCTCGAGCCAATTGATGGGGTATACAGAGTAGTTGTTTTCCTCAATAAAACAATTCTATTCAAAGAAATCATGATTTGGTTCTAATTTCAGTTAATTTATATTGGTGCAAAATGAAATAAAGCCTGTGTTTGTGAAACACAAATGGCCCCGGTGGCATCTTTGTTAGTATTAACAACATTTTCTGTTAAGTATATGAAAGGTCAAGGCCAGGGTCACTGGGTTAAAATATGTTGGTATCAATGGAAAAATCTTGTGACAAGGAATACACATGTGAAGTATCAAAGCCCTATCACATACCAATCAAAAGTTATGCCCAATGTTAAAGTTTATGAAAAGCAGGTCAAAGGTCAAGGTCAAAGCCATGAGGTCAAAATTTTTGTTATCATTGGAAAGGTCTTGTCACAAGGAATACACATGTGAAATATGAAAGTCCTATCACCAACCATTCTAAAGTTATGCCCAGTGTTAAAAGTTGATCGGACAAACAGACAGACATACAAACAGACCGACGGACAAGCCAAACACTATATGCCCCCAACATGAAAAAGAAATATTTTGAATTTTTTAATTATAACTGATTATTAATTGATTATGCCCTTCCAGTTATTTCCGATTATTGATTATGATTTAACTTCCGATTGCCCAGCACTAATCAGAAATGGATCATACTTCACTGAAATCTTACTTAGGTTAAGGTCTTTGGGACAAAGGGCACTCAGGGTCATTTGTGATAAGTCAAGGTCATTCATTTTTTCCCTTTGATTTATATAATACCATGATGTATGTCATGAGAGGTCTTATTAACTAGCACCTTTTAATTACCAAAATGTAATCTATTCTACATTGATCATACTTCATCAATACATTTTACAGAATAAATGTATAGCCAAAAGTCACTCAAGTTCATTTATGAAAGGTCAAGGTCACTTATTAACTAGGACCTTAAATACCATGAAGGAATAATTGATCTTTTAATAACAGATTATACTTACAGAATCTTATTATTCTTTACCACATCATTTTACAGGATGTGAGTTTTTAGACAAAGGTTACTCAAGGTCATTTCTGAAAGGTTAGGGTCATTTGTTAACTTACATTTTGTAAAAGATGAATAAAAGTACATGTATCTAGGCGTAACCTTTCAGCAGAATTTGATCAAACTGTTACATGTACAGGTATACATACATAGGTAAGTATCATATCATCATAATTATCTTACCTGCATGTAATTCTTACCTATATGGCATAATTATCGTACAGGAATGAAACTCTCGTCTTACCTTATCATAATAACCTTACCTGCAGAGCAGTTTCAGAAGAAGATGAGTGATGGTTGATGGAGATAGACTATCCACCACAAATGCCTCTGGCCAGTAGGAGAAAAGATCCAAAAATAACACAACATAGTACTTTGACTCCTTACATGTGAATGGCCCAAGAACGTTCATTTCAACCTGTAAGAGGCATGTCAACATATCATATAGTTCAACATTCTACAAAACATGGCTATTCAGTATTGGCCTTCTATGTCAATTTCCTAATGAAAAATTCAGTTTTAATCTGTTGTTAAAAAGTAAATACACTTAACATGCAATGATTGGAATATTAAACTTTTTTGACATTGTTGGTAATACACATTAAACACTATGGTGTAAAGTAAATCAAGTGTGACTCTATCCTTACTCCAGTTTCAGCACACATCAAAGTATGATGTTTTAAAGCACATACATGTTCAGATGTGTGCAGGGAGCTACAGATGTGCAATACATATGTGATTTTGCTATTTTTTTCTGTCACATATAATTCTTATATATTGACCTGGTCACAGAGCAGAAAACTTACTATCTCCCAGAAGCGGTGTGCTTCAGCTGACTTGCTGGACGGACCTTCAACTTTGACATCGATTCTATTTGTACATATTGTAGGAGAAGACGTGACTAGAGTTTCTGGTTCCTCCGTGTCTGAGGATAAGGATGACAGAGAACCCTCCGATAGAATACCGGATGATCTGGATGAAGGTCTGTTAACTTGGCAGTACGAACAATTGTCAATGTAACTGTTTACTATCTTTGTTATTCCCATAAAATAAAACCTTTCCCTTATTTTGTTTCCTAGCTTTTCTCGTCCAAGGTGATTGCCTGAAAACATAAAACATTCACAATTAACAAGGTAAATTGTAAAGAGCAATAAATCAGATTACACCATCAATACCATTTTAACATGACAATTTGGTTTCCAATATTTCTATGGTGTTGTCACGTAAAGCATGTAATAAAGGGTAATTACTTGGCTGAATTTGCAAGAATCTTAAGGCAGCCTTTCCTATTTCCTATTCCCACAATCATTGTTGACTTCATTGCCAAAATTTGGAAACTTTGGGATATACATGTAGTGTGCTCTGAAGCAAGCCCCAAATACTTGTGATTGTGAATTTATAGCAAGATTGTTTTAAAGTACCGGTACAGGTCCACGTAAGAATCGGGCAGTTGAAAAACCTGAAAATTTTTACAGAACTTTTCTCTCTTGAAATGTGTTCAGATCAGCGTCCATATTCGCAGATATGTCCCTGCTCATACTGTGTTATGATTTTGGTATTTCAAATTTACTGAGACAAACTTTCACGGTACGAAGCTTACAGCAAAAGTAGTGAAGGTAATCACACCGTGAAACATAGGGTCATCAGAGATGACAGCGCTCACCTCGACGGCATCATTATCCCATGACCAGCATCTGTACCTACATGTACATTGCACAAAGTATTTCCAGATGCATCATTCACATAAGTTAGGTTCATAAAAAATTCAAAGAAGGCTGGAAATTTTAAATTTTTCTAATTTTACCATACCTGGTCAATAAGGGTGAAATGTCTACAAGTGTACATGGAGACATTTCGTTTTTGGCTGTAAACGTTTACATAATATCTAAACGTGTACACGGACTATACTGTACATACAATAGATATTCTTTAATATCGTTATTACTCTAAAAACTCAATACCAGTACTGATTTCCTGATGTCGCGAAGTTCGTCAATTGATTGAACAGATATTGTACATACAAGTATGTGCTGTCTGAGTTATGTACGCATCCCTTGATTCGAACGCTTGGAACAGGAAGAAAATCTGTCTGAAAGTCAATTAATTAATCACAAGAAAGAGCTGATATCTCCAATAAAATTGACACCGCCCAAATCGTCTCTTTCTCTGCACTGCGCCGTCTATTTCTTCGTCTCTTTCTCCGAACATTTCTTCGGTCTCCAAATTTCTATGGAATTACTGTTTTTGTAACTTACTTGTACTTTTGAATTGTAAGAATTGCTCAAACTCGTTTGAAAATAACAGTTGGATTTTTGAATCTTTGAAAGTTTTATTGCTATATGAAACATCAGCATGTCGTATTAAATAGTCAAGCATAATTAAGTCATATTGATGTCAATTTATGACCACATCTGCAAATAAACATCACTATTCACAATAGAAATACAAAGAAGCGTTTAAATGTTTACGTTCGGTTTACATCCTTCCGTGTACACGTTTAGGAAATTTGGTAAACGTTTCAAGCTTTCTGGTCAATCAAGCATGAAATATACGTTAGATGCAGCATCTGTACAGTGCATTGCAATAAGCATCCTCAGATACATCACCAACACAAGTTTTTATATTGATCTAGGACTTAAAATAGGCCAGAAATGGACCTGTCCCATTTAACTTATTTTTACTTAACCTGATTGCTCAAGTAAGGAATGTGGGTCAGATGCAGCATCTGTACCATGCATCGCATTAAGGATCCTTAGATGCATCATCCACACAAGTTTGGTTGATGTAGGACATATAGTAAGGCTGGAATGTACATGTATCTGTCCCATTTTACTAAACTTGGTCACTCAAGCATGGAATGTGGGTCAGATGCAGCCTCCGTACCATGCATTGCAGTAAGCATCCTCAGATGCATCATCCATGCAAGTTTGGTTGATGTAGGACTTATAGTAAGGCTGGAATGGACCTGTCCCATTTTACATGTACCTAACCTGCTCACTCAAGTATGAAATGTAGGTCAGATGCAGCCTCCGTACCATGCATTGTTGTAAGCATCCTCAGATGCATCATCCATGCAAGTTTGGTAGGTGTAGGACTTATAGTAAGGTGGGAATGGACCTGTCCCATTTGACCTAACTTACTCACTCAAGCATGAAATGTAGGTCAGATGCAGTCTCTGTACCATGCATTGTTGTAAGCATCCTAAGATGCATCATCCATGCAAGTTTGGTTGATGTAGAACTTATAATTTGGCGGGAATGGACCTGTCCCATTTTGCTACGTAGAACCTCGTAGCATTTCATGTGCAACTTAGCAGCTGTTAAGAAGCACAATTTTGACAATGTCTGCGACTATGGCAAACAGCAAGTTATTATCACAATACCTGTACTAGGGAGCGTAGCGTGATGAATGAATAAACAGTTTTCGCGAAGCAAACATATAGATAGGAAAGTCTATACACACATGTAAGTTCCTACTTTACATCGACTTTTGAAAGATACAAACTTTCCGAAACTGCCTATACAGAAAGCAAATTTCCGCCGGATACCACAGTAGCCAAGCAGAAAATCATACTGTGATGAATGAATAATTATAAATATTTGTTTGAAATAAGTAAATCTATCAGTACTTATCCAATGTTAATTCCCTTTGAGTTTTTTTGTCATACACAGCTGAAAATTTACTAAACCAACGTTACCCCAGCTTCTTGCAAAAAGTTAATAATGACGTAATGATGTCAGTGCTCAAAAGGTTACAGTATGTGCAACTTTGCACATGAATTCTGATGTTTGTTATCCGAAGGAATATCTTTATCTATAATTTAGGATAATTATTTTACGTATACTAACAAACGAATGAATAACTTATTCAAAATCAACAGAATTTGAATAAATAGGTAGATAAATTAATTGGTAGATGATCAGACAAACAGTAGACTAAATAATCCAGTCTCTCCGCTGCCGCTAAAAGAGACTGAACCCCACTATGGTTGTTACAGAACGAAGTCAGACCAAACTGTTGCCCAACGATTTTTCCATATTACGACCTTTAATAATGATTTTCTGGCAGGTGACTCTTAAGTAAACATTAAACTAACTATCTCTACCCACCTCGTGTTTTTTTCTCACTTCGTTATTGCATTTTTGCCGATTTTTAACTCCCTACCAAACCAAACAAGCAAGGCAATAGTTCGGAGATTCGACCAATCAGAACGTAGGATAAAGAAAGTTGATCACATGATATTTGTAACCTTCGTTCTGATTGGTCAATTCTCCGAAATTTTGCCTTGCTTGTTTGGTTTGGTAGGGAGTTAAAGATCGGCAAAAATGTAATAACGAAGCGAGAAAAAAACACGAGGTGGGTAGAGATAGTTAGTTTAATGTTTGCTTAAGAGTCACCTACCAGAAAATCAATATTAAAGGTCCGTAATATGGAAAAATCGTTGGGCAACAGTTTGGTCCGACTTCGTTCTGTAACAACCATAGTGGGGTTCAGTCTCTTTTAGCGGCAGCGGAGAGACTGGATTATTTAGTCTAGACAAACAGGTGCTTCAAAAGTAAGACAATAACTTTGAAACATGCTACGCTCCCTCATAGGCGATGCCTACATACCTATTAGACAATTAAGCAAGATCTTAGGGCATTTTTCTTGCACATGATTAGGGTCTACAACTCTTGCTTTGTACCTTTTTCATCTACATGGAGATCAGATAAAAGTTTCTGAATTTCCTCTTCGTCTGATATGACAGGTCGTGATATTTCAGGCTCACCATCTTCCTTTGAAGCATTCACGGGGGTGTAGAAAAGCTGGTTATCTACTACTTTGAATGACTGTGAACGTTTTCTCAGATTTCGCTTCCCATTTTCAGTTATTCCTGGGGGATATGTCCCGAATTTAATAAATGTTGCAAGGGAATTAAAATCAACATGCTTGACTGAATATTTCTTTGCCTTATAAGACATTTTGCCTTGTAAATAACATGCAATTGACCATATTTTGAAGCAAAAGATGCCTCCAACAGCGCGTCTATATCGCCATCTTTCCACGTGATAAAATGCCCGGATTTCAGATCCGCCCAAGATTTTTCTGGAGCGAACATCGACTGACATTTTATTCGTTCCACCGAAAACTCATGTCATTTTGGTTAATTACACATTGAAAACAACACTACCCTATCAGTACCAACGCATTACAAAATTAGCGAAGAAAGTGAAAAGCAAGGACTTATATCATGAACTTACAAAAACATCTCGCATTTATGCTCGTCCCTGAAAAAAAGAACAAATCAGGGGGCATAACTCGAAACACTCGAAACAGTGATAATACAATCAGTGATGACACCATCACCTTTGATGAAAAAGTGTATGTTCAAACGTCCACTCCGATCATTATCTCTCCCAAGGAAAAAGCTGCGAAGTACAGCCTCACACTGAGCACAAAATTAGAAAACATCAACACAACTATGTCAACCCTAGAAATATCATTTAAGTCACTAGTTGAAATGTTAGCAGATCTAAGAAGCGCAACCAACGACTTATCGCCTAACATAGCGACCTGTTTATCACAACAACTGACAACAATAAAAAGGTCATGGAAAGATCAAATCGAAAATTTTGAACACAAAATAAAGCACTGTAATCAAACAGTTGAATCGCTACACACGAAATCAAACCTAGTGGATAATCAACTGAAGAAGTTGGATGGCTACATAATCTCGAACAAAGAAACCCTAAATGAGAACAATGTAATGCTAAAATCAATTGGTGATGTTATAGAGAATATCGATGCCAGATTATGTCAAATAGAACAAATGAAGCAAATTGCGTACGAGGAAGAACCATTCGTCGAAAGGCAGAAAGAGACATCGCTCAACGTGCGGGAAAAAACACAAGTAAAGGGAACGTTCTCTCCTCATGAGAAACCCTTACCGCAAAACTGCGATGTCCTGATTCTCAGTGACTCTATTCTCAGGAGAATTGTACCTAGGAAATTTACACCTAGGGGAAGAACAATCAAGCAATTCATTGGAGGAGGAGCAAGCACTTGCCGCGACTTTGTCTCAAATTTCGGGCAAAATTTTGAACCCAAAAAGGTTCTTATCAACATAGGAACGAGAGATGTCCAGACTCCGAGCAAAGGTGTGAAGGAAAAGGAGTTTGAAGATCTGTTTGCGACGGTGGTCAAAACTTGGCCTCACTCTGTCATCTACTTCCTACCACTGATCAACAGGAAAGATATAGACAATGCCACCATTCATGCCTCAAATAAAGCAATACTACGTAGTGACCGCACAGGGAAAATAAATTTCACTAAGCCGTTCTTAGCTGATGAAAATATGTTCTATGACAAGGTCCACTTGAACGACAAAATAGGCTTACCTGCTCTGGTTAAGCATCTGAAGCTCGAACTTGAAATGAGACAGGCCTCCAACAGAAATGAAACAGTAAATGACAGCTTTCTGCGCTCGCCAAAGAATTACAAACCGAATCAAAGTGCTGAGCGTCAAATCCAGAGCCCACAGCCACCTTGGCCGACTTACAATCCACCACCTTACCCTTGGTATCCGCCGCTTCAAAACAGACACTTTAATGCCGTACCGTGGTTTCCCCCACCACCTCCGCCACCGCCTTTCTGGGGACTTCCTTGGTCCACACCGCAACAAAACTTTGTTAAAGGATAGGTCTAAGCATATTCTAATTACCATATATCAACCCAATCTGTGTCTGTATTGATGAATTATATTTATACGGTTGTGAAATACCATAATTCTATATATTTCTCATAGTTTTTGTTTTTGATTCACTAGTTTGCATTAGTTAACTTGCATGTTAGCATTATCGTTAAAAAGCAATGGTACATATCATTAAAAGCAAACAATTCATTATGATAATTAAAGCATTTTTTCATGTGGTACATGATCTAGTAATTCATACATATCATTCTGATTTTAAAGAGTAATTCACTTTTTCATTACTGCACATCTTGTTAATACTTACCTTTTAGTGTTATGAAAAATGTATACATAGATCTATTTATTTTACTTATCTTTCTGAGTATTGAGCATATTCATAGCTTTAGTCATATTTCAGTATTACCGGTATGTAAAACAAATATATAAATCTAGTCATGTTATCTATCTTTCGATGTTGTGAAAAAGATTTATATAAATCTAGTCATGTTACCCATCTTTCAGTATTATATAAAGTAAATATATAAATCTAGTCATATTACTTATCATTTAGTACTTTAAAAAGCATATATACATTTACATAGATCTAGTCAGGTTGCTAATTTTCCGGTATATATCTTTCGATATGGTAATAAGCATATAAATATATATATATATATATATATGTGTATTGATCTAGCCATTTTCATATGATCTAGGCAAGGCAGCTATACTTGTTTATGATTAGTAAGTTTGGTCTCGACCTTTAAAACCAATCTGTGCAGTTAATGCAGTATTTCCCCATAATATCTAATTCAATGTCCAAATCTCATAAAAAAAAAAAAAAAAAAAAAATACTCAAATTACTTTAGTATTCATATTTTGTTCTATCTGTATCTTAAATCCTTATCTCAAAAATGAATATATAATTTGGTTGTACAATATATAAGGTATCGAATGTGTATATTAAAATGTCTTGATATCAATGTACAACATATTCAAACTACAATATGATTTCACTTCTTAAATATGAAGGTGTCAATTTTCACTACCTACTAAATTAACTAATGTTGATTTATTTATTTACATTCTTTGTGTCAAGTGAATTCAATCAACATGATCAACTAATTATATCATTTTTAATATGTGAAACCCAAACTTTGATTACTGTACTTTAGTATGCCATAGTCATCTCTGTCATGATTGAAAACTTTTTGAAATTAGCTATGTGGAATATTGAGGGTCTAACCTCAGATAAGATAAACTCCCAATCCTTTATAGATTCTATCTCAAAATTCAACATAATCAGTTTAGTAGAAACATGGGCAAATGACACTGAGCACAACAATGATATCCCAGGGTTTAAACTAGTTGAAATAAGAAATAGGACGAAACATTGTAAAGCCAGACGCAATTCGGGTGGAATAAAAGTCTTTGCCAAAAGTAATATTTCCAAAGGCATTAAAAAGATGAGAAAAACACACACTGATATTGTTTGGCTAATGTTGGACCACACTTTTTTTAATACAAACAAAGACATTTATTTGGCAATTGTGTATGTTTCACCTGAAAATGTAAAATCAAATGCTCAAAATATTGATATGATTTACACCCAATTATTAGCTGACATATGTGAATTTAGTAGATTGGGTCATATTATTTTACAAGGTGATTTCAATGCATATACAAATACTCACCCTGACTTTGTAGTAGATGATAACTCAAATCCCCCATGTTTGAATGAAAATGTTTGTTACATCAATGATGTTAAATTGCCTAGAAATAATCTTGATCCTAAATATTCAAACAAAAGTGGTAAAAACTTACTAGATATTTGTAAGGAAACTGGTCTTAGAATTTTGAATGGTCGAAAAATAGGTGACCTTAAAGGAAATTTGACCTGTTTTACATACAATGGATGCAGTGTTGTCGACTACACAATCGTATCAAAGGAAATTTACAACCTTATTGGATACTTTGAAGTACACGAGTTCTCATCCCTCTCAAATCATTGTCCAATCAGCTGTTCTATACTTACCTCATACCTAGTAGACAAAACCTCAAAATTGGAACTAAATCCATTGCCAGCAAAATTTGTCTGGGATAATGACTCAATATCCAAATATATTGAAAACATAAACAAAAAAGGGAATGTAGATAAATTCAAAAATTTTACAAGCCGAGAATTCCATTCTATAAACTCAGCAATTGATGAATTCAATAACCTGTTACTTACCGTTGCTAGAGAATCAACGAAAGTGATTCACCCAAAAGCAAAAGTGAAAAACATTAAGAAAAAACAGAAAAACAAACCTTGGTTTAACGAATCTTGCAGAGATTTACGAATCAGTTTACAAGGATATGTAAAGCTTGTAAATAAATTCCCACAAAATGAAACATATAGAACTAACTACTACAGATTAAAATCAAAATTTCGAAGGGCTTGTAAAAAAGAAGAAAGAAATTATAAAAAGAGTGTCCTTAAACAAATAAATGATAATATGAGTAATGACCCTAAAACTTTCTGGAATCTTATCCGGAATTTTGACAAAGTGTCAACAAGTCATGATTCTCAATATACATGTAATAAAAAGTTTATGGACTTCTACAAAGAGCTTAATTTAAAAGATCCGACCTTCAACGCAACCCAACTAAACATTATAGCACAGTATGAAAGATTACTAAAGAATCTGCAGTCTAACCCTGACATGAATAATACACATACACATTTAAATGACAAAATATCAAAGCAGGAAATCATCAAAGCTATAAAATCACTGAAAAACAATAAAAGCTCTTCGATAGATCTCATCTGTAATGAAATGATTAAGTATGGTTCCCAAGTACTTGTTGACCCAATTACAAAGCTTTTTAATTTCATTCTTAATACTGGTGATTTTCCTAAAATATGGAACTCAAGTCTAATGGTTTTAATACACAAAAAGGGTGACAAGTATGACCCGGCCAACTATAGAGGAATCTCTTTAACTTCCAATCTCGGAAAACTTTTCAACAAAATTATCCATAACAGACTTTCCGATTTTCTAGAAGATAATAAACTTATTAGCAAGAACCAAATTGGCTTCAAGAAAAAAAGCCGCACCTCGGACCACATTTTCACTCTCAAATCTATAATTGAACATTACAAAGCAAAACGAAGAAAAGTATTTGCTGGATTTATTGACCTAAGAAAAGCATTTGATACAGTATGGAGGGTTGGTCTTTTCTACAAATTACTTAATCAAAAGATACCTCACAAGATTTTCAACATTATTCATTCTATGTACAACAATAACCTGTTTAGTATTAAATTCGCAGAGGGTTTGAGTGAATTTAATCATTCTGACAAGGGTGTCAAACAAGGAGATGTTCTAAGCCCGTTACTATTCAATTTCTACATAAATGACATGATAAAGGAATTTGACAAACACAATTGTGATCCAATAAAATTAGATGATGCTTCTCTAAATGTACTGTTATATGCCGATGATTTGGTAATTCTATCTGAAACCAAAAAAGGTCTACAAAACGCTCTAAATGCACTCTCAAACTACTGCTCAAATTGGAAATTACAAGTAAACACAAATAAATCTAAGATTATTGTTTTTAACTCAAATGGAAAATCATTTCAAAATGAATTCACATTCAATGACGCCCATTTAGAAACTGTAAAACAATATAGCTACCTAGGCATAACTTTTAAATATAATGGCAATTTCAATGCAGCCATAAAATCACTCTCAGAGAAGGCTAGAAAAGCCTTCTTTAAAATAAAACAAACCATTGGATTAAATAACCCATGTAAACTTCTAGAAAAATTATTTGACTCATTGGTTTCACCCATACTACTATACTGTTGTGAAATCTGGGGTCTCCATACAACTTTTAAGGACACAGAGCCGTACGAAAAACTACACACCAAATTCATTAAAGAAATTCTTGGTGTTCACTGCAAAGCATCGAATGATGCTTGCAGAGCAGAGCTTGCTAGAGTGCCACTTAAAAATATAATCTTACTGTCCAATATAAAATTCTTAGAACATATTTTCTCATCACAAAATAGCCTAGTTAATGAAATTTATATTGCAACTAAAGAATCAAACACCTGGGTTGATAAAGTTTCCACACTATTAAATAGAATAGGACTTCAATTTATATCAAACAATCTCCAAACATTAAAAATAAACGTAAACACAATCAAACAAAGAATATATGACATATGTCTACAAGAACAAAACGCTAGAATTTTTAGTTCAACAAAACTCTCTTTTTTCAAAAAATTCTACACAATGAATAACAGACCTAAATATGTAGATATCCTAATCAACAAAGGCGACAGAGCTGAAATCTGTAAATTAAGAATCAGTGCTCACGTTCTAGCAATTGAAAGAGACCGATATAAAAATATTTCTAGAGAAGAGAGATTCTGTAAACTATGCGATATTCAACTAATCGAAGATGAAGTGCACCTCTTATTACAATGTTCAAAATACTCTGAAATACGAGAAAAGATGGTTGAGAAATATGAAATGCATTTTAAATACTATAGACAGTTTAATGATGAACTAAAACTTCAATTGATTTTAAACAATAATGAATCATCCTTGTTGAAAAACACATCTTCGTTTCTGACTGAATGCATTAAACTCAGATCCTCTCATATTGAAATAAAGTCCACTTAATAACCATTCCTCCATTACTTTGTATACAAACTTCTGAAACCTTTGAATCATGATCTTGAGGTTATACCACTTTTGTTTGTCTATTCCAAATATCTGTAATTTAGTCATGTTTACATCATATCACTTCAAAACTATAATACCTAAAATGTATGTCTAATTACTGTTTGTTATGCTTTTTTTTTTTTTTTTCATTGTTCAATTGTATTTTTTTTTTTTTTTTTTCCTTTGGCTGTTTTTTGTCTTACTTGGGCGATAGCCATTTGTATAAATGTGTTATATGCCAATAAATAATTTGAATTTGAATTTGAATTTAATATATCACTTTAAACTTTAAATGGAAACTGTTAGTACTTTTTAAAGTAAATATTAGAGTTTTAAGTAAACAGAATTCAATGAAAAAACAACATTATTAATCAAGTGATCAATGGCACATCTGATAGAAACGTGTTTCATTTTATTAAAAACAGATTTTAGGCAACAAAAGAATGGTAGATAAGGCAATGTCTTACTGTTGAATTTTTACATAAAATGTAAAAAAAAAAAAAAAAATCAAACAATTTTGTATATATTTTTGAAGAAAACACATTTAATTTTCAATAGAATTCATTATTTTAATTTTGTTTTGTTTTATGACTTTGGGCCCAAAACCTACCAGCACGATGACGCAAAACAGAAAATAACAAAGAAATGGCCTTATAAAAGTAGACGAAGATTTTTTTGGAGGAGGTAATGCACCTAGGTGGCTGAGTGGTCAAGGACTTAATCTCTCACGCAGACGACCGGGTTTCGAGTCTCGGTGCGGTCGAATATGGGACGACTTCTGGAAACTTTTATTTCGTTTATATCACACGCGGTCACTAATTCATTTTAATTTTTAGCTCGAAAACGTGGGAGTAAATGTACAAAATCATGCCAAGTTGCGAACATGAGAAAGTTTTGTGTCTGATGGTAGATGTAGTACATATTTATTGCACACGATAGCGGGCCACTTGACAAATCAGAAGCCCTCATTTTGTTTACATGAGATACACGTGTTTTTGTTTTTTATTGGTGGGTGGGGGGACTTCTGTACATTACTACGGGGTTATCAGGAATGTATACTATGCTGAGTTATAGTTCATTTCAACGTGTTCCTGTTTGTTTTATTTTCCCAAGGGTCCATCAAGTCAAGACTACGGGGGGAGGGGGGGGGGGGGGTGAGGAGGGTCGCTATTATTTTGTTAAGGTCAGGCAAGCTTTTTTGAAAAGCTAATACTTGTTTCTCCTTTACTGCTGGCAGGGGCGTAGCCAGGGTGTTTTCGATGTGGACGTCTATAAAGAAGGGTTGGACCAAGAACTTCAGCTGTCCGGGGGCACAGCACAGACACTTTTTGGGGGGATGACTTGCGAGGCCCGAAGGGTCAAGTGGGGACAGTGTGGAAATATGTTACCCATCCCCTTGAAGGGGGTCCCCCGAGAAAATTTTGAAATAAAAAGGAAGCAAATTGCTGACCTCTGGAGCGTATTTGAGCTGAATTTAGATGGGATAACGCATATGATTCGATGTCAGCAGACGATGAACCGTATCTAAGATGAAGAAAACTTGAGATGTGAACATGACATTCCCTAAATACTTATATATGTACGTCCACATAAAGTCTTTCCAATCGACCGCTCGCACTTTGTTAGCGATGGTTGTATCATGCGCGGATACAGCATTTTTGGTCAGAGGGGGTCCAAAATCTAAGGAAGTCTACCTATCATGAAGGTACATATATATCGGTGCACATGATGGGGAGGGGGGCAATTGTGTTAGCTTTCCTTTCACGTTTATTTTCATGAAGAATTGGCGAGCGTAGCGAGCCAGAATTTTTTTTTTATATGAAATATTAATTTGTCTTGATTCGATCGAGATCAGTGGCGTAGCTACTATATATGCTTGTATGCTCAAGCATACACATCATTTTGACCAGAAAAAAATTTCTTTGAAATACAATAAATTTTCACTAATTTATCACATCATTTTCGTAAGAAGGTTATCAAAATCATGCTTAAAGAAAAATAAAAATGATAGAAATTTGCAATGAGGCATGTTTTGAAATCCACAGTGCAAACTATCAGACAGATGACCCCAAGAATGACTGGAAATTTGCCCTCTATTATCCATTTATGGATCATTTGACAAGTGAATTGGAGACCAGCTAGGCTACTCGAAGGCAGACTCCTAGCTCAATTTCTCATCCCAAACAACTTGCAAGGTCTAACGGGCGATATTGTGTCCAAAATACATGTTGAGTATAGTAGTAGATGTTAAGATTCGGGTCTGTTTCGCGGCCAATATGGCGCTGTGTTCTCAGCTGATATTGTCACTGATGTGTTATGTTTCTGCTGTGTTCTTATCTTCAAAAATTTTCCGGGGAGGGGGGGGGGATGCTCCCGGACCGCCCTAGTGCGCTCGCGCCTTCGACGCTCGCACTGTAAAATCAAGCATACACATCTTTTTGGGTCTAGCTACGCCACTGGAGATGATTATCTATAACATTGAACATTTCATTCCTTATATCGGCGAGCGGAGCGAATTTCATGAGAATAAATAGATAAGAGATGTGTCATTTTCCAAATAATCAGACATCTTAAAATGACAAAACCTTGAAAAAGATGAAGGAGGTTACATCCTATGAAGTAAAGGACTGTTCAAAATATGAGTTCCTGGGACCCAAGACAATTATATAAACTTACTCAGTATGAACAATTGATGATTTTAGGTTTCAAAGCCCTTTCATGCATTTTAGACCAATTTCATTAGAAATGGGCCAAAGCTGGACCCCACCTCAGAAAATCTCAGGGGGGGGGGTTCCAGATCCCCAGTCCCCCCTCTGGATCTGCGCATGGTTGTATTGAGTTCTAATGAAACACGAGAAAATTACGAAAAAATGCATTCAAATCGGTGGTTTCTGGAGTGTCTTTGATCTATTTTTGAACAGTAGTTTGCTTAATACTATTTCAAAAGAACCCCCCCCCCCTTTCTTTTTGGCAACTGGGGGAGGAGCTCTCCTTTTTTTTTTGCGAGACGATGTGGACGTTTTTGCGTACAAATGTACACCTGGCTTCGCCCCTGGCTTGTTGATTTGTCCTTGCTGTAACATGAACTTAGAATATTGGTACGATATCGAGTAAAAAATGTTGAGTACCATTGGGTTTTGGCTTTGAAAAATTGAATGCCTAATTATAGGCCCCGGAGCATATTCGAGCTATATACAATGTTGAACATTTGCCCATTTTTCCGAACAAAGTATGTTTTGAACAAAATTTGTAGATGACAAAAATACTCAAACCGGGTATTTGAGGACAGATACGTGTAGGTTTCGAACCCCGTACCATTTACATTAATTGTTTGACACACGTACATGTTTTGCAAATTATTTGAACATGTTCAAATTATAGTAATTGTTAATGTTAATTTTCGGGAATAAAATAAACAGAAAACCCCATCTGCGACGTACATTACAAAAAATTCGCAATTGTCTGTACGAATCCACAAATACGCCAATTGATACGGTATCGAATCGATATGCGATAGAATGTATCAGAAAAATTTGTTAACAAATCACAAGCAATACACGTGAGAAATATTAAACGCATAATAGCTGTTATTTCTACTACTTTTTCTAAACATTTAAAAATTGACCAAAACATTCGTTATTTATAACATCATATCAGTATTCCATCAAAAATCGACGTTTTCTTGCTCAATTATCGCTAATTTTACGTCTATACGCCTAAACTTGAATTCTTGTCATCCCACTCGAATTCGTTATCTCGACCCTCCCATATTCATATAACCCCAGCGTGAACTCTCTTCGGAGGTATATCTGCGCTTGCGCGTGGGGTCATGCACTTTAGAAGAAATAAAAAATGGCTACGGCAGAGAAATCAACGAGAGGAAGAAAGTCAAGTTTTACGGATTCGGCGAGAAAAAGAAGAAGAAAAGAAGTAACATCGAACTGGAACAAAAACAGAATTAACATAGGAGAGCAAATGGAACGCTGGAAAGATTTGAAAGACCGATTAAACCTTGATTCTAACCGTGATGTAGCTGAATTTCTCTTAGATAGGTAAGGGATCGTAATCATGGTAATGCGTTTTTAGTTTGTTGAATAATTAAAACAAGTACATTGAATTTTAATAAAAGCATCTTTATAAACAATATTCATTGATTAAAAGGTTTTAATCTTTGTGTTATAATGCATCATCGCAGTATAAACAATGATCGTATTCTTGTTCACCGGAAAGCACATGGCGCGCTGGGGTACGGAAAGGGAGTAAATAGTCAAATGTAAACATTGCATTGTTCGCTTATTTATTGTAGATAGGCATCAGATAAATCAACACCATCACGCCCCGGTTCACGTATTGTTACGTCAACACCTGCTCAGCATATTACAGCATTTATGGGGGATATAGATGTATCAGATATTTCCTCAGATCATGATAAGGAGTAAGGATTTACATTCATCATTCCATTTCGTCAGTAGTTACTAGTATTGTATACATTGGACATGCTAAAATTGATTTTTTTTTCTTCAACAAAACTTTTATTTGATTATCCTTATAATGTTTCTATTATTTTTACATATTACTTATATTATTAGGTTCAAAATTTTTTCCCCTAGATATATGATGTTATAGAAAGACACTGTAGACTAATGCTTGTTTGACTATTTGATTAGGGATTCGATGTCTGATATATCTGGTGTTGAAGCCATCTCACACGCAACTCCTTTGAAATTGGAGAAAGAAATGAACAAATCAACAAGCTTTGTCAACCCTATGCTGTAAGTTTTAGTTACCAGATTTATATACAGGCTTATGGAATTTCAAAATGCAAATTAACAGTATAATTCACCAGTTCCAAAAATATAATAAAATATGGCAATGGAAATCTATATCAATATTTTAGTAATACATGTGATAGGTACTTCACAAAGATACATGTTCATGCAGTATGGTACTATATGTAATGCATAATTTCATTATATTTACATGGAACTTTGCAGACTATCATTAGATGTTTCACACATCACACAACATGACAGCGACAGTGACAGTGATGAAGAATACATTCCAGATTTTAATGTAACTCTAAAGTAAGGATGATTTACATGTATTTTTCTTTCTGATGGTAAACTTATATATGCGGTCATGAAAAATAAAATTTTATACAATGCAGTCATCATGATCATTGTGTGTTTTTATATCATTTTACTCAGTCTGTCTGTCTTTGAATCTCTTGTCAGTAAAATGCTTTTTTTATGACTTCAGCGCTTGTGAAGACATTCCTATAGAGGGCGGATCAGAAAGTGAATGGGAAGATGATGCTGATGATGATGAAATGGACCGCTCAGCAGAACCATTACCCACAATTCACAGGGTTACCATTGACAACATTGATGGGCTTATCAATGACAGATGTTACATGACCTATCACCATTCCATTTTGTCATTGGCTAAAATAAATATTCCCTCTAACTGCACAATCAAAGGATGTAGTTCACAAGTAGCTATCACATCAGAGGAGAAGGCTAGTGCACTATACTTGAAATGGGTAAGATATATTTGATTCCATATTGGTTGAACCAGTAACTTATTCTTGTCCAGTTTTCATTTTGCTCATTCAATTTTGTATTAATTGTCTTTATTTCTACACTATAGACTTGCAGTAGTGGACATATCCTACATAAGTGGTGTTCACAGCCTATGCTGAACAACAGAATGCATGCTGGAGACCTATTACTTTCCTCCTCAATTCTGCTCTCTGGAAACAACTTCAAGAAAGCAGAGATGATGTTTAAATTCATGAACATGCCTATTGTAAGTCCCAGCAGTTTTTATAAAATGCAGAGGACATACTTGGTGCCATCAATAGATGAATACTGGCTGGAGCAGCAAAAGATTGTACTTGATGAGTTCCGTAACAAAGATATTGTTGTACTTGGTAAGTGCTTGTAAAATGTAATATCAAGCGGAATATTTCTCCTTCATCGGAGGATTTGAAATGGTAATTTTTTCTATGCTTGTAAGGTATATCTAAAGTTTGATTTGATGCATAGTAATAAGTTTATTCTTAATTCAGGTGATGGTAGAATGGACAGTCCAGGTCATAGTGCACAGTTTTGTTCTTACACTTTTATGGAGAATGACACAAAGAAAATATTGTGCATTATTACCATGGATAAAAGACTAACAGGACGAAAGAGTACAAACTTGGAAAAGGCATGTTTCCTAGAGGGAATGAAGTATCTCAGAGATGAAGGGATAAGGGTTGTCGAAGTTGTAACGGATGCACATGTCCAAATCTCAGCTCTTATGAGTAAGTACATTACATTAAATTTTGTTATTTAACTGAGGATGACACTGATGGTTTTAATTTTACATGGTACATGCTATGTTTTAAATTTGCAATCATACCGATTAAAATGCATTAATAGTAAATGTTTTATTTTTTTTTAATTTCCAGAGAGAGAGTTTCCCAATATCAAACATTCTTTTGATGTTTGGCATGGAACGAAAAACCTTGGAAAGAAAATAATGGCAGTAAGTATGAAACTTAGGATTATTGGTTTTATTGAAGAAATCAGCTAGAAAATGAGGCTATTCTGAAATACTATCCCTGCTAAAACTATTGGGTTAATTATATACAACTATTGCATTTTTCAGCAAGGTCAAGAGAAAAGCAAAAGTCAGCTTTTGACATGGTCGAAAGATATAGTGAACCACTTCTGGTATTGTGCTGAAAAAGCTCTCACCACTGAGGAATTCCTTGTAAGTATACTTTTCATAGTTCCCTTGTCAGAATAAAAGAGTGTAAGACCTATTACATTTTTTTTCTTCTTGCATTCTTTCTAATACTCATTGTAGAAGTAAATTCTCTTTATTTAGGGAATGTGGTATGGTGTGTTACATCATGTGGTAGATGAACATGAGTGGGTTTTGCCATACTGTTCAGCAATCAGCAATAGATGTCATCATGGCGACCTCATCAGAGATGCAAATGAGGTTAAGGAATGGCTGAAGAAAGGCAGTGCACCCCATGAGGCTTTACGTCATATTGTGATGGACAAAAGGCTGGTCAATCAAGTACACCACTATATTAATTTTAGGTATGAAGATTGTTCTACTCTATTTTTGTTTGGAATAATGATTGTTCTTTGATTAAATGAAAATTGTTTTTTGATTGAAGAAAAATTGTTCTTTGATTGACAATGTACATACATGAATTTCAACATTAATATTTGTGTTTGTATTATTTAAGGAGTACAGCAGAACTGGAGAATTTTCAAAACCTTATTCTGATGTATGCTTCAAAGAGAAATTCATTCCGTCCTCCAGTATACAGGGTGCGAAACAGACTTGCAGGGCTAGATTACAACGCCCATGTTGACCGTGCAGTGAAAATCAACAAAGATGGAAAGATAAGGTTAGTCATTATTATCATTTTTAAGATAATATACGTGAGTAAATCTATTTCATATATATGTCAAATAAATATTTTCAAATCGACGTATATTTACATTTTGTGCTCGATGACTTCATTTTTCAGTAATGAGTGTAATTGATCTCCGTCATCTTTTCAGGAACATGTAAACTTAACTGAATTATATTGTTTGATTCCAGGTATCAGCGAACTTTCAACAAGAAAAGTGCAAGGTGGTCTGTTTATGCAGTGAAAGTTGATAAAACCTACAAACATATCTGCGGCCTTATGAAAAAATTGTATCAAAAAGACTAGTGGACAAGACTGGAATGAACAGGAAAGTAGTCTTGGCCTCTGATGACCCAAGACGCATTTCATCAGTGATCGCACCAATACCACCCCCACCAACTAGTCAGCTGGTGCAAGAACAGAAATCACGCTTCAAGAGCAACTAAATGACAAAAATGAGTGATGATTGTAAAGACTCATGTATTTAGATGTATATATTGACAGATTAAACATATTATGTACAGTAACATTTGTGAGATTGACATACATAAAAATTGATACATTGACATACATTGATCATATAAAAAATTAAATTAAAAGAACATTAATGTTTGTAACACTTCATATATTATTAACAGTACAGTAAAACGTTTGGCATTTATCAAATTATGACAATCGTCCGTCTTTAAATCCTGTGTACTGACTGAAGGGATCTGGGTATTTATCCCGTATCCTCCAAACACAGCAGCTGGGTATAACTTTTCTGTTCCCAGCACCTAATCTGCCATGGTGCCAAAGGATAAACTGGCGATAGGCAGAATGCCTAAATCCTCGGTTTATATCATCGTCTGCCTCAAAGACAAGCGCATCCTCTCTATATCTTTGGCACATTGCAAGGACTGCCTCATCCAGAATCAGGATGCCAAAATCCTATGAATGTATGAATAAATAAATGAAGATATTTGCAATATTTCTATAATATTGATTGAAAATCAATGTATATTTCAAAGTATGGATGAAAGGAGATAACATGTACTCACAGGCACTCTTGAATAACAGTTCATTGGCACTTGTCTGCAACAGACTCTCTCTGCCTCCGTTGGCATTTCTCTACAAAAAGAGCATAAGCACCAGGACGGAGCCTCAGAATTTGGTGGTGGATGGTAACCCCCTTGGATCTGTGATGCAGTTGATTCGTTCCAAACATCTAGAACAAAGGAAGGGTTTCTTTGGACACAATCGCATCACTAGACTTCTCAACTGATCCTCACCAATGTGCTGTAATCTTTCCTATGAGTGAAATAATTCAGAAGTATACAATTATTTTTATTTCAAATAGTTTTACCAACAATGAAAAATCACGAAAGTCGATTAACAGTTATCAGCATGGTCCGAATCCAACATCCATCTTGTAATGTAACAGATTAATGAGTAAAAATTGTAATAACGAGATCACATACAAGAGCAACAAGGAATTCAGTGAATATTTTATAATTACTCTCATATAAAATGCTATCCCCAAATGGTGCATACAGCAAAATGTACCTCCAATTCAGTCTCTCTCTGGGACATCAAAGCAGCTGTTTCCTCAGCTCTGTTACGTGTTGCACCCCTGCCACGCCTTCCACGTCCTCTTCCCCCACGTTGCCTTCTGTTACTACTCCGACCCCTATAGGAGTCAGATGTAGCTCTGTGTGCCTGTCCTCGGCCTCTTGTTCTGCCACGACCCCTTGTTCCATTACGACCCTCTCGACCTCCCCCTTTCTGTATATGATGATTGTGTCTCACCGCTTGGAGACAAGGGCGATCTTGATCTTTCTCGACTTCCGTCTGGTATATTCTAAAAAAATAAATTGTCTGAAACATTGCCTCTCCGGTGCATGCATACAAACGAATAAGGTATACAAAACAAAGCGTAAGCAGCAGTTAATCCTTTGGAACGTTTCAGTTTTCAATTTCTCTTTTAGACTTTTATTTTTTTATTTCAAAGAAAAAAGAAACGAACAAAATATGAGCGCGGATCAAGAAGGGAAAATGGATGGACCAAGAACCCACCTCCCCCTTCCGGAATTTACTAGAAATGATTTTTCCCCCGTTGATACATATTTATTTTTCAAAACAATGTGCCCTCTCCTCCCCTTCTCTCCTTCGGGAAAAATGTTCTAAATCAACCCAAGACCTCAAATAACTTTCCGTAGATGAATTAGATACATGTACACGTGTACATGTAAGCAATATTTGCGTTTTTACTCGTCAGAAAAAAAATCGGCAATTTTGCACCTTTCCTTACTGAGTTCAGTGTCTGTCAAAATATGCACACCGATCCTCATGAAAAGATCCTATTGAAAAAAATCGGAAGTTGAATTGAAGAGAAATGCATGGGAACCCCCCCCCCCCCCCCCCCATTTCATAGTTTAAAAAAAGCCTCCTATTCATAGGATTTCAAATATCTGCGTAAAGTATTATAACTGTTCCCTCATTTTTTTCCCTTTACTTTAAAATGGAAAGAACAAATAATCTGCAAAAAGTTTTTTTCTTTTCAACAATGTGCAGTACCCCCTTAGGAACCCCAAGATACACGCGTAGGTAGAACGTTGCGTATTTCTGATTCAAAGTCCACAATTAATTATGTTTTTGAGTCATAGAACTTAGAATTTGTCAAAATACAATTATGTATACAAAATATAGGTCTTTCTTGTTATAATTTTTCATGTTTAGCGTATTTAAATAGCCTTTATATTAATAGTTTACGTACCTCTGAATCCATGTTGTGTAATTCGAGATGCTGACCGCACTGACCACCGCTGCATGTTTCTTGGAATCGGCCAAAGTCGGAACATGTGGCGAGGAATAATTAATGATATTTGGGTCAAGTGCAGACGAAAACAGGAGAGATAAATCTTCTTTGTGTGTTTTTACGGGTACTTTGACTTGCTGATGTCATCACACCTTATTTTTATACTAAGAAGAATCAGACGGTTAAATTTTAGGCGTGAAGAAATACATAAAAATAACAGCTATTATTACTTTAAATCCTGTGATTCTTATTGAAATACGGCGAAAGAAAGATAACTCTTTCAAAATAATATATTACGAAACTGCGGTGACATGTCCGATGCCAGCTTTGTTCTAGACTGCCTTTGAGCATGCGCAAAGCCTTTAATCTGCTCAAATAGCCAAAATGGCGCTTTAGACGAAGCGAAATGTCTCAGTGAGCAATTGAAACACTATTTTGCTCCAAATGAAATGTAAGCCAATGCATTTATATGCTCAGACATTTGTCTCGTATATTGTTTTAGCTCTAGAATATGACAGGGATCTCAAGCAATCAATTGGTTGCAAATAAATCAGGGAAAGTTGATAAATCTGAGGAATCGGGGGGGAACGCAAACTTTTCTGACACCCAACAGTGGCAACATACAACATCGTGTGATATCAGTTAACCTCTTTTTCTTGATATATCTTCAATAAAGTAAATTATACATGTGCCCAGCAAGGTGTCGAGATTCAATTTGCTGAATATATGACATAAAAATTTGTTCTTTGTTTCAAGTGTGACCGGTTCTGGATCTTTAGTACTGATACCTTTTTGTACCGGATTTTTCTTACGGGACTCTTTGTACTTGCTACTGAGATCATTCGCACTGGTTGAAGAAAAATATGTTATGTTTCTGCAATAAAGATCTGATTAACCTGAGCTCCTCATGATAGTGAGATTGTTCGTACTTCTTCTTCTTCCGGTAATGTGCTGGGCTCCTTGTGGGGCATTATCGCACATGAGTTTAAAAACATGTTGTACTTGTAAGATGGAATAAAGAACTAGTTTCGAAATTTTAATTATCACTAATATACAGCATAAGACAACTGTTTTTAGCTCGACTGCACTTTAGTGCAAAAGAGCTATTGCAATACCCCCGGCGTCGGCGTCGGCGTCGTCTGAACTAGATGATAAGGTAAATGTTAAGATTACACATTTACCTTTCCTATATTCATATTCTGTTGGTTTTTTTTTTGTTGCAAATGTTTAATTATACATCATTTTATATATCCAGATGAGGATATAGCCCCTGGGGTTGGGATTTTAAAATTATTTCAAATGATAAGGCAAATGTTGAGATGATAAGGTAAATGTTAAGATAGCAATAAAGTCTTTAAAAGCCAATATTGAGCAAAGTACAAGTGCTACATGTACCAAACTTACATATTTGATGTATCTTTGATCAAACTTTCAAAAAATGACCTTGACCTACTTTTTTCCGCTTGAATGATTTTGCCTTTAAGGTTAACCCTTTCAACACTGCAGACCGGAAACCGGTCAATAAAAATAACTCCTTTCAACACGGCGGACCGGTAAACCGGTCACAAAGGTAAAACGAAAGTAGGTGTTTACATCCTTAAAGGAAGTACCTTTGAGCACATGGTTGTAGCTATGAATTGTGGGATATGTTTACTTCCGTTTTCACTTTGAACAAAGGAAAATAGAGGCACATTAAGGGTAGAAAAGGATTAAATTACACGCTACCAAAAACAAACAAAAACGAAGAAAATGGCGAGTGACAGCGAAGAGTCTGACCTTTCTGGAGATGAAAATTTCGATGATATTGGGAATTTTGATTTAGTAAATGTAAATAATGATGAGCAGAGAAGACTAGAGAGACAATTTAGAGCAATGTTGGCGATTCTAGTGACAGTGAATCGGACTTTGAAGGGTTTGAACCGGAGGATGCGTACCGTGCACCGACGTTTGACACTTGGACAAAAAATGAAAACCCACGAAATCTAACAGATTTTTCAGAGAGAACTGGCCAAACTCGTGTCTTAGATGGGTCAAATACTGCACTGGATTTCTTTAAACTATTTTACACGGATGAACACATGAAATTCATCGTAGAAATGACGAATTTGAACGCAAGAAGGAAGAGAGAATCAGATCCCCAGAACAACAAGGGGGCGTGGTCGGACGTAACACTGGAAGAATTGAGGGCATTTTATGGACTTTTGTTCCTTATGGAGGTGATGAGTTATGATAGAGATGAAATGTATTGGTCCAACAATGCAAAGCACTGGCTGGTTGGGTCCAAATTTGGAGAAATAATGACAATGGACAGATTTATCCAAATAAGGAGATATCTGCATTTTCTGATGATAATGAGGCATCTAATCACAGAAATGACAAACTTTTAAAGTGAGGAGAATTTTGGATTCCCTAAGAAACTCCTTTCAGTCAGAGTATGCTCCTCACAAGGACATATCAGTGGATAAGGCCATGATACCATTCAAAGGCAGGCTCGGGATGAAACAATACATGAAGGATAAGCCCGTGAAATTTGGGATAAAGATGTGGGTCGCTGCAGATGCAGACACTGCCTACTGCCATAATTTTGAAATATATGTAGGCAAAAACACAGAAAACATCAACAAAAACTTGGGAATGGTATCTCAAGTAGTTATCAGCCTAACTAAACACTTGGAGATGAAAGGCCACGTCATTTATACGGACAACTTTTATACAAGTCCTACTTTGGCCGACTTCTTGTACTCTTGTACAATGAAAATGGAGAACAATCCTTTCTTATAAGCCTTATACATGCTTTTCCTGCTAGAATATTTCTTAATTTCTCAAATTCTATATTTTAATCTTCATGAAGACATGTGACTAAATATTCAGAAAATTTTATTTCGAGGCATTTTGTGGAAAAATAGTGTATACAGAAAAACCTTCACTGTGAACTTATTTTTTGAGTGATCTTAAAGATCTATATATCATTTTATTCAGGATTAAATTCTCTTTCAATAAATGGTAAGTTAATGGTAATTTGAGAAACTTTGTAGCAGCAAATTTTTCATTTTTTATGAAATTAAAAAAATATATATCCTTTTTTGGTAATTTTCATAAATTTTTTGTAAAGTAATTTTTTACAACATTATTTATATAAATGAAAAGTACATTTCATCACCTTTCTATTGATGTATGATACATAACAATGCTCCGTATAATAAAGAAGTTATTAGAAGTTTTATGAGCCTTACTGGTTTTGATACAGCAGCTGAAAGTTACTTAGTGTACAGGCCTATCTCTAGTGAAAGTTACTCAGTGTTGAAAGAGTTAAAAGCCAATAGTGAGCAAAGTATAAGTGCTACATGGACCAAACTTACATATTTGATGTATCTTTGATCAAACTTTCATAAAATGACCTTGACCTACTTTTTTCCGCTTGAATGATTTTGCCTTTAAAAGCCAATATTGAGCAAATATAAGTGCTACATGTACCAAACTTGCATATTGGAGTATCTTTGATCTGACAAACTTTCATAAAATGACCTTGACCTACTTTTTTCCGCTTGAATGATTTTACCTTTAAAAGCCAATATTGAGCAAAGTATAAGTACTACATGTACCAGACTTGCATATTGGATGCATCTTGGGTTTGACTATTGAAATCTGACCTTGACCTACTTTTTCTGCCTCAGTGATTTTGCTTTAAATTGCCAATATTGAGCAAACTATAAGTGGTACTGCACCAGACTTGCATATTGGATGCCTCTTGGGTTAGACTATTGAAATCTGACCTTGACCTACTTTTTCTGCTTTAATGATTTGCTTTAAATTGGCAATATGAGCAAAGTAGAGTTTAAATTTTTATGTGACTTGATATATGTTGTTGCCTGAGAAAGGGAGTTTAAATAAATTGGCTGTCATGAGAGATATTATGCTATGCAGTCGAGCATTAGGTGACTCTGGCAACTATTTTTATTTAAATTATGGCTTTTTTTTTTTTTTTATAGCAAAGGGATGCCTGTTATCAGATGCTTTAAGTAAATAATGCATTTTTCAGATAATTAAAATAAATCTGACCGTTTCAAATAAGTAACAACCATCAATTATACATTGTGCACTTCAAGAAAGAGATTCCAAACACAAATATTATTATAAATATCGAAATACTTATTTTTCGTACCGGTTAGTGTTGTTAAATCGGAAAAATTTTACTATGGATTATCGGAAACTATGGAGGAGTACAATCGATTTCACAATCGGAATAATCAGACTTTATTCTTGTTTAAAATTGTTCAATGTTCTGTATCTTTTCAGACTGAGAATACTCAGTGCTTGTGATTTAAGAATTGATATTTATTTAAAATCATGGAAATAAATTAAATGTTGAAAATTCCTTGTTCTTAATAACAAATCTTTAAGTTTGCTTGAGAAGGAAGGCCTTCCTCTTTCTTTCTGAAGCCAATACGGTCCCAAATGGCGGAAATTACGTCGAAGTAACTTCAATAGCGACAATCAATTTTCAAATCCATTATCCATAGTTGGCAATTTTTAGCTCTACTGGTCTCTGACCAGTCGAGCTTATGTCATCACCCTTCGTCCGGCGTCCGTCCGTCCGTCCGTCCGTAAACAATTCTTGTGCTCGCAACTCCTCTGAAACCATAGGAGATAGAAAGTTAATTCTTTTTGAATTCTACTTGGTATGTGGTCTTGTTGTGCACTTGACATTTTGTTTGAGCCCTACCAAGGGGGTCCTAGAAAATGGGCGTGGTCTTTAAAATCTATGTAATCTTGTGCTCGCAACTCCTCCGACACTATAAATGTTGGGGAGTTAATTCATTTTGCAATTTGATGGGTCTGTGGTCTAGTTGTGTACCTGATATTTTGTTTGAGCCCCTGACTCCAGGGTCATAGAAAATGGTGTCATTTTCTCCTATATAAGTCTACGTAATCTTGTGCTCGCAACTCTTCTGACACTATAAATGATGGAGATTTAATTCTTTTTGCAATATGATAGGTCTGTGGTCTAGATGTGCACCTGGTATTTTGTTTGAGCCCCTGACCCCCAGGTCTTAGAAAATGGGTGGTCATTTTCTCCAATATAACTCTATGTAATCTTGTGCTCGCAATTCCTCTGACACTATAATGATGGAGATTTAATTCTTTTTGCAATATGATAGGTCTGTGGTCTAGATGTGCACCTGATATTTGTTTGAGCCCCTGACCCCCAGGGTAGAAAATGGGTGTGGTCATTTTCTCCTATATAAGTCTATGTAGTCTTGTGTTCGCAACTCCTCTGACACTATAAATGATGGAGATTTAATTCTTTTTGCAATATGATAGGTCTGTGGTCTAGATGTGCACCTGGTATTTGTTTGAGCCCCTGACCCCCAGGGTCTTAGAAAATGGGTGTGGTCATTTTCTCCAATATAACTCTATGTAGTCTTGTGTTCGCAATTCCTCTGACACTATAAATGATGGAGATTTAATTCTTTTTGCAATATGATAGGTCTGTGGTCTAGATGTGCACCTGATATTTGTTTTGAGCCCTGACCCCAGGGTCTTAGAAAATGGGTGTGGTCATTTTCTCCTATATAAGTCTATGTAGTCTTGTGTTCGCAACTCCTCTGACACTATAAATGATGGAGATTTAATTCTTTTTGCAATATGATAGGTCTGTGGTCTAGATGTGCACCTGATATTTTGTTTGAGCCCCTGACCCCACGGTCTTAGAAAATGGGTGTGTCATTTTCTCCAATATACACATGTACTTGTGTTCGCACTCCTCTGACACTATGAATGATGGAGACTTAATTCTTTTTGAAATATATTAAGGGTCTGTGGTCTAGTTTTGCACCTGATATTTTGTTTGAGCCCCAGACCCCGCCAGGTCTTAGAAAATGGGTGTGGTCATTTTTTTCCGATATAATTGTGCTCTCTACTCTTCATATTAATGATTTAGAGGAAATTCCTCATGCGATATTATGGATCTGAAGTCTTGTTGTGTCATTTTAGTTCATTTGAGCCAAAAGCCCAAGGCCCCCAGGATCTTAGAAAATGGGTGTGGCATTCTTTTTTGAAATACTATATCTCAGATATTATGAATTATATGAGTGATTTCTAGTTGCAGTCTAATGGATATGTTGTTTTGTTGTGCTACCTATAATTGTTAGAGCGCCTGCTCCCTTTGGTCATTGGTTGTTGCTGTTTTGTTTAAAGGAAATTGATGTTTTAAAACAAAGCAACCAGGAGAGCTACAGTCTCGTCAGAGACTTCTGGTTAAGTTTCAGCGGCAACATCGGCGACTGTCGTTACGATCGGTACCAAAGATTCCGATTTTGGGAACGAAAAGTAAGAAGAACTCATACGAAAAGACATCAGTATGAAAATCCCCACCATTGTGACCAGGGCCCTCTCGCTACAGGACCTGTTGTTTAAAGATAATAAGTTGATCGCTAGCTCATGCCTCTCTGCTTTACTCTTTTCAATTTCTCCAGGAATGAAACAAAAGCTATAAATTTTCGACATTGATTTTCCCAACATAAATCCATCGAAATATAGTCTTCATGGGCTGCAACGGATGAATCGTGACTTCCAACACTTAAATGATATACTTTGTTTTAAAAAAAAAATACATTACTACAATAACAGCAGCAGATAGATGCTCCAGCTCCTTTTACATGGACAACCTTCCCTTTTGTTGACATTCTTTTCGCCAATGCCATGAGGCATCAACTTCCTCTCTAAACCACAGGTTCCTGTTCTCTCGCAAGCAGGGAACAGGCAAATATTGGATCCTTGCCTTCAGCTATATTGAATTATTCTTCTATGAAGTTTTTGGTCTGACATTATAGAAGCCCTACTTATCAAAAGGCTGTTACAGCATCCAGGGCCTTCGCTAAATCTGATTCGGGCCAATATCGGTCTTCATCAGGTTGGGGCAAACTTCAGTTGAGCTATAGTAGTTCGATTGGGCCACAGGCGCTTGTTTATGTCCCCTCCCACTCTATCATACCCCTCCCTAACATGAAGGTGCCTATCTTTTGATCTGATGTTGGTTGTGTGTTATTTCTCGATCGCAATGTTTTCAACATAATACGATGTTTTATATTCAACAGAAAGCGAAAATTTTTGTTCTATTGTCCTACATAAAAATTATACCTACTGATGTTTGCTTCACCCTGTATTTCTTCAATTGTTTGCTTTCGTTCTGGTCCTTGGGACATCGTCATTCTAAGATAAATTAACCGGAATTTCCGGTATCCTGAGAACCCAATATAGATGCTGGAGTCTGATTGGCTATGATGAAGTAACAGCTAAACGAAGTGCTTGACAAATATCAACGAAAGTAGATATGCATGACATCAATGGCCATCAACGCTTGAATCTATATGGGTTCTCGGGATATTTGAATTTAGTTTTTTGTGTCGCCTGCGAAGCATAGCGACACTTAGGATCACTTTGTCCGTTGTCCGTCTGTCCGTCTTGTCCGTCCGTCCGTCCGTCTGTCAGTCCGTCCGTCTGTCTGTCTGTCACCTTTGGGTGTCACAGCCCATAACTTTTGATTGGTAAGTGATAGGGCTTTGATATTTCACATGTGTATTCCTTGTGAAAAGACCTTCCTACACATGCCATAATTTTTGACCTAGTGACCTTGACCTACATATTTGACCTACTTTTCAAAAAAATTAAAAATGGATATATCTTTTGATTGGTAATTGATAGGGCTTAGATATTTCACACGTGCAATCCTTGTGGCAAGACCTTTCTACGCATACCATAATTTTTGACCTTGTGACCTTGACCTAGATATTTGACCTACTTTTGATAAATAGATCAGATTCGCTATATCTTTTGATTGGAAAGTGATAGGACTTTGATATTTAACATGTGTATTCCTTGTAACAACGCCTTTTTACACATACCATGACTTTTTTCCTATTGACCTTGACCTAAATATTTGACCTACTTTTTAAAAACAATAGATTGTATATATCTTTTGATTGGTAAGTGATAGGGCTTTGGTATTTCACATGTGTATTCCTTGTAACAAGACCTTTTTACACAGACCATAATATTGACCTTGTGATCTTGACCTAGATATTTGACCTGCTTTCAAGAAAAGTAAAATTGGCTATCTTTTGATTGGTAGGTGATAGGGCTTTGATTTTTCACATGTATTTTCCTTGTTACAATGCCTTTCTACACATACCATATTTTTTTACCTTTTGACCTTGACCTAGATATTTGACCTTCTTTTCGTATAAATTAAGGTAATATATATCTTTAATATTTCTTATGATGAAAACATTTTGTTACCAATTTTTACGTAGTGACCTTGACCTAGATGATTGACACTCTTTTCTGAAAATTTGAGAATGACCATGTCTTCTAATTTGTTATTAAGAGGTCTGATATTTCAAATGAATTTCATTTGACAAGACTTTTCTACTGAGATAAATAATTTTGATCCACTGTCTAGAATAATAATCAAACCGCTTCGCAGGCGACACAAGCATTCCTTGGATTGCTATTTTTTAGAAGGACGATGTCCGATGGGCAACTTCATGTTAGGGAGGAGGTACGTGGTCAGTAGTCATTCACGTGTATAATAGCTATACAAATATTTAACTGAAGGCACGTAAATAAAGTCGTCCTTACATAACCGTAAATACGGAACGTGCTGTGATTAGATTTAAATACTTATCGGGTACCGTTTGGATTTTTAAGTAACGATTGAAAATGACACACGGTGGGTATTTTTTTGTGCAGTTGCAATAAAAACGTCTCTTCGTTGGCAAATTATAGCGCGTGGCGGTATCTGAGAAACGACCAATCAATTTTATATGGCCTAATGTAAATCAAACTTTGCATGTGACTTTATCATGTTCAGAGGACGACACCTTTTGAATCTCAAGGTCAGGGCTCAAAGGTCACAGTTGGCAATAATAGATAAACATTGCTGACATTCTATTATGAGATTGCAATTTACTTATCAAACTCTTCATGTGAGTTACATATGGCGAAGGAGAATGGACACCCATTGGTTTCAATGGTTAAAGGTCAAGATCACAATAGGCAACAATGCAAAACTATATGGTATACTTCTGATGTTCTTCAAAATTCCATGTGAGTTGCCCATGGGTCAAGCAGACCTGCCTACTTTTACGATTTTGGCATAATTTTTACAATTTTTGATCTTCAAATATGCTCTACGCTTTGCTGCTCATTTTACGTCTAAAACATATTTTCAATTAGAATTACTTTTAAAATATTCAAAACAAATGGATAGACTTTACTATATATATTAATTGTAAGTTGAGGGTTTGATATGGTATAAGCAATTGTGTAAAATTTCTAAATGATTAAGATTTGTACAATTGTCAAAGTAGGGAAAAGACAATGCTTTTTTCACAAAATTACAATCAATTCATTATATTACGCTTAACATCCCTAAATTACACTTTCTTTAGAAACATTTTCCATTTTCTTAAGAAACAGGTAGGCAGGTCTGGTCAAGGACTATGTTCACCTTATGATTTGAAGGTCAGGGCTCAAAGGTCAAGGTCACAATTTGCAGAAATAGATTAACCTTATCCACAGACTCAGTCTTTAGATAACAAATGAAAGGACATAAAAATGATACATGTATTCAAAAATTTTGCCACGCATAGGGGTGCTACTCTTTGCGTTAATTTGTTCTCATGCCATCGATTTTTAAATGGAAAGTGTATCTGTCACTTGTAGTTATTTGACAAAAGAGCTCTTATTGACCGTTTTCTGTTGTTTTCAGTAAGTTTGTATGGTAGAGTAAAGTTTAGACTCTTCCAGTGTGCAGAATGAAAAAATCAAAAGATGTGTATTAGTGATACACCTTCTGTAAAACTGGCATTCTGTAGTCAGGGGGGACAATGTTTTAAAAAAAAACTTTTCAATTTTCCATTGATTTCTATAGAAAACAAGAGCCCCAGGGGGCACAACGCTCACCTGATACCCATGCACGCTCTAATTGACATACTGCTATTGAATACTGATAGTGCCAGTACCGGGATTTTGGCCCACAACCTTTCTAAAAAGATTTTTGCCGGGTTGCAGAGAAGTTTTTTTTTCAGACAACCTTTAAAAGTACAAACAAAAAAATAGTCACATTTCAAAACAATAACTTTTTTTAAGTCATATGCCCAACTAGTATAGTTCAATTATGCAACATCAAAAATAAAATCATATTGTAAAATCCCACTTTAATGCGCAGCAGAAAAGAATAAAACAATGAAATGATTTCATAAATTAAGTTTATTTAAAACTGAACAACCATACCTTTCATTATTGATAGCTAGCATGCCAGAAATTATAAAGCCTGACAGGCTGTGTTTGTGAAACGAGAATGCCCCCGGCGGCATCTTTGTTAGTATAAATGCCATTTTCTGTTAAGTATGTGAGAGGTCAGGGTCAGCGTAATATTGGTATCTATGGAAATATCTTGTCACAAGGAATACACATGTAAAATATGAAAGCCCTATCACTAACCAATCAAAAGTTATGCGCAATGTTTAAGTTTTTGAAAAGTACGTCAAAGGTCAAGGTTATGGTCACGAGGTCAAAATTTTGGTATCAATGGAAAGGTATTGTCACAAGGAATACACATGTGAAATATGAAACCTCTATCACCAGCTTCCATTCAAAAGTTATGCCCGATGTTAAAGTTTTTTGGAAAACAGACAGACGGACAGGCCAAAAACTATATGCTCCCGAATCTTTTATTCCAGGGGCATAAAAAACAAAGATTTTTCGGTTTGCCTTTATTCATATTAAAGTATACTGAAATCTAAGAATGCTTTTGAATAGAAAGTATACTGAAATCTAAGAATGCTTTTGAATAGTATTGATTTCATCTCAAATACATGAAACGTACACACCCTGTTAGAGCGCACGTAGGGGGTTTCGGCTATGTGTCAACAGGGGTTTCGGTTCCGAAGCGAGCAGTAGATGGACGTAGCGAGTTTAAGTTTTATTTATGACTACACTAATCAAGTTTTTCACAAATGAGTATGCTGACGGAGTGGAGGCAGTCATATTCAATCTACCCATCACTTTAAATTGTCTCCATACGGTCAGGTTCTGCCAAACACTTCGGTACAGTTTTGCTGATTGGACAATTTTCAACGTCACCTCAACATTTTGGTTCATTTTCTTCACTGCTAGAATGTTTATGTTGCTTGATGAGGTTTGATTATGTCAATATAACAATCCAAGTCAAATCACCTTAAATTTACACACTAAGAAAGTATATTTCTTCATTAAATAATATTTTGAGTGGATTAATGCGTGTGTCCACCGGGGTTTCAATTCATGTGTCCAACGGGGTTTCGATACTTCATCTAGACAATACATTAAATGTTATCATCGTATAGGTAAGAAGGTAGTTTGAAGAGATAAGAAGGTATTTTGAAGTTTCTACATGAATGAGAAGGGGCGAAACATCAGCAAAGCCCCTTCTTATTCATACATAAGCTTCTAAATACCTTCCAATAGCCCCAGATGGCATCTAGGTACCACGGTGGCTCAACTGGTACAAGGACACCCGCCTAGCCTGCAGAAAGTCCCGAGTTTGATCCCCATCTCCAGTGAACATTCGTCAAGTTTTACAATATGCACGATCAATTTGAGAACCTGTGATTGACTAAGCTTACATGTTGCCATCTAATTTGATTTAGAAGGCATAGGTTATATGTTGACCATGAGAGAGATATTTCTAAAGTTATGGGAAGGTATTATAGTG